>JAHQIW010003268.1:0-600000 GCA_019055375.1 Parelaphostrongylus tenuis
CCGATTTCGATAACGCCTGTAGGAAGATAGGTCTTCAACTAAATCTAACGAAAGCGATGTTCATGAGGAACGGATGGGTTTTGAAATGCCGCATTCACGCTTAGCGGAACGATAATCTCCGAATGCTCCAGTACGTCTATCTAGGTCGTGAAATCAACATGATGAGCGACCTAGCTCCAGAGTTGAGGAGGAGGAAACGAGCGGCTTGGGGAACGTTTAAGAGCATCTAAGATGTAGTGAAGAGGACAGAGAACATCCGACTCCGTGCCCACCTTTTCGACTCGGCAATTATCCCTGCCCTAACGTGTGCAGCAGAAACCTGGTCGCTAAGTAAGCAGGATGAAAAATCACTTGGCGTTTTGGAACGGCGCAGTCGAAGGTCGATGCTAGGAGTATTCCGTATCTCGCAAATGAAAGAAAGAATTCGAAGTTCCGACCGACGTCAACAATCGGAAATCAGAGATGCCGTTCTACACGCCAGGATATGGAAAATAAGGTGGACCGGACATGTGATGCGCTTCAACGACAACCGATAGACGAGAGCCGTTACCGACTGGATTCCTCAGGACATCAAGCGCTCTACAGGATAACTACGACCCGTTGGTCCGATTTCTTACGAAAGCTATAGAAGAAAAATATGATGCCCAATAAATCCCTAGAGCGAGGACGACCCACTGGGCTAATCTTGCACGCGATAGGGAAAATGGAAGAGTTGCTGCTACCCGCTCGAGTCACTCGACGATCAACGGGACGACAGATGATACAGGTGAATGGCTTGTAAAACTTTAAGGAAGAGCCATTTCGAAGCCCCATCCAAGCAAATGAAGCAAATCGGATGTTGAACATATTTTTATTTTTTCTACTACAACGTGATAAAAAGACTTCTTCATAAGAGAATTGAGTGGTGAGCAAAAACAACGTGTTGTGGTGTAGTGGTAGGGCACGCGTCCTCGGATAGAATGAAACGTGGGTTCTATTCCCGCCTGATGTCGTATTTTTTGCTCACCACTTAATTTTCTTAGGTATATATAAAACATCATAACAGTGCGAAATGCATTCAAAAATACTATCAACTTCTTCATAAGTCAAGTATCTCGCTGAACTCGCAGAGATTTGAACTTTCGAATAATTACCAAGTATCTAAGAGAAAACTTTCATTCAGCGAGAAAGGCCTTCAAACACTGGTGTATCTTATTTGATGCACGTGATCTCTTGGAGGTTAAAGACGATGTCATCAGCGAAGCGAAGGTAGTGTAATTTGTCGATCGCCGATTTTCACTCCCATGTGTCCCGATTCTATCGTACGCATAACGTTTTGGAAGGTGCCGGTGAATGATTATGGTGAGAAAATATCGCTTTTCGCATCTCTCTTCTTACGCCGGTAGCAGTATCGGTATATGGCAGATTTCATGGCCGTGAAGTCTTTATATGACTCATGAAGAATCCTTCTGTGTAGTGTAGAGACTCCGCGATTGTGAAGGAGCTTCTATGACCGCTTCTGTTTCGATTGGATCAAAGGCATTCTTCAATCGACAAAGTAAGACAAAGCTGTCTTCTGTGAGCGCGCTTGGCAAGTACTGTTTCATTAGTCAAGACTACTCCGAAAACTATGTACATATGTGAAATTACAAAGAATAATTCTCAGCACTCAGCAAATTTGTAATCTTCGTCTTGATGGTGATGATACGAAATGTGTATACTAGTTAAGTTCTCTTTTTGTAATTTTTTGAGCATCAGATGATCAAATCATATACGAAGTGACTGGTCGCCTCTTTTTCTTCAGAACACTTCCAAACAGCGTTCAAAAATAATTCTAATTGTATGTTTTTCTAGTAAAGAGGTGGTCACGTTTTAGCAGAGCTGTATCAGCTCTTTAAGTGGCGGTAGACAAAGTCATCAAGTAGCACCCAAAAACACACTTTTTTCGGAGCCATCGAACCATCTTTTAGTTTTTGAGAAGGTAATCAATACATTCCACTTCACTGATCATTTCCTCATCGTTACTTCAATGGATTTCAACAAGTGTGTTCTTCAATATATGCAGACATTTTAATGATAAACCTTCTGAGTTCACCATGATACAGTGCATGAACGATATCTCCTTCAAAAACATTGTCGCTTCAAATCACAAACACGAATATCGACTACAAGTGACAGTAGTTGGGAAATCGCTCGAAGATAAGGGAATTTTTCAGGAAACTGATTAAATGAAGACTAGGAGACTCTCCATGTCGAGGTGTTCTTTGGATTGCTTTTCAGCACGCGTTGTTGTAGACCAATTGAAGCCATGTGCGATTTGAGAAGCCTTGGTGGCTGCAAGTAGGCAGAACCGAATTTCTCCTGCGCAAAGCAGCCAGTTGACGCAGTTGCTTGAGCATAAGTCTATGTCAAAACGCTAGTCGCCACAAGGGCTTCTTGACATGACTTGTCGCTGTCAGTTTAGTCCAGGAGGTTTTGTAGCGAGAAAACCGAAGAACCTTACGGTCGCGCGGTAACGGTACTGACAGATCAGTAGTTTTTCTGTTAAGCAATTCCGAGGTACTGAATAAAGTATTCATTGTATACTAGTAAATCTCTTCGTTATTATTTGAGCCAACATATCATGTGGTCTGGTAATTGGGCTCTTGTACGCCCGATACACTTGTTTCGACTTCACAGTCTCGTTAGTCGGCAGAACCCGTCGTCTTTCAATCTTTTTTAGCCAATCCTTTGTGGGTGCTCCGATCGCCCACACTTAGAAGTATCGAAGATGAACGTTTTACACTGTGAATCAAGTGATACGTCGAGGCTAAAATGATAGTGAAGAGATCTAATGAAATTTGAGCGTGGTCTAAATGAAACACTCGATTGAAAATATAATATGATAAAAATACCAACTAAAGAGCAATCGAGTGTACGGCACTGTAAGTTCGGTGATATTGCTATTTCACTTACAAGACCTCTTAGTGTGGGGATTGGAGCACCCACAGAGGATTGGCTAAAACAGATTGAAAGACGACGGGTTCTGCCCGACTGACCAAACATGCAGGGCCGAAACATGTGCATCGTGGTGCACAAGAGCCCATTTACCAGACCACATGACATGTGGCTTCAAATAGCAATGAAGAGTTCTATTGAAATTTGAGCGTGGTCTATGATAAAACACTCGCAATAAAGGTATAATATGAATACAGTGATGCAATACATTACAGCGAAGTAATGCAGCAGTATAATATACAGCAATCGTGTAGCTTAAGTTTCGGCGAGGTTCACCATCTTCAGAGCCTGGAAAGGTCTAATGTATTCGCAAATCATTCAGTCAAGAGCCTCCATACCTCAGCAGAGAGCGTAAGAAGCGAAATTTGGATCGCATAGATTAAAACTTCGTTACATAAGCACATTCACTGCTTAGATATTTTAAGTCTTTCACGTTTACGGCGCGTAGAACTATGGAAGCCTCTTGGAAACATAGTTAACCTCGGAAATGAACCGCAAAGAGGAGTGCCTCGTAATAACGCCTGACCTCGCACCATACCTCAGGCCAATCTTTCCGGCCTGAGCCAGGCACAGTCTCACTAACTATCAGACTTCTAAGTGGTAGGTCTTCAATGATATATTGAAAGACCTAAAACATCTAAGCGGTGAGTGTGTTTTCATAATGAAGTTTTTACTACGCGATCCAAAATTCCGTTTCTTACGTTTTCTGCTGAGGTTATGGAGGCTTTTGAGTGAATGATTTACGAGTCAATCTGACCTTTCGACGCTTTGGAAGATGACGAACCTCGCCGACACGTAAGCAACCAGATTGCTGTACTATTTATGCTGCATTAGTTCACTGTATTGTAGTTGCATTACTAGTTTTCAATAATTACTACATTTGACACCTCGGAATTGCTCAACAGAAAAACTACTGATCTATTTTTACTATGCCGAGGTTAATCGATAGTCGGTCTTGAGTACTCAGAAAGTTCTTATCTGCTTTTCTCGATGATAGTTAAAAGACATAGAGCTTGCTAGTAAGGTAGGCATCATTGTCCGTTACAAACTTTTCTCATCCTTTCACGAGACGATACTGCTGGCAGATTGGCACTCGAATAACTTGATTCACGTCATTTTGTGCGCAGTCGGTGAATCACCAATCAACATAAGCTAAAGCTGCACGTGTTCCTCGATTATGAGATGGAGAGTCTCGACTTCACGTGTAGTCTCGTCTGAACGCTTTTTCTTCTAACAAAGCAGATTTCTGTTGTCAACCCTGGTTCATCAAACGGAAGCACGTGAACCACAGTGACATGATAGAGTCCGGTCATGGAACGTCATTGGAACTCACCGATTCGACCTTTAAAAACCACTCTTTTCTATACTCTTGAAGACAATAAAATATTTGGAAACTTTCTGAAATCAGATTCTAAGTTGACTGCATTAGCTGAGTTCAAAACAGCTGTCGTTTTTGTTACACTGCTACACAACATCACAATTACATTTTATTGCTCATCTGTGCTCCGGGTACCAGTTTTCTTGGCTTTTACCACCACATTCGCGACGATTTGGCTCTGTGGGTGTCATTTGTATTAGAAGACTGCAGGTGGCATGAATTCTATGGAGATAATTTTTGTGATGGTTTATTTTAACGCAACAACTCTTCTCCTGCATTCTTGGCCCTTATGGAAATTTTGATCAGATCAATCTATGAAGTGTTTTCCAAGTGATTTTTCTCACGTTAGGCTCAAGCTTATGGAACCACTCCTCTCCACCAGAGCCGCATTTTTCTAACCGATTGATAGCTTGTCCGGCAAAGATATTGTTGCGGGTGCTAATCAACTACGATCTATTAAAGTCATCGAATGGAATTTGTGGATATACTACAAAAGCGGCATAAATTGCAAAACATCCAAAACTTCATCTGTGTGATTATGTTGTGAACTACAGTATATATAGTAAATTTAGAACATTCACATCACTAATGCCCACAGAACAATGGAGCACAGTCTCCTCTACAATACTGTCATACTGTTAGTCCATCAAGTCTTCTTGTTCTGTATGTCATCGTTCACTGTTGAACAATCAGCGGGTGGGTAACGACCGAAATTGGCGCTTTCATGCTAAAGATCAGTGCCATCGCGATGTCATCCACGCAATTTCAAGCCGGTTGGGATTCAGTCATAACGAAAAATTGATATCGTTTTGTAATCGTTAAAACAAGGATCCGTTGCTGCGAATGGATCTCGAACTACTAGCAAAGAATTAGTTGGTGTAGCGCTTACGAGGCACTCAAATATGCAGGTGGTTCAATTTTTTTTTGGTAGAGGAGACACTGATTCTGATGACAAAAAGGTCTTGAGCGCCCTCAATCATTTGATGAAGATTCTATGAAGAAGATAATCGATTACAATGCTCAAGAAACTATTCTGAGTTCATAGATAATTTAACAATCACGGCATAGATGTTGCTCCTTTCCTCATATGCACTGAAAGATGACTCTCTATAGATGGTTGCCATATGACTTCAACAGTCAGCAAACAGGTAACCGTCATGAAACCTGCTCTCGCCTCTTTTGCGCTATAAAAAACAATCCATTTCTCAACTTCACCGTGACGCCAATGAAAGCTGGTCCCGTGAGCCCATCAAAGACGTTCATCATAGTAATTGCCGCCAGAGAAGCTCTTGAGTAGTTTCTCGCTGCTGGAATTACGTCAGAAGAAAGTCATGTAGTGGTTGAGTGGTTATGAGAAGACTAACCAACCAAAATTCATAAATTCTCATAAAAGGTTACTAAAAGAGTAGTGGTTTTACGAGATCGATGATATTCGTCAGAACTTGCACCACATCAATCCACAATTGAAAAATAGAAATGGTGCATTTGTCATTTGCAACAACACTCGACTACTCATTGCACAAATGACGCAGTAATTGAGCGAAGTGGTCCGTTTTATCTGCCATACTCATCGAGCTCATCGCTAACCAAAGACCACTTTCTCACAATCGTTCATAACACTTTTCTAGAGAAAAGTCTTCAGCAAACAAGCCAATGTTAAAAAACCTTAAAAAACTCGTTATTGAAAAAACTTTGAAATTTTTCGACATTATTTCGAGAATGCTCACGCTTTGATGGCCTATATTCTTTTTTTCGAAAAGTTGCATTTAAGATGGGCTAATGCATTTCAAAAACGCGCTCACTATAAGCCATTTTTTTGTGTCACTCAGAATTGTGGAGTAATTTGAGCAAGTTGCCAGCACTATCAAACCAACCCGAAGAAAAGAGCACCCACATCCGGTATGGAAAGACGCCAATTTCTTCTGTGACAGGGTTGATTCTGATATGAACTTCCGAGCCGAATTTCGGATATTTCAGTCTCAGGCTACCCTGCAGGTGAAAGAACTGGAAAGAAACTTTGCTTAACATTGTGTTCTATAGCAGGAGCACCAAACGTCATATCATGATCAGCGATAATAAGGTGAATCATTCGTCGATGCCGCAACTTTTTTCACATTTATCATGAAAAGAGATCATAAGAGTACATCTTCAATACGACGATCATCTACTAAAATAGTCACATTGAACCAAATTCGAATCTAAAAACCACTTTGGAATGTGAAATCGATCAAAATGTGGAACGTTCCAGAATTTAGAAAAAAAATTGGATCCCATCATGGCACGAGCTGATGAAAACTCACCTTAGAACGAAGGACGCATATTTGATTGATACGATTTATCAGATGTGCTTACTACTTCGTTGCGGAAATAGTAGTCCAAAGTGAACAATTTGTTTTGAAACATTGTTGAAAAAAAAACAGTAACTTTAGTGCCATCGTGATATGGAAATTGTGAATGGTTAGGGAGCAGGCGGCCATGGAGACGTGTTGTTTCATGGAGTCTTGAGGTGAAGAACGTAATGCTCTCCACGTTGATCACCTCCTTAGAGATGCGTCACGCGAATTTCATTAAGAATTCAAACGCAGTTAAATACATAGCGTTCAATGACTTGTAGAGTCGGCCGATAACCACGTTATCATTTTTCTCACCCGTACAGAGGGCTGAGGATGAAACCAGCGACCATGTAAGTGTCGAAACTAAACTCTAACAGCTGCGCTACACGCGTCCTCCAATGGAATCCTACCCGTAAGATAAGTGCTCTTTTGCAAAATAAAGTACATCAATGTTACAGATTTGAATTGTTTATTACTCTTATTCAGGTTGATTAACTTACACGAGGTCGTCATACTAGTTTTATTTGATTAAAACTCCGATGCCTTCGTCTTTTCTAGAACCGTATTTATCAAAGTCACAGTTTACATCCACTTCTCGCAATGTAGATCTTCTTAGTCATATCGCGTCGGATCTTCTTGGGTTGATACTTGAGTTTACTTCTCTCCTTGTTCTTGAAGTTACTTCATTGAAACGCTACGTCACTCAAGAATAATCGATATGATGCAGTTACGAAGACCTATTTCAACTACTCATGTTCATGGGATGATTCCTCAAATTTATTACCTTAACGTAATGGGTTTCTATCTAAAATTATTTACACAATAGAATCACTTGATCAGGCCGTAGACGGTTGTCTTAAAGGGCGCGTATTTCTAGAGTTTCTTCTGAACACTGAAAACCTCACTTCAACGCGCAACGGTGTTCTATACAGCGTATGTACAAGTGGAATAGACATCAAAAGACAAATCGTAATAGGATGATGAGCATCCAAGTGAAGGAAAACAGTTTCAAAACCGATGAAGAAACTTCAAGTAGCAAAGGCCCCTCTCGAATCTTAAGCACGCCCTCTCGGGGTCTAAGAGGAAGTACCGTTTCTCCGGAAAACAACAGTGGTCCTGGCACGAAATCTGGCGGTTCTTCTCCGTTGCAGTAGTCACCGCTGCAAACACAGAGCACATATTCCATGGTGAAATTGCTATAGCGAGAGGAAAGAGAGCGTACCATGTAGCACCTAAAGGATTTGACAAGATATGCGAAGCAGATGTAGTCATTGATATCAGACTGCTTTCACCTGTGGAGAATTTATAGGCAGCACATAGAAAAGACATTGTATTGCGCTTTGCGATGCTTCACTTTGCTTCACGGCAATACCGAACAGAAGACTTTCACTGATTAATACTAGGTTAATGAAAAAGAAATTGCGATTGATGCGTTGTAGTATGCACCGTTTGGTACTAGAATATATTTCGTACAAATGTGATTATGGCCTAAAGATTCCATGGACAAAAGCGGTTCAACTTTGCAAAAAAAAGGACGGACAAACATGCGCGCTTTCTAAATTTCTAATGATTCTAGGGAAAAATGTACTTGACTAAAAGAAAGGAAGAAAATTTTAAAGTAAGGAAAAAATATGTATGACGAAATTGCGGAAAAGTGTACGCACGCGCTTATTTTCCAGCATAGATAGCCCTCATCTATGAATTTTCAGTGTATTATATATCACTTGAGTGAGCAATTATCTCTTCATGTTGTGTTGCTAATGCCACATTACTTGCTGCTTATTTTACGTGCCGTGTTATGTGTTGTTCATGGCAGATTATGGAAAGAGTGTTAAACTGAAAAGTAAATTCGAGCGAGCTTCTTAATTCGAGTTCAGAATGGGTCATAAAGCAGCAGAGACAATTCTCAACATCAACGACGCATTTGTATCAGAAACTGCTGAAGAACGCCCAGCGCAGTGGTGGTTCAAATAATCTCGCAAACGAGACGAGAGTCCTAAAGATGAGCAACATAGTAGAATAAAATTAGCGCAACCTAAAACCATCTTGCAAGTCGAAGCTAGATGCTCAAGATCACGCAAGATTTGCAGAAGAACTAAATGGCGACCATTTCCACCGTTGAAAGTAAAGTGAAAGTAAATGCTGTTTCAAACCGCCAAAAACCGCAATCACTTTCCACCAACATGACTGATTTTGAGCACATGAGGATGATGGAATGTTGTTCACTTATTTTTGGTTAAGAACACTTCACTGTAATCCAAACAAATATGAGCGCCTTTCTTGTTGCGATGACCCGGTCCAATAAGACGTCACTTCACTGATCTGTCTAGCATTTCAGATCTATCATAAAATTAAGTCAACTTCCTTACGAACGCGTGCCACTTTTGAAATTGTGCAAGATGATTTTCAAAGAAGTAATTAGAAGAAATAGAAGTACGCGCGAACTATATTATAAGATACAAAGATAGACCGATTTTTCTGCCTTAAATTTGAACTTTGTACCACTTCATGTCAAGTAGAAAGCTTCTCATTAGTACTATTAACTTGCAATTTTTTGATTATGTTGCAATACAGCGCCAGCTAGTCTTCTGATTTCATAATTTTCTGTCAACTGGGAAGGCTAATCGGTACTTTTAAAATATCCTCATCCTGTTTGAGACCTCTCGGGAAAAAGCAATTTCCGCTTTTTCCCAAAATTATAGTAGTTGATCGATAGCTCAAATTTCGAAAATGTCAATGGTGTATTTGGTTTCTGAAAAGGAATTCTATGCGTTTTAGCAGTAAATATTAAATCATGTTTCACATTCAAACATTTTTCGTTGAACACAGCTTTTCCTTTGAACTTTCAGTAATCATTCATTGCTTAAATCTCGAAGACTTCAGTAGCGCATTTGCTTTACTAAAAAAAAACCTTTCAGTGCGGTGAAGCTTCCGAAAAAAATATTGGGTTTTGTACTCGGCACGCATTCTCTACTCCGGTGTGTGTAAGTGTTTCGCAACATTGGCACCAACCCATCGTGTTTTTTGCAAAACAATGGTTGTTTCACAGCATAAATTTAGATGATTCTGAAGCTAAACGTGCAGAAAATTTCTTCTACTGCTTTTTAGGTTTAGACTTTTCATTCTCATTTTATATATTGTCAAATGAACCCGTAATAAGCCTAAGACCATGGCGAAGCATATCAAGCCTAAGCCTAAGCAATCTGAGCCTATACACGAAAAGCATGTGAACGCGTAGAGGAGATCTTGGAGTGAAAGGCTAAAGCATAAAACTTTTAATGTTGATCAACCCCTGAGTGATGCACCATGCATTCATTTTCAATCTATAATCGTAAGTAATTCGCAGTGGCCTATCGCTGTATCGAGCCAGTGCCGCTTATCCTCCAGACAAGTCCGGTGCCAATTTTACTCACTTCGAAGAGATAGATGGCTTGATGAGCCATGAGCGCGAGATCGAGCCATCGACCTTGCGTATGCGACGCAGAGCACCTTTAACCACTGAGCCGCATGCGCTTTGAAAATCTCCTTTGAAAATAAACATTGTACAACTGTTTTACATCGGAGTTTTTGCAAAACGGAGCAAAGAACCCTCAGATTTAATGACGAAAATTGCAAGCCACATGTGACGCAATACTGAATGCGCGTCTGGGTGCGAAACCCATTTTTTGGCTCTCAACAGCCCATTTCAAGAGTGCTCTACTGAAATCTAAGTACATCGCTGAAAATGCTGAGATCTGAATCATCAAATGATTACTGAAAGTTCAAAGAAAAGTTTTGGCCAGCAAAAAATTGCCCGGTATGTGAAACACGATGTTATTTTCACTGCTACAACATAATAGACCTTGGTTCGATGTGAAGGCACCTACTATTCCACTATTATTCGCGTTGCAAACAATGCGTATTGGATGCTGTGTGTTAATGCGTTTTCTCCACGACGGCATGTACTTTCCGCGTAGAGTTCACTTTTCAACGCACATATTTGTGAGTGCGCAAATTGTTTTTGAACGAATCTTGACGGAAAAAAAAGATAAAAGAGAGTTTGTGAGCTTGATGAAGTCCGAATATCATGGCCGAATGAAAAAAGAGATCTTTTTTAGAGCTGGTATGTGATTTCATTTGATAGCGCCGAAAATTTAGTGAGAGATGCACTAATTGCAGAGATACATCAATCTAGGATATATCGCAGAGAATACATAAATTCCAACGGAAACTCACCCCTCTTTGGTGATATTTTCTTTCTTCAAGTTATGCCGTAAGATGTACTCCAAACATCCACGCACCACAAAACTCGAGTCTACAATAAATGAAAATTCTGCTTTTGCACCCAAATCCACTAAAGTCCTCAAGAAAGTGGAAACCTAGACAAATCGAACTGACACTTAACTATTGGGATGAAAAAACCTACTTTCAATATTTGGCGTTAAAGTCACACACAATGGAGAAGATGAACATAACTGTCCCTCAATTCCTGGTCGATTCGGCTTGATCTTTTTTGCTAAATATATCAGCTTCTTTGTGAAGTAAAAACTACTTTTCAAAAACTAACCATCATTTTCGATTCTGACCTAAAACTAAGCAGAAAATATAGGACTTGTAAAGGTAACTTATTTTCATAAATATCTACTTGCACCACTGTTACAATTTGCGAATCCTTCTTATTTCTCCACTCACATACTGCACTTTTTTCAATAGAATACCAAATTAAATTATCATTAGCATAACGCCAAATTGGTATCAGTCCGGTAACTTGATATTATGGAGAAAATCACGATATAGCAGAGACTGTGATTTTTTCATCTAGATTTGTCAAGATAACGGCAATCTATCACTGATAATTCTCTTCTTTTTTACGAGATTTGACTTATGAATGGAAATTTCTCAGGATGGAGTAACAAAAGTCATCTCGAACGGAGAATAAGCTAAAAAACGAGAATAGTCAGGCAGCTCTTGAAACCGCATGATTTACAGAGGTTTCTCGGAAAGAGTCAAGTCAGAGTTTCATCAATTCATGTGACTCATTATAGGAGTGTTAAATCACCTCAATATATTTTCACTTTGACGTTCTCAGCCAACTTTTCTAGCGGGAAGAAAAGCTAAGCTTATGGAGACCGCACGCGCTCTTTCTCAAGTAGGATTTTTTTGCAAGCCTTTTTTGCCAAGCATAGATTTTTCCGGTCAACTTTTGGTGACCATTCAATAGCATAAGAGACGGCGATTTCAGCACTATGCTTGCTTTTCAAAAGGCTTCCTTAGTGAGCTGTTGTGTCATGAGAAAATTATGCTTCGCACTCGGAGTGATCAGCTCTAGTTTCTAATCATAACGTGTTTATTTGGTGCAGCAGAAAAATTTGGAAACTGTACTTATATGAATGAAACTATGTCTCTCACATTCTGTAGCTGATCCAACTTCTGAAGTACACAATTAATCAAAAATTACTAAGAATTGTCAATGATCTGCCATCGCATGGAATGGGCAGTTCTTCGCTGCGCGCAGCCCAAAGCGTAAATGGCACACGACTGACGTGATTAGGTTCTTTTACTCCGTTCTCGTCTGGTTGCTTTGATCTCCATAATTTCTGTGCCCTATCTTAGTTACTGACTTATATGGAATTCTTGTGTGTACAAACATTTCAAGCCTTAATCTTCTTTTCGCTCTTACAGAATTCATTAAATCTTTCCAGAAAAAAAAAGTATTTATAGAATCAGTGGGATCTAAGCCGTTGTATGTGTACTGGAAGTTTAATGAAAAGCCAAGCACAAACGGTAGTCGTGCAAACAATGCGCGTTGAAGGTGAATGTAAATTTCTCTTGACTGCTACAGTGCATTAAGAAAGCTTTTCCAATATTCAAGTACAGTAATAAATCGCCGTTTTCCGTGCTATTGAATAATCAAAAACAATTTTTTCTTCAACGGTAAGATCTCTTCAAATGTCGTGCATACAAGTGAAACACGTCGTTGCTGAAGAGTTTGAACCAATGCAATGAAAGACTTTCCAAGTCTTCTTTATTTACAGTTTTGACTCAGTCCAACCGTGTGGACACCATAAAATCATGACGAACTGGATCAAAAGATTGTAGAACTCCATCAGAGTCCATAGTGATTGACTGCGTTTCCATGAATCTTTTCTAGCACACCATATATTCATCCGATAGCTAATTGGAAGGATCGAAAGAGGAATTAGATAGAGCAGGAATAGCTTTTGTGTACTTAGATTTTACCAAAGACATGTCTAAAATTTTCAGTAAAAACCGATGCGGCACTAAGCCTCGAAATTGTTGCCATCGAAAAGTCAAAACGAAAAACGTCTCTATAAATATCAAATAAAAGGCAAGCCTCACTCAAAAATCAGTCGATGAGAAACATAATTACTTCATCGTACATTAGAGCACTTGAGTGGAGCAACACTTATTGCTTCGCTAGAACACTGTTGGGACTTATAATGATCGGTTCTTTCCTGATTATACGAGAATGAATGAAAACTCGACCTCACTCGAAGTCATCATTCAAAAGCTTAGATTTCTGGCTAGAGCCTTACACGGCCGGTTTTTCAAACATCCTTTTACAACGCTGTAAAATCCAAAATAAAATTATGTTTCACAAAACCACGTGTTTTCTTCTCATCGCGCCTGTATTTCGCTGGACAATACTCTTTCGTTAGAATGCTAGCATTCTTTAGATAGCTCAAGTCTCGAAGAACTCAAAAATATGTTTGCTTTTTTGGTGAGTTCTTTTGATAGCGCTCTAAGAGCAAAGAAGATTTGTGCTTTACACCTCACCGTACAGAGCTCTTATTGAACTATTAATAATCATTCGATAGCGTAATGTTTGCTGATACCAATGCTGTGCTTATTTTCTGGAATGACCGTTTCTGTGCAGTGCAGCAGGAAGATATGCCACCAGCCAAGTGCGAATCGATCGATGGTCGTGTGAAAACGGCCACATCCGCCTTCGCCCAGCACCCACTACCCATAGAATGGTCCAAAAAAGCACCTTTTCGCACATGTGAACTAATCATATTTTCCCTGTTGCACTGCAGGGACACGGTCTTTGCAGAAAATAAGCACAGCCTTGGAATCAGAAATGATTACGCTATCTAATGATTTCTAATAGTCCAGAGAAAGATCTCTAACCGGCGAGAACTATGTTTGACTGAAGCCAAGAAATGTCCTCCTGTAGCAACGCCAAGAAAAGGTTTTTTCGAATACCGACAACGTGGGCTGTAGCCAGAAGTCTTAGCTTTCGAATAATTACTAACACTCCTATAAAAGCGAATAAGATCGGTTTTTTAATTGTTCTCTAATAATCAGGAAGAACCTAATGATATTTGAAGATTTGAATTCAGTGCAACTTAGATCCCTTGAAAATAGTATCTGGTGCATGAATAGATTAAATTTCAAGATCTGATGGTAAAATCTTATTAAATCAATCAGATGGTGCAGCGTAAAAATGGCGTTTTAATAGAAGTACGTCAACTGCTGCACGAAAATGTTTCACTGCAGCAACAAAGGATTCAAACAATTACGTGAGAAGTAAAGCGATACCTGCACGAGCTGCTTCGAGAGGCAATTGGCATGAAGAAGACGTCCTCTTGTGTACCGAGCTGCGTACGTACTCTCGGCTCCAATGAAGCATCCGAAGAGAAACAGTGGTAACACGCTGCTAAAAAAAGGAAAATCATAAACGTTTCAAATGTTGATGAGACTTCATTATGAGCACAGGATATCAGTTTCCCTCTACACTAGATTCCAGTTATTCGAAAAAAAAAGACTTTTGCCTCAAAATTTCTTATTTTGTCACTACTCTGTAATTCCAAGCTGATTATTATCTTCGTCTAAAATTTCAAATTGACCCTCCCTTCATAATGTAGCAGATGAGTTCTGCAACGACTGATGGACAAAAATACAACGTTTTGTCCAAGGAGACCATGTCTACATTCATCGTCACAAATGAGGCCATAAAACGTCTTTTGCACATGTGTGGCTAAGCGCATATTCCGAACCGTATGGACAATACAGTGTTCGTACACGACTTAATACTCCTCTAATTGCGTCAATTACCTATGCCCTTTCAATAGCTCAAAATTTCCTTTTGTTTCGCCTTTTTTCCTTCTTGATATTTGAACAAATCAATGATAATTTCAAGATACCCGGTGTTGCCCATGAAAATTGTTCTCTACTGTTGTCGAAACCTCTTTTTCGAACAAGTTCTTCCAAAACAGAAACTATTTCACCTAGAGAGGGTGGTAAGATATCTATCGTCTTTGAGACTGTTTCTACTCAAGAGACACTAAGGTATTCAAATATCACTACACAAACTGGATCAGCTTCATCAATTATCATTGAAATTATTGCAGTTTATCGATTCTCTCTGAAAAAAAAGCTTGTAGTGTCTTTGAAACTGATAACGATTCTTTTAACAATCAACTGATAACGATTCTTTTATCTTGCATGATAGTTGAAAGTCTTATAAAGTACTGGATAAATTAAAAAAAAAAAAGACGACTTCAACACATAGATACCACTTGATTGGGTGACCTTACAAAAAGAGATGCGCTCAATTCTAAATTGTGCAGATTAAACCAGATGTATTGACTTCAAAACACACTGTTTGTGGCAAAAAAATCAAGCAGTCTGACGCGCAACATTAGCATGAGTTATGTATGGGTTGGCCTACTCTAGCCCTCAGGGGTGGAATTTTCATGAAACGCCAAAAGCTGCTAAAACACAAAGGCTCAAAGCAGTTGACTATAACACTGAAATCCGCATGTAGAGTTTTTTGGAATTCTTGCTCTTAACGTCTCGCTTGAACTCTTAGTCTTCTGGTTTCCTAAGCGGCTATCTCCAAAGAGCTATGCAAAAAATGTAAGTTTTCCTCATTTTCAAGAGAGCTAGCATTTATAGGACAACACTGAAAAGGTGGATAAGAAAAATGAAGAGAGGCTAACATAAATGAATCGCAAGCAATATCAGTTGTAATTACAGCCTGTGGCGTTTAGAAAGCGGTGCGATTTTCTTCACATAATTGGGTCCATATTCTCCGTTCCGCAGAATTTCCAGATATTTACATGCGAATGCAAAGATCATGTTCGAACTAGCTGACACGAGATTGGTATTTCCCTTATTATTTTCATAATTCATGTTTTCTCATACGCTTTCCCATGTTTTTGGTGCATGTGTAATTTTGAGTAGAAAAACAGCCAGTTCAAAAAATGGTACTGCGCGTTGCATGCGATGTCAGTTCAACGATAACTCTCAACAGTTTCACGATATTAATGTACTTTATGAATTGAGACTTCTATAGAATTGTAGAGGAGACTTTGCACTACGTTCTATATAGGTATTGCTCCTAATTCCTATTTTATGTTGCCAATAAAGCAGCCATGAAGTTCAAGACACAGACAGACTATTCAAAACGCTACTTTCTTTTCGTTACTACAACGCATCAAGGACCTTTTAAAAACCAAATATCACATGTATAGAATTGCTGTTTACTCAAGCTATCGAATGACTACTGAAAGTCTGGCGAAATAGCTTTGTCTGAAGAGAAAAACCGTTAATAATAGTATGTTCAAAACAACACATGTAGTCCCCAGAGGGTTGATTGACAGCCCAGCCTACATTTCCCTTCAAATTCTTTGTTATTTCAATATTACTACGCTTCGAACTGTATCACTGTCGCACAAAAGAAAACGGTAAATGCTTCTGGTAATTTCATTTATGCTGCAATACACGAGGTTATAGCACACTAGCCTAAGAGCCAGAAAGACAAAATAGTGTTTTCCAATATGGATGATATCCCATGTATGTCATTATTGATGTGTTTCACTTTTTGATGATCACTAAAAATATCCTTTATCGAGATATCAGTGAAGACGATCAACAATATGGACCTTAAATGATAATTAAATTCGCATCAGAAATAAACACCATCATAAGTCAGAACAATAAGCTAATCAAATAGTAGGCAGATGTTTCACCACATTATCATGTATAAGATTGGATAACTCGAACAAAAGGAGACATTACCTTGACAGTATGTGAAAAGTGGATAAATTAGAAGAACGTAGTCGGCACCAAACATGAGTAAAGAGCAAACGGCTTCCGGAGTTCGAGGAGTGCCGTGATTAATGTGTCATGTGAGACCGGGTCAGCAAAGGCGCAAATCGTCGCGCCTATTACTAACACGCGTCGGTGCGCAAAATAATGGTGAGTTACGAAAGATTGTTAGCCAATGTCCTTATGCGGAAAGGAAAGGAGACACGCACTCGTAATGGACTCGGCGGCGCTCAGCTGCCAGACAAGTGAATGAATGGGACAAAACTGAAATGGATTGCCGAATCAACGAAATGCAGACTATGAAGTCACAGTGGGAATGATGATCAGGGCTAGAGCAGAACCGTCACAGCCGACAGTTTTCAGCACGAGATTTCCACTGCTGTAAAGACAAAAATCAGTCGAGCAATATACCACAATTGAATAAATTACATATATAAACTAATAAATATGAAAAATTAAGCTGGGAGAAACAGCTCGTGAAAATGATGTTCTGTCCTTTGACATAAAGATCAGTAGCCTAATGTCATTAACGGGAATAAAATTCAGAGACGAAATAGAAGTTCCAGAATCTATGACTGTTTGTGAATATGGCTGAAAGTTGAATAATTCCTTGATATTCTTATTTAGCATGTACAAGGTTATGAGTTAACGATTTATTGAGTACAAATGAACAGTATAATACACGTAATGGTGATAGCCGACGTTTCGGCTTTCTTCCCTTCTTCAGAACCTGAAAGAGTCAAACTGATATGTAACAAGGTCAAGGTAAGACTGTGTGCGGTTGGTCTACGTAACATCTTGCGCAACATAAAAAGCAATAAAACGGTACGTGAGGTGTTCTACCTTGATTATGACAGTGCTTGACTGAGCATGTTGCATATCAATTTCACTCTTTCAGACTTTGAAGAAGGCGAAAATCTGGCAACGTCAGCCATTACCACTACGTGTATTGGTACTGTTTATTTATGCTGAATAAATCGTCAACTCAACAAACTTGTACTTGTTAAATAAGAAATTACGGAGTTATCAAATCACTGCCAAGGTGAATCCATAATCGGTTATGAGGTGATAGTTGGTTAAACGGTCAATTCAAAAGATTAGCTGAGAAATCGCATCAAAATGAGTTAGAAAACAGAGAAGAATACCCAAAAACAACATCTGGATACAAATACATTAACGAGGAAAAACTGACGTGAATTTATGCATCTAGACCCATAATCATCAAATCCGTTAACTGTCGAGAAGTGCAAAGCAAGCGCGAGCACAGCACATTACGAAGAAAAAGATGCAAAGCAGTATAAGCAATCTGCTATATGTTTTCTACTATAGTAATATTTCCTCCTGTACTTTTGTCATACCGAACAAAGCATTAAGGAGATCGTGACTAAAGCTGATTTCGAATGGGCAGTAATTTGCCGAATGGCACAACTGACTTATCTATAGCGGATGTGATAAACCTCCCAAGAAGTTGAAATAGGACACCTCGGAATAGGCGGTGCGACTAATCGCTACGTCAATATGCTCAATAGAAACATATCTCAGAATCAACAATCAACAATGACCTTGTTCAACCCTTACACTGGAATCAGCACTAGATAAGAATGCAGCACTAAGTTACACAATGCACAATACTAGCACTTAGTCCTAAGTTCTTTTGAAAATTGAGTAAATAAATCTCAGAAAATACTATGTTATGTGCGCTCAGAAAATATAGAGTTCAAGAAGGTATAGATCACTCAGATAAGAAATTCAAGTCACAGGCTTTTTTACTTGAAAAATCAATATAAAAGTCATAAAATATCAAAAAAGGAAAGTGTTTCCTTGGAAACATAGCAAATAATTTTTCTAATACGATTGCGATAGTAAAAGTCAGATATAAAGGGGAATGCGAAGATAATCTACGCAATTTTGAGCGAGCATATCTTTGCTTATAGGGAAGTTTATTCAGTGGAATCAAAACCAATACAATCTACAGATTGTTGCCAGTGAGAAACATCTTTTCTATGTTACTGATACTGAGTTCTGATTTTCAGAGCCTACCAAAGGTGTTTCTCGAGTCTCGTGTATAAAAAAAAAAAAACAACAACAGGGGGACAACAGAGAATTTTTCTAACAAAACGCAATGACATCACCATATGTGCGTTAGTGGGACGGCTGCACTTTTTTCAAAAAATTCAGAGTAAATCAGATTTCATTGAAGAGCATCAAAACTCCGATTCTAAAGAAATTCAGAATGAAAAGTGCTTCTTGAAAACCAAGTATGCAATTGAAATCGGAACAATAGCGACTTTTTTATTTTCTATTCCGTAAATTGAAAGTTACCAACTTCTTAATCACTCCAGTAATCGAACTAGGATGAGTAATCGAAAAAAAGGGCTAAATCGCTTATAAACAGTCCGTATTCATAAATATACAGCTCGTACTAATTACTTTTGGTCCTTCAAAAAATGGATATGACTCAAGTGAGAAATAAGTTGTCTGTTAGAATCCAGAGCTTTCTCAAACGTACACAGTGGTAAGTCAAACAAAATAAATTAATAAACGAGCGTGTTTTGTGGAAACTACGTATGTGATTCAAAGCAGTATAGTAAAGACTCTTTTTCATTTGCCTGTGTGAATAAGAAAACCTCAATTTCTCAATCACTTCAGTAATCGAAACTGATGACAGTTGTTGAAAAACATTTACGGTTGCGTAATCGGTATACTATGACGGCTCATTTTCATAAATGTGCAGCCCACAATGACGTTTGTTCCATTTGAATGACGGATGCGCCTGAAGTTGAGAATGAGTTGCCTGTTACAACTCAAAACTTCGTCAAAAGGATACGGTGGTGCCAGATAAAATGGAACAATGAACGAGTGTTATTCCCATCTCGAACTCACAATAGTTCGTACCAACATGATACAAAGAACAGCTGTTGTAGACATTCCCTTCGAATCAAGGTGACTCTGCTGAAGGCGACAACCGAATCTTAGCCGTTTTAAAGACTCATAAAAGCCTTATGCAAGCTTTTTCAATAAAATAAGAATAGCTGATTTAACAATGAATAGACTTTTAGGCCAAAGAAATGGTGCTGTCACATAAAAAGTGTAGGACGGAAGCATGCAACCACACACACACAGAGAGAAAAAGAAACGTATAAAGTGAACATCAAATTTCCTATGCAAGGTTTAGAATAGAAAATGGATCGAATTTCTTTGACCCGCACACTGAATGGTGTATGGTGTGACATGATAACTGCTTTCTGCCTGATTAATGTTACATGCCATAAACTTGAAAGTAGAACTTTTATATAAGCTCGAAGCAGTGCTTTTTTTACAGATATATCCAAAACAGAAATACTGGAGGCCGGAAAAAGTCATCAACAAACCTATATTATCATGTCATTATTATATGTTATGCCTATATCCACCTATATTATCGTGGGCCAACTCTTTAACAAATCAGAGAGGGTAAGACGAAGAATGCACCATCACTGTGCTACTCATCACCTTCTATGAAAACATGAAAGCCTCATAAAGTGAGTAATTATAAAGCTGGAATAAAAACGTTGTTATGTCATTAGATGGTATTCAATAATATAGGTATAGCGGAAAAATGCAGAAGCATGAATATTAAAAACTTAAGGCATATAAGCCGCTCATTTCACCAAATGTGTTTCTGAATCTCAATGATTATTGAAGTAGTGCGTGGAAATTCCCCATTAAGAAAGGAATAAAAATGCAAAAAATGTTTGTTTGACAGATAGAGATCGGTTTTTTTTTGCATCTAAGTTTAAAAAAAGTTTGCGTGACATCCAATCATGCATTTACAGAGCTTCGCCATACTTGAATGCGTAACTAAACAACATAGGCAATAAATAAACCCTCCATCCATTTTCCTCAGCTTTCCTCCTTTTGATTTATCGTTGCTTCCAAGCGAACATGTATCATGCAAACGTTCAAAGAGATCCATTTTAGAGATGTAACATGTTTTGTCTTAGCAGAAATGACACAAAGACAAATATAACGTAGTGTACCACATTAGTTTTATTTTAATGTGCAAATAAAATCCGAATCGAAAGGCAATAGCTTCATTACAAGTGAGGAACTAATGTTGTCTTAAGCTTCCCCAAACCATCGAATAACCATCGAAATCCAGAATGACATAAACAATTTGGCGATATTGTTTTGTTATTCCTAAATAAATTCTCCAGATAGCGAGAGCGAAAGAAAAATGGAATTCAAGAAATACTTGCATTTGAAAAACTGATATCCCTGAAAGATCCATCATCATTGATTACATCATACGGTATAACAAGTATTCAAGGGTAACACATTTGTTACGAATCTCTGGTCCGCCGCAGCAAAGAAAATACAAATTTCTCAATTGATTTATGAATCACAAATTAAATGGATTTTGGATAGATCTAAGATATGAATCATGAACTGTCGTTTACACCGCTCAAAGGCTGAATTTTGAATTCAGCATTATCAGCAGATTGGATCATATACATTTAATGCGTTGTGATGAATAAAAAAAAAAAGACGTTGTTTAACGACCGATTTTGAGCTATGGATAGAGATCGATTGCTACGAATGTGACGAGCGGCACCAAAGAACTCTTTAGGGAAAGAGGGTGTTCTCGTAGAACAGGTTCTTTCGCGTCTAATCACGTCCGCAGATGTTGTTCGCCATAATCTCCATTCTTAGGTGACTGAAAACTCAGTAAACCTAATTGTAAAAGAAAAATAACAGAGTTAGCGCAGTTGTCATTTCAACAAGTAGTTACGCATATATAGGGCTACAACCGCGTATTTCTATTCTAGTGAACTGATACATAAGCTTATCGCCATATTCATCAAGATTCATTAAAGTTTCATAAAGTTCCAAACGACTGATTCACCCTGATGTTTATAACAAACGTATCTTACCATTTTCATAAGGAGAAGTTGTAGAAGTTATATCGTACCTTCAAAATGCATAGGAAAATTTCTCTGAAGACCAATTAGGCTATAACAAAAGATAAATTAATAGCCGAAGTAGTCTCCAGATCTTGAGACATCAAGACAATTCAGCCACTTATACGGCAACGTAGAAGTTCCACGGCGTCAAAACTCGGGGTTCCTCGAGAAAATCCAAAGATTTTACTGAATTTAGAGGACATTTTAGAATTGCTTGCCTTTTGAAAAAAGCTCCATCGAACGAGATAAGTGATAGTTACTCGGTACGGCGGATAGTCCAAAGCCTCCCATCCAAAGTGTGTCAAATGATTAGTTGCGCTTGCTGTATGAGGTTTTACGTTGCCGCCCAAAAGAATGATTGAAATTTGGCAATTTTGCAGCTTCTCTTCTCCTTTACGAAATGAAAGAATGGAAAAGGTTCCCTTCTTCACAAAATGTCCCAAACGAACGTAGTACTGTGCGAACATCGCAAATTTTGTTACCATACGCCTTGCAGATTTGTCGATGAGCTTCAGAAGTTTTGACACGCAATTTGTTGCGGAAGTGGAGCAGCAGAAAAAATTCTTATTTAGTTAAATTTTGAGTGCTGTGTATACAAATGACATATCGTTCGTTGCGCAAGAAAACGAGCTCTCTGATGGCTAGAATTCGCACAGAATACATGTGTAGAAACCATTTTCTCAAGCAACACAAGAGAGCTTTTTCTACAATTTATTGATCGCACAATCCTTCACATGGAAATTTCCAAAAAAGCAATAAATAGATCCGGATGACCTCTACATATTTCCACATTGATCACAATTTCAAAAGTTTGTCAAATCAATACAAGATGCAAAATTTACCAACCAAACTGTAGAACGTCCCGCGGTTTCACCTAATATACGTTGGTCCAATTGCTTCGTGAGTATTAGAAGGATTATTATAGTTTCTCTCCGACGCCTAATTTAAGACATCTGCCACAGTGAATCAAGTGATGGATGGATCGATATTGTTAGTTCGTTCAAAAAAAGATTAAAAGCGAAATATTTCCTCGTCCTCGATCATAGTCTCTGGAGGTGAACAAAACTTGAAATCCTTATCCAGTAGGTTACCTTAAAATATACCAATGAATGCAATCATTGGAGTCCTAACATTTCTTTGACAATCCTCAAGGACCAATAACTGTGTGCAAGTCTACAGAAGCAAAACTATCTTCAGTTACCGATTACCAGCGTGGAGCTTGTTTTGAAAGCAGCAGAATATTTCAAAATGCCTCTTAATTCCCCTCACAAAAAAATCGCGTGTTGCACCTGGTGCCAAGTTCTACTTGAATCTGAGCATTCTTGCAATTATATCTCACATTCCATTCTGTCATCAAAAATGATTGGTTCTTTTCGGTTATAAGGACACAAATGAATCTTCGACATCATTTGCCGGACAGGAAGTTTTCATAGGAGTGTTGGTGATTATTCGAAAGCTCAAATCTCTGGCTATAGCCTCAAATGGCTGGTTTTTGAAGATGTCTTTTTGTGAAGTTGTTACAGAAAAAAAAAACCATTGTATTTCACCACGCATTTTTCTCCTATAACAGAACTCTTTCTTTGAGCTGTTGGTAATCGCTCGATATCGCAATGTTTGCTGATTCCAGCGCAGAGCTTATTTTCTGGAAAAACATTTTCTCTGTAGTGCAGCAGGGAGATAAGATGAATTCGCCTACACGAGCAAGTGGTTCTGGCAAAATCACGGACCCTTGGGTGAAGCAGTAAGGTGGGCTGACGCAATGATTGATCGATTTTCGAGCATATGAAGGTGTAGAAAAAATTTCGCAGCATCTGAATATCTTTGAATCACTGTTGGAAGCAATTAGGATGTCGTTGCTTCTGGAATTATCTGTATTCAAGTCAAAATAAAAGTATTTGAAGTATTTTTAGCAGCAGAGTCATATGTATTTTGTGGAGTTTCTTTCGAAGTGGAAAACAATTCCTAATTAGATAACAAAGATTGTCTTTTCATAAGACTGGTTGAAAATCGATCGATCGTCGCGTTAGCCCACCTAGCGGCCTCACCCAGCGGCCCTTGAGTTGGCCAAAAACCACTTGCTCGCGTATTCACCTTACTTTTCCTTGCTGAATTATAGAGAAACAGTCTTTTAGAAAAATAAGCACAGCTTTGAAATCAATGAAAGTTACGCTATCAAATGATTACTAATAGTTGGAAATAAGATATGTCCAGCGAAAAAATGCGCGTGTGAAACATAATTTTATTGGAGGGCCTTTGAAACGTTATGAGAAAGTCTTCTCAAAAACCGGCCATGTCCAGCTCTAGCAAGAGATTTAAGCTTTCGAATGATTACTGATACTTTTATGAAAAGTTTCTACCCTGCGAATGAGGTCGGATATTTATTTGACTCCTTAAAACTGAGAAGAATCAATGACTTTGGCAGTAAATAAAGTGTAATATGATTTTAACCACGATTTTAGCTCAGCTCGGTTTTATGTCAATTTTACTATTAATATCAATTCGAACTGTCCGCCAGACGAAATTGGCCACCGCCTCGAACGACTTGATATCAGTATTAATTTAGAAGACCTGCACTAATAAGAATCCTTATTTCAATATTCTGCTTACTTCTCATAAAAACTCCCGTTGATAAGGTTTAAATATGAAAACAAATTCAATCTTTGCAATAATGCGCACATGCGATTTTGTCTTTTAAAAAGTAATCATCTCGTCTTAGTGTAGTATATGCGAAATGTGTACTACACTGGTGTTCTACGCGCGAGGGTCATCAAGTGTGTAGCTCGAGGCTGTTACAAACATACATTAAATTGCCACTATTATTGAAAAAATAGTTTCAAGATGGTACGTAGTCTACAAAAAGCGATAGAATTACAACTTCAAGGCCCATAAGGAGTGACTCACAAACTCGTAGAAATCGAGTATACCTCTAGAAAACAGTTTAAATCAAACAAATGTATTAGTATCTGCAGAAATCCTTCCTATCTGGTGAAGAACATTGCATTGGCTCAATCTTTATTCATTACCTTGTTCCCGTCCATAGAGAAGCGTGTCGTCGAGTTCACGGATTCACTAGTGTCTGAGAGTCTCTTCTTATCACCACTACAGGAAAGTTCTAAGTACATCCTTGCTTAACCAACATAAAACTCATGTGAACACTGAATACAACAAACATTCAAGCTAAAGTTGAACTCATTGAGTAATATTTTTTGAATAAGTGTTTTGTCTCACGCGATAATTAAGCATTAAGCCATCATCTCAAATAGTTTTCAAGCGGGAAAGTGAATCACTTTGAAAACAACAGAAGGCGAGAACGAAGGATCGTGAAAATAAATTGAATAAATTGGAGTTAACAAAAAGTCATTTATATAAACTGAGTAAGTCAGCCATGCTATAGGACATTAACTTTCATGTACAGTCCTCAAATTACCGAAAGTTGACACAGTCAAAATACGATAGTCACTTCAGCGCTCTAGAGTTATCTCCAAGCGACTCAGATTACCTTGCACAGTATATTTTTATTTTTTCCACATGACTCGTCACAATTATTGTGCGGATCCCAGCACTCCTCACATTCACTCGCCGCGAAACTCTTAAAGATTTTACGACACAATTTCCTTCCAACTTCGCAAGTAGCCGAGCTAAGGCGCTCATGGGCATTTTTTGCTCAACTGAAGTTTGTGGACGGCTTTCATATAAAGTCTAACTACAGTCTGACGGTATAAATTCTGACGACTCTGAAAATAGGTTCGATTTCCAGAAAGCGCTATAAGAGTAAGAAGAAGATCACGCTTAACCTCTGGAGTTTACTTTGCATGTAAAATTATATATGCACCAAAGAATATGAACATGTAGGGAAAATCATGGAGCTTCAGACACCAAAAATCTACAATTTTTCTCAAAACGGAGAAGAAAAAAACTCTCAGTTATGTAATTCATGAGCCGCTTGCGAGTCGCGCTGTGCGATTTGTCAATTTCCGTCCCAACCGGGTTAACAACGAAGAGCAACACCTCTCCTTTGACACTATGCGGTGACATTTGCCTTACAGCAAATTCTTGCGATATTATGCGGTTGGATTATTACTGACAGCCAAACCCACTTCCTTTTCAGCAGCAGGAAGCATTCGGAATTGCTGAGCGCAGAATTTCATAAAATCTTCTGGATTTCCACTGAAGATATCCGTAGTGATTCCTCGTTACTTTCCATCCATAGTGAATACGCTGTACTACAAAAAGCATCGTAATATTATGGGATAAAGGAAAAAATGTTTGATAAATAAGTGGAAAAACCTTGTATTTTCTTTATTCTTGCCGCCAGCTACGGATTCAAATTGCAACTTCAGCTGTTTCGTTGTCGGTGGTTTTGGAGTCTGTGATAGTAAATGAAGGTGTGAGCTGGTCGATTCATAAGAACAATATTGACTTACTTCTTCTTCTCGTGTTCTCTTTTTATTTGTTATAGTAAAGCTTTCATCGAACAATGATGGGCTGTCTGTTGAAGTTTCCAATCTCTGAAGCATTGAAATGATAAACTTAAGAAGGTAAATGAATGAGTAAATCGCTTAAAAGAAAAAAAAAGCTTTCAGCGATATTTAATCTGAGGTTATGCATCATGCATTCGTTTTCGTCAAGCATCCCTTCACGTGATACAATGCATAGGCAGCCTTCACAATGACTCGCAGCACCTCTAACCACTAGGCTAAACGTGCTGTAGTAAAGTAAATAACAATTTTTCAATAATACCCTCCGAAATGAATCAAATAAACGACTGATTTTCCAGAACTGATGTAAGCAGTTAAGGACGAGTAGACTTTATCTGGCCTTAACTAATAATGCTATCTAAATTTTCAGCAATCGAGCTAGTTGAAAGATTATATGCCACTACTGTCGCAAAATGAAAACGGTGGCTCTCTTTCATCAATCCGATAGAGCGCCTGTAGCTAGAGGAGCCTCGAGATACACAAGTGGGCGATGGTGCGATTTCGAGCTGACAGCTCACCAAGCCTTGCATCCCTTCGGAGTCGGCGAAGTGCTACCAGACTCGCTCTGGGAGATAACAGCACTGATTTGAGTTGATACATCGACAGGCTACGCGAGTTACTGTAGAGGCCAGACTTGTATTCAATATTATCTAACGATCCTTGACGAAGTGGATGCATGGCGCATCTCTCAGTAGTTGATAGACACCGAGAGATTTATGGATTTATGCTCTATCGGATAGATGTTAAGAATATCCAATCTACCAGTTAGCCTCTTCAACTCTTGAAAAAAAAACTCAAGCTAAGGATGATTTTCCTCTACGAAAAGGTTATGATTTTTTTTTTTTGAAAACGCAGAAAACATCAGTAATGAGTCTGCACAATTTGCTGTGTCTATACAAAATCAGGTTAATACATACCTTAAATGGATTTCTGTTGAATCTAGGCATGGGAACAATACTTTCGGATGACAGAGTGTCATTAACTTGTTGACTGAAACTAGATTCCTGTGACTGGCCATTGTAGCTTTCATCGTTGAAAGTCTGATGTTGATTGCGAAACAGAAGTTAGGTCATCTTCTTCCACGCAATCTGAATTGACATCGACTTCAGATTTAAACAGAAAAAAGACATGAAACAGGTAAACCGGAAAAAAAAAACTAACAGATCTCGGCTGGGAGACCTCTAACTTCCGTTTTATTGAAAGAGGCCGGGGTGTTGGGTCTGTTCGAAGATATCGCGGCTTTCAGGAGGCGCCGGTTCACTTAGAGGGATATTTTCACGCCCATAAGAAGCAACCTAAACTATTTTTTTGGGGAAAAAACGTAAAAATCTGATATTTCAGCAGACATGTGAGTCCACAAGGGAATCGTTTTCGACCCACCTTGTCCGCCAGTGTGGACTTCTTTAGCTTCGCAGCATAGTTACACATCAATAGAATACCTTTCGAGGATGAGACGAGACCAGACAGTTCAGCAGCTCGACCATCTCGTTCACTTTTACAAGCCAACGCAAACAACTTTACCAATGTTTTGAGGTGCTTAGAAGTCAATTCCTTCAAAGAAAACTTAAACGATGAGGATACCAAGCGAAATTGGGATGAAACTAAGAAAAAGTAGAACACGAAGCTACTTTGTTGATAAACATCTACTAAACTAATCCAGGCATACTCCCTATAGGCTTAGTTCGAAATGAATCTACTAAAGAAATGAAATTTAGAATGAAGAACTCAAATTGGTGCCTAGTGTCGTTGACGTAGTACTAACCGTAAGATCCGAAGATGGTCCAGACGTTAGTTCGCTTTGCTGCAGTTCATTGAGGAAAAGTTCTTGCTCCAGTTTTGATTTATCTGACTCCTTCAATGAATATGCATCCAATAAAGTTAAATGATATGCAAAACTTCGAATGTCAGACGGTAATCCAGCTCGCATTTCACCCTCTCAGAAGGCGTGTGCTAACTAATTGCTCTACCGCAGCTCATCATCCTTCAGTAAATATTAAGTCATTCTACAGGTTCTGGCACTGGTGTAAGAAACACTAAACATATTAACTAGGTTAAGTAGAAGTGTATGATTTTGGTATTGTTGAATTGCTTAATTTCTTGCAAACATTTTGGTGTTACAACTTGCTTATACTTAGGTTAGAATGGAGCTCTCTTGGGAAGAAATTCGCTTGCACTCATGCACAAACGTAGCATAGGGGAAAATGTTGGTGAAGCGGCGCGGAAGACTTATGGAACATCCTGTGGACGGCCTGAGCATGACTGATCCTCCAGACTGCTCTATGCAGCTTTGAACTTCGCAAATCACTTCCTAGCCGTCCTTTCTGGAACCGTGTCGTCACTCTAAGCTACTTTAATCTAGCGCAACGCTTCACTAGCATTTTCGCCTACGCGCCATTCGTGCAAGGGTGGCAAACGAATTTCTTAAAAAGACAGCTCCGTCTCAAAGCAAGTATAAGCAAGTTGAATATCGAAATTTTCGCAAGGAGATGCGCAATTGAAAGCTACCAAAATCATGCAATTCGAATACTTGTCAATAAATTTTGTGTTCATTGCTCTAGTGGCAAAACTCATAGATTACCTGATACATGCAAGATGATGTTCCCATGCCACGAAAATAGATCGTTCCCTTTCCAAATAATTATCAAGGGATGTCGAGTAGTATGCAAAAGCATTCGACGACAGGCAGGAGTTGAACCCATATCTCACCCCCATATTAAGGCGCGTGTAACACTACAGGCTATGGATGGCACATGAAATTTTTTCTTTGATTTAGCTATTATCATGAAACTGATAAGGCTTAGTCTGCTAGCGTTTCGACCTCTTCGTTTTCAAAGAGCGTCTTTTTCAAAGCCTGAAGAAGACAAAGACGTTGATCCATTGGTCGATTGAATCGTATTTATTAATCACATGTAATTAGCTGAACCAAAAACGGTTGCCGGTTAGTAGTCGGTTCTCAAAAAGCAATATAGTTTACCCACGAAAGTACTTGTGTGAAACACTTTATGGGAAGGAAAGCATACCGTTAGCACTGTCAAAAAACCGATTCTCACTGAAATTCGGCAAGGAAAAAGTGAACTATGCCACGAACTATACTTTTCTGAAAGCTTCTCTGACATTGGTATAACTTCCTCAACACGGATGACTTACGTTGCGGCGACTTCATCTTCTCTAGAGTCGTGAAACTACTTCTAGGGAAAAGGTCACTGGTGTGTTCTCACTTACTGTGACTATTTTAGAATGGATTTATTTACAATATATGACAACAAACCGGTGACCTTTCGCATATAAGTCTAACGATTCTGAAAAAGATATAACAACGCTCGAGAAGCTTTTAAAATAAGGCATGCTGATAAAGTCTCCAGTCGAGGCGTCGTTGCCATTTTTAGCAACATCTCAAAAAACCCACTAAAATTATCAGCCCTATATATGAATTTCATCTTTCAAACAAAGAGAAAAGAAAATCAAGGAAAGAAGGCGGGGACCAACCGGAGCGCAATACGGTAGTATCCAATGGGCGACATATGGTGGCATTTTGACAGCAACTAGAGGGTACTTGCTACCTTTGCAGTACAGATATCTGAAATTCTCTGATAAGATACTAGGGAATTCGACATCAAAAGAAGTACTTTATTGCATGCAGTTCTTTCTGCTTAGAAAGGAACAAATGAAGAATCATCTCATTCGCTGTAGAGGACTTCTCATAGGAATGTAAGTACACTCGAAAGCTTCCACTCAAAAGCTGAGACTTGAGGCTACAGCCCCACGCCGCCGTTTTCCAAAAATGACTTTTTTGACGTTGCTACAAAGGGAGATTTCTTGCGTTGCAGACGCGCATTTTTCTCGCCGGACAGAGCCCTTCCTTTGGACTATTAGTAATCATTCGATAGCGTAATCAACTTTGATTCCAACCCCGCGCTTATATCCTGAAAAGAGTGTTTCTTTGAAACGCAGCAGGTAAAATAATCCGCAACGCGGCTGGTAATAAGTCGAATTTTCACATGGGAGCAACAGCTTCCCGCGCGAGTTCACGTGGGTTGCTAGCTGCTACCACTAGTGAACTGTGACGCAATCATCGATTTTCGAACCCCTGAACGCGCAGAGAAGCATCGCTTCAGGTGTCCACGTGACCGCCACGTTCACCGCAACGTGAACTGCCTTTGGATCGTCCATTCTCACGCATCATATTCAACTTATTTTACCTGTCGCGTTGCAAAGAAACGATCAATTCAGAATATAAGCACATCATTGGCATTAGGAGGTATTACGCTATCTTATAATTACTAATAATCTGAAGAAAGAGCTCTGTCCGACGAGAAATGTGCGCTAGTATTGTGTGGAGATTACAGCGTTATAAAAGGGTGTTTTGAAAAACCGGTGATGTCTGATTGTAGCCAGAAATCTCAGCTTTTGAATGGTTACCAACACTCTTATGAGAAATTCCTCTCCAGCAAACGAGGTCGGTTTTTCATCTGTTCCCTCCTGATCAGAAAGAACATTGCCTGCCTTACGAAGCTTTTTCAGATACGTGTTCGATGAAAATATGAATTATTGCTGACGTGAGCTGGTCATAGTCCCCTAATATTTACAAATACACAAGAAATTTTGAATTCTCTCGACTACAACTCCATGGCTGAGCGGTATGTAAACGTTCAATCATAAGCTGGAATTGAACCCGTTTTTCACACAAATAGGAGCCTCGCGTACCACTGCACCACCAAAACCGCCGCTCTGCTACCACTCTATATCCTATAAGCTGCCAGCTTGATTAGATTTGATCCGATACGTTATAGAAAACCTCCCATGGGAGCTTTGCAATTTTTCCTGTAATTACATGATAACTTAGGCAACGCAGATGGCCCATGAGCTTAGAGAGCAAGTGGCATCGCAGAGGTTCGAGGACCTTAGATAGAAAATGGTCCACCAGTAATCTTTTGTCATAGCAAAGTGGCGAAGCGCCACCCAGCTGTCGCCAGCCTCAACAGTCGGTTCTATCGGCCCGACATCATCCAAACGTTTGACCTCATCTCAATTCGTTATCGACCCATTATTGCTCGTCTCGCTCAAACTCGTTGTCGCGTATTTATACGCTGTCATAAAGTTGTGTTCATATGACTGTCGAATGAACTAAATAGAACTGTGAGCGGAACATATCGCTTCCGTGGCGGAGCGAACTCACTCATGATATGCAGCGCCTACCACCGCGGTTAAGGGATTCAGCCTATATATAACCAATAGTGTCCTCATTGCTACCATAATACAGTATACTCACCCACTGGATCCCATCGCCGGTGCTTGTACTTTGGGACGAACATAGCAACCCGAGCGGGCTCCGCCGCCTAGTCATGGTTCATCAATCACAAAATTCATAGTATCACCGCACGACGATACAACTCAATCAGTCATACATATCCACTTAGGCATATCTTCAATGAACGAAATGCCTCGGTCATGTACATACTGTTGGTATGTTATTATTATCGTGATATATGTATAGTATAAGTTGTTTGGTCGAACCCGTGTAAAGGATTTGAACTTTGTGCTCCTGGTCGTTACAAGACACAAGTCGGCAGCAGTAATTGACCACACAGTCTAAAGTTCAGCCCGCGGAATCCGGAAGTGCAACTCGCAACTTTGAAGGGAAAAGACGCCGCAACCCGGAAGTTCAACGCGCGACAGCACAAAGGTCAGCGTGCGGCTAAGGACAATCCAACTACAATCAGACTTCGATCGGATCATTGCCCGAGAGAATCCATAGATCAAACAATATAAACCCCTGAATCTCCACCACATTTGGTGCATCGGCTACAAACCTTTGCTATATATGTGCTCATTAACAGTTGGTTGCTGAGAGCTTCAATAGTTTATATCGTAGAAAGTATGGCAGAATTAGCGATGATATTGGTGCTGCAGTGGTAGCACGCACACACTGAATGGGTGAATCGACGGTTCGGTTCACCGCTGAAGTTGTATCTTTCGCATAACATCAGCATCCTTGTGTATGTAATGACAACATCATCACTTCTATTAGAGCAGTAAAATAAATAATAGAAATAACCTTATTTGACACTGTCCTCCTTCAATCACAGCTATCGGCCATAACGCATCAGATTTGCTCGCAATTTCAGAGCTCCCATCAAAAATAGGAAGCCAAAAGCCAGATGGCGTTAGGAGATTAAATGTATCTTCAAATGTACATATAAAAGTGCCTGATTAGAACCTCTATTCAATCTAATGAGACCCAACAATGTAGTTTCATGAGCCTGAACAAGAGAAAGAGCTCTTACAAGAACTGTCCATGGTGACAAGGTGTCCGTGATTGGTATACCCAAACCAGAGCAAATGTTCTTGATCCGCCACAGGCAAATTTACAGTCTTAACAGTGTCACTGCGTCGGTACCAGTGTTTACTATCCATATCGTAGATAGAAACAACATGCTGAAGATGACAGACAAAAATAAAAAACATCTAATGATGTTGAGTGATACGCAAAACACTCGTCCATAGTCGGAAGCTGGACCCGCGTTTCACCCATACGGAGGGCGCGAGGTATTACTACATCACCAACGACAGCTCTGCTACCACACTTTCACCTTAACTGGGTTTAACCCTTTCGGGACAATGGACTGACAACCTCTGCACCGCAACTAACAACTCTGGACGATCTGCTCCATCTCCTCTCCATCTTTAGCCCCAGCCCGCCATTGTTAAAGGGAGCATGCTGGTGGTTAGAGATGCAGAGGATGTAGAGCAGACCGTTCAGAGTCGCTAGCTAGAGATGCAGAGGCTGTGGATCCACGGTTCCGAAAGGGTTAACGCCGATATGTGCGTATCAGATCAAACCCGTTAACGACTGGTTGCTGACTGGCAGCTCCGCTGAATTATATCAAAGAAACAGTGGTAGCAGAGCGGTGACCTCAGTAGTGCAGTGGGTACTATGCTCTTTTTGGTATGGCTGAAACTTGGGTTCATCTCCAACACGGAGTCGATAGCTCTGTATATCCTTTGAGCATTATTAAATTTAGAATTTCAAAATCATAGCACTGCTCATAGAGTGGTAAAATGAAAATTCTTTCAGACTGCAGTGAAAAATTGAGAGCCAGATAGATAAAGCTCTTGTCGCTGATCAATCCCCAAAGAAGCGCCAATCATTCGAATCCATCAAGCATTGTTTGAGGTAATTCAATGCATATCTGGCCTTCACAATGACTCAAGGTGGTCTACCGATGTATCAAGTCACTGCTGCTATCCTTCTGGACAAGTTTGGCAATCTGCCGATCCCAGATTGATGCAAGGCCTTATGAGCTTTGGGCGTCAAATCGAACCGTTTACCACATGTGTGTCGCAGGGCACCACCTGTAGGCACTGCGCCACAAGCATCTTTATAGAAGAATTTTTTTCAGGAATATAGAAACACCTGACCTGGTAACTAGGCTGGACTTGATCATCATTATCGTAGTAGTCTCCACCGGACACCGAACAGATAGCTATTTTCGTTTCGAAACATGTCGCTGTGAGTATTGGACCTTGGAAATACTTATATTTTTTTATTTAAATTTGGCACAGTAATTTTTGGTGAAAACAAGGCGGCTTCAAACGCTAAAAATTCATTTCAAAAGTTGCATGCATACTTGGATGTGACACAACATGTCTTTGAGTCCCTGTCAAGGTGAAAACCCTAAGTCGCCGTTTATCAGTAATTAAACAAATCATTTGCCTTGAAACCTGAAAAATCAGTGAGTTACGAGCAAATCGACAAGCAGCTCGTCTATACTATTCAGGTTTCAATAACGCTAGAGACAAACCAACACGTCGATAGCACTTTCGTTTGGTGGTAATTTAGCGTTCCAACGTCGCGATTCACTATCCCAAGATGATATGTGGATCACAAGAAGTTCACTGTAAAACGATCTGTATCCATAGATCGTTATATCTATGAAGAATTGAGTACTATTCCGTTATCGGGACACATTTTCAACCTCTTAGCGACAAAGATTTTCTCACTCTCTCTTCTTGAGCTTTTTGGTAATCACTCAATAGGTTAAATCTCAGCGATTTGGAAAGTGTGCTTGGTTTCCGAGAAGGCCTGGTCAATGCATTATAGCGGTGAAAATCAAATTACTTCTCACTTTCAGCCAGCAGTATGGTGCATCTTTCGAATCATGCTACATGCAGCGCAATAAACGTTATCCCTTCGAGGACCACCGTTGATAGGCAGGCGCCGTCGCGCCATCGCTTGCGCGGCTGTTGCAGGCAGGCAGCAATAGCACATCTGTGTATACATGTCTGGCTGCCTTTCCCTGCTTTCCCTTGAGACGCGACGACGCTGTTACAGTAGCTGAGTGAGATCTGCCGTCGCGCCACTTGGTACGAAACGCATTACATAGTCCTCAAAGGATTATTTTGGAACATTTCTTATCCGCTTCGTAGTAAAATTGCCGCGTTAATTGTAGAAGAAACTCTAATCTGTTTCTCAATGGTTGTTAGCCTCTATTTTCACTTTGTTGCCAGAGAATCCCGTTATGAAGATTAAGTTAAAATGTAAGCCTAACCTTAGAAAAGCGAAACATAATCTTTTTTTGCTCTTTCAGCGCTCTATGGGAACCTTGTCAGAAACTTGGCTTAGATATAAAGTCATTTAAGTTGATGTCTATATAACTACCTAAGGTCTGCTTAAGAACGTACACAAATCCTGGCTGAGCGAAAATTGCCTATGGAGTGTCAAACGTAAGCATGTCATCACTGTTACAACGCTCTAAGGAGCAATTTTCATATGAAAAAAAAACTACATCATAAGAATCGCCGTTTTCAAGATGTCGCAGAACTACTAAGAGTGCAAGGATAAAGCGAAAAAGCCCTCCTCCACAAGAGATTGCAAAATGCTTTCCGATAACGAAATTACACCTGAAGTTATACACGAAGTCTAAGAGATCTCAACACGCTTGAGATTAGGAATACTACGTGACGACTGATGAGGAGACCTACTTAGTCGGCACAGACCTGTTAAAAATTAGCCTTACATTTGGAAAAGCCACAAAAGAAATGATCCACCTTTCCTCATCCTTTCCTTCTCTCTTACTTGCTAAGGCGATGGCCTGATCTGAGAGATCAGCTAAGACGTATTCTGTGGTTCCGTTGTCGAGGACTATCGTTGGATGGATGGATATATCATGGAAGGAGATCTCAAAATACGTCATAATTCTCTAAGATAAATATACCGCAGCAGGTTCACGTTTAATAAGAGACGTAAAGATAGTAATCTAAAAAGAATTTTTCGGAGTAAAAGCTTTCAGACCTCTATGCTACATCCATTTTCACTAGAGTAAGTTCGAACTATTCCATAATAGTTCCACTTCTGAAAGAATAGACATCACAGAGTAACAAAGGTTGTTCCCCTAATCTATTGTGTATTGATGAGCTCACCAGATAGCGTTCAGAGAGATGACTGGGGGAAGCACCGGAGACAAAGAATGATGGGATTCTTGGAGGTCGATACGGAGGAACTTGAGGTGTAGGAGGTGCCGATATATAACTGAACTAAGGAATCGTTGAAGACCCTAATATATACAGAAGAAATGTAATAAAAAAATCACTAAAAATTGAAATTTCTTCACTGCCAAACGAAATTCTAGTGAAAGATCAATGCCTATAGCAAGGAACAGAGGAAAATTTTACACTTCACTACTCGAATATCTGAAACAACGACATTTCCGTACTTATTTCTATCTGAGGATACATATCCATAACTATCAAGATGACCAGATCCATCATAGCCAAACCCATATCTCTTCTTTATAGCACCTATGTCAGCGGACACTGGAAATTATCACTGCTCAGACACTAAATTAACTATTAATTACTTAAGAATAAGAATAGGGAATAACATACTTCTGGTATCACCATCATCTTCGTCGTATGCCCTAGGAGACCTACTCAGATCGTCGTCTTTCTCCTTAACAAATGGACGAAGATGTTTGTATCCAGGAATTTTTTTTCATTATGTAAAAGAGACAATCAAATTGAGTCTTTTTTTTTTCGTCTTTAACGATTGTGAGACAAATTGGGCAACCTTTCTCACTAACAGTGATGATAATGATAAACTCAATTACCAAAAACTAGGGAAAGAAAACCTATTAATGTGACGTTGGAAAACAAAATAGCACTTTTACATCATATAACACTAACCTGGTCATAACTGTGACCATTTACAAAAGCTTCACTTGTTTTATCAATAGCCTTGCTTATCGCAGAAGGAATGGCATCTTTGAGTACACACAGTCCTTCCTGCAAAAATCAATTTATCTATTACAATCCCTAGGAACGACTATCTGTTAACCTCGTATCAGATAGAATGATTCACTGTTTCTATTGTTGAGAACGCGTGTGGCATAGTGATCAGAGGTTTTACGCGACATTGTAGTTAATCAATTGATCTTTGATGGTCCGATCCCCCGCTCAAGGCTTACGAAGCACATCCTCTCCCGAGGATCGGTGAACTGATATGAGATCTGTGTGAAGTAGTTTCACTGACTTCATGCATCTACAGGTTACTGCGAGTCGTTGTAAACGCTAGATTTGCGTTCAATCACCTTAAACGAAGCTAAATTTGCCTGAAAGGATAGTAGCACTGTTCGATCTCACGCCAAAAGAATGGCGTCTTTCTTAAAGATCAATCAACGTTGTAGAACCCTGCTCGAGCACGTATCCTAGCGATCTCGAGGATACCTAGTGAGGATCGTTCCGTAAGGCATTCGTTATTGACTGCCGTAGGGCATTGGGGCGGTGAGGGATCAACTCCGCGTCCATCCACGGCGAGCATCACTAGGCACTAGGCCATCGACCCTCAACCTTAGTGTAATGCACTTGTATTATTGAATCCTACTATTAGGAACCTCGCTTCTGCTCATTAAAAGGATCGCTAAGTAATTCTTGCAAGACTTCTTCGTAAGTGATATAAATGGTTAATAATTGTGATTTAGATACCCTATCATAACGGTATAAAACATTATGCAGTAGGAATTCCACGACTGTTTCACCTCTCATGTGAGATTTTTCTCAAATATCCAAATCTTACATCGACGTCTACTAACACAATGTCTCTTTCACTGAACGGAACGAACTTCATAGAAGATATTATTGCCTTCTCCTTCCTTTTGTATTCATACTGCGCCAGAACCGACCTAACAAATCATATAGAATTACATCGATAACGTGTAGAGAAGTTGGAGAAGTAAATGAACCTTTTCGGGAGCGTGGACCCACCTCCTGCACTCTCTAATCCCCAGCATGGGAACACACTAAATGCACTATTGCTATAGTTCGATTGTATTATTGTTATTTCCCTCCGTTATGTTGTATGTGAATGCATGATATTGTTTTAGGTGGGGAAATAACCACAATAATACAATTGAAATGATACAGTAATACATTCAATGCGTTCCCACGTTGGGGGTCAGAGATGCAGAGGACGTAGAGTAGACCGTCCAGCGTTACCATGCTGGGGATTAGAGATGCAGAGGAGGTGGGTCTAGGGTCTCAAAAGAGTTGACCTCATGTTCATTAGTGGAGCAGACATAGAAGTTAAAAACTTTGTTATGAGAGAAAATTCCACAAGTCACAATTTTATTGTCAGATGACTTACCCATCTCCTAAGTCCCATAAGAGAATTTTATTTGAAAGGGTAGAGGAGCACAGATAACGACCACATCTTGATATGCAAGACGTTGAAAAGACGTCCTTCAACAATAACATCAGTAAGAAATTTTTACTTTTTTGTTGTCCACTAGTTATTAGTCATACGTCCAGAATGTCGACTCATATGCAAAACATTTCCAGGCGGGAATTGAACTCGTATTTCACCTATAACGAATGCGGGTGCTACCACAGCATCACCAAGGCCACCGCTTTACTATTATTTTCTCTTCGATACAAAATAATCTTTTAGCAACCAATATATAACGGATTTAGTATATTGAGTAGAGGAGGTTAGAACTGAAAGGGGTAGGGTTCTTTCCGGTTATCGGGGGACAAATGAATATTCGACCTCATTCGCTGGAAGACAATTTTTCATAAGAGTGCTAATAATCATTCATAAGCTTAGATCTCTAGCTAGCGCGTAAAGTGGTCGGTTTTTCGAAAAACCATTTTATAACGTCGCAAAGTTCAAAAAAAAAATTACGTTTCACATGACCACTCGTTTTTTCTTGTCCCGCTTATATTTTAATGGACAAAACTCTTTCCTCAACATGCTACCACTTTGTAGATAAAACAAGTCTTACGAAACTCAAAATGTGTTTGCTTTCTGAGAATTATTTTGATAGCGCGTAGGAGAAAGAAAACATTTGTGATTCACATTTCGCCGAACAGAGTTTTTTCCTTCCGACTTTTAGTAGCCATTCGATAGCGTAAGCTTCAATTATTCCAACACTGTGCTTATTTTCTAAAAAGACCGTTTTACTGCAGTGCAGCAGGGGGAACAAGATAGTGTCACATATTCAGCGGCTTGTTTACCGGCTAATCTAGGGGCTTAGGCGCGGAGCGACCGATCGACTCCCTCCACGCGTCAAACATGTGGGGTCTAACTTGTTATTGACGCCTTGACAGAAACTCTAGATTAAACGGCTGACTCAATAATACGAGATTTTCTCTACACGATCATATGCTTTTTGTGCTTTTAACGGATTATACGCGTAGTAAAAATTAAGGCGCGTGGCGGGTGTGAAACATAATTTTATTTTGTATGCTACAGAGTTGAAAAAAGGATCTTTTCGGAAAACGGCCACATAACCAGAGCTCTATGCTTTCGAATAATCACTAACACTCCTGTGAGAAATTCTTCTCCAGCGAATGAGGTCGAAGATTCATGTTCCCGGATAACCGAAATGAATCAAGGTAGCTTAGCAGTGGCTTCGTAGGTGTTTGGTAGCATGCGCGGCGTAAAGGTTGAGAAACGGGTTAAGTTCTAGCCTAAAATTTGAAAGTTTTGCTTATCACTCAACACTCTTGGATGTGTAAATACTAACAGCGATCTTTTTTTTTTTTTTTTTACAAAAAATGACACTGATAATGAAATCCATACCAAAGCAGTTCCTTCCGATTTCAGACTGTTGTTAGAAATCTTCCAACCGTCTTTGGCAATGACTTTGACACACCCTTGAGATGGAACATACAATTGCGTTCCATCTATAGACCATGTCATTGTATGACGCGAGTTCACCAGCCTGAAGGCATAGCAAAGATATGTTTAGGAAAGGAAAAAATGGAAAAAAGTGGATTACACCAGAAACGTTTCGCAAAACAAAACTGAAGCTGAAATCAAAGTGCACGTCTGGATAACCCTCATGTGAGGCATCCACAGCTCTCAGTTGCAAACTCACGATGGGTATCTTCGGATGATAGATAGGTTTCGAAAGCTACTCAAGTGAGACAACACAAATATACCGCTGAGTTCATATGAGGCATCTACAGCCTTAGTAGTGAGATCGCTTGGGTTATACTCAGGTGGCAGATAAATTTTGAAGGCGACTTAAATGTGGCCATATAAATCATCATCGCTCTGAGACCATGTAAAAGATCTACAGTCCACAGTCGTCAGTTCACTTGGGACGCCTGCAGTTGGCACATAGGTTTCAACACATTAAGGACTATATGATACGTTTCGTATCAAACCACGTCACGTCAATTTTACTCAGCTACTGCAACGGCGGCGTCGTGTCTCGTGGGAAAGCGGGCGTAGACAGCCAGACATGCAGACGCAGCCTGTCTGCGACGATCGCGCAAGCAAAGGTGCGACGCCGCCTGCCTATTTACGGTGTTCCTCAAAAGATAAAAAGTGACTCAAGTCTAAACATACAATCATACACTCTGAGACTATGTGAGGCATCCTCAGTCTTCAGTTTTGAGATCACTTGTTTCACCTCTAAGTGGCAGATAAGTTTGGAAAGCGACCTAAACGTGACCATATAATTCAACGCTTTGAGAACATGTGAGACATCTACAGTCCTCATCACGAGATCGCTTGGGCATCTCTAGGTGCCGGCTATTTTTGAAAGCGAACCAAATGTGACCACATAGATTAACACTTTGAGACCATGTAGGATATCTACAGCACTCAGTCACGAGATCACATGGAGCGTCCCAAGATGGCAGGCTAGTTTTAAAACCGGCACAAGTCCCACCAAACAAATGTGCGTTGTGACACCATGTGAGGTCCTATCCACAGCCCTCAGTTGCGAGCTCATTTGGACCATTCCCAGGCGGCAGATAAGTTCCAAAAGTGACCTAAAGGCGAGCATGTAAGTATGCACTCTGAGACGGAGATGAATTCAGAAGGCTCGCTGACTCTGTGTTGTCCAGTTATCCACTAGAGAGACGCCGTTTACGATAATCGAGAATAAATATTCTTCACAAACTTCCACTAAATGACAGTTGAGGGAAATGAATCGTTCTCAACATGAGCTTCGCTGTGAAAGCCGTTTACTTTAAACTAAAGATTCGAATAGACTTTAACGAAGGAAGACGTGGAAAGGCGACTTCAGTTGTCTTACGTATGGTGCAAATGCAACCAGTTTCTGCATGTTATTCATCTCCTCATAATTATCATCCGCAGAAGTTTTTTAGTGTGTGGATTCGAATGCTACCCGAAGAGTTCGGTTTTCTTCAAGAATATTGGTAGAAGTTAGTCGAATCAATTTCTTGTGGATTCTTGGGATGTCGATTCTCAAGTCTTTCCAAATCTTAGTCATAGGCAGGGGCAACTTCTGCATTAGAGGGAGCGCGCTGAGTTCAGACAAGTCATATAAAATCATAACTGTTAAGGGATACAGCTTGGTTGGCCCAAGATGGGGAACAAAAGGAGTGCCACAGAAGAACGATATGCAGCTCAGATTCAAAAGCGCAAGGTCTCGCTATATTTTCTGAAGAATTCAAATGGAAAATTACCATAGTAGCGACAATAATAACGTGCTTCTCGGAAACTGAACGAGTCCCGTTCAGCTTAGAAGAGCATTATGGAAGGTTTCGACGACAAGATATGAAAGAGAAATAATTATAACAGTAGTGCGACTGGCTACTTGTCGAGAATCAGATAGCTAAGTACTTGAAAGCCATCATTTGAACCGTTTAAGAAAAAGCAATTGGCTATTCTAGAAAGCCTGATAAATTCAGCATTCAAAAGTTAGGGGGCACGCGGAGTTGAACCACGGACCTCTCGATCTGCAGTCGAATGCTCTGCCACTGAGCTATACCCCCACCGATTCACTCCGCTGAGTAGCAGCATCTCACACTGTGTTCCCATTAGAGGCACATAATGACAATTTGGATCACGACTAGTAATAACTATTTAAGAAAACTAGTAAATACATATTCTAAGATAAGGAGGCACGCGGTTTGAACCAGGGCCCATTCGACCTGCACTCAAACACTCCGCGACTGAACTGTACCCCCGGTTTCATCGAGAAACGGTTACCAGTACGTTTTATTGGGCTCCAATTGGTGACATTTAGTGTTGATTTTGACATGATCAGGAATAAATATTAACGAGGATTGGTAGATATAACATTCAAAAGGATACGGGGCACGCGGGATTGAACCACTGACCGCTCGATCTGTAGTAGAGTGCTTTGCTACTGAGATGTATAGCCGCCAATTCAGAGAGGAATTAGTAGCAGCATGTCGCATGGCTTCCCACTCCAAGAAGGATAGTGATGATTTGCGGCTATACCTCTTGATTAGCACCTACGGGGACTGGTAAATACAAATCCTATGCTAAATCCAATCAGGAAGAGCCCTGATCATATATGGAAAACGTTGAGCTCTCCCCAGCAACAAGACATCCACCTATGAAGCAACCTATACAAGGGAAGACATCAGATAAAGAATCTAATGGCGGAAATACAATTTTAGCTATTTTCAACAAGACGACTTCTAAGATTTAAATTCGTCAATATATTATAAAATTTCGGGAACGGATTAGCAAAGCGGTTAGTGATGCCGCGTATCACAAAGCGAGGCGATAAGCGATGCGCTGGTTCGATCCCCTCCTTCAATAAATCAACTGAACGCCTAGGAACTCTTTAGCTAAGCTATCTCCAGGATCGCAGACGATTCGTTTCGACCAGCAATCTAGGACATTTCTATCAGTGACCAAATATGCAAGAAGCAACGCGTGAAATTCTCCAAGACCTTTGTGGAAGAGTGAGCAATGAATGCTGGAAACAAATCAAATGAAAGATGGTGCCAGGATTCTCATAGTGGTTTTTGATGACGTATCGTGTAAAATCAGGTGCGCTTCTATGTTAATGAATATTCACCGTCATTTGGTGAAAAAGAATTTTTCATAGGATTGCAAGTAATCATACGAAAGCTTAAATCTCTGGCTTCAGCTCCACGTGGCCGACTCTACAGAACCACCCTTCATGACGCCGTAAAATCCAAAATAAAATTATATTCCCACGCGTTTCTTTCTCATCTCGTTTATATTTCGCTGGACAAAATCCTTCCGTCAAACTGCTAGCACTCTTTCGATATCACAATTCTCAAAGAACTCATGAATACGTTTGCTTTTGTTGAAAGGCTTTTGACAAAGCTGTTGGAAAAGAAAACATTCATTCTATACACCTTGCCGCACAGAGCTCTTTCTTTAGACCATTCGTAATCATTCAATAGCGTAAGCTCCAGTGATTCCGATGCTGTGCTTATTTTCTGGAAAGACCGTTTCACTGCAGTTCAGCAGGTCAGCAAGATGAGTTTCCACATATTCGGCGAGTGTGTCTCTCCGGCCAACCCACGGCTGCGGCGGGCGATCGGAGACCTGACGCATTAGAAATGTAGAGTACAACTTGATCTCAGTTTGGAACTTTTCTTCTCGTTTTGACAGAAACTCCATATGAAACGATTGACTCAGATACTACGAGACTTTCTTTTCACACTCATATGCTTTTTGTGCTCCTAGGTAACTATATGCGTGAGAAAAGTGCAAGCGCGCGGAGGGTGTGAAACATAATTTTATGTTGGAAGCTGGTGTCATAAAGAGGCTTTCTCGAAAACTGGTCACGCAGAACTCTAGCCAGAGATTTGAGCTTTTGAACGATCACCAACACCTCGTACGAAAAATTCTTACCGAGCGCATAAGGTCGAATATTCATTAATCGCCGTCTAACATTTAAGTATTGAATAAGTAGATAATATAAAAAATGCAATCACCCAATGTCTCCGTAGGATGGAAACACAAACTCCATACAACACTGCTTTTCATTGTTTTTTATATCAAAAACGCTAACTGTTCCGTCACCGCATGCCACCGCGTAGACCTAAATGGACGTATTGACACTGGATCAACATATCTCCTTCACTATCTCTAGAGTCATCCAAGAAATCAACCATTATTCAAATGCAGAAATCAATGTTATGATGTAATAACGATATATTTATGAAAAAATAATGTTTTTAGCCTTAACGAGGTTGGTACACCAGGGCCATACACCGGTGTTTCGGAGTTTCGGCTTCCTCGTCAGTGACCCCGCCCCACATTACGACCTGCATTGAAGCAAGCAGGGACGCGTAAGTGGTGATGGCATAGTGTTTTTTTTTTGGAATTAAATTTGAATGTTCATCACGAAGTATTGAAAACAGTCGATCATGTGGATTAATTTTGGTCTACCAGCCGGAATCCATCGACTGAACAGTGGTGATGGACCAGTGTCATTTATACTATGCCATCACCACATACGCTTCCCTCCTTACTTCAATGCAGGGCTTAATGTGGAGCGGGGGTCACTGACGAGGAGGCCGAAACCTCCGAAATACCGGTGTATGGCCCTGGCGTACCAACCTCGTTTAGGCTAGAAACATTTTTTTTTTAAATTAAACTAGAATGTTCATCACGAGGTTTTGAAAACAGTCGATCATATGGATATATCTATGGATGTTGAGTGATATGCAAAAGTTTCGACTTTCGTCGGGAGTTGAACTAGGGTTTCACCCATACCGGATGTTCGTCCACTACTATCACCGAGGCTACTGCTCTGGTGCCACTCCATCTTCAATATACGATATTGAAGGTGTCACCAAGTTAACGGATTTATTCTGATAAGCGCATGTAGACACTACACCTAGTTAAGCTGACTGCTACTGGATAGACATGATCTACAACAAGTTTCCTTGAAAAAGAGTGCTAGCGGGGCGTTGGGCCGGGTGGTGACGTGTTAGCAGGCCCCCAGGTATGATGAGTGAAACGCGGATTCATCTCCTGGCTAGGATCGAAAGTTTTGCATATCAGTCAACTGCATATCCTTAGATTATTCGAAAGAGGTCTGAAAAAGGTGGTGTCGCCGACACGTCAGCCTACGCTTTCTACTGCTATTTGTGCTGATTCAACAACTGTAACTACAAAAGAACAACTACCCACTGCGTGTCGGCTTATTCTTTCGAGAGCGTTGACCTACCTTCTCTGCATCTCCATTTCGCAGCGTGCCACCGCTGGACGGCCTGCTCCACCTCCGCCAGATTTCCAACCTCCAGTTTAGGAACGCATCAAATGTATTATCGTATTATACCTTTACTTCGAGTGCTTTATTAAGACCCGCTCAAATTTCAATAGATCCTTTCATTATCATTTGAGCCAACTTGTTATGTGGTCTGGCAAGGCCTCTTGTACAGCCCGATACACGTGTTTCGTCCTTACAGACTCGTCAGTCGGGCAGAACCCGTCGTCTTTCGATCTTTATATAGTCAGTTCTCTCGGGAGCCCACCTCCTCTTACAGAGAGTTATCGAGAACGAACGTTTTACACTCTATGTCAAGCGAAATTTTCACCTAACACAGAGTGTTTTCGCACTCTATTGCTCGCTGGCTGGAATTTTTATCATATTATATCTTTACTTCGAGTGCTTTATTAAGACCAACGCTCAAATTTCAATAGATCCTTTCATTATTATTTGAGCCAACTTGTCATGTGGTCTGGTAAGGGCTCTTGTATAGCCCGATATTATCGTACTATTTTAACTGTACTATTGCTGTTAATTTCCTACTTATAACAAAATGATACATTTACATTCAACATAACGTAGGAAAATAGCAACAGTAATACAATTAAATACATACAATAATACATCCAATGGGTTCCCACGTTAGGGATTAGAGACGCAGAGGAGGTGGGTCCATGGTACCGAAAGGATTGAAGAGATAAGTCTTTGATATTCACATCCTTAGATTTATAGAGAACGAATGCTGAGAGAGAATAAATAATTTAAATTTCATTAAATTAATCCGAAAAACCATTTAAGTCGAAGAGGTACATGAAGTACGTAGACATCCAAAATACTTCTAAAACTGCGGAACAAAATACAAAAAATTCGACCCAGGTGGGAATTGAATCTCCGCTTGATCCAACCAGGAGCGCGTGCTACCACTAATTACTGAGACCAGCGCTTTACATTATCTTCTCTCTGCAGAAAATGTGGTAGATCAGATGTATCAGCTAGCTATTAGTTTAGCTTGGTTTGATGCCGATGCGAGCCTACCTAACCGAACCCGTTTAAGGTTGGTTGCTGACAGGTACGATAATTTATATCGAAAAAAAGAGTGATAGAAGAGCGATGGCTTTCGAGATTTAGTGTTAGCAGGCGTTCTGGGTATGGGTGAAACGCGGGTTTGATGCCCAGCTCGGGAAGAATTTTTGCATACTAACGATTAATGTGTAATTAGAACATCATAACACTGCTACTATAGCAGTGAAATTGAATTCCTTAATAACTTAATTTACTTGCCAAGCGACAATTACGATCGCCAAACTGCAATAAAGGGATGAATGGAAAATAAGGGGAAAAAAGAAAGAGAGCTGAGAAACAGAATGGAAATCAACAAACATCCTCTTTTGGATCAATAGCGACACAAAGCACTTCTCCATTTGTCTCAATTCTGTCGTATGGACCATTTTTGTTCAGATTGACTTTCTTTACGGTGAAATCACTGAATTTCATTCATTATAAATACAAAGAAAGTCTATTAAGCAGAGAGTGAGAGAGAAAAGAGGGAGAGAGAGAAAGAGGAATAGAAAAGAAAAGGACAAACCTTCCGCCAGCAACGACGTAATTTTCACTAGCATCAATGCTAATTACTTCAAGCGAAAAAGTGAAAAGTTGCCTGAAGGACTCCAGGTTATTTAAAGGACACTGACCAACAATCCTTTTATCAACACCAGTCAATAAATCAGTTGTCGTGAGCCCGACGAAGACATTTTCACCCTGAATGGACAGCTCAAATTTCAGAATGTAGAGGTCACCCTTTGACTTCTCAACCCGTTGGGTACCACGCTGCTTTCACACGCGGCATGAGGCGTGATCGCCGTCTGGCAGGGCGCGCTTCGGTGACGAAGTAATAGTATACTGACAAAAATTAAAATTTTCTTGCCACCAAAATAGTGTCATTGCCGCTAAATGGTAGAATACGATGGAAGGGATCTTAATAAGGGTTGGGTATTATGGAACAATGTCAATGCTCCTTCGAAATCCTGCCGCCACGTGCGCGGCGCCGCGATCTGTGTACCAAAGTAGGACACACGGTACCGAACGGGTGAAGAACAAGAATATGCATACTGCCGAATAACCTACGTTCCATGCACAGCAGCTATGAGTAGCATCGGCAACAGTCTTGATTTCTGGCGTTCCTCCGTCTGCTAGGGACTCCTCGCTCCAAACGTAGACAGTACCATCAGTACCGCATGTGAGAAACTGAAAGCAACGTAGGAGAAAAGACTGATGCATTCCGGGAACAAAAAGTAAACAACGTCCTACGAATATCCAAGAGTGCTGGCTGACACGTAGAACTTTTGACCCTAGACGGGAATTGAACTCGGGCTTCACCCATAGCAGGGGCGCGTGCTACCACTACACCATCCACTACCGCTGTGCGCTACTCTTGCTTATGAACAGTTGCTGTAGATAATTTATCCAATGGCTAACAGTCTAACTGGATTCAATACCAATGCAATACCAAAGCTGTTAACGGCTACTCGTTGACAGCTTCAGTAGCTTATATCGAAAGATTAGTAGCACTACGGTGGCGCCGTTGGTGTAGTGGTATCACGCGCACCGGTATGGGTGAAACGCCGGTTCAACTCCCGACTAGAGTCACACGATTAGCTGCCACTCAGTACTCTTATACTGATATAGCATCATATCACTATTGAGAAGCTGTAAAATAAAGAATTTTTGTAGATTATACCTTTTTGGAAGTTAGAGCTCTGTCCGTGGAGATTGTTATATGCCCTTTGATGTGCACATTGCGTACGTTGGAGAACGACATCACCTCCTAGACAGTGTCTGTTTTGCACCTACACAACCTGAACACCGATGTGAAAACGACGAAACAATGCAAAGGTGGGTGTAGCGCAATGGTTAGTGATGCGGTGCATGAGCAATGCGCTGCTTTGGTTCCGTTCCCCATCACTCTCTTCCGATCACTTAACTGAACGCCTTAACTCGGCTATCTTGAAGATTGCAAGGAGAATCGTCTCAAATAGCCTTCCACAGCATCCAAATAATTAACCCTTTCGGGACCGTGGAGCCATCTTCTCTGCACCTCTAACCCCCAGCGTGGTAGCGCTGAACGGTCTGCCCCATCTCCTCTGCATCTCTAACGCCCAGCGTGGGAACGCATTGATTGCATTATTGCATTATTTCAACTGTATTATTGCTTTATTTTCTCATGTTATATGTGAATATATCACGTTGCTACAAGTAGGAAGATAACAACAATCATATCACTGAAAAAAAACAACACTTTCAGTGCGCTCCTACGACGGGGCTTAGAGATGCAGGGGAAGTGGAGCAGACCGTCCAGCGCTGCTACGCTGGGGGTTAGAGACGGAGAGGTGGAGCGGACCGTCCAGCGTTGCCACGCTGGTGGTGAGAGGTGCAGAGGAGGTGGGTCCATGGTCCCGAAAGCGTTAGTAATAAGAACTAAGGATTAGAAAGGACAAAGTTATGGCGTTCATCACACGCAGATGGAAGTGGTATGCGCCGTACAGCGGCTTAATTTAAACTCGTCTGACGTGATGGAATGCATATCTGGCCTTCCGAACAAGGATGGTCTACTGATGTATCATGTCACTGCTGCTGTCCTCCTAGACAAGTCTCGCACTGATTCGTGGATCCTGAACTGGCGCAGGATTGAAGCATCGAATATCGACTGATCTAATATGTGTATCCGCAAATCATTGCGTCAGATGCACTCTGCGAATGGGACTAAATGAGTGTGAAGAAGGCAAAGAGATTAGAAATTAGCACTCTATTACGAATAAGTGAAAGACTCTTAAGAAGCGGTGAGTGGACCATTTTCATTATGACTGAAATTTAGGCATCGTAGTTTCCTACGAAGGTTAAGCAGGCCTTGGTTGACTATACAGCCACTTAACTTCATCTTTCCAAGGCCCGAAGAAGGGGAAATCCGCTGAAATATCAGGCATTGCTGAGTAAATAAAGCATTAACAACTCAGCGTGGTTACTCATAAATAAAAAATAGTAGTTTACGACGGTCCTCCATTCTTCAGAGCTGTTTTGTTCTCCATCCCTCCCCTTGCCCATTGACTCTGTACGCCCGGTCGCCAGCGATAATTAAAGGACCCTCAAGGAGCAAAATGGCTGAGGATTGAGCGAAATTCACCGAAATATCATCCAGTGCTGTAGTGAACAAACCTTGTTAACAGCTATTTTTTCTGCCTGATACACTGCATCACTAACCACTGCGCTACTCCGTCCCCGAAATCTCTATTTTACATTGAAGATTTTGTATGTGAGAAACTGGGTTCTTTTCTGTTAGACGGCGACAAATGAGAAACAATCCCTTTCGTGGGACAAGAAATTTACATAAGATTGTTAGTAATCATGAAAGCTTGAGTCTCTGGCTACTGCGCTACGTAGTCCCTTTTCAAAACATTCTTTTATAATGCTGTACAATTCGTAGTAAAGTTATGTTTTACATCGGCAGCGCAATTTTACTTTATTTCTATGGAGTAACGAAAAGCACATCAACGTGTAGAGGAAATCTCGAAGTACCGGAATCACATGTTTTATTTGGTGTTTCTCTCGAAGCGGATAAGAAAGTCCCAATGGAATGACGAAAATCGCACTTCACATGCGACCCGCCGAGGTATTTCGATCGATCAGTGGCGGGCCGCCGCCTCGAATTTACGGCCACCAGGCAGCCCAGCTGTCGATTAATCGGTAAACAACCGCGCCGAATATGTGAATCTCGATCTTATTCATCCTGTTAGTTTGCAGTGAAGAGGTCTTTTCTGAAAATAAGCACAGCCTTAGAATTGTGGAAACCTACGCTATCGGATGATTACTAGTAGTCTAAAGGAAGAGCTCTGTCATGCGAGAAATATCCGCGTGGAACACAAATGTTTTTACTCCTGCTACAGCGTTATAAAAAGGCTTTTTTCAAAAAGCGGCCCACGTAGCGCAGTAGCCAGAGACTTAAGCTTTCGAATGACTACTAAAAGTATAATGGAAAATCTTTGACCAGCAAAAGGGACCGTTTCTTCCTTTGTCGACCGATAACAGAAAAGAACCAGGAATTGTTTAGCTGTATATGGCTTAAGGCTCGATGCTAGGAGCATCCCGTATCTCGCAAATGAGACAAAGGATCCGAAGTTCCGACCTACGTCAACGATCGAAAATCAGAGACGCCGTTCTACACGCCAGGATATTGAAAATAAGGCGGGCCGGACACGTGATGCGCTTCAGCAACATTGATTATCGAGAATCGTTACCGACTGGATTCCTCGGGACGTCAAGCGCTCTAGAGGAAGACCACTGACCCGTTGGTCCGATTTCTTCACGAAAGCGATGGAAGAAAGATATGATGCTCAGCGAATCTCTAGAGCGAGGAGGACCCACTGGGCTACTCTTGCACGCGATAGTGAAAAATGGAAGAGTTGCTGATTCCCGCTCGAGTCACTCGACGATCAACGGGACGACAGGTGATACAGGTGATATGGCTTAAATTACTCTTCCTGTATCTACACTGACTGTCGTGTTACTTCAGCGAGTCCTAGTAGAACCTTTTTTTGTTATTTCCTGGATGATTTCTTTTATAGGTTCCGTCTGATTGAGGATTGGTTCGCGGTTCCTCACCCCTCGATCTTCGTGTTTCACAATCATCCCAGAATGTTGTATTAATCGCTCGGTGGATACTATTCAACAGTCATGTCTGTCTAATGATCGTCACTAGATGCCAGTGCTCAGATTGCATGCAACCTACGATTACACGTGTCGTTTCCACAGCGGGGGTATAGCTCAGTGGCAGAGCATTCGACTGCAGATCGAGAGGTCCGTGGTTCAACTCCGCGTGCCCCCTAGCTTTTGGATTTTGTATTCATGAGAATTTATGAAATCTAGCAGCTAATCGCTTTTCCTTAACCGCTCTTGAAGCCTATTAAGAGGTTAGCTATCGGATGACCGACAAAATGACACTTGCAAACTATCGTTAGAGCTGTGAATGTTGCGTGGTAGGCAAGAAAACATTCAACAACAGATTGGAGTTGCTCAGAGCGGTGACATCGGTAGCGCAGACGTAGCATGCGATTCAAGTTAGAATGAAGCGTTGGTTCAATTCCCGCCTCGTGTCGAATTTTTTTTTGCATTGACTCAATTTTCTTAGGTGTGTTTACGACATCATCTCATTGCTAAGAAGAATAAGAGGAAGTCGAACAATGAAACTACTGAATCACGGATGAATGGTGGAAGAAAGGAGAAAGAAGAAAGAGAAAACGGAAAAAAAAAGGAAGGAAGGAAGACAGAACGCGATGCGGAAAATTTTAAATGATTATTTTTCGCGGTCAATCAGGCTGGGTACTACAGTATTCCACCGAACGAACTGCGTGAATGGGATTTGTGTAGAAACGCGTAGTGTAGGCGGGTAGCCAAGCAGCGAAGCGTTTCTGCCCGACCAGAGTTGTTCAGTTACTCATTCGACGACTCTAAACGGCCTATTTTGGGACGGCTGGCTTCTCGATTCGACGCGATGCCTCAGGGGGTGAGTGGTCATTTTTTCCTTCTTTTCCTTCCTTTCTCTTTCCTTTCTTCCTTCCTCTCTTCATTTTCTTTCCCTTCCTTCTTTCATTTCTTTCTTCTTCCCTTTCGTCCTTTGTTAAGGAACCTTCACACTTTGGGTTCTAATGCCCATTCACGCTCAGCGGAACAACTATCTCGGTTGTCCCTTTCTTCTCTTTGTTCATTCTTTCCTTTCTTCTTTTCCTCTCTTGCTTTCTTTCTTTTTTACCTTCCTTCATTCCTTTCATTCCTTCCTTCCTTTTCCCCTTCCTTCTTTCCTTGTTTCCTTTCTTTCTTTCTTTCTTCTTTCCTGTCTTCGTTCCTTCTTTCCTTCCTTCCTTCCGTGATTTCTCCGTTTTCCGTCTTTGGTATCTATGAACTAGTTTATAAGGTAAGTTTCAATAAGTGTGCTCAAATTTGAAACCTTTGTGGAATTGATATATCCTCGCAATCGATGGCTGGGGTTTCGGCGACTTCTCCTCATCAGGGACTGTGTAGGAGTCCTGCACTTAACAAAGAAACGCCTGTGAAGGAAATGAATTGCTGAAATATCGACCGTTGATTCTGAAGGAGATGTATCAACCTCACGAAAACTTTAAATTAGAGAATAGTTTGTAGGGTAAAAAGGAGGACAAATGTCGAAATTCAATGAAAGTCCTTTTTTCATTTACTACGTAAGTTTCAGAAGCTATATGGCAACAAGGACAACTTCAGGACACAGAAAGTGTTGATAGCGGCAAAGTTGGGCAATTCCGATGTGCAACTTGCCGGAGAGCATCCGCCTTCGGACAAGTTTCCGCTTGGTATTGTATGTTCTACTGACTTTCCTTTGCTTAAGTAGTCTCGTAATCTAGGGTTTTCTTGTGTTCCTATCGTAACTGAGTGGTCATTTATGAAGTTTCTTCTCATTATCAATACTAGCTTTGGATTTCGTTTTGCTGTTTCACAGCCTTCATTGGTTCGATTTGGTTATGGCAATCCATATTCCAACCCTTTGGGTATAAAGTCTTTTCCAATTCTCCTGTTTTTGGCTCAGTAATGTGCCTGGTTTCTTAAGAGGCCTTGATTTGCTGTATCAGCGAAAAACGAACGAAGTCTCACACTCGGCGCTCATTGTCATGCGTATCTTCCTTGTAAATGTAGGAATTTTTTCCCTTTCTCCTAAGAACTTCAGAGGTTTTCCGTTTTAAGACTATGTAGCGTTTACATCCATGTGCGTACATCATGTACGTACATATATTTATACGCATATGCACCTACTGGTAATAGCCGTTAACCAAGCAAACGACAATCGACAGTCAGTCAGTCTGAAGGAACGCCACGGTGATCCTTTATTCATTTACAGGGAACTGACTGAACTGAGAGACACCATGCTACTGATGGGGCTGAAAGGCCGAAACGCGTGTCCAACACTTTATAAATGCCATAAAAGATCTCACGAAAAGCTTAGGATGTTTTTCGTATTTATAAGAAGTTTCATCTTATTGTTCTTTGAGACTGGTCTCTATTTCCATTGTATAATGCCAAGTAGACTCATTAAGCTCAAGGAACCTCAGGTTTTTACTGTGAAGCGTATTTTCTTTTCGCTCTCCCGGTGCTCTTCCAAGGCCTTCTCAAAATCTAAGCTTAGCTCTAGAATCACGCAAACGTGTGCTATCTAATAACTCCTGCAATTCTCTTAAAAGACAAACAAACCCTAGCCGTCTCGGTGCCATTTGGTGTTTAACCCATCCACATAGGTGTTCATAGCCCACGCAAAAACTACGAACCGATTACTTGAAAAAAAAAGGTTTTTTTTTCACTGTTGCTGGACTAGAAAGGAGTGCTCAGAGAACAAGCGGAGTGTTAAAATCACCAAGATTTACGCTATTGAATGATTCTCGAAGCCTAGGGGAAGAGCTTTGTCCAGCGAAGAGCACGCCGAGCATGAAACTCAGTTTAATTCTTGCTACTACAGCGCACTAAGAGCTTTTGTGAATTGTCTCCAAAAAGTTAGAAAATAGATTGCAATGAGCGAAATGTACCCCTTAGTCTTTGTACATATCGAATTTTAGACGCCAGCTTTCGAAGGTGACGTGAACTTGTTCGGTGCTGAATCAATTGCCGTCCATTTGGCTGGTTGCTCTTCCGTCGCCCCTGAGAACGTAAGTACGTTGGTTGCATTGTGTCTCAAATCAATTATATTACTTTTGTTTACTTCTGCGATTTGAAGTGTGCTGAAGTCGTCCAATGGATGCAATGGGCTGAAGGTAGTCTCCTTCCCACAGTGCTCGGCTACGTTCTTCCTTCTGTCTCAGCTGCTAATATTGACAAAAAGGTGCGGCGACTTGCGACATTAGTATTTTCAATGCTGACTGGTCAGTACTGAGTTCCAATTTTAAATAGATCAGTAATGTTTTCTTTTTTAAGGTCGTTGACACCTACAAAGCAGAGCTTTTTGCTCAATTAATGCATCTCAACGAAATCCTACTGAACAAAACCTATCTTGTTGGTGAGCGACTGTCTCTTGCCGACATTTCGGTTGCTCTGGACCTTCTTCCGGCTTTCCAGGTCTTGATTATGTAATCCTTTATTTTATTTTCAACTGAAAAATATCGCATCATCTTTAGCATGTCTTGGATGCAACTATTCGTAAGAAATTTGGAAATGTAACACGTTGGTTTCAAACAGTAGTACATCACCCGACCGTGAAAGAAGTTGTCAGTGAAGTTCTTCTTTGTGAGAAAGTGTCGCATTTTAACAGTAAGTCCGTGAAGTATCAAGTGTTAATGAAGGACCATCTTAGTGTTGGTAGTTCAGATGAGACATTCCAAGAAATCTCGTCGAGACGTGCGAAGAATGTACCCAAAAAAGATGGAAAAGATGGTGGGTGTCATTAGTTTTTGTATCTTTTCCCTGCTTCTCGTGTTTTTTTTTTTCATTTCTTACTTCTTTTGGTTGTTGCTTTTCATTGTTTAGCTGATGGATCATTGATTCATTGTGTTGTATATTTTAAACCTAGTTCTATCATACTGAGGTTGGTAGCGGATAGTTGTTGCTTGATTCCTCATTATAGTTTTACATTATTTATCCATGGTAACCATGTTTGTTTCTTTTGCCTCAATTCTACTGAGCATGAGAACACTGTAAAATCTTTACAAGGATCGATCAGTCCTTTTGGAACGAATGTGATTACATTATTTGACCTGAATTACGTGGAAATTTGGTCGGTTAAATAGTAGTTGATTTATGACCGTTTCCTTCGTTTTTGATCTCTCGAACAGTTTAACTCCTGTAAAGGGAGCTCGTAAATCATTAGAGATGGTTAAAGGTGTCTGCAGATTACAACTGCTTATTGTTTTGATTACATGCTCAGGGATAAACTCGGCTTTTCCATGCCATCAATGAAGATCGGCTCATGAACACCGGACTTTTCGGAGAGGAGCAAACCATCACTTGTTATATGGTAATCGAAATAACATCTTGATCAGCTGACGCGAGGTTGGCAAAGTAGTAGCAGTAATAGTTTAGCTGACGTTTCGGCAACTCTCCTTCTTCTAGGCCCGGACGTATGTAATATTCGTGAATTGATTAACAAACCCTTTCAGCTCAATATACAAGTCAAATAACCATCAGTCTCGTTTATTACTTTCTGTCGCAGCGGAGCGGACGCTTCCTCGAATAATTGATCGGTTCCGAACAATGCATCCTTTATTTTTAAGTCCAAGAGATACTCTATCAACAAATCAATGAAATCGAAAGTTGTTAGGTGTTGTGTTAGTTAAAGAGGATAGCAGTGAATGCTGGTTAACTGTGCTACATACCAATAATTTATGTAGTAGAGATGGACAGCTGATTTGTGGGGAGGTTATTTGGTTTCAAATCATCTATGAGCTCTAGATTTTCTAGCAAAAAATACTGTTTGCGTGGTATTTGATTCTTCCAGCAAAGTACATGGGAACATTAACATTGTTGTTTGTCTTTGATCAGTAAGAACTTGGTCACTTGATTTTGCATGCTTGATAGTTCTGAAAGGTAATCCACCTTCGGTATGTTTTTATCTTTTAGGATAGCTTACTGGACATTCCTTTAACAGAGGTTTTTGAGTAGTTGGACCTTCTAATGGAGTATATATTGCGGTAAATAATTTATATAACGGTAGATAACTCTTTCTTTCCGATATTCACATTCTTTAGCGAAAATGATCGTAGTATTTCAGCTAGAACACGCTAGCTTGTGCTGGAATTCTGTTAGCATTTTTTTTTTGCACCTAAAATAGATATCTATAGAAGTTTCACAATAAAACCGAAGACCTCTACAAGCACATTAGCTTGATTGATATGTAGGAAATTCTAATTTTTATAATGTTTGCTCATACTTACCATGGAATAGCAAGAGTAGAACTCGAGTATCCAATTGGAAATATGCCTTCATTACCACTGCGAAGTCAGCAGCCCAATCTTTATCATTGGTTTTGCGTTACGGCGGTGGAATATAATTGTCTCGCGCTATGAATTGAAAAGATCACTGTTTTTGTGTTTTCTTCAAGACGTTCGCGATGACTTTGAGGATAATGAGCGTGCGTGGACCATACTGATTCTTTGTATGTGTCTATTATGTAATCCTCACAATCTAAAAGTATGTGTAGTCCATTTTTTCCTTGAAGTCTTTCGTAAGACTTCAAATACCATTGTGGAGATGATGAAGTTACATTCTTTAGCAGTATCTCTTGCAGTAAGTCTGTTACTGGATGTTAGCTTCACTATAGCGTCTGTATTTAAGGACACAAAAAGAAAAGGAGCATGCGAAGCAGACTCCAAAACCTAAGGAGGCTGAAATGGATGATGATGCTGATGACGCCGTTGTAGTGGAGAAGACGAAAGATCCGTTCGCCGATATGCCGAAAGGAAATTTCGTCATGGATAGTTTCAAGCGAGTATATTCAAACGAGGACACCGCTACAAAAGCAATTCCATATTTTTGGGACAATTTTGATGCGGACGCTTACTCCATTTGGTTCTGTGAATACAAATACCCAACTGAACTTACTCTCACCTTCATGAGTTGTAACCTCATTTCTGGTAAGTGTCTGTCACTGAATTATACGAGATTAATTCCTATGTATACATTATAGGATTTGCACTAAGTTGAAGTTATACTGACTACTTCAGGAATGTACCAGCGTCTGGAGAAGCTTAAGAAGAATGCTTTTGCTTCCATGATCCTTTTCGGTACAGACAATAATTCTTCTATCAGCGGAGTTTGGGTATGGCGAGGTCAAGACCTGGCTTTCACCTTATCTCCTGACTGGCAGGTATGTACTCGGTTTTGTTCTAATTAAAAGGAAATCTGCGTAAGGAAGGAAAGTCATTTGTTCGCCCATTGGCGTTCTAAGGTTACATCCTTCCAAGAATATTGCTCCATCTCGTCGGTCGAAATCATCAATGAGTTCGTCCTCCATTATGTTTGCTACAGTTGGCTTTACTTGAACTTTGTGAGGAAATTCTGCTTTACTTTTTTGAGGTTTTATTTTAAGGTTGACTACGAGTCTTATGAATGGACTAAGCTGGATCCTAAAGATGAAAAGACCAAGAAGATCGTTAACGAATATCTTATGTGGGAAGGTGATTTTGATGGAAAGAAGTTCAATCAAGGAAAGATTTTCAAATAGATTTTTGAAGTTAAAGTTTTTGTTGCATTGTTTTATCGTAGACATAAATGCATACCACGTTTGTCAGGACATCTTATTAGAGGTTTTTTAAAGTACTCTGTAGGTGTGATCTTCCGTACGCGACTTACTGTATTGATTTGACTAGCAGTGCGTTACTTTTTTAGGAGCTTAAAATCTCAGCGGATCTACACAAAGTTTTGTTGCAGTGAATACGAGTAAGACATGGTCAAATAGTCAACAAATACAGCGCGAACTATATATGTCCCTGTTGTGATTATCTACGGTTTTTTCACCATAGGCAGAAGTGCATAGGTCATGTCGCATCATAAGTCAGATTTGGGGAAGTCAGCATAAGTTATGGGTCACCTGTTATGGCAATTTAATGAGTTTCGGATGGTCTAGGAGTGGTCCGAGTCTCAAGGCAAGAAAGTCCCTCCGATCCTGAGGCTGTGCACACCAGATGTTCGCTATGAAGACGTAAAAGCGATTTATCGGAATTCCGGTAAATGTCACGCTCAACAGACAGCCAAGGTGTAACTGTGTAGAGAAGATGACGGTTAGGCAAGCTATGACGGATCCTTCTCACAGGTAATGGACGACGATTTTTGAGCCATGACAAAGTGCAAGTGTGATATCCTACAACAGTTGACTATGGGTCATTCAAATGTCTAATGTCGTTGTGACTTCAGAGCCTTCAAATATAAGGTGCGTTAAGTTGTCAATAACGACTTGACGAAAAATGTCGTGTGACACTGTTCAAGAAGCTTCAGTCAAGAATAGGAGGAGATCTTACTACAGATATGGCATTTTTTCTCTATCATGTAAACTTTATAATTATATGGACCCATGTATAATGCTACCACATGACTAAAGGGAATTTAGACCTTATAGCTTCAGTACGTGTACCACACAATATGACATAATTCGAACATAAATCAAAAGAAGTGTGCATATTATCGTCCTTATGATGAAATTTCCAATTCAAGTTGCACCATTGAAACCAATTGGTTTCTATTAAAAGGATAAAGAAAGCTCTCGAAGTTGATTGATCCGTGAGGGATACGCCATGCATCAGTCAATTTATAGCTTCGCTTGAGGTTGTTAAATGCATATATAACCTTAATAGTGGCTTACGTTGGTCTAGCGATGTATCGAGTCAGTGCTGCTTATCCTCTGAAACAGCTGCCAATCAGCCGATCCCGCAGGGATGGAAGGCTTGGTGAGCCAATAGCGCTAGATCGAACCATTGAACTTGTGTGCGACACGGAACACCTCTAACCACTGCGGTACATAAGCTCTGAAATCTTCGCGATATCACGAAAAAAAATCAGAAGTGCTTTTTTGTTCTTCCTTTTTTTTTCAGTTTTAAGGCTTCCATCTTGTACGCGTGTTACCAAATAATCACAAGTCGGCCGACGCATCGGTGTCATTAAGTATGTCACTGATTTAGGGTGCTGTGGTAAACTTTACAAACAAAAATTTAAACGTTTTAAATGTGGTTTCAACAGATTTCAGACGAGAAAAACATCATGTACATTTTGAGCAACACTTCTAATTGTCTTTCTTATCGAGGAATTATGGAAAATTATCGAAGAAATAAGATCATACGTGAATGTGATGGTTTTTTACATACTCATATTCGGCTCACTGGAGGCTATGCACAATTCAGGGTTATATGCTCATGTTGTTAATTTCTACCAAATCTCTACAATTGTTGAATTAATTTGATGCAAATCGATTAGATTGATCTAGGGCTGCTTGTTTGCTTCGGTAGTATTCGGTTAGTGCGTGTTCGAGAAAACAGTCCTTCATGCCGTCAAAATGATCCAAACACATCAGGTGTGAGATCGACAGTTGTTCAGTTTTATCAGGTCTCTGGAAATGTGGATCTCAAGTAGCGAAAAGAAACATTTGAAAAAGCTACTTAAAAAAACCCAATGATAACTGGTCTTTCTGACTATAACATGGATGTAAATGGATAGAGTTAAACAAAATCTTTACAAGCGTACTTCGTGTGACATGAAAAGCATGACGACTCTGAAGGCTAAGCATATATAATGAAGCTATCGTGGTCTTTTCTAGATTTTGACGTCAACTATGTGTTTCAATGCTACCTTCTTTCTGCGGATTTTACGTAAACGTAAGCCAAGGGTGTTGAGTGGTACTCAAAACATAGTCTGTGACAATCATATCTTTTGTTTCAAGTATTTGTTTAGACCACGGTCAAATTTTAGATTGCCTGGAGTTTTTTTGAGCCGTGCATGTGGTCCGTTACGGGGCACCTATACAGCGCAATACAGGTGTTTCGGCTTTGCAGCCTCGTTAGTTGCACGGTGTCCTTCGTCTAAGCGGATCCCTCTCAGGAGAGAACCCCCTTACTTAGAAGAGTCGACGTCGAACGTTCTACACATGCCGATAAGTAATGAAATCAGAAATAACTACCAAGATATTGAAAATTTGAGCGTGGTCCAAAGAAATAATTGAAACGAAAAGTATTATATAATTAGCGATACTAGCTAAGAGCAACCAAGTGTACAATATTGCTTCTTCGGTGATTTTAGCACTTATCGACGCGTGTAAAACATTCGTCAACGACTTCTCTATGTAAGAGGGTTCTCCCTGAGAGGGATTGACTCGGACGAAAGGCACCGTGCAACTGACGAGGCTGCGAAACCGAAACACGTGTATTGCACTGTATGCCATAACAGACCACATGCATGACTCAAAATTAACTGTCGGTTTGTGAGGATGTTTTGAGTCTTTCATCACAGCTACACGGGCGATATCGCCGAAACGTAGGTAAGTCACTGACGTATCAACCTCATAATGGGCCCAAAACATTCTCATAGATCATAATGAGTGTTTACAGCGAGGTTTGAAAACAGTTGATTAGAAGGTTATCATACTCAAAACTTCCAGAAGTATAACAGGAGCTCCAATGGTGCATTGGTTAGCAAGCTTTACCAAAAACGTGAGACGCGATTTTGACTCCCGCCCGAGGTTTAGAGTTTGCCTAGCACATAACTTTCTTCGACCTCTAAATGCTTATCAAGCAAGGATGAGCAGCTTCTTTGCATGAAAGGTATTTGCGACAAAATTCTGTTGCTATACCCTGAACAGCCGTTTAACAATGCCCCTTGAGCAAAGGCAATGGTAGAGGATTTTTGCTGATAGCGACAAACTAGAATTCTGTAAGAAGCCCGAGAAAAAGGGAATAGAGTAGAAAATGCTTTTTTGCTCAGTCTGTAGAGCAGGACGAGTCGCGTAATAGAAAGGATGACACATTTAATAAAGTAAATCTGGTCGAACCTATTTCTTCATTGCGATGTTTTTCTGAGATCCATTTGAATCTAGTTCGTCTGTTACCTACATCTGGACAAGATCTTTAGTGTTCTAATATCAATATCTTTTGACACATCACCCTCTATCTCTATTTAACCATCAAAAAAGCTCCGTTACATAGAAATTTGAACTATAATTTGAAAATCAAAGCTTGGCATAGCTGCTGGACCAGTAGAGATTTTATTTGCCTGTTATCGACTAGCGAACACCTCTAATACGCTGTTCAGCATGTGAAATTAGATAGAGATTCTCAACTAACGAAGGAACTGCATAGGCACGGCAACATGGCCTCCCGAACTATCTCGTGATCAGTTTACTGGGCATGTAATCTGAAGTCTGATGAAGTTCGTCTTCATATCGACATTAAGTACTCCGTTGTAGACATAGACATCGATAAATCGGCCCTGTATCTCGATAAGAACACTAGGGTTGCATGAAAAGAACAATGAGGTGAGTCGTAAGAGAATCAAAGCAACCTAGAGGAAGTCATTCAAAAGGATGGGACAAAATGGTTGTTGCACACATCTAGTATGATCCTTTCACGAAGTCTGGGTTTTTCCCTTCTTTGTTTTAGTTTTAATATACGTGAAAGTAGGTAGTAATCACAATTTATGCAGGTTATCCAGATTGACTGGCAAGCTTCACCGTTGAGAAGTGCAGATCTTGATGTGAAACATGCATGACGAGAGAATCCATGAGCGACAATGATGACTTGAGTATTTTCCTTAGCAAACGCTTTCTTCATGGCGCAAAATTTGAGGTGAGCGCTTGTAATATTTCCTGTCTAAGCGTCTAATGAAGTTTACAAGCTCATTCTGTCAGACGTCATCACTGAAATAAGTGTTCAAAGATCAAAATGTCTACCATATTGAAGCTTTGAATCATCCTTATTAGTTATGAAAACCGACTTTGCTTTGAATTCGGCATTACCAATTATTAATGGTTGCTTTTACCATTTAGTTATGCCGCGAGGTAAGAAAACCTTACTCAGTGAACGTTTTGACATTCTAGAATCGACAATTCAAGCCGATTATTCACAGTCTTTCGTCATCATTGTAACATTCTAACGAAGGCGAAGACTACATTGAGGACGAACGACAATGGACAAATGACTTATCATCAACTCTGAACAAGACGGAGATGTTGAAACGTCAATCGTTTAAGGTTTTTTCGTCTTGTGATATTAACTAGTCATGAAAAAAAATTAGTCTTATGTTGTTTGATTACAAGGTTTGTCTAATCGAACAGATTCATTTTCTTTGCCTAACGCTACTTGTTAGCCAAAATAAGTGGAATAGATAGGGTGAGGAATTTTTATGATTAGAAAGGGAAGAAACCAGATAGCTCTTACAGTTCAACTGAAGAAAGGCAGCTGATAAGCTCGCAAGAATTTCTTCTTCTAAAATAACAATTTGCTTACCTGATCACAGAAGTTTATACATTCTGGCTTAATGCCTGCTGCTCGACAACACCGTGAGTGATCTACACCTCCACCTGCACAGAAATGAATTAGTGAGAGAGCAGTGACCGGGCATGCAGAACCGAACGATAGCGACGATTGTATCTGTGATGTAACAAAAATAATTACATTTTTGATGGGGGGAAAAGAACTTTATGATGGTAGCAGATCTTGGAATCACCATATTTCTACTTATGTAAAACACCTAAAAGCTGGATATGAATCATGCAAAAACATGCAATGACAGACTATCGACAAGCCATATACTATCAGATTTTTTTAATCAGATTTTACATTCAATTATATATTTCCTAGAAATCGAAAAACAGCGATGATACGGAAGTGTTCCAGAATGGTTCCACAATCTTATAGGCACGAATGGATTCAATGAAAATTAGCACACTGTGTAACAAACTTTACGTTATACCATTTTCAGTCTAGTAAAATTATGACAGGAGCTATTCAGTCTGCTCAGATTTTTCTAGAATCGACTGCCCACCCTTAACTATCCGAATATTCTCTTATCAATGCTCGGTATGGTTTTACTGAACACCAGTATTAAAGGCTTAGGTATTATGCTCAAGTTTCAACAAACCGAAACTTTGTCGGTCAAAGATTTTTATCCTAGAGTCCCAAAGTAGGCTTGCAATTTTGCTATCAAGTTTTCAGTTTTCATTAACAATCATTCAAATAGTGACGGAACTTCATAGGATCCATTCAATTTCAATAACAATACATTTTATATATTTCTCAGTGGTGAATTTCAACAGTACAGATTAAGGAACAGAAAATTCTAGTTAACAAGAGCGATTATGCTCTAATGAGAGGCTGCTATCCTGTCTATTGTACTAGAAAAGCTCAAATGCTAAGTGATGCTATGTGGAATAAAATGATGTGATTGGCTAAGCTTACCGCAGAAGAATTGTAGCCGTCGAAGGTGCACATCTGCTGACAATTTGGTGGGACATCAAGAAGAGAACAACATCTCGAAAAATGACCGTTCGGATGCTGCAATCGAATAGGGTAAGATGATCAACTCATAAAAAATACGATGCCACCTACACGTTATCTTCAACCCATACCATACCGTTCAATCACAGCGAGGCCGTTCGAAATTGAAGTAGTGTCGTTAGCACGAATTCAAAATGAGCATTGAAGTTGGTATTTATTTAGTGAACGGTAATCTTCAAAGACGCGGCGGACTGACTTTCTGAGATTACTTTTCAACTATCCGGTCCAGTTTTTGTACTGTTCGCAAAGAGATAAGGATATTATGTTATAAAGGGCGAACTTCAAAGAAATAAATTTTCGATCGGTCAGTTGGCGAATATATCGAAATCTGCACACATAGTCGTCGAGGGTTCTGAGTGCTAAATACCCTATAAGACACATTTGGTATGGAATGAGTTGAGTGATGAAATTTCCTTCGTATAGCTGACCTGAGCGCTCACTATCTGCCCTACTACTGTGTCGCCTTTGAATGTTCGGGCGGCTTTTGCACGTGCTGTCATGCAAACACCTCCGATGCACTGAAACTTTCGACTTACGTGATTTCGTACTAAAAACAAAGGCCTTTTAGCCAAAATAATTTTTTTGAGATCATAAAGGTCCTGACACGTCGCTTTTCCACGATATGGATAACATGACTTTTTTTGATGTCGCTTTTACAAACGTTCATGTTGAATGAAATGAATTCACTTTTCTAGCACTTTCGCATTTGATTTATTGACTAGGGCAGTTCAAATAGTTTTCGGAAAATTTAAAAACGTTCAAACCCGAGGTGCTGCCATGCAGATACCGGGACACAGAGGAGGAAGACATCCAAAACAGCCGTATCCGATACACTGCAAAGATTAGAGTTTATTCATTTCGATGTAAGTTATCAAGAATCACTCTACACTACAAAGTCGTATATAACAATTTGTTCCTTTCGTATTTTTCAGCTCAAACGAGGTTGATAACACAACTAAAAAAGAATATAGAAGCTGGAAATCTGAAGAGAAATAAATTTGTTATTCACGGCGATAATGAATAGAAGTCGTCCTGTATATTACTCATTAATCAGCTTCCAAAGGCGGTTAATCAATGAGTGAAAAATTGAATACGTACCGCATAGGTTCGAATAGAACTTAATAAGAACACTGTCAACGACAGTGCGAAGTAGTTCATAACTGGGAGCTGCTTTTCAAACGGACACACTCAATGTGCTTTATTTGCTTTGATCCAAAATTATATTCGGCTACTGGTCTAGCAAGCACGAGCTGAGACATTATGGGGTGAATCGCTGCATACAAATAGAATGTCACGAGTCTGACGATGACGACTGAGGATAGTGCACATCCTTGCATATTTACGACCTTGCTTCGCTTTCTATGTCATATTAAGTTGATTATTCATCGTTAACGTCAAATAGTAGTTTTTATGGACATTCATAGCAGCTGTCGTGAGTTCATTGAGGGTAAATTTTTCGATTTCGTGCGCAAAATTAAAATATATGACATAATCTCCTAAAAAGCAAAAATTTTTTTAGTCCAAAAGAGAAGCACTATCGTAAAACAGCCAACTTACTTTGCTAACACATTTTCGATCTCCTATGTTATGCTACATAATTTACTTATTCAATAAATAAGTGAATAATATGAAATTCGCTTCATCCGAAACGCTTCAATCAAACCACCAGCATGGACAGTCGTGAGATGAGGAAGCGGATGGAAAATGTGCTGAGATCCGCACAATTCGTGAAGACAAACCGTCCAAGTATCCAAGTAAGTAGTAAATAAGTATCAAGCTCAGGAATTGATCAATTTCTGAGGGACGACTTCATTAGTCATCGTTAGAGGCGAATGAATACATTTCTGACCTTTTACAATGACTCACGATGGACAGTCAATCTGTCAAGTTAGTGCTGCCCCTCCCAGCCAGTTCTGGTTCCAGTTTGATTTTCATGAAGATATGAGGCTTGGTGAAGCTGATGCACGAGAACGAGCCAACAACCACGTGTCACAGAACATTTGCAACACTACGCCACACGAGCCCCTATTCTGTCAATATTCTAACTTCTTGATTCCAAATTAATGGAATGCACTTCGAGTACCGCAAACGAGTTATATGTTTGTCTTTCAGAGCTAGAAATTGATCAATATATTTGTCTTTCGTATTTATTGGAAATCGAATATTCAAGGGTAAGTACAGTATTTCATCGGGTTTGGTAATGAAGAAAAGTCAAGTTATTGATGGCTAATTAAGCAATGAACCTTATATACGGCCTACGATCAAAACGTTGTTCACACAAATAAACCAAGCCTAAATAAATATCTATCACAACGAAAGATTAATGACGAATGATAGTCATCGAGTTGAAGCTCTTATCACACAATCACTATATTTATGTGGTGATTTCAGCTCTCAGTTTAGAAGTAGGTTCATTTTCAGAATTCGAATTTCCATTGCTTGTTGAGAGACAAAATGGAAAGTTACAAAGACGCGAGTGAGTTTACATTTGTCGAGGGAGAACCGGAGATACCTACAGAATTCAATTGAGTTCACATCAATGTTCAAAAATAGCCACTTAATGTCGCCTACTTTATAAAAGCATTTAACTATACGAATTCTCTATGATGTTCCAGGAAAAGCAACGAGCCTATCAAATCTCGTGTAGTTAAGTATATAAAGCTAGTAGCAATTCCATGGAATAGGTAATAATATGAGTAACTATTGCACTCACCTCTGGAATGATAAATGTCTGCTGAGAAGATAAGAATAGATAACAAGCACTGGCTTTTTTTTTTTGAAGAAAAATCAAAGCAGAAGTATAAAATGACATACAAGTGCTTATTAGTCCAATCGGGACTGCGCACTTTCTCTTATCTAATGCGGCCCTTGTCAAGAATGGTCCTATCAATTGTTAAAAAGTATTTTCATAAATTTCGCTAAATAAAAGTTATGCAGACATGCTTAGGCTTAGGCTCAGAAAGCTGATAAGACCACACCTCCTCACTAGCGTCTCTAGCCTAATAAGAATACCGCAAATATTGTCTAATACGTCAACTGTGGACGTTTAAAAAGAATTTTATCGATGGCAGAAAGAGTTTAGGAGTTGGGAATTAGAAAAAATAGTAGAAAAGGCTTTGTTCGATAGTTCTTTGAGTACTAATGATTCATATGTCACTAATGAGGACGTGTTACTAGGTCATAAAGCGGAAGAATATTGCGTCAGCATTTCAGCGATTTTGCAGCTTGTTTTGAATATATTACGGTGTTTAATATATTCTCACATTCCTAACAGCAACCATAATTCATCATACCGAGCGAAAGAAAATAATAGTTGATTGTTAGTCAAATTACGGATAGATGAGCTTTTTCTAAGAGGCGCCTTTTTGTGAATTATTGAGTGTACAGAAACTCCTTTTGCGCTTACCTCTCACTCCTACTTTGATCTCATTTTGATCAGATATGGACTGAATATACATTCTCGATAAAATTAACTCTGGAATCCACCTAACACAAAGTAGTACACGGTCTCGAATAGGTTGGAATATTAGGCAAATCCAATAGACGATTGAGTTTGCGAGAAGTTTTGGCTTTATAGTAAAGAACATGAGACGGAGATAATGTCTATAATATAAGTCATTTCAGCAACACAAGCAACTTTCACTGAGATTCGCACAGCGTCACCGGGTACGGAAGCGGAAGTAGAAATGGAGAACATGAACAATTTGGCATGCAACAGCTTGCCGTGTATGTTTAGTAGTGTTAAATTCATACCTATCGTTTCAAGTTCAAATTTCAATATGCCAGAAAATCATGTTTTTGAGCCACGCATGTGTTATTGTTATTTAGGACTGACCTAAAGAGCCCGATACACGTGTTTCACCCTTGACGGCCTCATCAGTCGGGTAGTACCCTTTCGTCTTTACCCAATCATCTCGGAGCGCTCGGTCCCCTATACTGAGAGTAGGCGACGACGAACATTTTACATTGCAAGTCAGGTGAAATTATCGCTGAACAGACAGTGTTGTATACCGGATTGCTCTTGGCTGGTATCCTTAATATGGCGAACCTTTCCTTCCGGGTGCTTTTCTAAGACCGAGCCTAAATTTCAATATGCCAGATAATCATTTTTTTTTTTTGAGCCACGCATGTGGCCTGCTATATAGGGCTGACTTACAGAGCCCGAAACACGGGTTTCAACAGTGTAAAATGTAATGTACAGTCGGTAATATTTGGTGGCACGTCTTGTAACAAATCCAAGAATGACTGTCTATTAACCTCGGCATGCTTCAGTAATTCTTATTTTTTTCTTTCTTCTTAAGCGAGGCACGAGGTGTTAAATCCAAACCTTACTCACACAATCAGACAGCTAACATTTCGGCAGGTCGCCTTCGTCAGAGCCGCTTTTATTATTCACTGAATGAACGAGTGAAGAACAACGGAACGGTAGTCACATAGGCCAGTAATGTGTAACTGTTTGATTGGGTGAATAAAGTTTGGATTTAGCACCTCGTGCCTCGCGTAAGAAGAAAGAAAAAATAAGAATTATTGAAGCATGCCGAGGTTAATCGGGGGGGGGGGGAGGGGGAGACAGTCGGTCTTGGGTAATGTACAGTGTAAAATGTTCGACGTTGCCTACTCGTTAGGGGACTGAGCGCCCCCAGGAAATTGGCTAATGACGAAAAGGTATCGCTCGACTGATGAGACCGTCAAGGTTGAAACACGTGTATCGGGCTCTAAAAGTCAGTCCTATATAACAGACCACATGCGTGGCTCAAAAAAAATAAGTACCTATCTATTTTATGCTTTAGGATGTGTTATAGAGCCCCAAAATATTAAGATACGAACAAAACTTTAGACCTTATGTATGCTTTACGGACTCGAAACATGACTACTCCCTCCGAGGGTGAACATTTTGGGTTTACAATTGAGGCTCTGCTCCGACTTTTCCTCAGCCTAGCAGATCAAATCCATCCAACATTTTAGGCTTTCTATTTAGTATATTTTAAGGTAACCCTCGAAAGTTTCTCATTTTAGATTACAGTACATCCTTCTGCAGAAAATATCACAATACTAATACCAAAGCGTTGCAGCCCAAGAAATCATAGGTGTCCTCCTTTTTGTTGGCGATTCCTTGGAGATAACGGGTACGGGGACCTAAGTTTTTTGAATGAAAGGAATGGCAATTATAAATTTTTTCAGCAGTGTGTCATAATTAGTGCTGGATAGGTTCTTTCAAATTGCGATCATCCTAGGATCGACTAACTAATAACCTCGGCATAGTTTGAATAAATGAGTATTTTCTTCTGTTAAGCCGTTCCGATGTGTTAGTGATATTATTTATTGAATATTAGCGAGACAATACAACAATACAGTAAGTAATGCCGCATTTTTGAATAGCTCAGCTGATATTCAATAAATAATATCACTAGCACCTCGGAACGAATTAATAGAAGAAAATTCCATCTTGTTGAGCGAGATTTCATAAAGACATAGACTTGCTCTTGTTTGTCATTCTGATCACTTTCTCAAACTAAGCGCCCTTCGCTGCGTATATTAGGACGTACGAGCGTTAAATAGCCCATTCACGTTCAAAGGAATGAATGTCTCCAGATGCTCTCTATTTCGGTTGTGAAATCAACATGATGAACGAACTAGCTTCAGCGTTGAGCAGGGAGAAGCGAGAGGTTTGGTGAACGTTAAGATCATCGAGAGTATAGCAAAGAGATCGGAAAACATCCAATTCCGAGCCTACAATTTCGACTTAGCGGTTATCCCTCCCTAACACATGCACCACAAGCCTGGTCGCTACGTAAGCAGGATGAAATATCACTTGGCACAATTGAACATGCAGTCGAAAAGTCGATGCCAGGAGTATTCCGCATCTCGCAAATGAGAGAAAAGATCCCAAGTGTTGAACTAGTTGACAATCGAACACTGAAGATGCCGTTCTAAACGCCAGGCTATCGAAGACAAGTGGGCCAACACGTAATGCTAATTTAACAACAACCGATAAACGAGAGCCCTTATCGATTGGATTTTTCGTAATATGAAGCACTCAACAGGAAGACCAAAGATCCGATGGTCCGATTTCTTCATATAAAATACTGAAGGAAAGACATAATGCTCATGAACTCCTAGAGCAGGAGGGACCCAGTGGGCTACTTTTGTGCGTGACAGAAAAAAATGAAAGTATCACTGGTGGCCGCCGGGATTACTCGACGTTCAACGGATGACAGGTAACAAGTGATACAGCTAAACAGCATTTCCACTTCTATGTTCAGTGATGCTTGTCTTGAATCTCGAAGAACAAAAGCAGAGTCAAGCTACGTTATCAGTAAGAGAACAGTAGGAATTCGTCAACTCGCGTTTCGATAATCAGTTCATTTTCCAAGCTCAATGCATCTCGGAATTTTTTTTTCGAACTGGCCTCTACGTACTTATATGTCAGACGGCGTCAAATGAGAAACTAATCACTTTTGCTGGGGCAGAATTTTTTCATAAGAGAGTTAGCAATCATTTAAAAGTTAAAATCTCTGACTAGAGCCCTACGTGGCCGATTTTCGAAAAAGTCATTTTATAAAGCGTAACATTCAAATTGAAAATATGTTTCACACCCTTCGGCGCGCTTCATTTTCTCACGCGGGAAGCACGAGAAGCATATGAAAGTGTAGAGTAAATCTTGGGTTAACAGAGTTATTCGTTTATTCTACAGTTCCTTTCAAAGGGGGGAAATTATCTAATCAAATAACAGAAATCGCACTTTAGATGTTATCCGTCTGGACGCCATAAATCCGTGATTGCGTCGACCTCTCTGCCTCCTTCCCATTCCGCAGTCCATAAATTGGCCAAAAACTCATTGCCACGCTTGTGATCTCTTCTCCCTGCTGCACTGCACAGAAGCAGTTTTTCCACGAAATAAGCTGAGCGCTGGAATTGTTAACCTTTTCCGCTTTTCTGAATGACAACTGATATTCTGAAAAGCAGCCGCCTGCTAGAAAAAAATGTGTATGAACACAAATATTTTCTTTGTGTTTCAGTGTTCAGCGCTGTTAAAAAAAGCTTCTCCAAAAATCAAACACATTACTGTATTCTTAGAACTTGTGCTATCGAAAGATTGTCAGTGGTCTGGGGAAAAGTTTTGTCCAACAAAATATCAGGGAAAGATAAAAAAGCAGTGGTTCGCGTGAAACTTAATTATTATGAATGCTACAGCGCTATGATAAGGCTTTCCAAAGAGACGGCTAGTACGGCTCTAGCCAGAGATTTAAGCTTTCGATTGATCACTAACACTCCTACTAAAAAGTTCCTTGCCAATAAAAGGTATCGGTTTTTCATTTGTCGCCGTCTAACATGACATACCTGCTCTATGTAACAGCAATTGACGTTAGGTTGAATGCACTTATTGAATAATCATTACCCTTTCTACAGTTTCTACAGTTTATGTAAATGGACATTATTTTGAGGAGAGATAGTACAATGCTTTAGTAGACCGAACACCACTCTCCACTTTATATTCGATGTCGACAGCTTTACAAACTCTACGAACCACCCAGTCGAATGAGTAAGTCACAGTTTTACATCTCCCTGTTAAAATACTGCATGTATCAAGTATAAAATAGACTCGAGAACTAAACGAATTTTTAGAAAACCACATGCGTTCATAGGATACGGCCTATCCCATACAACCACCTTGTGACGATATAGGCACTATAACGTTCACTTGTGGCGATCCAAGTAGACGATATAGACACCATAGTGTCCACTTTGTTATTACATTCCGATAATTCATTTCATGAAACAGTATGCATTTATTCCATAGCTAATAGAAAAGCACATCGAAATGGCGCCGGTAGAATCAGGAAAAGCCATTCAATACAAATCGAGTCTTTTTTTTTGCTTGAACGCTTCTAGCGGTGGTATAATGTTCAGATCTATCCAGTGATGCAGAATGATGTGCAAAACTTTTGCGTCAGGCGGAACTTGAACGCACATCTCACTCTATCCGGGAGAGCGTGCTCTAACATCACTCTACATCACTGGGTACTTCTGAAACATTATGCCACGCTTAAAGCGGTCAAACAAAAGGAATTCGATTTGTTGATTCAATACGCAAAACCTGCCAGCGTGACTGGGATCACTGTCGATACCGATTACCAGAGCCAGGCTGTTGACGGTTGGCGGCTGACAGATAGATGCGTTGTAGCGCAGAAAGAGTGGGCTTCAGTCAGTTCAACGGCTTAGAGCAGCGTTTCCGGATAGTGTGAGATGTGGGTTTGAGTTACGCCTGCAGAAGTTTTGCACACCACTCAAGATCAGATCAAACATTAGATCATTACGAAAGATCTCATTTTTGGCTAGTTATTGGACGATAATTTGACTAAAGGCTCACGTATTTCCAACTATTATAGTTATAGTATGGAATTCTTCAACATAAAAATACAGGAATAGATGCAACATACGGACGAAATACTTCCTCACAGCATTGTAAATGTATGAGGAACTATATCAACACAAAATAAATGTTAGCCATCTCGAATAGGTTAATAAAAATATGAGGATACTCAGTCATCATATCGAGACGTTCTTGATGAGATAAGGCATATTTATCTTATATTCCACCAACAATGAGGGAACTGTCCAAGTGGTTGTGGTGCTCGTCGCGGCACAAGTGGGGCCGATCACCACTCCCAGAACTCCCCCGCATTTAACAAGGAATGCCACAGCCAGGCTATCCTCGAGATTTGAAGGAGACGCACTCAACCAGTATTCCACGATCTTCAAGAAGACGAAAAATCGATCAAATGTTAGAAGTGCTGGGGTCCACGTAGCGGAAAAAGAATCGCGAGGACTGATAATAGTGCAATTTTAACTACAATAATTTGTGCTTTTGAACTCATAAATAGACGGAATTTCTAGCAAAGTGAAACACAACTACATCGCCGATGTCAGTATTCACTTACTCTTCAAGAAATAAACTGAAATATCTAAAAACTCGAGACATCAGTTGAATTTCAAACAAAATGGAGCCTCAGGGCCAGATTAAGAATTATCTAGATTGAAGACTTTAGTCCTTGAAACCTTTTTTCCCTACTCGCTTTACTTCTCTCTGAATCCCTTGGATGAACTCTCAATAAATAAATTCTTATTTGATCCTAGTTCAAATGCAAGTAACGACTACTGAAAGTATGCTAGTACAATAAATGAAGATTTTTTTGCACGGTGGATATCGCGATCACTTTTTGAACTTTGTTTAGTGCCTAATCGTTATTTCGGTGGTGGGGTAGCAGAGTTATTCCTGATGCAGTGTATTAGCAAGGAAGAGTTGGCTACCTCCGAAATTGCACGATAATCCGTCTCGACTGGCGTTCTACGACAATTCTAAAGACGACGAAATCCTCGACAGCAGCCGGAGCAACACAGAACGTGTTCGAAAACCTTTGTGGAAGATGAATGACAAGAAGCGATTTATTCGGAAGTGCTGAGATCCACACAGTAATTTATAATAACGGTTTAGGTAGGACAAAAGTCGTTATTTTAACGGAAGGGTACGGTGCGAAATGTTACTGAATAGTAATAAGACACCAACAAAATTTCGAACTCAACGTAGCTTCAAACCTGCGATTACCCGCTCCGAAGGTTCACATAGTTTTTCAATATACAATCAAGATCCTCCTTCTGTCTTTTGAAAAAAAATTCCTCATCATGTTCGCCCTCTTATCATGCATATTTTTACCCAATCTATAGCTGTCACCGATATCTCGCTAAACGGAATGATTTAGGGAGCACGAATCGTCATGAAGCCTAGTTAAGCTCAAGCCGTAGTTAGAACCATATGCATAATTATGATTACTGCTTAATCTTTTATATTGACGGCGGAATACGATGTGGAATTTAACCATAAGAGTGCTGAGATACAAGCAAAAAGTGGAACTTGAAGTGCCCTGAAATTCACGAGGATTAAAACCACCTCAGGCTCCAAGTTCGTATATCAGCACACTTGTGATTAAATCATGACTACTCCTGAATTTTGATGAACTACTTCAGCACGGGTCTATTTCTTTACAATCCGGGCGTTGGTTTGTGCCATGAGGATCTCGCCATCATCAAGAAGCATCTCATTGCAAACGGGAAGTTTGGTGAATCCAAGCAGGTATTGATTGAACCTATGACTAGAAACGTGCGTTTCCAGTAGGCGCTCACGCATATTTTCAGTCTTTCTTAGATTTTGAGAATTCAAAAGAATCATTCAAAGTATTGGTTGTAAAAGTGTTCTGATCTTCTCGAACACTGAGCACACACTCAACAACTAGGGCGCTTGAAAAAATTTCAGCTCAGTTAATCACAACCACAATGGATCACCTAATCATCTGTGGTTCAGATATCGCTTAATTGGTTGTCAGACAATATTACCATTCTCTCGTCTCTACTACCACAATCAGGCATGCAACTTGAGCACCTCTCGGCAAGGAGTACATCTACGTTAAAGATGCATTAATGGTGAGCACCGACGCAAACTAATTACACGCAAGTAATTCTAGATTACCAGTCGTGCGTCGGTTTAACAAGATAAGTCAACATCTACACGTAGAGATTATTAGCGCAAATATTCTATCTTAATTCACGTCTTAATCGCAAATCCATTTATGGAAGAAAAGCTTAATCTTATAGTAAGTATTCAACACCCCTAAATACATTTGTAAATTTTCATTACCATAAGCAATTCTCGTAACCTTCTAAGTTGTCAGCACATGCATATGCAGATGTTCCCACCAAGAATAAGTTGCATATCAAATAAAATTCTCTTTGTTTTGGCGCTTTTAGCGGTAGTATGATGTTTCAGATATACCCACTGATGTAGAGTGACGTACAAAACTTTCCGCGTCAGCGGGACTAGAAGTCGCACCTCACTCTTTCCGCGAGCGCACGCTCTATCCGTTACACTACTGACGCCCGGGTCGTTCACGGCTGGCGGCTGACAGACACTGTAGCGTGGAAAGATTGGCGTGTAAAGTGGGCGTCACTAGTGTAACGGATCGAGCACGCACTCCCGGAAAGAGTGAGGTGCGGGTTCTAGTCTCGCCTGATGCGAAAGTTTTGCACATGACCCTACATGAATGGGTAAAATTGCATATCTATTCATAAAAAAAGATAAATGCCTTCTGAGTAAAACTATATTCTAGGCACTGGAATTGCTCACGGCTTACGGTACTATCACGGCAAGGGAGTTAGCATTATCCGAAGATGCACGCCTCCTGTCAATGGTAATCACGGTTTCCATTAAAAAAAAACCTCCTATTTCAAGTTTTTCATTTACTCACAACTTCTCAGATCCAAGTAACTTCACTGAGCTATGTGACAGTATGAAATTCGTGAGAAAGTAGAAAAATAAACAACGATGGCATCGATTCAAACGCTGAATCAGAATGAAGATGCGAAAAAATGTTTTGCACTTGACTAAGTGTAAATTCAATTACTTCACAGATTAAAGCTCTAAAGTATGAACTGTTTCGATTATAAAATCGACTGTGCTTGAGACCTCGCTTATTGAAAATTCAACATAGTCTAATAAAATTTTTGAAGCATTGCAGAGACCTGTCATGGTATTTCAAGTATTAGAGATACGTTCGGCGTTCTCACATGCCTCCTCAGTACTACATGCCTTTCGGTCCACTCCTACTACTAATAGCATCCGCGGAGAGAATCTATAACTCTAGACAAAGTAAAGGATTACTTGAAGCTGCGTTCTTTACAAGTGATTGGATATCGATAGCTCAGGGATGTTATGGAACTTTTTAAAAAATCTTCCAATCAAACTATCTTGAGACCTCGCTCAAGAAGGTTCACGGATGATAGAGAGACGTCTGAGCGACTGGAAACGCCTTAACCAGGCTACTTCCGAGCTCCCTAGGAGAATTGTCTCGACCAGCATTCTGCGACATTCATGAAGATGACGAAATCCTTTAGCAGCAGTTGAAGCATCACGTGAGATTTTCGAGTTTTGTGGGGGACGAATGCGAGAAAGCGCTTTGAATGCAAGAAGTGCTAGGATCCGCAGAGTAAATTGCGAAAAACAGGTTGTCTTAAAGAGAAAAACTTGTGACAGATGGATAATCATCATGGATGGCAATTTTTTATGTTGATGATTCGAGATTTTCAGTCGCATCAACACGACCGGCTTACATTCCATTCTCTAGCGAATGTGGTTCGCAACATAATCAAAGAGAGACTTGACAATTAGTTCACCCTGAAGGCAGTATGACTACAGAAATATGCTCGTTTTTACCGGTAACCTCCATTTTCGTAGTATTTGCCATAAACCATCCGACACTAGGTTAATGTGTTTGTAATTGTTGCTAAAATCACCTAAAGTTCGATACATTCTGCCGGTATGAAATGTCAGCTAGCAATAAAGTGTTTTAATGAACGAAGTATCACAAAAACTAATGCACCGCGCCATCTGGAACTTAAAAAAGAGTCGATAAATCGGGCCCCTTTTGTGGCGTGTAATTCTATTTTGTTCTACATTTTTCCCTCCCCTGGAAGTGAAGAACGAAACAACTAAACAACTGTTTCAAAATAACCAACGAACTCCACGTTTACGAGTTCCCATGGAAAATATTTACTGAACGGGCACACAGCCATTGCGCTTCAATCCAACGCTTCCTTTTGGAGGTACATATGGTGTTAATTAATGAGAAATTAGTAGAAACATCACTTGTTTAGGTCTAAAAATGAGTCAATCTTATAAAAAGCTGGTATCCTTTATTTTTTTTCATCAAAGGAATATCTTTAGAAATATTATTCAAAGTCACTGATCGGAGACCAGATTTGAGCACACATCATTATATATATATATATATATATATATATATACTATATATATATATATAGTGAATCATCAACAGATTTTGAACAACTCGTTTCCGATTATCATTTACATTGAATGTTTGGAGAAAAGGAAGTGAAGCATTTAATAAGGTCACCAACAAATGCAGAGCGAAACAATTTATTTCCCCGTAATCAATGCGCTAACAGTTTTACCCATTTCTCACTTTTATCTTCCATAAGAGGTCTAACCAACGTAGGTCGTAAGGATGAAATGTGAAGTAGTATTCCTAAAATAAACAAAATTGAAGAACTAGATATGCTCTGGTGTCCCACTTGTTTACAATAATAAGCAAGACGGACATAAGATTCCAATGACAAACCTTTAATGGCACATACCACAGGGGTAGAAAGACCATCGACAAGGAGGCAAGCAGAGAGGAATTCAGCAATCTGGATAGTAAACGAGTGATGTCAAAAGAATATCCTATTTGAGAGTCTTGCACTGTATAAGGTGCCCTAAACACGCGTCTTGCACTATGTGCCATTACAGACCCCACGAAAGGCTCAAAATATGTCACCAGATAATATCCCATTTTCTTGAACTGTCGAGATCGATCCTCTCCTATGTACCATGAAGAACGTAAGAACGAATTTTGACAATCTACTTACCATGCCGAAGAGTTCAGAGAACTCGTGAACTGCGTAAAAGTTTTTTCCAATAGTACCGCCATCGTGCAAATAACAAGCTTTGGATATTCTAAATTAGCAGCAGCTATAGTACATTTACATACATACATAGGTATATACATGCGTATATGTCTTTACACATGCGTATATATACGCATATATACCTGTACACACACATGCACATATGTACATCTATGTATGTATACACGTATTATATATTGTCATAAACTTCACTAACAGCGGAAAGCCAGTGCAGTGGGATATCAACGGGTGCAGAACATAATAAAGCGAGGAAAAGTTCCAAAAGCGCATCCTGAAATTTCGTGATATAGAACTGGCGACAGAGAACAAAAACTCGATGGAGCTGTGATCACGCATGCCTGTCTTAAGTAATAGCTTCTATGATTGTCTTAAAAAAGCAGTTACTTTGCCGAAAAAAAGCATAAACCTACGATCTCTCTGGAGGGAACTTTAGTACTCATCTTCGCTTTTCCAATACTCATGAGATCGACAAGCTTATCAAGCCGTTCTTTCAACGGCAACAACATTGAACAATAGCCAAATATGGACAACATGACATTTCTGAAAAAAATTTTTGTACGAATACCGAAAAGAGGTATTCGATTCAATCATGTTTTCATAGAGATGAAAAAAAAAAGCGCTGCTCACAGTCTTCGTACTTTCTTTCACATAAGCCTCGATTAGGTTCGATAGTTTCGATTCAATGCGTCCACTACATTCTAGCCAAAAATCGAAACATCTGTAAAAAGAGTGCCAAGAATTGCTAGGCGTCGGGATCAGATAACAGCTGAACTTACCCGGAGACTCGGCCTCTGAATCGTCTATCAATGGCCTTGAGCCTTATAGTTTTGTGAAGTAAATCAGTGGGCAAAACCGAAGGAAGGGACGCGTGAGACTAAGACGTCAAAGACAACCTAATAAGACATCATAAGGATGTATTATATCATGAAAAAAGAAACACCCCTTAAGAACAGATGGGTGAGAGCATGAACCCACCTTTTGTTGCCCACATGAATCTATGTTAAGAAGTACTCGCTCCCCTGCGTCATCGTTTTTGATGGCGAATTCGAGAAGGCGCTCAAACGATCTTCACAGCTCGATTGTTTGGCAAGATTGCTAGAAGTAATGGCAGATTCATCGAAATGGAAAGCAAATACGGAGATGGTGAACTATCCAGATAACCAGGTGCCGTCAGCTCATATATCACCTAAACAACCCGCACAGAGTGTGAATGAGTAGTAGAGTGGAAGAAACCGCAAGGAAGCTCTCAGGAAGAAAGTACACACCTGATGGTCCCTTTGTTGAATAGCAAAGAGAAGCATATTAAGACGAGCTTCATTGTCATTTCGATAGTCTATGGCCGATAGCACGGTTTTCAGATCAAGTGGTGGAAGATGACGACCGTCACTTCGGACATGATCGACGAGAACTGTCAGCAAATCATGGAGTAGTGGTTTTGTACATGAAGACTTGGCACTAAATTAGTTTTAAGTTACTTTGTTTTCTTTCACTTTCATGTTAGAATGGCGTGCATCTTAGGCTCGACCAAACAGCAATTTAACACGGAACCACGATGGAGAAAAACAATGGGAAAGTGTAATCAAATTCAATTCAGTCTTATCAACTCATACACATTGATAACTTCAGTTGGCAGAACGACTTTCATCACTGAAATAGAAACTAAAAGCAAATGTTGCACGCTAAGGGAAACAAAGGAACATAGTGCCAGAACACATTGACCATTACGGGACCGGGCCCTTTCATTTTACCCCCAAACTTTTACTTGTGACTCGATAGTTTGATACTCGGTAATTTCAATGTTGCACTTGGTTTTTGAAGAGGACTTGATCGTTCGGTATAGTGACAAAATTAGGATTACATTTCATCTTTTACGCACTTTTTTCGGTCAAATAGAATTTTGGATGGTTTTTCGATGAAGTTCCAGCAGCTGTTCGATAATATGGAAAAACGTTGACCTTGAAGTTGGGTTTGCTTTGAAAATGGCCCTCATTGAGCGAAAAGTATTACCCTTTCGGATACATATGCACTGAAAGCATAGGGTCATGTAGAAAAAAATCACGGCGTTTTACGATATCAAAAAAGCCTGAAAGATTTCCAAACAAAGAAAAAGTTTTTGAAAGGAATGACGAGAATCATGCCGCCAGCACTTCCAAATTTTCATTTCTATCTGAACTGGGCACTGATCAAACTACGGAAAACAAGATGAAGAGAAGTTATACTAACCAGAACTGTTCAACAACAGCACGTAGGATACTGTCATCGGGGAGATGAGAATAGTCAGCTGGTAGGTCAATAGATTTTGCTAACAGCGAAATGGAAGCCAACTGAGAGAGAGCTAAAGAATCGAAATTCCAACTGTGAGTAGCTACAGAACAACACATTTCTCATACCTTCATAAACTAAACGCTTCGATTCTTCCCCACCATTCGTAGATAATTGTTCTAGTCGTTTTTTCAGATTCTTTTCATGTTTCCGAAACACGCTTAGAGTGATATTAGAAATCTGAGGAAGAAACTCCTAAAGAAGGAAGCTTATGCTTGATAATAAGATAAAAGTTATAAACTAACAATAGAGAAGCTCAATGAGAACGAAACAAAATAACCTTAATAACAATATTTCTCACCGGGAAATCGTCAGGCTCAATGCTGTTTTTACTACAGAAAGACGCTATGCTCTCTTCGGCTGCACTATCAGAAGAAATGCAATAACTCAACGAATTAACGATAAGTTCATCAACACCTGCAAAACATTTTAGAAGATTAAGATCCTGTCGTCAGCAAATTCCTAAGAAAAGGAAAACATGCAATCATCTTCATTGAGCATGGCTTAAGGCACTGAATGCATATCTGGCTTTTACAATGAGTCGCGGCGATCTACCGATGTAAGTAAGTCAACGCTGTTATCCTCACAGAAAGTCGGTACCAATTCGCAGAGCGGAAGGATGAGAGCATGATGAGCCTTGGTTGCGAGATGGAACCATCGACCACTTGGGTGTGGCAAAACACCTCTGATCACTGTGCAACACGCGCCCCTGTAGAACATTTTCAAATCAAGAATATACAGTTCTGAGCTATGTCGATGTTTATAACTGTGATATGTTATGAACTTCTATAAATCATAAAAAGGATGTAATAGAAACATTTCTTATCTATCCTATGTACTGATATTATTATCGCCTATTCACAGATTGAGCGCGTGTGGCCCGTCGGTTAGAGGTCCTTACGACAGTCACTTGGCCGATGGTTCGATGCCGCACTTGAAGCTTGCCTTCCATTCTTCTGGGCTGAGTAAATGAGAACTAGACTACTCCGGAAGGTAAGCAGCGCAGTTGATGAATCCGAAGGTTGCCGCAAGTTGATGTAAAAGCCAGATATAAATATAATCATCTCTAACGATTCTTAATGAAGTCGAATGCAAGGCACATTCACCTGAAATTAATCTTCGCCGACAGTTTGAAAAGAGAAACCTCCAAAACTTTAATAAATGCCACTTCAGAGCTTTTTTATTCACACGTTTGAGTAAGATTTTCAACCAGGGCTACAAACCTAAAGCAGCAGCCAGTGTCCATAATGCTGACCTTGACAGTGAGATACCTGATTTAAATTCTTCTCCTGACAACAGACTATACAAGATTTCATCCTGCTCCTCCTGAAAACTACCATATTTCGTGAGTAGTTCGATTTCAGAGGTATCCAATGAATTACCTCAATTCCTAATCGCCATTTCTGAATTGATTCAAGGTCCATGTCTTCGAAAAAATCTTTAACTTCCTTCGATATCAAAGAACACATGATCAATACAGCAGATCGTGCCAAAGGGAACATTCACACAACGAGAATTCTGATAAACTACAAGGTTTTTTCCGCAATAAGAAGCTTTTTGAAGGAACTTTTTTGCTAGACAGAGACTGCCCACTAGACTTTGCGTAATTATTCAGAAGCTTGGATCTCGTAGATTCTAAAAATACACTCGATTCCAAAAAGGTCACTTTACAGCGCTGTGGAAGTGAAAACAAAAATTTGTTATACATGCGTTGCCCGTATTTTCGTTACTCAATCAAATTTTTTTTTCTCCGTTCGAAGAGATTTCTCGATTTTTCGCATTGCTTCTAGTAGGAAAAAACATTGTTCTATCAATCTGTGGCATGGTTTTACTTCTTCATTTGATATCCCCAAAAAACCCATTAGTAAGCCTAAGCATAAACAATCTAAATCTATGCATGAGAAGAAGGCGTGTGAGGATGCACGACAAAGATTTGCGCGCTGTGTGTAAAACCCAACATTATTTCCCCTTCTAAGGTCAATAAAAGGGCTCGCTTTAAAAAAAGCATTTTGAAATCATTGAGATTTACGCTATCAAATGATTCCTGAAACTCTAGGGAAAAAACGCCGCTCAGCGAAAGACTCGCTGGAACGCGCCGAGTGTGAGAGACAATTTCATTTTCACTGCGACAACGCAGTAAAGAATTTTCCTTTGAAAAAGGCTCACTACGGGAAACGGCGACATCCGAAATTCTAGAAGAATACTAAAAGCAAGTGGAAAGTCTTTGTCTAGCAACAAAAGGCTCTTCAACAAATTTCCGATAACAGAAAACTACCATCAAAATGTATGAAGGATGTTCTAACTAAGACTAACTAATTCCTTTTCTCACCACATGAATCGAAAAGCAGTGAATGCGATCTTTGCTTATAGTCATCAAACACAAGTGGGAAGAGGAACTCAAGAGCTGATATTGTCCAGAATTGCATCGATGCGTCAAAATCGGAATCCGATCTCTAAAAAGCGCGTGCTTGTCTTATCCCTTGCACTATCGACGCCTGTTTAGCCACCACTTCTTTCCACGCTACGCAACGCATGCTTATCTGTCAGCAACCAACCGGCAACGGGTTGTCAAGTCAAGCAGACAGCCGATATCGATATTGAATCCAGTTACGCTGACAGATTTTGGATATATATGTGATCGATTGTACCATCATAGTACCGCTAGAGAGCGGTTAAGTAAAAAGGATTCTCTTTGAGCATCTGATACCCAATATCTGTCAGTGTAACTGGGTCCAATGTCGATAGTAGCTAGCTGGGTCCATCGCTGACGGTTGGTTGGCTGACAGACTGATGCGTTGAAGCGAAGAAAGAGTGGTGTAAAACAGGCGTCGGGAATGCAACAGTTCGAGAGCGCCTCCGGATAGGGTGAAATGCGGTTTCGAGTCCCGCCCAACGCAAAAGTCCTGCACATCACTCTGCGTCATTGGCTTTATTATGATTCCTTATTACGGCGCTTTTAGCAGTGTTATGGCCTAACAATGACATATCCAGTAATGCTGATTGATGTCCAAATTATTCGACACTAGGCGGGAATTGAAGCTCGCGCTACACCCGTACCGAGAGCGCGTGGTATCACTAGTTTATTTGACATCCTTACGAATTCCAAACGAGAAAGGTTTTGGATGCAAATGAACTAGATGAAATCATCAATACAAGTTTTACAAATATTACTGCTCACACCTCGGTCCCAGCTCTCTTCATTTCTCCAGCTAAAACGGCGATTACAACGATAACGTTATTGACCGCTAGTTCACTCTCTTTAAGAGACCGTTTGCACTCTTCAGTTATTTGATCGCGACGTCTGGAAAACCATTCGAAAATATTACGCATCATTTTCGCTAACCAAAAATCCTATACACGTTGAATTCTATGTTAACTGTTTCGGGAGAAGCCTACTGAGAGTTTGGTCTCAAAACGGTTAAGGAAAGCATCAGTGAAATGTCTTCACGATCAAGACAATCAACAAATTATCTGTGGTAAGTTAACCCTCTGTTTACCGTGTGTGCTCTTTTGAAGAGAATATTATTTATAGGTCTTTTTCGCCTGGACAAAGCTAGCTCCTGAAACTTTTAGTAGTCATTAGATAGGTCGAAAAACAACGATTTCGATACTCCACTTGATTTAAAAAGGCCCTTGTAATACGTCGCATGAACAAAAGTAGAATTGCCCTTCGTACTCAGAAAAGTTGATAAATGGGAGCTTTCCTTTACGCATAAGAATTTTATATGCACTAAATCATAACAGAAAAGCATGGACATCACAGTAACAGAAGAAATCCTAGCTTTTTTTCCAGAACGGGAAAAAGAACCTCACTTGAATAACAAAGTCGTGTGCCGCTTGCTAATCGCCTCTGCGCGCACCAATTTCAACTGTGGCCTCCAAGGGGTTAAGCAGTTGAGGAACAGAAGACCCAGAAGGCGTGGCTGGCCCCACCATTGGCCTCGCTCCCGCCAATCACGTCTGTCCTTTGATAGATGATCGTGATAGTGATAGGCGATGATAGCCGATCGTCAGCCGAACGGTCGTCTGACCTCACGCGGACCACCTCACCTCAATCCTTATCAATCCGTTATTCTCTCTCTCTACCACAGTCTCGTTGTCGCGTATCTAGCTGCTATCATAAGGCTGCGTCCAAACAACTGTCAGATGATTTCAATAAAATTGTGAGCGGAACATATCACTTACGTGGCGAGCAAACTCACTTAGGCTATGCTCGGCCTACCACCGCGGTTAAGGGATTCTACCCATATCTGATCAGTAGTGCTCCCACTGCTATCACAATATACTCACACACTGGATCCCACAGTTGGTGCTTGTACTCCGCGGCAACACAGTAACCCCAAACGGGCTACGCGCCGCCTAGTCATGCTCCGTCAATAACAACATTCATGGTATCGTCCCACGACGATCATCTCATTCAATTGTACTCACATTACGAATGTCGTAATCATGTATATTACTATATCATCAGTACGATGATATATGTATAATACAGGTTATCTGGATCCACCATATAATTTGGCGCTACTACGTGTTTGGCACCACGCCAAGTTTGGTTACCACATTGTTTGGTATACCTACAAAGAGGATTTGAACTTGCGCTCTTGTCCGTTACAAGACACAAGTTCGCAGAAGACTAGTCGATCACGTACTAAAGTTCAGCCCGACCACCCGGAGCTGCAACGAGCCACTTCAAAGGGCAAAAGCCGCCGCAACTTGAAGTCCAGCGCGTGATAGTACAACGGTCAGTGCGCCGCCAAGGACAGTCCAACCACACTCAGACATCGCTTGGACCATATCAACAATCCAGGAATCAAACAATAAAACCACTTAACCTTCACCACACAATCCAAAACCATTGAACCTCCACATATAATTCAGTGCATCGTCTACAAACCTTTGCTACACAGTACTAGTGATAATAATTATAGTATCATATTCCATCACTATTATTCATTATCACTATCGCTAGCATCATTATCATTATCACTGTCATCTTCATCACTGTTATCATGATAACGATCATGATAACAATATTAACGGCAATGATGATGACAATGATAATGGATAACTGATCGTTATCACTATCACTGTCATTATCACTATCCTATGACCACTATCATAATCACTATCATCACTATCACTACCACCATCACTGTCAATATCACTACCATATCACTATCCTCACTATCACTATCATCACTACCACTATCATCCAAGTTACTATCACGACCATCTATCAAAGGACAGACATGGTTAGTGGGGGGCGGGGCCAGGGAGTGGGGCCAGACACGCCTTTTGGGTCCTCCGGTCCTCAACCGGTTAACCACAAAACTTCAAGGAACTTGGAGGAAGATATTTTTGAAAACATCTAGTAAGTCCACTGCGGTTGTTTCTATAGGTATTTGTTCGCAGATCAAAGAAAAATACCTTGTGAGATCTCCGCCTTCGGCATCGATGCTCAGAAACGATGAAATGCAAATTCTCCAACCAGCAAATAAATTTACCAATTTGTTGTCAACTAGTGGAACCTGCAGAGAAAGTAATCCATGATCCAAGAGAGATTCTCTTGAGAGAAAAGCACACGAACGTTTTTCATATTAGTCGAAAAAAACTACCTGACTTCGCGTAGTAGCCGACGAAGGAGTTTGAGCGCTTGTAGTTTCATGCCACTTTCGGTACCTTCGCTGACGATTACCGGAAAAAGGGGCAGTGTTGCCAACCAAAACCATGGCGCCTAAAACTTCGAAATCACAAAACTCATTATCAAAGTGTAAAAATCTTAAACATCACCTCCTGATTTGTTCTCCCAGAGAATTATGAAGACTGGATACGAGAGGACCGAGCAACGTCTTATGATCGTGGACCTTAGTGTACAATGTCCGAGACAGTGACTCTACCTCGGCTGATACTAACTTATGCAAAAACGTTGCGAACCCTGAAGAAATGCATAAGTATGACAGATGAGTCTGAAAGGATTATCTTTTCAATTATAGGGTTGTTACTTCAGCACAGCGTCCCTTGCTCCTTTAGTCAAAATAACTTTCGATTTTAAATTTTACTTGTCTATTTAGATACGTAGGTGGCTCGCTTTCACATGTCATGGAGTCTCGAAACTTCAATTTTCCTTGTAACCTCTCAATGCTCTTTGTAACTATTATTCAAAGCACGTATAGCGCAGTGGCCAGAGATGCTCCCCTACACTCTTTCCAAGCACTAACATCACATAGATGACACTATGCTGACCAAATCTTAGGTCCTGAAGCCGTAAGAAACCACTGTTAAAGCAGTTACGTCGATCAACAATAACTTCTAAACGAAGTGTTGGAAGAGTACCGGATCACAGATGGTACTTGAAGATGAGTTTCCCAACTTTTGTCAAGTCTATCCCATTTAAGCTGCGTTAAGCTCTGATGTAGCACAACTCCACTTCCTAGTCGCTGTAAATCTGATAGGATGACCTTCCTCTCGACTTCGCCGAATGATTCTTGTAGTTTAAGAATTAGGAAACGACAGTATGTACAACTGATTGAACTGCGAAGTTGAGTTGGACAAGAAGACTAGAAAATAAAGAGAAATATTTTTCACTGTAGTCTTCAGTTTGAGGAGGTGAAGAAACGCAAATATTTTCCAATAGTAAAGATTCCCATCATTGAAATATCACAACAAACATCCCTGTACAAAATATCAATTTGACAAGATACCTTTTCTTTCAGTCGACGGCATTCCCAAGAACTGTCCAATAAGGTGACGTCCAGATATGTTAACAGTGCTTTTTAGAGATTCAATGTCAAAACGTCCTGAAACAAATCTGAAACAACTGCTCCAAATTAGAAAACAATTTTTATCCGTGAGCAAACGAGAGCGTGTGGTACAGAGGTTGAATGTGAGCTGCACTACATAGAGTCGATAGTTCGATCCCGCGCTCAAAATCCACCAATCTCTCTACTCCTTCGGAGTCGTCGATTTGATATCAAACTTGTCTTGATGGTTAGCAGCAATGATTCGATAGATCGGTTGGCCACCGCGAATCATTATAAAGGCCAGATATGCTCAGTCACCTCCAACGATGTTTTGTGAAGTCAACTGTATGGGGCACTTCTAAGGAATTGATCAACGCCAAGAGCTCTATCCTTCTAGGAGTATTACATGAGCAAAAGTAACGAAGGTCTGGAAAAAATGTAGTGACAAAGTTAAAAAAAAAATCCGGTTCCATGTAGTTTCTTCAACTTTATGATTCTTCCATCTGTAACAAATTGAAAGTAGCTTTTGAAAATCTAAGAGCGACATAAGCAAGATTGAAGAGGTATTAAACGCACTACGAAGTGGGGTTAGCAGCTCATGAAATCCCGCAAGCCGATGACTATAGAAGCAGCTGCATAAACTAAAGTGTTGAAAATATGGTGAAACAAAAATTTATGATTCTGCTGATGAACGATGAACGGTAGCCACTAGATTCCAATAGATACCATGCCAAGAGCTACATCATCACCTCTTGATAATTAGACTTCTCTACGAAAATCTTAGATGAAGAACTCAGCGCTCATCTAAGGTATGAAACGAGAGATACCAATGGCAAACCTCAGGAAGAAAGACTGCTGGCGCACAATGAGGTCTTTCTATGGTCAACACGGAAGCGGGTGGAAGCCAAACACCTTTATCCATTTACTGAATTTTGAGAAGTCCTTGGAGAATTTGCCATATATCTGACTTCACCACTTTTTGATTACAGATGATTGAATGCATATGTGGCCTACACAAAACTTTCGATGACCAAAAAAAACCACAAACACAAAACCAAAAGGAAACCAATTTCGATGACCAAAAAAAACCTCAAACACAAAACCAAAAGGAAACCAATCCATCATTCGGTGCTAAAATACTGCTAGACATGTCTGATTGAGGAAAAGATAAGGGGGTTTTTATATATCAATAAGGTATCTAGTTTCTTTTTATACAGAGATGTAAGGCTTGGTGAGCCTTGGGCACGGAACCGAATTATCGACTGGGCTACGTGCCCCTTCTAAGGGATACTATTTCAAAATATATCATAGAGAGAAAGTAACACAATTATGCTAACCAAGTGCAATCCAAGCTTGCCGTCGTGCGCTTTCACGTTCGGAACTATTCGTTCGAAGTTGCGTAATTTCCCATAATTCTTGCACAAATTCCACATAAACACCCTGGAAACTCTAGTGAACAATGTGTTATCGAAATTTCTTGCATCTATCTAGGGATAAAAAAGTATCTTCGGCGTGAGAAAGAACCGGTAAGGTTGATAAGAATCGAGATTTCGACTAAAAATAACTGGAATCAAAAAAACTCAGATTAAATTAAGATTACATCATCAGATTTTCCGGACTGAGTTGCAGCTGCTGCAAGAATTTCACAGAATCCCACGAGAGCCGCTTCATATCCTGGTTGGCGAACCTTGACAGCCAGCTGTTTGCGAATGCTGTTTATATCAAGAATCTGGAAAGAGTCATTGGCAGTAATACGCACTTCTTTATGGCTAGTAGAAGGCAATGGACAATTTAAATTGGAATCTCTAAATTGATTGCCGTGGCCACATCGAACAACACGCGTTGAATTCGATGCACTTCACGAGCGGTAAACGATCAGACATTGGCCCATAGTACCACCACACAAGATTAGAAAGAATCATATTCATCTTGGAAACCACTTAGGCAATTCATCAGTGGCATGTTCGATTGATGGGAAAGAATGGTGATAACAAAGAGAAAGCACTTTGAAAGTAAAACGAATTTGGAAGAAAATCGTATAGAAATCATTTTATTTGACCGCCTCTAGCGGTGGTATAATGTTCCATACACACCCAATGGTGCATATTGATGTTTAAAACTTTCGCGTCAGCGGGATTCGAACTCATATTTCACCCTATCCGGGCGCGTGCTTAACCGTCGCACTACCGACGACCGTTTTACACCATCCTTTCCACGCTACAACGTATCTATTTGTCGGCAACCAACCGTCAACGGTCTAGAGTGGCTAGTCGCTACCGACATTAAACTCACTTACGTTGACAGATATATATCTTATACAAAAACGGAAAAAAATGTATATGCATAATGTACATATATATACATACGCATATATATATACTATATATAATATATATATATATATATATACGAACATATTTGTGTACACAATACATATATGCGTATGTATACGTATTCAAATAAATATATAAGTAAACATATATGAGCATAAGTAAATGTAAATATAACTATGTAAATATATATATATATATGTGTATATACATATACATATATGTATATATATACATATATGTATGTATATATATATATATATACATAAATATGAAACGCGCGAATCATTTTGCAAAAATCACAGAAGTTTCTACTTTACTGCTTTTTAGCAGCAGTATGATGATGTAAACATACATCTAACAATGTTGAGTGGTACACAAAATATTTGACCCCAGGCGGGAGTTGAACCAGGGTTTCACCCATATCGGGATCTCTTGGCTATCACTAGACCACCCAGACCATCACTTTGCTACCATTTACTCTTCGACACGAACTGTCGATTCGAGTAACCAAGTCTCTGACGGTAACTCGACAGCTACGATGGTTCACATCGGAGAATGAGTAATAACAAAGCGGGTGGCCTCTGTGGCATAGTGGCAGCACGCGCCCACAGAACGGGTAGAGATTCAATTCACGCATGGAGTCAAAGGTTTTCCATACCTTTCAACATTCTTCGAGCTACGTTTACAACAATGATAATAAGTTCGTTCAAGAGAAGAATACATTCAACTTTTTGAGGGCCAAAAGTACGCATTGTACCGCGTCGCGCGGCGCCAAGTCTCACTCAGCTACTGTAATGGCGGCGTCACATCTCGTAAGAAAGCAGGCGCACACAGTCAGACGTGTAAATGCCGCCTCCTGTGACTGTTGCGCAATTGACGGCGCGACGCCGCCCGGCCATCAACGGTGGTTCTCAAAGGGTTAAAGGGCATAAAGTAAGAGGAGAAACTGCTGATTGCTCTCACCTCCTCTTTGCAAAGCATGACAACAACGGAAACAGCAGCAGCTACCACTTCAGCATTTTTCTTCAAAAGGCTTGTGAGCGATGGAAGAAGCTCATCAGAGCGATCACTGAATTCGACCAACTTTTGGGATAGGAATGAGCTCTTTCAACAAAAAAAATTAGAACAAAATCCAGAAGAAAATTCTCATCAAAGACGACTGATGACAAACGTTGAGATGCAGAGCGATGACATGAGTTTCAACTTCACATTGAGTAAATCGAGAGAGTCCGACTCTCCAGTAACAGCAAGACTTTTCACAGCATCAAATGTTGTCGGAAATCTGTAAATCCAATGTGAAATCTACAAAAATTCTTATTTTTATTGCTTTAATAGCAGTGGAATGTAATATAAGCACACATTTATTGAAGTTAAATGATATGCAAAACTCTGAACCTCGAGCAGGAGTTGAACTCGCGTCTCACCCTTTTCGGAGGCCCGTGCTTACACTGCACTTCGGGGGCTTCCTTTCTGCTATCAATCTCTCTCCAATAGAAGGTATCGGAGCTCACAGCAACCAACCGTCAACTGGTTTGGTCTGATCAGAGCGTTCAAATCCCACCCAATTTCAACATCTTGCATATCACACACAATTCTTGGAGTTATATCCAAAGAGAAACCGTTGCAATGTGATGCAGAATAGGCAGCCATTATGTTCAAAAGTGCTGAGTGTTTGTGCTTACCAGAAGATCCACTGACGATTGATTTCCGACGTCTGAGATAACTTATACGACACAAATAGTTGTAGCAGAGTGGTAACACCGGTGACGTAGTGGTAGAATGCGTACCAATTTGGGTGGAACACAGGTTCAACTCTTTCCTGTGGGGTTGAAAGCTCTGTTCATAGCTTGATATCCTTTGATATCATCACATAACTACTACAACTCTTTGTTCGATATAAACTACCTCAACTGTCGGCAACCAACCGTCAATGGATGGTCTGTAAGCACATATTAGCATGAAATCCAGTTGAGCTGACAGCTTCGAGTTTCTATATCAAAAGAGTGGTAGCAAAGTGGTGTCCTCAGTAGTGTAGTGGTAGCACACGCCACAGGTATGGGTGAAACGCGGGTGAAACGGAAATCTCTTGTAAAACGACACTTACTTAGACACAAGATCTCCGATAAGACTGAACGCGATATCACGCTCTTCGCCAGGCTGACGGCATACAATAGATAAGAAATTTATTGCTGGTGTGATTAGGAACTGAAGAAAGAAAAAAATGTTACACAACGCAGATCCCGATAGAACGAAGATATGTGACAAACATTGTAATCGACTAATTTAAGACTTCGCTCAAAAGCAGTACAATCTGATGACATAATTTGAGTCTTTCATGAGCTCTGTTATGGGCACTTATGCACTGCAAGACATGTGTTTCGGCTTCACGGCCTCCTTAGTTGCAAGATGCTTTTTCGTTCAGTTAGTTTCTCGGGAATCTACTCCACGAGATATTGGTTACTGTACCTACATAGAGGAATCGATGACAAACTTTCCCACACTCAATCGTACAGTAAACCAATAATCACCGTGGCGCTCTTTGACAGTGATTGATTGCCGATTAATGGCGTATGGCTACTTACGTAGGTTCTTAAAGAACGCCACCGATGATTATTGTTTACTGCGTACGTTCAGTGTAGAAAGTTCGCGTCCATTCCTCTGTGTAAGGGGTAGATCTCCGAGAAACTGACTGAAACGAAAAAGCATCGTGCAAGTGATGAGGCCGTAAAGTCGCAACACGCGTCTTGCGGTGTATAAGTGCCCACATCCCATACAGACCTCATGGAAAATTCAAAATCTCTTATCAAAACGAGGATACCTTATGCACTAGCAGACCACGCATAGAATGTAGAATTGTTGCTCTGTCCACTCGAAAAAACGGCTTCGCATAGAGCGTAGTGAGAAATAGAAAGATACTATTAGCCTGAAAGTGTACAAAAAATTGGAATAATTTAGTTATCAAAACTCCATTTTTCAACACTTTGTGGACAAGCCCTCTTTCCGAATACTTTGCAGACTTCTGGTAGTCATTCGATAGCTCAAATCTTGGTGAATCATATACTCAGCTAGTTCCCTAAAAAACCCCCTTTACTGCGCTGTTGCAGCGAAGATAATACTGAGTTGCACGCTCGGCGAGCAGTATTCAATCGGTAAAGGTGTGTGAACGGCTTATCCTGATCGAATTTCAAACATTTGCTACAAACAGCACCATCGCGACTAGGTTTGTAGATCGTCTACACTTTTAATAGTTATATGAGGGCATAAATTTAGGTGAATCTGGAGCTAAGTTCAGCTTCTGAACAGGTCTTCACAGAGCGCTGGAAGTGCGAAAAGAAGATTACGCTTCGCACTTCCAGGCTTTGGCTTAATGACAGGTTATTTAGCAGTATAAATGAAATCAAAGTCTTAGTAAATAGAATGATGGAACAAAGTTTCTTCCAAAATTCTCATCCGGCAAAGACAGAAATTTCTACGAAACGGAGGAAAACTTCTGGTACCTTTTGGTTATAAAGGACAGATGAACATTCGACCTCATTCGCTGCACAAGCATTTTCCATAGGAGTGTTAGTAATCATCTGAAAGCTTAGACTTCTGGCTGCAGCCCATGTGGCCGGTTTCTCAAAACACCTTTCTAAACGCTGCAGCATGTAGAAAAAGATTATGTTTCATACCCGCAATGTGCTTTCATATCTATACGCAAGTAGAGATACTATCTCAGTATCTTAGTCAATCGTTTTATCTAGAGTTTCTTTCAAGACCGAAAAAATATTCCCAATTAAATAAAACCATGTCTAACGCGATCGATCGCCCCCGCCTCGCCCCGTCCGTGCTCCATCCGCCTTCCCATCTTCTCCACCGCCTCATGCAACAGTCGATAAACAAGCTCGCCGAAAATGTAAACTCGATCTTACGGTCCCTCCCAACGATATTACCAGAAAGTAAGCACAGCGTTGGAATCACTGAAAACTTACGCTATCGAATGATTACTAATCGTCTGGCCTGATCGAGATGGCGAATCTTTCTTTCTCTACAGCGCTATCAAAAGAGGTTTCCAAAAAGCAGACAAATTTCTGGGTTTTTCGAAATTTATGCTACCGAATGAGTACTAGCACTCTAAAGGCGCAGTTTTGTCCAGTGAAATATCGACCACATGGAGCTGCAGCCAGAAATCTGAGCTTCCGAGTGAAAACTAACACCCGTATGAATAGTTCCTGCCAACGAGGTCGGATGTTCGTTTGTCTCTCACACGAAAGTCCAATCTCAATAACACAAAATAACAGATAGCACGCCGAGTAAAATTCAATTCACTTTTTGCTGCTACAGCGCACTAGAAGCTTTCTAGGAACCAAATATAGTATTAAAATTGCGAAGATTTGGACTATCAAATGATAACTGAAGGTCTGAAGAAAGGCGAAGAAAGCCCTATCTCCAAAGAGTTGAAGATTGGATTGTGATAATCGATTTGTACCGAAAAAGAATCCAAAACGAAAAGGTAATAGAACGAGAACGAACAATATTATTACTTCTTACATGTTCTGGAGAACGACTAACAAGGCCATTTATAAGGGCGAGATATTTCTTCAGAGAGGATCCGCAATAAGGAAGAAGGGCAGTAAAGAAAACAATTGAGGCCCAAGAGACTTCCTGCAAAGAAACACCTTCGGGAGCTGAAAAGTTTGCCAGAATAGATCAAAACCGACCGACACTAAGAATCGGCTTGGTCAACGCTAACGAGATCGTGGACCCACGTCCTCTTCATCTCTAGCTGGCAACGCTAGACGATCTGTCTCCACCTCTGCTTCATCTCTAATTCAGCGGACCTTTCAGCGTTCCTAGTTAGAGATGGAAAGGCGTGGGTCCACGGTCTCGTACGGGGTAATGGAAAACTATCCCATTTGGCTGCTTTTTCATACAAAGGTTGCTCGAGATTGGTATAATTTTCTCAGAATCGATTGCTAACGATTCGGTGAATTCGCTTTTCTCAAAGCTGTTCATTAACTAAATGAGAGAGGTGACCAAACAATTAAAATACCAACCTCTCGCAACACTTGTATAACAAAAAAACAGCTTGTCACACTATAATTACTGAAGAAAAAACAAGGAACAAACTATCGAATCCAAATTGGATAGGTATGAATCCATGAATGTAGTAATGTTGGATGCACTGGCTATATATTCCATGTAAGTGAATGTCGACAGAGAACCACACCAATTATTCTCCAAAACCACGGTTTTCAGTGGTCTGACTGCCTGACACTGGGCAATTGTAGTCTTGATCTGAAACGAAAAGAGGATTTGTCAAAGCCGACTGTCTCTTTACCTTAGCAATGAGCGAAAAATTCTGTTGTCTTCCTTTTTGAACGAACTTGAGGCTGCCAGCAAAATGATTTATTTGGTACGATATACTGACGATAACATTAGGTTCCTTAACGCGCGCTGAAAATTCAAAGTTTACAACTCCCAAGTCCGACTGTCTATTAACCTCGGCATGCTTCAGTATGATTCTTGATTTTCTTCTTTGAGCAGAACACGAGGTGTTACATTAAACTTTATTCGATAGCTGACGTTTCGGCAGTTCGCCTTCTTCAGAGCCTGGAAAGGTCAAAATGTTTGCAATACAATCAGTCAAACACCTCCATTACTTCTTTAGAGAAAATCACCAGACCTAGATTTCAATCGCATCAAGCAAAAATCAACACTCAACATACTCACCGCTTTTTATATGTGTTCCACTGAATGATCCAAGTGGAGATCACCGGAAAGAGAGACACATAGGCTCGTAATGCACCCTACCCATCAAAACAACAGTCTTATATACTGGCTCATATCACGAGTGTTTACAAGGCATTCCTCCCTGCGGTTTATGGTTGGATTGGTCGTATTAATCCAAAATGCTTCCAAGATCTTTCGCGCTGATGTTTTTTGCTCCTGCGCAAGGATGGTGACTTCGATTTCAAAATCAACTCCGTCGTGCTTCTGTGCTCTATGCGTCCCTAGCGGGGTGTTTTGTCTATTAAGACGCTTGTCAGCTAGGTGTTCTTCTATGCGAGCATAGAGCGGCCTACCCGTTTCGCCAACATATTTATCACTACACGCCTTGCAAGAGATTAGGTAGACTGTACCTACGCTCATGCAATCACCGTCTCTGCCGTTAGGACATATTTTACAATCTTTCATCATACAGAGACGGTCATATAAGCGGTTGCTCAAAGTTTACATATAAATCGATTGAAAACAACACTAATATTCATATTCGACGGTTCCTTTATACCTCACTCACATTCTGACAGCATAATTTTATGCCTTTCATGAGGTTTTTTATGGGCACTCATACAGTGCGATACACATTTTTCAGCTTTGACAGCCTCGCCAATCGCACAGTGTCATTTGTCTTAGCCAATCATCCTTTTGGGAAACCCAACCTCCTTACATAAAGAATCGGACGAAAGTGTCACACAGTGTGTAAAGTGAAAATTCACTTCACTCACGGATAATATATCACTGCATGTCTGGTGACTAACACAACGATAACTATTCTTCAAAATAAAGACCGCCATTATCCACAGTCTTCTGCCAACAATCAGCAATCTTCCGGATTTGCTCGAGTGCGGCTATTTCTTGGGCTTTAGATCAAAAAATTCCTGATATGCCTCTTCAACTTTATCAAATTTATCGAATTGGCATTCACACAAGAAGTGTTCCACTGAGCGGAAAAGAACACAATCAGATGGCGCGGCATCTGGACTGTAGGCTGGGTGCGGCAAGATCTCAACTCCCTCCAATTTGATCAGACTTTCCAGTAGTCTTCTTTGCGATATCCATTTTTGCATTGTCCTACTAGAACAGCGCACTCTCAAAGAATCAATATCGCTTACTTTTCCTTCAAAGCATCGTAGACTCGGTTCAGATACTCACAGTAGGATTCGGCATTGATGGCTCCACAGATCCCTTTCGCATAGCGTATCGAAACTCGAAGCTCAATTTTGTCCATCGTCATCATTTGATATCGCAAATCCCAAGAGTAACTTAAAACTTGATGCACTATAACTAGCGGTGCCGTGGGAGTTTCTTATATATAAACTCCTGAGATAGTGCCATGAATTCACAATAACCGATATGTGTGAAACAAAACAAAGTTTGAAGTTTTCGCGGATGTTATGGAACCTTTTCCTCAGTTTTTTCGTTGAATATTTCGCTAATATTAAAGAACTTTTTCCTCAACCTAATATTGGCGGCAAATGCCATGAATTTAGACAATTCGGCAACTTAGCCTTCTCGAGAGCGTGGAAGAATCTAATTAACCCGAAATTTACTCAGTCGAACACTCTCCTAAAGTCAAGCAAATGAAACTCAATGCATAAATGTTCAATCGAGTAATATTCAAGTTTCAGAGAAATTTTCTTGCGGAATAACAAAATGGTGAGCATTTGACAGAAACCATTTACTTTATGACCGTTGTATTTCTCATGTGAAAAGTTTTATCAGCTCTGGCTATGAAAGCGTTTGTTGACAAGGATGTTTGACAAGGAAAAAGTTTTGAAAATTCAAAGTCTTATTATACCATTTTAATCCTAAATCTACAGTATGCATCTAAAATATTCGGTTACTCATAAAACCTCAATCCCTAAGTCTTCCGCCTTCATTACAGAATCCAAGACTTATAAAAAAAGAGCATTTGCATGAGAAAATCAACCTCAATATAAGCATTCATACCTTCACTAATTGGTCACTTGGAATCAGATTTGGGAACGACTTTGCTAAATCGGACCTGAAAACTCTATACTTGATCTGCACGCAATAGGTTTGGACACGATGGAAGCAAATTCAAAGAAAACTAGCAGTAGATCTGGACTATAAAATATGGAATTTTGAAAATAAAAGAAATCAATAACAAGCATAAAAGAACGAAAAAAATTGAAAAATGAAAATTGAGGATAAAACGTAAAAATAAAGACACACCTAAAACTAACAACGTAAAAATAAGAGATTGGGACAATTTCATCACTTGCGGATGGATCCTTTCGGTTAGAAGGAAACTTTCCTCTAAGCCTAACCTTTCGCTGGCTAAGAACTTTTCATGAAAGCTTTAGTGACTATTCGAAAGCTTTAGTATTTGGGTAGCACCCTACGAAGCCGGTTTTTGAAAAGCCCTTTTATAATGCTGCAGCATCTAGAATAAAATTACGCTTCACACACCACGCGCTTTTTTGATTTATCTCACTTATACTTCGCTGCACAAAATCCTTTCCTTAGACTGCTGATAATATCTTTCAATAGCACAATTGAAAAAGCTCCTTTGATAGTGCTACAGGAGGAAGAAAACACTTGTGTTTTGAACCTCGCCGGAGAAATCTCTCTCTTTTTAGACTATCAGCAATCACTCGATAGTGTAAGTTTCAATGATTTCAATGCTGCGCTCATTTTCTGAAAAAAAAACCGTTCAATTGCTGTGCAGGGAGAAAAATAAGATCGCACTGCAAATACTGGTACACTTGTTTACCGACTAACCTACGGGCTGGGGGGACGGGGCGATCGATCGATGGTTCGACACGTTAGATATGTGAGATGGAACTTGTTATTCAATTGGAAATTTTTCTTCACTTTAGAAGAAGCTCCAGATAGAATGATTGATTCGGACAGTATGATATTTTCTCTACATGTTCATTGGCTTTTGTCCTTCTAGCAAATCATAGGCGTGATAAAAATGAAGGCGAACGGCGGCTGTGAAACATAATTTTATCCCGAATGCTACAGCGCTACTATAAAAACACCTTTTGAAAAATCGGCTACCTATGGCATTAGACAGAGATCTAAGCTCTCGATTGATTAGTGACACTCTCAAGAAAAAATTCTTATAAAGTGACAGGCTCAGAAAAAAAGTTCCCTTCAAACCGAATAGAACAGCTATATTTATAAATCAATGGAGATGAAACTTATAGTTAATGAATAAAAATGAATGACCACTAAAAAACAACTAACCGACTTGCATAGAGAGATAGCATTGAAGGAAGTAGGACGTGACTTGCTGGGAACGTCTCATTCATCAGAAGGAGAGGATTTACTAGTAAATTGTCTGCGATATGGAATACATCCTCTACAGAAAGCTCCAGGGACTGCAATTCTTCTGGAGAGAGCTCTGCAATGGAATTTGACTCTGAGATTCATTTCTGATTTCCATTTCACTTTCCTAAGATTTGAAGGCACAATAGCATAGTGCTTCGTGATACGGCACATCAGAAAGCGAAGCGACAAGCGGCGCACTGGTTCAATCCCCTCCCAGCAATCGCTTGCGATCAATCAACTAAACATCTTGAGAAACTCCTTTGCCCACTTATCTAGGGATTGCAAAGAGAATCTTGAGGACTAGTATTCTATGACACTTATAAAGAAGATGAATGCCTCCAGCGGCAGCCGAAGTAAACGCGAGTTCTTCGAAAACCTTTGTGGACGAGTGCAGGATGGGTTCATTTCCGTTTGGTAGCACAGATTTTCAAGCCTACCTTCTACGCTCGACAAGAAGTTTTCTTGAACAGCGTTAGTGATCATTCGAAAGCTTTGATCTCATGCTAGCCCTGTACATCGCCGGTTTCGTGAAAAGACCCTTTTAAGATGCTTGGAAAATTAAGAATAAAATTATGTTTCGCATCGGCCATGTAATTCAACTATTACCTCGCTGGAAGCAAGGAAAGCATAAGAACGTGTAAAGAAAATTCCCTAGTATCATCAGCCGTTCAATCCGAAGAGTTCTCCAAAACAGAGAAACAATTCTCAATCACATACACCTCACTTATGAGCCGTCGATCGATGTTCGCACCGACCCAACCCCCCCCCCCCCCTTCCTCCCACACTGCTCGTGAAATGGCCAAAGAACATTTGCTCTGCATGCGAATCAATCTTATTTCCCTCTTGCGTTGCAGAAAAACGATCTTTTCAGGACACAAGGACAGTGGTAGAATCGAATAATTTTACCTAATCGAATGATTATTAATATTACAAATAAAGAGCTTTGTCCGGCGAGAAATGTGCGCGTGCGATACATACTTATTTCAAATTTTACAAGGTTATAAAATGGTCATTCCAAAAAACCGACCACAAAGGCGGATAGTCTGAGATTTGAGTCTTCTAATGATTGCTGACACTCCTCATGAACACTTCTTGTCGAGCGTAGAGAACAGGCTTGAATATCTGTGGTATCAAACGGTAAAGTACCGAAGATGAATGCGAGGAAACGAGTCGAATGAGAAGTACCGGGATCTGATCCGCGCAACGAATTGCGAAGACGGATCGGACAAAACCACATTCACTTCACTTTAGTCAAATTATTTACCCCGTATCACATAATTCTCTGTTTCTCAGTACTTCAAACATCCGATTCGTCGCCTCGTTGCTTAAGGACTTCGCTTTCTTTACAATTTGCAAAAATACTGGTTGTGCACATGTCTCTGCAATCTCAAGGACAGCCAGGCCGGGGCGTTCCTTGTTGATTACTGGACAGTGTTGGGACTGTGTGGAATCAACTCCGCATCGAGCCTCATCGAAAACAACTACCCACTCGGTCACGAAGTCCACGTCGGGGGTGAAATAATAAGATAAAGGTCGTAAGAATCTTCTCCTGAATGAAACATACCTGTACAATGGCCTAACATGGAAGTAACCAGTTGCTTAAACTTGAATTTCGTAATGAAAAGACGGGAGAACTTCCATGGAAGGTACTCCAAAAGCCGCACGACACGAAAGTCGTCAGCGTTCGCCTTGTTGTAGACATAATGAAGAACAGTGACATTTTCTCCCTCTGATAAAACTCCACTTAATAGGAGAATCTTCAGAGTGGGAAAAGACCTAAAAACAATTGGCATTGGCTAGAAGGATTTCTGGAAAAGAAAATGTGTCGTGGCTAGTTGAAGTGAGGTCTGAGAAGAATAAAAAGGATGCATAACATGAAGAACGAACTAGTTCACAGTATTGCCATTGATAAGCCAGAACATGAAGTTTTTATAATTGTGATTTTTTTTGAAAGTTCTATTCTAGACGCGACTAAAACCCCGATTTGGTGAATTCTTTCTGCTAAAGCAATGGAGGGGGGGAGGATAGGTTGACACTGAGATGGTGAACAACCACATATATCCAACATTTGGTTGACTGAACTGTGGGCATTCTAATTTCTCCAGGATTTGACTGAGTGGGTTGTGGTCAGTTTGCTTGCTACAGGATTTGGCCGACTGAATTGTGAACAACTTCGTCTTTTTGGGCTTTAAAAAAGGAACGGAACGCCGAAATGTCACATCAGTTCAGATAAATTCTCCTAAGAAAAACTTCGGTTAAGGTTTATCAAGTGGAAGAACCTGTGAATTAACGGAAAACATCAAGATCGGGAAATGGAGTCTCGAAAACTGCTGTGGAAACGCACTTCTCAAAATTGTACGAAATCAGTTCCGCCACGACCAGATCAGAGCCATCCCTACATTTGCGAATGATCTCAAAGCTGGTGCTGGAATCTGTAGCTCTCATGGACAATAACGAACAACGAAATATCCATAAGAACAGGGGCCTACCTCGTCCGATCCTCCGACAAGTGCAGTAAAAGTCGAACGAGAATGATTCGGTAGGTCCTTTTCGTCTCGTCACTGCTTAGTTTTACGAAACACTGTGTCCTAACTTCTTCAATTGTTATGATATCTGAATCGGCAACAATTTACTCTGAAGAGATAGCCGTAGTTCCAAGGGTCAAACGCGGGGATTCTCGAGTATTGAAAGAACCAGATTCGCAGAAAAAAACCACTTCAGTCCCCTTGGAACCGTTGATTCACGGCTTCTGTATCTCTAAATCCAGTGTGCCATTGTTGGACGCAGCACGCTGGGTGTAAGAGATGCAGAGGTTGTGAGTCCATGGTCCCGAAAGGGTTAGCCTACAACTAAGTATCCAATAAAATCACTCCATTACCGTAGCTTCTGTTCTGCTATCATTCTTTCACCGATACGACGTATCGTGATCAGGAATTTAGTCATAGCCAAAGTAGACAGCTGTGAATGTTTTTTATCTATGACAGATTGGGCAACACGATAAAGCTGAGGTGGTTTCTTATGCGATTCTGGTTCCTGAAATATCTTAGCTGACCATAGATTTTAGCTCCCTCCCAAGACTGACTATGACTGATCACAACAATCTTCAATAATTGGCAGTCCTTTCATTAGTAAAGCTAACACGAGGTTTCTCGTAATACAATTTACTTAAGTAAGTGACATTTCGGAGGTTTTATACTTTCCTCAGAGTCTGAAAAGATCAGTCTGTCCACAACCACTGCCATTCAATCACCTCCATTACTTCAAGAAGGAAGAAAGATTTTCACAAGCTCTGAAGAAAAGGCAGAACCATTGAAACGTAAGATAATCGAATACAATGCATCATAAAACCTCATGTTTCGTTTACAAAGGAAAAACTGAGTCGTTGAGGTATGCCGAGGTTAAGAGAGGGTCGGTCTTGGCAACACAAACCTATCGACTCCCGGATATTCCAAAAATAAGAACCACAGGAGAAACCATCTCAGCTTTATTTCACTACCTCAGTTTCTCATAGACGAACAGCTATAGCTATATACTACAATTTTAACTCTTATAGGGACCATATTATCTACAAGGATGCTGGTTACATGCAAAATGTTCGACTCACGACGGGAGTTCAATCCGTGTTCCACCGACACTATGGGCGCGTGTTACCATTGTGCCATTGTGGTCACCGACCTATCACTCTTTTCTTCGATGTCATAGATACAATCGCCCCGGTATGGGTCGATGCCTATATCGAACAGAGAGTGGTAACAGAGCGACAGCCTCGGTGGTAAAGTGGTTAGTACGCGTCCCTGGGAAGGGTGAAAGACGCTCGTTGTACTCTCGCCAGAAGATCAAAGTTTTCCATATTATCCAACAGCACCACTATCAGTGTATCATATAATACCAAGGTCAAAAAAGACTATGAATTTCTGAAAATGCCTAAGAGGTGGTCGGTCTTGAGAACTAAATCCTATGAATTCGGAAATATTACGCACCAGAATCGCGCGAAAAACCTCTTTAAATTTATCTCTATATTGATTTCTCATAGATCAAGAACAAATACGCTCTGTGCTTAAACATTAACCCTGTTGATGGCTACAGCACGCTGTGCCGCAGAAAGAATGGTAGCAGAACAAGAGCGTCCAGAGTGCAATGGTTAGTAAGCACACCAGGAAGCGGTGAAACGTGGGGTTCATCTCCCGTACAAGGTTCAAAGCTTTGAACATAATTGAATATTCTTGGATAGATCTCCTAACTTTTATTTGAGCCAACATGTCATGTGGTCTGTTAATGGGCATTTGTACAGCCCGATACACGTGTTTCGAACTTACAGTCTCATCAGTAGGGCAGAACCCGTCGTCTTTAGTCAATCCTCTTGGAGCGCTTAGTCTCTTATACTAAGAGTAGGTGACGACGAACGCTTTACACTGTAAGGCTAAAGAAGATGGGTTCTGCCCGACTGACGAGACTGTAAGGTCGAACACGTGTATCAGGCTGTACAAAAGCCCATTAACAGACCACATGACATGTTGGCCCAAATAATAATCATGAAATACATTGGTTTCTAAGCGCGGTCTTAATAAAACACTCGAAATCTAGGTGTATTATTCTTGGATATATGATCACGATACCACGATACTGAACACCAGCCCTATCTTTATACGTTAATAGGTTGAGAAGAAAGTTTCCGGAATTTGCTTATAAAAACTTTATTTATGCTGGTCCATAGCCAAATCATGTGGAACCCATTTTGATTTCAGCGATCGAAGTCCTGCTTCGTGGAGAATCGTCAAAATTGTTTTCTGATCACAATCAAACTCATGGCCCAACATTCGTTAACTTAGCGATGGGCACTCTTCGATTCGGTCAAGAACTGCTTGGCGGTCGACTTCTCGTGGACGTCCCGATCGTGGCTTGTCAGACAGACTCTCATTTCCTGCCTTGAACTCCTTGAAATGATCGTAGACAGCTGTCTTACCAACAGTTCCTTCGCCCCATGCCTCATTGATTCGACGAACAGTGTCAGCGGCATTTGTGCCCACTTTGTACTCGCGAAGCATCAACAATCGTTTCTGTTCGCGGTTCAGTTCCATCTTAAGGCAGTATAGAAGAGTTATATATCAATCGATGCGCAAGAAAACGAGCTTTCAAACCATGTGAAAATCGCATATAAAACATAGGAACACGTTTAAATTTATGGGCAAATTCCGGGAACTTTCTCCTCAACCTATTAATTTTTCCCATATCAGGAACATTTGCAGCTGTCTACTTGGGTTCTCACCTAACTAATGCTCACAGTATATTAGGTTGTTACCATGAGTTCTGGCACTAGGGCATTAACTCAAAATTTATCAATCAGAAGTAATTGAAATTGCACAATTTTGATATCTTTCCATTGCGCACTTTTTTGCGTACATTTTGGTAGTTGCCTAGACTTTATATAATATGGAGCTGTCGTGGGAACAAATTCGCTTGCTACTCATGCAGAATGGCTTTAAAGGAAAGATGCTAGTGAAACGGCGCGCAAGATCAATGGAACATGGGGCGATGATAAGGTTGCAAAATGGACAGCTAGGAAGCATATCGCAAGCTCAAAGCTATAGAGAACAAGCCAGAGGATCAATCGCGCTCGGGTCATCCACAGCAAGCTCCATCAACTTGAATGCCGCTTCACTGGCATTTTCTCCTACACGTCATTTGCGCATGAGTAGCAAGCAAATTCGTTCCCACGACAACTCCATCTCAACCCGTGCGGTATCGTGAACCCACGCCCTCTGTGCCTCCAACCTTCAACGTGTTGCGTCTAGCAGTGGCGTCCAGCCCCAGAGCGCTGCGTCTAACAGTGGCAGACGCCATTATACGCCAATTTTAGACGCAACACGTAAAAGGCTAGTTACACAGAGGCCGTGGGTCCACGGCCCCGTAAGGGTTAAAGCAGACTGGGCAATTTGTATAACAAAATATGCACAAAAAAGTGCGCAATTGAATTGGCAAAATCATGCAATTCTAATTACTTCTGATAAGTAAATTTGGTGTTTATTGCTCTAGTATCAAAATTTATGGGACGACCTACTGACAAAGGATGCTAAGCGGTATAAAACAGGTGACCCCAGACAGAAGTAAACCCCTGTTACACCTATACGTGGTGCGCGTGCTGCCACTACACCATTGAGTCACCGCTCTTCTACCACTGTTTCTTCGATATAATAGATATGATTGCTTCTAGTATGGGTCGATGCGCTACAATGGAAGACAGAGTGGTAGCAGAGCGATGGCCTCGGTGGTGTAGTGGTAGCACGCGCGTCCCTGGTACGGGTGGGATACGGATTGACTACTGCCTGGGGTCGATTGTATTGCATATCACTTAGCAGCCTCAGATATTGATCGCTGAATGAGTTTCAGCACTTGAGCAATAAACGCCAAATTCACTGACCAGAAGTAATTGAAATTATCTGACTATGGCATTGCCAAATTGCGCATTTACTTGCGAACATTTTGGTAAACATCTAGCCTAGCTTGCTTTAACCCGTTCAGGACCGTGGACCCACGGATTGGTGGCCTCAATGGTGTAGTGGTAAGTATGCGCGCTCCTGGTGCGGGTGAAATGCGGGATCGATTATTTTGCATACCACTCAGCCTCCTTAGATATACCGCTGAAACATCACAACAGTATTATGAAAGCGGTGAAATTAAGAATTCTTGATGGCCACGAAAAATGACTGGCCTGAATCGATAAGGCACGGAATGGAATCCACGCACCACTGCGTCACGACGTCTCCGTATTTCGTGAATCCATCAAAAAATAGAGACACAGCCGAGATCTTCTCTTTGGTGTTGTGGAAAGGAAGTTTCAATCGAGACAATAAGCGCGATAGTCCCTGAAAATAGAAGGTACGGAGGGTGAAAAGCCTTGAAACTCCAGCGTAGATTAGGAGATAATTGATTTAACGCCTTGGGGACGGCAGCTGATCGATCGCGCAGTCGCAAGAGGCCCGCGCGATATTCGTTACTGAATTAGGGTTTTCCTTCTATTTGGAAAAGTAAAACCCTAGGTTTTTTGAGTTACTCCGATACGCAACGATTTTCTCTACATGGCCATACGTCTTTCGTGCACATATGACTTTTCCGTGGGATAAAAACTTTGAGTGCGAAACATAATCTTCTTCTCGTTCTTTCAGCGCCTTAAGACGACCCCTTAAAAACCCGACTATAGCACTGAAATCCTCGAGATTTGGGCTATCAAATGACATGCAAGAGTTTGGCGAAGAGCCATAAGCAAGCCTCAGACGAGCAAATGAAGCAGACTGAATGTGAAACATAATCTTATTTCCGCAGCTACAACATAAAAAAAGGTTTTTTCGTAGATCACACATACTGTTGGAATCGCAGAGATTCAAGCTTTCCAGCGATAACCAATTGTCTACACGAAAAGGTTTTTTTCAGCGAGAAATGCCCTCAAACATTCGTGTACCTCATCTGATACACGTCGCCTTTTGGGGATATACTGGGGGTTTTTGGATTTTCTGAAGACTTTCTCAGATATTCAGACTATTTCCGACTAGATTAATCTTCCAGAAACTTTTGGATGGAGGTTTATGATAAAGGATAAAGGATAAAGCTCTCGGCGTTGATCAATCCCTGAGGGATGCGCCATGCATTCGACTTTAATTTTTGACTCCGTTTGAGGTGACTGAATGCACATCTGGCCTTTACAATGACTCGCGGTGGCCTCCCGCTTAACCGAGTCAGTGCTGCTTATCCTCCCAGACAAGTCTGAGACCAGTCTGGCACCAATTTATCCCCGCAGGGATGGATGGCTTGGTGAGCCATGAGCGCGAGATCGAACCAGTGACCTCGTGTGCGAGCAGGGCACCTCTAACCACTGCGCCACATGCGCTTTTATGATACAGGAGAAAAATCTTAGCACAACATAAGAGAAAACATGTGAAAAAGGTCAAAATATCCAAAAAAGGGACAAGGATTCAGAAAACGCTTACATTGCTTTGTATGACGGGATTACCAGAGGCAAGTAGAGCCTTTACATCAGCCAAATCGAAATGATCGGCGGCCATCTACCATGAACTCAAGACAAATGGAATTGAACGAAATTGTGGACAACGGCAAAGTGTGTGCGCCGTTTTTCACGAGTCTTGGCATTGGGGCGAGAACAGATTGAGCTGCGCATGTCATGGAGCGCGATTTGAATACGCATTGAAATCAATACATACGATCCGAAACGTGCAGCCATGTACTTTTATTGAGAACAGTGCATGAGGTGGTGAACGGTTTGATTCTCGCTCAGCGGATTTTGAGCGGCTCTGTGGCCGAGCGTGCTTACTGAGAACTAGAATATTTATGGACCTCCAGAATGAAGAGCCTGCTTACTCGGCTGACTTCCACGGACCCAAACTGGGCGTGTCTAACTGGCAAGGGCGTTTATCATGGTGGTGCGATTTGGTGTACCAGTGATTCGAGCATACTGTAGTGGAAACAAAAACATAACAACAAGAAAACTACATTTAAATGTTGTCGTAAGGGATTGAACCACGAACCTCCTTTCCGATGTACGGCTGCCGAGTGGCAGAAATGAGACAGACAGTGATTACCACGTGAGGCCGGAGCCGCAGAGGGGGGATGGAGCCGTTCCTAGGCAGGGGGTGAGAACCGTTGCCACTTTCACACGCTGTTTGGGTCCGCGCGAGTCAATTGATCGAAAACTTTACCTCTGTGGATATCAAAAGTATGTATGAAGTTGACGATAGAACCGGCTCGATGTTCAAATCTATGTGGCCCACATGTACGATGCGCTCTACAAGATATGCACATATCGTTTAACATCCTCAGATCTTCTCAGTATAAGAGATGCCTTAACGACTACTTGGCAAATCTGGAGGTCATGACAAGAAGCTTGTACATAGACCAAGATCAATCAATCAGACCCTTTATATGAAAACCATCTCGCGCTCTGCGCTTGATTGGCTCGCAGCGTCTATTCTCGTGGATTCATATTGAGAGCAATTCTGTGATATACATATAATTCGTCCAACAATGCTATATGTAAAGCTGTGACTCTCGGCCCGGAGTTGAACCCTCGTCTCATCTTTTTTGTGGGCACGAGCTGACCATTGCACTACCGCGGCTCTGGTTTTGCTGTTACTTGTGTGTAGTGGTCAGTACACCTTCTTCGAAAGGGTGATACAAGAATTAACTCCCGGAAAAAAAAATTCAACGTTTTCGTTTCCTCTCAATATTCTTTAATATAAAGCTAAAACATCGTAACACTGCTACAGAAGCAATTAGATGTAAAATAAACCTGTGACATGAAAATATATGCATATAAAGTATATATATATATATATATATATGCGTGCATATATACATATATATATATATATTCATCTACATGTACATACATTCGCATACACATCAATGTACGTATGTACTTATTATATATCTATCTATATATATATATATATATATATATATATACATATTATATATCGACATAAAAAAAAGCTCTCGGCGTTGATCAATCCCTGAGGGATGCGCCATGCATTCGACTTCAATTTCTAACTTCGTTTGAGGTGATTGAATGCATATCTGGCCTTTACAATGACTCGCGGAGGCCTCCCGTTGAACCGAGTCAGTGCTGCTTATCCTCCCAGACAAGTCTGAGACCTGTCTGGTACCAATTTACAGACCCCGGAGGGATGGATGGCTTGGTGAGCCATGAGCGCGAGATCGAACCATTGACCTCGTGTGCGACGCAGGGCACCTCTAACCACTGCGCCACATGCATCGACATATATATAAATATAAACTCAGGTGAGTGAAAAGTTCTGTGAATTTTGTATTTTGTTAGTTCTAGCATAGATAGAATGCTTTACTAATTGCTCCTCGCAATTTTATCGAACTCTTTGTTGGATTATGGTCCAGAACGCGTTTTAATTATTTGTCTGTTTTCAGCTGTGCTTCAGTTATGGATCGTAAAATGACCGAATCGCAGTAGTTTGAATTGCATAATACGGGAACGAAACGGCCGACAATGTTAAAGTCCCTGATAATTATCTTATAAGCGATGCATGTGGCAGCGTCGTCACTTGCACAGTGCCTTTCGTCTTAGTGAATCACTCTTGGGAGAGAACCCCTGTACACAGATTGCTCTTGGTTGGTGTTTATGAAATACGCATCGTTCGTTTCGAGGGTTTTCTTAACACCATGGTCACATATCAATGTGCCTTGATATTATTTTTGAGCCATGCATGTAGTCTGTTATGGGCCACAACACTGCCGGCGTAGTGATTTGTTTCACTTGATGGCACGTGTAAATGGTACGTCCGCCTCTCCTCTATAAAAGCGCATTGGGTCTCGCCCCGCCCCAAAAAGGATTGCCTAAGGCGAAAGGCATTTGCACAATTGGCGAGGCTGCAAGGCCGAAACACGTGTATTGCACTGTATAGGTGCCCATAACAGATCTCATGCATGGCTCAATACAATTAGCAGGTATATTAAAATTTTACCGCGGTCTTAACAAAACGCTCGAAACGAATGGTAATGTTACTATCGATTGGTTTCGAACCAGCAAGTGTCTACAGCGCCGTGGGACTTTCAAAGAGACTGGAGGGATTTAGGACCGTCCTCGAAGAGGTCTTTCTGCCATCTCGTCTACTCCGGAAAAACCGTTAGAAAATACGTTGCCAAGTTCAACAAAATCTAGAGCGTTCGATGGGCAAGATGGTTTTGAAGCTCGGTATCAGCTAGTGGATTCTCCGAAACATTGTCAAAAGTAGGCTGAAGCTATGCATTTACGATAGCAATCGTGTTCACGTGTCTAGACGAAAAGATTGAAGAAAAACACCTTTCAGAGGCTCGGCGAATGAATTGAGCGGATAGCTGGTGCTCGCTCTTCGAAAGCTCCTTTTACGGATGAGAGGATATTCGCAGTCAAATCACTCTACAGTCTCGAGAATTGACGTCAACTTCTCAGAAAGGGTCAGCAGAAGTCCGCATTATTGAAAATTACGGACACAGTCAGTTTCCGGCTTTGTGATGGCCTAGGCAGGTATTTGCGCCATCGGGAAGCACCGCTCGGTCTTCATCAACGGCTACGTCAGAATCAACGCTGTCAGCCATCTGCAGCAAATTTTACTCGGCTTACTAGAGCCTTGGAATACTCAACACTTTGGCGATGACGGATTTACGCCTCAGCAGAAATGGACACTTGCGCATTCGGTCCGCTTAACGACTGCCATTTGTCAAGAGCCGTTTTCAGGCTTTTGATGCGAAAACATTTGGCCGAAAATGCCGGATCTTAACTCAGTGGATCACTCCGTGTGGTCCATACTGAAGGAGGAAGTCTCGACTACTCGTTGCACGGGCGTAGACGCACTTAAAGTGCTTTGACATGCACTTGGACGGATTTACAGTGGAAACGTGCACGAGCATTGTTGGAAATTTTCTCAAGCGACTGCGTAGATGTATAGAGACCAAAAGCAATTTTGAGAATCAGTGACAAACTTTCATTTTCATTATAGGGTACTTTTCGATTATAGGGATACAAATAAAAAGCCAACCTCATCTGCTAGACGGGAACTTTTCATAGTAGTGCTAGTATTCATTCGTAAGCTTAAATTTCTAACTAGAGCTCAACGGTTTTCGGAAAGACCCTTTATAACGCTGTAAAGTCTAGAATAAAATATTTTCCAGGCTCGTGTATTTCTCGCCGGACACAGCTGTTTCCTTGGACTATCAGTAATCATTCGATAGCGTAATCTTTGCTGATCCCAAGTTTGTGCCTATATCCTGGAAAAGCCGTCTCTTTGCAACATAGCAGAGAAAATAAGCTGAATAAACATACACCAGCAAGTGATCTTTGGCCAATTCACGTGCCACCTGCTGAGGCGGTTGGGGCGGACGCCATGTTCGATCTATTTTCGACCGAGCTTATGAAGGATCGATTTTTGTTATTCAACCAGGAATTGTTTCTCCGCTTTGGAAGAAAAACACCCGATGAAACGTATGACTCTGCTACAAAAAACTTCTAGTAGCTTTTATTTTGCTATGAATATGGATAAATGTACCATCATTACGATCACTATAATGGAGTGCAAGAGGCCAGAACGTCCTACTAGCTTTCAGCAGTGACTCCAAAACATTCAGCTATTACGTTACACTCTACAAGTTCATATGCCTGAGAATAAATTGATATCGTCTCAAGCCGACCGTGCTGCGTCAACTAGCCGTCGGTGAACTGGCCAGACACCACCTTGCTCGCACAGCGAACTTAACTATCTAACGTGCTGCGTTGCAGAGAAACGGTCTTTTTAGGATGTCAGCATAGCGTTGCAATCAGTAAACATTTACACTATCGAGAGATTAGCAAAAGTCGGAAGAAAGAGCTCTGTTCGGAGAAGAACAGCCGCGTCCATAACGCAAGGAATTTCCTTCTGTAACAACGTGAAGAAAAGACTTCTCGAAAACCGGCCATGTGGGGATGTAGCCAGAGATTTAAGCTTTCGAGTAGCTACTAACACTTCTATGAAAAATTCCTGTCCAGAGAATGAGGTCGGTTTTTCATTGGTTTACTTATAATCGAAATGTACTATTGTTAATAATGTATTGTATGTACTATATGTTATTAATGTATTAATGAATTGCAACTGTTTATCTATGAGCGCATGTGGAGCAGTGGTTAGAGGTGCTCTGCGTCGAACACGTCATTGGATCGATCTTGTGCTTATGGCTCACCAAGCCATCCATCCATCCGGGGTTGCTGAATTGGTGCCAAAGTGGTCTTAGACTTCCCTGGGAAGATAGGCAGCATTGACTCGGTACAGCAGGAGGCCACCGCAAGTCAATGTAAAGGCCAGATATGCATTCAATCACCTCAAACAAAGTTAAAAATTGGAGACGAATGCATGGCGCATCCCTCAGGGATTGATCAACGCCGAGGGCATAATTCTTCATCCATGTTTTGATTGTTAATCCGATAAACGTAATTATTCCTTCAATTGAATGATTTCACTGGTTTATGCAATATGTTTTTACTTATGAGATAGCTGAAGAGTTAACAGAAATTTTCTGCACCCTCTATATATACATATGTATATGTATATATATGCGCACATATATGTATACTTATATACATATATAGGGTAGGAATATACACTCATATATTTTATGTATATATATATATATATATATATTGCCCATAAGTTCTGATGCTCAAATATCAGATTCTTAAGATAACTACTAAGGCAATCTCACTGGTGAATTATTATAAGGAGAAGCTACATGCATTGCAGTTATTTACTCAACTCAACATTCTGCTTCGAAATAGTAGATCAACCTGTGCAGTTCAATTCTCTTTCACTTTGTAGTTAACCTTTTCATTGTCAATTAAGAAAACTGTGTATGATGAGTGGTCAACAAACTTTTTTAACATTTATTTTTGTGAAATTCCTGAAGGAAAGGGATAGAAAAATTGTTACTCTATACTACTTCGCCAAAAAAATTCTAGAATGAAATTTTCATTTAGTCTAATTCGGCATGATGCAGAGCGCTTCGTCGACACTACATTTGCATCCTTTGCACTTACAATCATCGTCAGTTTTACACGGCTCTCCAATGGTATAAACAAGTTCATTATAGGAATTGCCTCTAAAATGTTTCTGTTAGACACTTGTTTGTAAGAAAATTCCAAAAAAGTAAAACATACTTGGGGGAGTATTGGCAGACGACAAGGGTTTTGTCAGGGCACAGTGCAACACCACAGCCAATTTTGTACGATTTTTCCCACACCATCTTCAAATACAGTAAATCACAAGGTATTTTTCGAAAAAAATGCTATAGATTAAAATTGCATACAGCAGTATATTGACTAATCTTCTTATCCGGGTTGAATTTGTTATCTTCTGGAGCTCCTTTTTTTTCCATTTCTGTGAACCACTTATCGATAGCCTTGAAATAATTATATATCGTTAACCGTTACAGGGCCTTCGTCGAAGCATGAAGTTTGTCGCAAAATATTATCACTATGATCTTGTTGATCGCATATGTTTGTGAGATCTTAACCCACTTTCGAAGCCGCCTTGGTCAGATCTTTCTCTGCTGGCGCAATGAAATGCAGATTTTCACTATTGTCGCTCATCGAGTCCTCATTTTTGCATTTTTTCGCATGCTTGGCGGCAGTTTCCTCCACTTTGCAATCATAAATCTAACAATAGAAATCATTGGTGATAGGGTTACCAATGAGAAAATCTAAAAGAAAGTTAGTCTTGATGCCGACCATCTTGAGCATTCGCGCCGCCTTTGGTGCCTTTTTACCTTTAGCGGAAGGGTTTTTAGCCAAGCCTTTAGCTACCATTGATCTGTAATAAAAGAAATAAATTCGTTGGAACAAGAAAATCCAAGTGCTTTCTAGATTGAACACATGCGACATTACCTCTATTCATCAAAAACCTCACCTGTATTCATTATGCTTTTTCAAAAACAAGTCCCTCATCTCGTCAGTCATTCCATTATTCAGCTTACATTTATCTAAAGGCTTCAATCAACATCGATATTAGTTGATTGAGCAAAGTGCTCAACCAGTTCACTGCTTTTTCATGTACCATTAGAGATTGTTGTTATAATATTTATACACAGTAACTTGCCTTTCGGCATATTTTACCTTTTTCAGGTATCCTGAAAAAAACTAAATTCATTACATTATGGAAAACCATTAGGCCAAGTAGCCAAATATCCATTGTATCAAAATCAGAACAGCTTTTTCACACGGCACTTTCCATGAGTCCTTAACTGAGCAATCCATGTAAAGAGCATCCGTGCAGAGCACACTAGATGCATGTATATGTCTGCACATATGTATATATATATATATGCATATAAATAACAAACATATTCTGTATATATATATATATATATACATATATTCATATGCATGCGCTTATATACGATGTTATATGTAAATGACTCAGGAGAGGAAAGAGTCTGTAGCCGAGCGGTCGTCCTATGAGCTATCAGAAAGCGCGAACGTGTTCTCACTAGCTAACGCTGTCCTGTACTCATATGAAAACGCCTTAGCTTGACGACTGTCGAGGTTACAAGAAGATTTGACTCAACCAGCGTTCTATAATTCGCGCGAAGAACTCGACCATTACGAGCAGATTTGTAACATGCGAAGAGTTGAAAGGTCCTGTGGTGGCAGATGGTGTGAAACGCACATTGAAAGTTACGACGGATTATGTGTAATTGAATGAAACATTACGCTGATTCGGAAGTATTCATGGCATCTTAGAAAAGGAATATATGGAAATCTGAACCTTGTGCCGCCGAAGGTTGCGTATGAAATCCGACGAGCAGAAACTGGAAAAATACCTTGAGAGTGCGTTAGAACAGTGCGACTGTACTCGATTATAATCAACTCACCAATGCAAATGCAGTAGTAGATAGCATGTGTGACACTGACCTCTCATGCTATGATTCGGATGCTTTAAAATCACTTCAAAACAAAAGATAGAAAGTAAATATGTTTTTTTTTCCCGAAGGATAAACTATATACTTATTTGATCAACTGGACGCTCAATAAACCCATTAATGCTTTTCAAAACAATCACACGGTCTTTGATGATTGAAATCGCGGTTAAACATAACCATTGATAAGAATGAAGTGGAAGATACTGTGCCATTTTCGCAGAAATTTCAATGGCACCTCCACAGTTTGTCGCAAATTGGGCAAATTGACCAGAACTGTCTAACATTCCTTTAATTTCCTTATCTGCTGTGGGCATTTACCAACGTTTTTGAACGATGTTGCATCGGACAAAATGAACTCGTCTCTTGATTTTGAAGAAAAGGTGTTCAATGTAGGATGAAATACGGTAATATATTCCCATTACTTGACACCAGCTAAGTTCAAATAGCCATCCACTATCGCAACTTAGTGACATGTTTACATGAAACTTCAAACGCTTATTGTTATTGAGCGCCGTGTGGCACAATGGCTACTAGTGCTGTGGCACACACATGCGGTCGACCAAGTGATGGTCGATGGTTTGACCCTGCGCTAATGGCTCTATCAAGTCCTTCATTCCTGCAAAGTCGATGAATCGCAACCAGACATGTCCGCGCGGATAGCAGCACTGACTTGATACATCGGTGGGCCAATGCGTGGCACTGTAGAGACCAACTACTTGAATTCAATTTCCTTAAAGAAAGCTGAAAATTAAGGCGAATGTATGGCGTATCTTCAAGATTTGCCCAACGACGAAGCTCTATCCTTTAGATATCTTATAGTAGACGATGTCTTGTGACCACCATTTTCCTCCTGAAATCATTGCAATGGCACAAGTTCATTAAAGACGGCAATTTTTTTAACGAGATTCTCCATAGTCGCATCACGTCGAATTTACGAAGAATGTGTACATGCAACACTTGCTGGTGGCATTTTTGATCTATTCATACGTCGTCTAGAATTGAAATGACTGTTGTTTTCAATGAGGGAATCTCTCATTCACTTGAATAGTATTGTCATAATAGCTCAGGCATTTGATGACATGAAAAGCAAGCTGAAAAATTGAAGATCTACATGGATGGTTCTGAATGGAATTTGAGCGATGACACCATGAGTTCTCATAAATTTCACAAACTGGTTACAATCAACGATGTATAGCTTCAGTATCATCTCCATCATGATGTTTGGCGATGAGATTTCAGTGACGAGATGAGTAATTGTTTTGAATTGATTCATGATCTTTTAGTCGTCCACCAGTTGATTAAATACGCGTATACTCATACTGCATACTTTGTAACAACATGATAAATTTGCTTAGCCTCAGTTTTGGATGAAAAGAAAAAATATTGAAACAGCTTTGTAGCTGCTGCTTCATGAACTTTGAGTGCTGAGTGCATTGACCCTTTGACAGCGATGTTACATTCTTTCACGGCAAACGACGCGACGCGATTGCTTGAGGAGATTCAATGACAACGAGGTAGTTTGTCATGAAACTTGGTAGTACCACCTGTATCACCTGTCATCCCGTTGATCGTCGAGTGACTCGAGCGGGTACCAACAACACTACGATTTTTCCCTAGTGCGTGCAAGAATAGCCCAGTGGATGCATTCGCTTTAGGGACTCGCCGAGCATCTTGCCTTTCTTCTATGCCTTTCGCGAAGAAATCGGACAAACTAGTCAGTGGTCTTCTTTTAGAGCGCTCAAAGTCTCGAGCAATCCAGTCGGTAACGGCTCTCGTCCATCGGTTGTCGTTGAAGCGCACCACGTGTCCGGCCCACCTTATTTTCGATATCCTGGCGTGTAGAACGGCGTTTCCGATTTTCGATCGTAAATGTAGGAAGGAACTGCGGATCCTTTCTCTCATTTGCAGGATACGCGATACTCCTAGCATCGACCTTTCGACTGCGCATTCGACAATGCCAAGTGATCTTTCATCCTGCTTAATTCGCGATCAGGCTTGCTGCATACATTAGGGTGGGGATAATCGTCGAGTCGAGATAGAGGGCACGGAGTCGGATGTTCTTTGTTCTCTTCATTACATCTTCCATGCTCTTGAACGTTCCCAAGCCGTTCGGTTCCTCCTGCTCAACTCTGGAGCTAGGTCATTCTTCATGTTGACTTCACGGCCTAGATAGACGTAACTGGTGCATTTGAAGATTTTCGTTTCGTTGAACGTGAGTATGGCATCAAAACCCATCTGTTCCTCATGAACATCGTTTTCGTTAGATTGAATTAAAGGCCAGTCTTTCCACAGACGTGTAACGGGCTCTATAAGTCAGCCCTCTTTGAGAGACCACTGACATGCGTGGCTCAAAATGATTACCAGGCATCATTTTTTATCGATCGTGAGAGTCTAACGAGTAATTGTAGGAGACATTAAGATAGATTAAGCGTTTTGATTGACCGATGATGTCTTTGAATATTTTAAAATAGTTATTGCGTGACCGATTAAAATCTGTGAACACCAGGATGATTAAAGTTTTTCTACCGTATTTGAACTGTTTGAAACGAAAGTGAAGGCATGCCAGCTTGAATTCGATCGCAGATCCCTTGGCAACGACATGAATCCTTTTTAGCTCGTCTCTCTCTCTCTCTCTCTCTCTCTTTCTCTCTCTCTCTCTCTCTGACAAGGTGATACAGTTTCGCCAAAATTATTCACTGCCACCCTCCAATACCTCATGCGAACATTATAATGGGACGATGTGGGAGTGAAAATTGACGATCGACAATCAAACCGTCTTCGCTTTGCTGATGATGCCTTCCTCATAACATTAGATATCAGCCAAGCCGAGCGAATGTTGACCGATTTCGACAACGCCTGTGGAAAGACTGGCCTTTAATTCAATCTAACGAAAACGATGTTCATGAGGAACAGATGGGTTTTGATGCCATACTCACGTTCAACGAAACGAAAATCTTCAAATGCACCAGTTACGTCTATCTAGGCCGTGAAGTCAACATGAAGAATGACCTAGCTCCAGAGTTGAGCAGGAGGAACCGAACGGCTTGGGAACGTTCAAGAGCATGGAAGATGTAATGAAGAGAACAAAGAACATCCGACTCCGTGCCCTCTATCTCGACTCGACGATTATCCCCACCCTAATGTATGCAGCAAGCCTGATCGCGAATTAAGCAGGATGAAAGATCACTTGGCATTGTCGAATGCGCAGTCGAAAGGTCGATGCTAGGAGTATCGCGTATCCTGCAAATGAGAGAAAGGATCCGCAGTTCCGTCCTACATTTACGATCGAAAATCGGAAACGCCGTTCTACACGCCAGGATATCGAAAATAAGGTGGGCCGGACACGTGGTGCGCTTCAACGACAACCGATGGACGAGAGCCGTTACCGACTGGATTGCTCGAGACTTTGAGCGCTCTAAAAGAAGACCACTGACTAGTTTGTCCGATTTCTTCGCGAAAGGCATAGAAGAAAGGCAAGATGCTCGGCGAGTCCCTAAAGCGAATGCATCCACTGGGCTATTCTTGCACGCACTAGGGAAAAATCGTAGTGTTGTTGGTACCCGCTCGAGTCACTCGACGATCAACGGATGACAGGTGATACAGGTGGTACTACCAAGTTTCATGACAAACTACCTCGTTGTCATTGAATCTCCTCAAGCAATCGCGTCGCGTCGTTTGCCGTGAAAGAATGTAACATCGCTGTCAAAGGGTCAATGCACTCAGCACTCAAAGTTCATGAAGCAGCAGCTACAAAGCTGTTTCAATATTTTTTCTTTTCATCCAAAACTGAGGCTAAGCAAATTTATCATGTTGTTACAAAGTATGCAGTATGAGTATACGCGTATTTAATCAACTGGTGGACGACTAAAAGATCGTGAATCAATTCAAAACAATTACTCATCTCGTCACTGAAATCTCATCGCCAAACATCATGATGGAGATGATACTGAAGCTATACATCGTTGATTGTAACCAGTTTGTGAAATTTATGAGAACTCATGGTGTCATCGCTCAAATTCCATTCAGAACCATCCATGTAGATCTTCAATTTTTCAGCTTGCTTTTCATGTCATCAAATGCCTGAGCTATTATGACAATACTATTCAAGTGAATGAGAGATTCCCTCATTGAAAACAACAGTCATTTCAATTCTAGACGACGTATGAATAGATCAAAAATGCCACCAGCAAGTGATGCATGTACACATTCTTCGTAAATTCGACGTGATGCGACTATGGAGAATCTCGTTAAAAAAATTGCCGTCTTTAATGAACTTGTGCCATTGCAATGATTTCAGGAGGAAAATGGTGGTCACAAGACATCGTCTACTATAAGATATCTAAAGGATAGAGCTTCGTCGTTGGGCAAATCTTGAAGATACGCCATACATTCGCCTTAATTTTCAGCTTTCTTTAAGGAAATTGAATTCAAGTAGTTGGTCTCTACAGTGCCGCGCATTGGCCCACCGATGTATCAAGTCAGTGCTGCTATCCGCGCGGACATGTCTGGTTGCGATTCATCGACTTTGCAGGAATGAAGGACTTGATAGAGCCATTAGCGCAGGGTCAAACCATCGACCATCACTTGGTCGACCGCATGTGTGTGCCACAGCACTAGTAGCCATTGTGCCACACGCGCTCAATAACAATAAGCGTTTGAAGTTTCATGTAAACATGTCACTAAGTTGCGATAGTGGATGGCTATTTGAACTTAGCTGGTGTCAAGTAATGGGAATATATTACCGTATTTCATCCTACATTGAACACCTTTCTTCAAAATCAAGAGACGAGTTCATTTTGTCCGATGCAACATCGTTCAAAAAACGTTGGTAAATGCCCACAGCAGATAAGGAAATTAAAGGAATGTTAGACAGTTCTGGTCAATTTGCCCAATGTGCGACAAAAATTATGGAGGTACCATTGGAATTTTTGCAAAAATTGCACAGTATCTATGATGTTGAACCTGAATGTATGTTCATGTGCAGTAATAATCGGATAATGTTGAATTCATTCCATGAGCTTCAAATTTGTTTCTTTTAGAGTCATACACGATCTATTTGTTCACGTTCAGTCATTTTGTTTGGAATAAATCTTGATAAAGCTACATAACAACATCTGTGCAGATCAATCGTAATACTAAACCCAAGGGCTCCAGCAATGCACCAACACGGCGATATGGAAAAACGCGATGGTATGGAAAAATTATTATATTTGAAATTTTGAAAAATCACATAAAAAGAGCGATGTGCAAAATGGGCGTCAATAGTGTAACGAATAGAGCACGCATTCCCGTAAAGAGTGAGGTGCAGGTTCTAGTCCCGACTGGCGCTAAAGTTTTGCACATCACTCTGTAACACTGGGAAAACTATCGTTACGAGGGAGAGCCCATACATTGGAACAAATCTCACCAAGTATTGAACGGCGATTGTTTAACTCTTTGGGCTCGATACGGTACATTTCGTGCCATGCCGCGCAGAGTCGCTTCTGGCTCCAGTAGTGTGACGGCATTGTCACGTGTGTGAGCAATTTGTCTTAACGTACATCGCAGTGGAAATATAGATCATTATCTGGTAAATTTAGGCCATAAGAGGCGTTATCACCTCTAGACGATAAGTGCCAATAAAGACACTTTTTTGAAGGTTTTTGTCGAGTAACCAACGCCTATGTGTTCTAGCATCGCAATGACAATAGGAGAGGAGTGTCTGGCAACCTAAATGATGTATCACTTTATCTCAGATTCATTTTTCAAAATGGGTAGGGCTAATCGATCATAGTGTGCGACAACATGCGGGTAATTTGCATTCAGCTACCTTGACCAAAGCTGGAAATTAAGGCGACTGCATCGCGCATCTTTCCCGGGATTACTCAACTCCTGAAACTCTATCCTTCTAACATTTTTTTTTTCTGCAAACAAACGTCTAGTGGCCATCATTTTCTTCTTACAAGCATTGCAATGGCATGAGATGACTGAACACGGCAAATTTTTTTCTACCGAGATTCTCTACAGTCGCATCAGTTCGATTCTACTGAAAGAACTTGGTGCACTTGCTGGGACACTTGTGATCTATTTATACATTGTCTAAAATTGGGATTAGAGTCATTTTTGCTATAGAAAATGCTCAGCTACTTGACAAATATTTGTCAATGTATCTCAAATCTTTGATGAAATGAAAAGCTTATTGAAAAACTGAAGTTTTATATAGATGGAATTAAAATCGAATGGAATATGAGCGATAACACCATGAGTTCTTATAAATTTCTCATGATATTGTAGGCAACTGTGAACAACTCCAATATCATCCCCATCACCATGTATAGTGAAAGTATTTAATGATGAAAAATCAAGTCATCGTTTCGAATTCATTCATGATCTTTTAGCCGTCAACCAGTTGACTAGACAAATATACTCTCGTATTGCATACTTCGTAACAACATAATGAAATCGCTTAGTCGCGATTCTCCAATGAAGTGAAATAATAATGAAACAGCTGCGTCGCTGATGAAGCATGAACTTTCAATGCTGAACGCATTAATGATCAGATTCATACTGATAGTTCTTTATTTTGTGAGTACGGCTCGTGTTTTTTTGCGATTGCGGACTTTTGCTGATCATTCTTGAGAAACTGACTTTGATTCTGATGACTATGGAATGGTTCGACTGCAAATATCTTCTCAGCCGTGAGAAAACACCTTCGATAAATAAGAACCAACTATTTAACAAAACATTTGGCTAGCCTCTAGAATCAGTTCTTCTTACATCATGTTGTTCAGAGAGTGGACACGAGCGATCTTGCAGCTACGCAGCTTCGACTTATTTTTGATAGTCTTTCGGAAGCTCTACTCACTGATTCCGGACTTCTTTCCCATTTTGCGAATGGGACACTTGGACTTCGTTGAATCTGTCGATGGACCTCCTGAATGGTTTCCGGAATAGACAAGGGGTTTGGACAATATTTCGAGGATGGTCTTCAATCCGACCAGCCTGCTTGGACACGTTTCACTGCTCGATGAACACATCTTGGTATGGAACCAGTTATTTAATAATGTAGGCCGTTTTTATTGCCATGTGCAACTTATCCACTGCGATACGTTCATTTCTGAGATCCTTAACGTAAGAACTACAGTAATTAGGCAAATGTATAAGACATTCTGGAACAAAATTAAGCAAAGAAGTCAATAAACTGATAACATGATAACAAGTTTGAGCCTGTTGTGGGTACTTATGCAGTGCTAGACAGGCGCCAGTTTCCGTTTCAGACTCCTCGTTAACGAAGATCCTTCGGTTCAACTTCGTGAATACACCCATATGAGGGAATCGATGTCACGTAACAGATCACCTCAGGTCAGGTGACAGAATCCCCCATCATTGCAGGACCACAGTTGAGTGCTTGCGGTTCGTAGAATGAATCATATTCCACTCTTGATGTTTATATAAACCTCTCTTAAAACAACGATCGTATGATAACATAACGGCTGAACCAAGGGGCACTGTGCTATTGTGCAGTCTGGAAAAACGAAACAGGCGATTGTGTAGCACTGTATAAGCTCCCTTAACAAATGTAATAGCCCATAACTAATGGCAAGCTCAAACAAGTTATTATGTTATCAGTTTATCACTGTTCCAAGCGAGATCTATATAAACGATTGAGTGTAGAGTAGAGTTCAACAGAATTATTAAAAATAACGGAGAACGTGCTATTCTATATCAATTCTGAATTTGACAAAATACAAAATTGACACAACTTCTCGCGTACCGTGTATATATACATATATATATACATATATATACATTGTCTATTAGTTTTATTGCTCAGATATCAGAATTCTCAAGGCAGCTACATGTTACAAAGTAAAGCGGTCGTAGTAGAACATTTAGAACATTATCTTCATGAATAAACTATAGGTATTGCAGTTATGTCACTCATCTTGACATTTCTCGTCGCCTCTGTGGATTACCCTGGCTATTCTTCTATGTCACTTAGATTCCTGTCATTATAGGGAGATAAGTAAATATTCGACTCAAAACGATGGTCAAGAACTTTTCTTAGAAAAGTTAGCACATATTCAAAAGTTTAAATATCTGGCTAGCGCGGTAGGTGCATGGTTTTTCCGAAGAAACCTTCTTATAATGCTGTAAAATTCAAAATAAAATTTGTTTCACATCGGCTGCGCATCAGCTCCCATTTCGCTAAGCATGAAAAGCACATTATCGTATAGAAAATTTCTTCTAGTATCAGAGTCATGCGTTTGATTCGGGTTATTTTCGAAGTGGACGAAAATTCCTAATTGGATGACAAAATTCGCATACCTCCGAAGCGCCAATCGATCGATCGTGGTGGGCCGCCGGATCGAATCTGTGGCCACCAGACCCTCCAACTGTGAAATAATTCCTAAGGGACGACGTGTACTAACGTCATGTACACGATTGTTTGAAGGCCTTTTTCGCTGCAGAAAAGCTTTCTCTCAGACAATTGGTAATCATTTGGAAGCGTGAATCTCGGCACTTCAAAAATCCTGTTTAGCTCCAGAAAAAGCTTTATATTACGTTTTAACAGCGGAAATGAGATTGTTTTTTACACTCAATTTCTTCATTTGCCCGGCTCGGGCGGCTCTACGGCTCTTCACTGAGTTTTAATGCTTATTAGATAGCCCAAATTTCGAGAATTTCTATGATAAAGTCGGTTTTTGAAAGGTTGCCAAATAACTCCGTAAAAGCGAAAAGAAGATTACATTTCACGCCTAAAATGCTACCTTGCCGCTCGGACGTCATAGCTGGTTTATTGGTAATCATAGGTGAAGTTTATATCTCTTAGGTGTCTTCTTGTTACACAAAGGATGGAATATCACGTATGAACCTTCTACGAAGTTTTTTTTTTGATACAAAGGGTGACTACTCCTCTTTAAATCCTTCACTTTTCAACGGTAATACCACATCCTTGTACAAAAATAAACTTTCAACCCCTATTGAGCATTTGTACCGTTTGCAATGGAAGAACATAGCTTGAAAACACATCTTCTACAACAAAACATCTTTAATCGGGATATATTTTGAGGTATTTCTAATATGTAGCTCGAGTGAGTGTAGGAAGAGCGCGCGTTCATCATAGCGCATGATGAGTTACTTCCCCTATCAGCACTCATATTCGATAAAACGTATTTTTCGCTCTTTCTAGACGTTTGAGTGCTTATTCCATGGCTTAACTCTCGAACAATTGAAAGGCGCGCTCCATTTTTGGAAAGGTCACTGTATTACACTGTAACAGGGAAATCAATATGTTGTTTAACACGTGAGCATCTTTCGATGAGCAACGTTTTTCCTCAAGAAATTCAACAGTGCTTCGACATTACAAATCTCGGTAAACTTAACTTCAAAATTTCAAGGATATGCTTAGTTTTAAGGGAGACTTCTTATTTCGTCGATACAGCCAAAGGTACATTGAGCTTTACTCTAAGGGCGCATTGGACGCCACATGTAGATTGCGTTGCGCGACTGACACGGCGCCGAGTGCTAAACTCAATGATCTTACAGCTGTAACAACACATTATAACGTCCTTTAAAAAAAAACAAAGACTAAGCTTATCAATGAGATTGCTGAGATTGTGCTATCGAATAGTTTATGAACATCTGAAGGGAAACCTCTGTCCAGCGGAAGATGTCTGATTGTGAATTGAAAATTGGTACTTGTATGTTAGGCGGTGGCAAATTTTCAAGCCACTCTCATTCGCTGAAGAGGCAGTTTTCATAGGAGTATTTATAGATCCTTTCATTTTATTTGAGCCAGCATTTCATGTGGTCTGGTAAGGGCTCTTGTACAGTCCGAGACACGTGTTTTCGTCCTTACAGACTCATCAGCCGGGCAGAACCCGTCGTCTGTCGATCTTTTTATAGTCAGTTCTCTCGGGAGCCTTACACTCTTTATATATGGTTATCGACGACGTACGCTTTACACTCTATGTCAGGTGAAACATTCACCTAACACAGAGTATTTTTGCACTCGATTGCTAGCTGGCTGGTATTTTTATCATATTATACCTTTCCTTCGAGTGCTTTATTAAGGACGAAACACGTGTCTCGGGCTGTACAAGAGCCCTTAGCAGACCACATGAAATGTTGGCTCAAATAATAATGAAAGGATCTGTTGAAATTTGAGCGTGGTCTTATTGAAACACTCGAAGGAAAGGAGTATTTATAGTTATTTAGAAGCCTAATCTCTGCTTACAACTGTACTTCGCCGGTTTTTTAAAACACCCTTTGTGACCTTATAGCATCCAGAAAAAATTCAATTGCTCATTCGCACGTTGCCTTCATTTAACCACGAGTATAAATCGCTAGAAGCACGAGAAGCATGTCACCATGTACAGAATTTTTCGTTCTCTGAGAATCATGCGTTTTCATTCAAAGTTTCCTTCGATGCGGCAAAAAAATCCCCAATAAAATAACAGTAGTCGCCGACGTTTTAAACGCACAATGCGGTAGATCGCTGTCGAGTTACGCGGTATATCAAACGATTATCTTGCTATCAAGTCGTTGCTGTGACTTGTTCTCACATTATACTCAGCTATGAACCTTTTCGACAACTTTGCTTACCGGCCAACTCACTAAGCGGGGGAACGGGGCCCGAGGGAAACGACCGATCGCGTTTGAAATATTGTTTTTTCAATTTGGTTTTCCATCACATCGATAGCACCTTTAGATAAAAACGTAGATTCTGATGCTACGGAAAAAGGTCTACACGTTGATATGCTTTTCGTGCTTCCAGCGATTTATGCGCGTGGTAAAAGTGAAGGCGAAAGGCGAATTAGAAACGAAATTTTATTCTGTATGTTACAGCGACATAAAAGGTGATTTAAAAAATTGACAATACTTTGTTGTAACGAGAGATTTGAGCCTTTCAATGATCACTTCAGTGGAGGGTTCCTATCCAGCGAGTGAGATCGGCTAAAAAGTCTGTCGCTGTTTAACATGTAAGCACCAAAAACCTTTTTTCATCTTTGCAGCATAATATAAAAACTATTTGAAAAATAAAACATACCTTTCAGATTCTCGATATTCGAGCTGTCGAATAATTACTAAAGCCTCGAAAAGGGATAAAAGATACTTTATTTGAATATGCGCGTGTATAGGAGGGAAGCACTGAGAATGCTTCTCTGGAGGCACATATTTTTGACCAATAGTTTGCATAATACCGATGTTCTAGGCCTTTTATTCAGACACGGCTGTCCCTTACCGCTCAGAATTCTTCCACTATCCACAAGTACTCACTTTTCTCGTTTACATCAAGTCTGAATAACTGGAAAGAAACGAATGATTGATATAAACTTAGTTAAAGTGAGAGCTGGATAAAATAGTATCGAATACAGCATGGATTATTATGTTTGTTGTAAAATTACTCATTGTTTTCAATTTTTACTCACTATGATGGCTTCTGAGTCTTTTATGAAACTATGTTAGACCAAAACCAAAGTTTCTTTAATGTCATATCCTCCATACAATTAAATACAGTTGATTAATTGTCAAATTCAGCGTAATTCTGTATTAAATCAACACTTTTCTCTGGACAAGACGCATATATCTGAACCAAAATCAACGAAAAGAACAAGTCTTTTTATAGCAAAGTAAGACGAGAATTTCAAGAATTTTTGCAGAACGACAATAAAACCTCAATCGAATAGCGAAAATCGCGTATTTTGCTCTGCGCGCATCGATTTCTTTAGCAGTCCGTTAGGGCTTAACCTGCAAGCAAACAAGCCTAGTATGTGATACTGATTTTAGATTCTCTGCTACACTTGAGAGAAACGCCTTTTTAGAAAAAATAAGCCAGCACTGGAATAGCTGAACCCTACGCTATCGAATGATTATCAGTAGTCTGAAGAAAGTACTGTGTCTTGCGATAAAATTGCGTGTATGACACACCAAAAGTTCTTTCTGTAACAAAGTCAAAAGGGTTTTTCTCAAAATCGGCCATGTATCGCGCTAGCTAGAGATTTGAGCCTTCGAGTGATTGCTAATACTCTGAGTAGAGTTCTTGTCCAGCGAATGGGGTTGAATATTCTTTTGCCGCCTTATAATGGCGAAGTAACGTTACTCAGATTGGCCGTGTATAATGCGTGGTCAACAAACTTCGCATAACATTTATCTCTATGGACTTATTGAAAGAGATACTGAAAAATCATGATAATATTAGCATTAAGTCTAGCTCGGTTTGATGCAGAGCGCCTCGTCGCGACTACATTACATCCGTCGCATTTGCAGTCTTTGTCGGTTTTACACGGCTCGCCCATGGTATAGATCAGTCCTCCTTTCATATTGCCACTATAACATCACTACTAGGCAACTTTCTACCAACTAACTTTAGAAGAAAAGCTTACGTACGCAGGTGAGTACTGGCAGACGACAAGGGTTATTTTCTCGCATAATGCAACACCACAGCCAAGTTTGTACGAGCTCTCCCACACCATCTTCAAATGAACTGTAAGGTATTTTGGAAAAAGAACACTGTAAAACAAAAATACATACAGCAGTGTAATGACCAATTCCCGTGTCTGCCTTAAACAAGTTATCTGGTGGAATTCCTTTAGTTTGCATTTCCTTGAACCACATAGCGGAGGACTCAAAAACTATATCATTAACCACAGTTGTTTGGCTGGCGCGACGTTGGTAGACGAGGTTCGTGTTGTCGTTGTTGGTTGTTGTTAGTACGTCGCTGTACAGATAGCTGGCCGACGTTTCGGCGACACCGTTTTCTCCAGAGCCTGAACGTACACTGTTCCGTAGGATCTGGAGAAGGCGGTGTTGCCGAAACGTCAGCCAGCTATCCGTACAACAATCTACTAACAACAATCAACAGCGACAACACCAACGTCGTTTACCAACCTCGCGCCAGCTGACAGCAAACTTTCCATACTTGAATTAATAATTAACTTTGATGCCGAGGTTAATAGAAAGTCGATTTCTACAAATATAACGCTAACCATTACGAAGCGTTTATCAGAGTTGCGAAATTGTCGCAAAGTTGTTATTACCAAAATTTCGCTCATCATTATGTTTATGAGATCTCAACTTACTTTTATAGCCGCACGGGTCAGATTTTTCTGCGGTGGTCCAAACGTATTGAGATTTTCTCCATTGCCACTCCCCGAACTGTGCTTTGATACGCATTTGTTTGCATGCTCGGCAGCGGTTTTCTCCACGTTGCAATCATAAACCTGACAATCGAAGCCACTAGCGGTAAAGATACCGTTGGAGATGTCTGGAAGAAAAGCTCGTCTATAGCTCTGACCATTTTGAGCATTCGTGCCGCTTTAGGTGCCTTGCCATCCTTACCGAGAGGGTTTTCAGCCAAGCCTTTGGCTACCTGTGATCTATAATAGAAAAGCTGAACTTATTGATGCAAAAAAACCAATTTCTAAATGTTTCTAAATGCGTCTCAGATTGTACAGATGTAAAATCGCCAACGATCTATATCCTGAATTCGTCAAAAATCTTACCTGAAATTGTTATGATCATTCAAAAAGATGTTCCTCAGTTCATCAGTCATTCCATTATTGAGCTTACATTTATCTGAACGATTCAGTTAACACCAAAATCAGTCGACTGTGCAAAGTGTTCAATCAGCTCATAGGCTAATGGCCGATTGTTGTTTTTCTATATATACACAACAACTAAGTTTTGTAGAATTTCATTCGTTTGAGAACCTGTAAAGATTACTTTGATTGTATCGTAGTCACAACAAAAGTACGGTCAATTCAAAGTATCAAATGTACTGAAACAAAAGCAGCTTCTTTACACTTTGCTTCCCAACCAAGCAGAGCTCACATGCATGTGTGATGCACATCACTCACCCAACCATCGTCCAGAGATAGTCGCCGAGATCAAGCGTGATAACAAAGCATTTCTTACTGATTTTCATTCTTGAATTGTAGTAATTAATTCAAGACGTTCCAGGGGTTTTTTGCGCTGAACTTCTGGATTTTCTGTGCAGTTATGATGACTTTACCTTAGAATCCTCTCCATTGTATCATTGTGCCTGTGCGCGCTCAGTGGAGCAACCGGTCTGACGTCAAGTTTGTCGGAGGCGACTCAGTTTACAAGTACAGTTTTCCCATGATAATTAGACAGTCGACAACAGAGCTTAATTGATTACCTCCCAATAGGTAAAGTGGATTACGCAATCCTGAGTCCTGTACAAACGGCGATTTATGCCTATACGATCTAACTGACATATGAGAGTTATTTCAAATACGACTAATGATACGCCTAGATCTGACCTTTTAAGCGTCCCTTTACATCGTTGGAGATAAAGATTAAGAAGAACGAGACCTTTTCCTTGCTGGAACTGTCGTTTGTGACCTGTGTTTTCCCTTTTTTTCTAAACCTAAGCCTAGAATCTTCAGTATTGTGGCTATCGGAAATGATTACTTGCTGCGCCATCTAAGCGAATCTACCTTGTTCTCTCCTCCTATGCGCAGATTGATAACTATTTGAAACATGTTTGTCATAAGCGGCTTTTTTGTGTGGGAGCAACGAGAGTAAAATTGATGAATCAGAATATTTTTGCTATATAGCTTTTGTGACATCTGAATATACGGCCACTTTTAGGTAAATCAACTGAAGCGCTCAGAAATGGAGGCCAATATTTTATTAGTTCCATTTTGGTGAAGCATACGCACCTGATTATTCATCAGAAATGCAGCACTTATGTCTATCATCCCTTATGCTGGAAAGTTAACAGTGCAGTCTTTGGAGCTTTTATAGTAATCTGATAAGGTTATGACATGTTTTGAGCTGATAGGTCAAATGGTATACAGGCGCCTAATTCGTCCTATCCGGACTCACCAGTACCGCCCTCCCAAGGTTCAGCCGATTCCCTGAAATAAAATAATCTTCTAAAGGAATCGACGCCGAGTAAAAAATCGACGCATCTTTAGTAGATTAGTGGTCGGAAACCGACTACTATGGCTCCTATTCTAGATAAGAATACCGGCCTACCGCTGTATCGAATCAGTGCTGCTTATCCTCCAAAACAATTCTACGACCAGTATGGTTTCAATTTACCGACCCCGTCAGTATCAGTGGCTTGGTGAGCCTTGAGCGCGAGATCGAACCACTGACCTCGCGTGCGACGCAGAGCACCTTTAACCACTGCGCCACATGCTCTTATATAAATATGTGTATATTTATCAAATAAGCAAGCAAATAAATAAGTAAATCATCTAATAAATAAATATCAATATAAATAATAATATATTGGCCAGATAATTAATGAATAAATAAGTGGTTCTTCCTAATTAAGAGGAAACAAAAGAAAAATCGACCTCATTCGCTGGAGAGGAGCTTTTCATGGGAGCGTCAGTAACCATTCGAAACCTGAGACTTGTGGCTATAGCACTACGTTATAGGCTTTTCAAAACACCCCTTTATAACGCTGTAATATCCAAAGGAAGTCATGTTTCATAAAAACCATGTGTTTTTTTTTCTCTTATCTCGCTTATTGCTGCACAAAACTCCTTTCTCAGAGTGTTAGTATTAAACTATAGCACAAGCTTCAAAATCTCAAGAATGTGTCTGCTTTATAAAAAAATCTCTGATCTCTTCATTCCCTCTAGTCTTTTGATTTAATGTTCAAATCTTACCAGACAGAGCTCTTTCATTACACTATTAGTGGTCATCTGATAGCGTAATGTTTTCTGATCCTAGTGATGTGCTTTTTTCTAGAAGTACTGTTTAGCAGGGAAAATAAGATTGAGTTTTACATTTTCGGTAGCATTGTTTATCGGCTATTTGACAAGGCGAGGGCTGTGGGAGGGTGCGTGGCAGGGGCAGGGGGAGGTGGTACGATCGATTTTTGTTATTCAATTGGAGAGTTTATCTTCGCTTCTAGGGAAACTCCAGATAAAACGATCGACTAAGATACTACGGAAATTTCTCTACACCATGATATGCTTCTCGGCTTCCAGCGATTTATACGCGTAATAAAAATGTAGGCAAGAAGAGAGCGTAAAAATAATTTTTGACCTAGATGCTACAACGTTATTAAAGGATACCTTGAAGAACAGGCGACGTAGGGCTGCAGCCTCAAGTCTCAGCTTTCGAAAATGGTTCCTGACAACCCTATGAAAAACCACTCTCTAGTGAATAAAATTGGTTTTTCATTTGTTCCCTCCCAATCACAAAGAACTGAAGAAATGAATAAATAAATATATATCGTAACATTCGTTTCGAGTGTTTTCTTATAACCACAGCTCAAATTTCAATATGCCTTGCAATCATTTTTGAGCCACGCATCTCAGTGTTCTGTCAATGAGGGCTGACTTATAGAGCCCGATACAGGTGTTTCGATCTTGCGATCTCGTCAGTCGGGCAGTTGACTTTTCTCGTCTTTTGCTAATATCTGTGGATGCTCCAGTCCCCACATTTCGAGTTTTTCGCTGGACATAGAGTGCAAAGCGTTCGTCGTCGCTAAAGCTTAGTGTGGGGACTGGAGCGCCCACAGAGATTAGCAAAAAACGAGAAAGGGTAACTGACCGACTGACGAGATCGCGAGAACGAAACACCTGTATCGCGCTCTATAAGTCAGCCCTCATTGACAGACCACTGACATGCGTGGCTCGAAAATGATTGCAAGGCATAAATATATATATATATATATATATAATTATACATATGTATATATATATATATATATATATATATTTGCACAGTCCGTTCTCACATTTTTCCTGTGCGCATCTCTGCACTTGTGTCATTCGATTCGTATCCTCGCATTCATCGTCGCAAAGGTCACATCATCTCGCACGTTTTTTATAATGGTGCTCGGGGATGCCATATTCTTCATAAACTTAATATTATGCTGTTCGAGCAAATCTTCTAACAATTTTGATGATAGCCAGACTAAGACTATCCTGATTATTGCAAGAGAGTGTCGAAGGGTCAAACTGAAACCGTTCATCTTGTTAGCGTGCACCACAAACTACTCGGCTACCAGCACTATGCATGTAATATAAATATATATATATATTTATTTACTTATTTTTTATATAAACTGTGAATATCTGTAAACACAAATATAAACACAAAAACACAAAATATAAACTGTGAATATAAACACAAAACCTAAATTGTGAATATGTATAAACACAAATATAAAACATATCTAAACATTCTCATACACATGCAGTTTCAGCATACATGATACAGATGAATCATATATATATAGATACATATATATATATATATATATATATATACAAATATAATGTTATATTTTTGAGTATGTGGGCCTCGTGGTTAGTGATATAAGCTATCAGAAAACAAGGTCGTGGTCTCCCTACCTTGCAATTTTAAGAAGATGTTTAGCTACACTATTTCCAAGGTTGCAAAGCGAATTTACTTGGCCAGCATTACACGTTTTGTGCAAAGTTGACAAATTCCACAAGCAGCAAGTAAAAGAACGCGCAGTGTAGAAGATATGCGGTAATAAACGAGCGGAAACAAACTGAAGGACGGTTTGAAATTCTGGTAAATACACAGGTAAATATGATGACGGATTATGCAGAATATGATAAATTATTATGCATGCTCTAACAGTATTCATAGTTTTCGTAGAAGGGAACTTATTAAAACCTGCGGCTTTTTGCGCCGTCATTTGCTTCGTGTGAAATCCGATAAGTAGAAACTGAAACATCACCTTCAAAGTCTTTGGAAACACAAGATAATACTCGATGAATATTCGACTTACCAGTGCGAATGCAGTAGATGATAGCATGTCTGACACTGACCTCGCATATCATAAAGCAAGTGTTTTAATATTTTTCCATGCAGGGGTGGAAGGTAAATACGTTATTCCTGATTATTGTGGAGAGACTTTACACATTTGGCTGGCAGCTATTTGAAAACCAATAATGCCAATTCAGCACACGGTTTTTGATGATTGAAATCACTGATAAACACAAATATCAGCAAAGAAGAAGTCGAAGATCGGCATTTACGGTATTTCGCATTCTCCGATGATAATGCCAAAATCCCCTTGCATATCTAACCACCGTATAATGAATCAAATTGCATCGAATGAGTTTCATCTCGTCATAATGACAAAGAGGTCTTGATGTAAGATCACTGTTGATAGTATCTTTCTACTACTTGCCATTAGGTGAATTCATTATGACCATTTACTATTGTGACTCTGGGAATGCTACATAGAGTCACTAACGGGTATTGATACTGAGCGCCGTGGTGCAGTGGTTAGAGGTGCTCTGCTATACCTGTGTTCTATGGTTCGATCTCGCTCTCATGGCTCACCAGGCCATCAGACCCTGCGGATTTGGTAAGTTTGTATCAGACTTGTTAGGCAGGATAAGCGGCTGACTCGAAACAGCGGGAAGCCACCGCAGGTCATTGTAAAAGCCCGATATGCATTCAGCCACCTTTAATGGAGCTAAATCCTGTAGATGAATGCATCGCGCGTCCCTCAGTGATTCATCAAGACCGAGAGCTTCGTCATTTGTTTATATTTCATTGCAGACGGTGTTCTTAACCGTCATTTTCTTATAAAAACCATTGCAATGGCACGAGATGACTGTACACGGAGATTTTTTTTCTGACGAGACTTTTCACAGTCACTCAAACCGAATCTATAGTGTAGAATCAATTCTATTCAAAAAATTATTGTATTATATTGTAATCATTGAAAATATTTGATTGGGGGCGCCGTGGCCGAGTGGTTGTGATGCAGGCACGGCGCACGTGGAGCCGAGCGCCACCAGCCAACTTTCCTGCCAGTCAACAGCAACGCCTTGTGACACCCAGGCTATCCTTGAAATTGTAAGGAGAATCGCTAACGAGCATTCTAAGACGTTCAAGAAGAAGGCGATTGGAAAATTGAATTCTAGAAGTACTGGAGTCCGCACAGTGGGAAAAAACACTGTGGCGACGGATCAATAAAGTGTCAAAAAAAAATATTTTATCATTGTATTCCAACCCTTCGGTGGACGAAAAGTTGAAAAATTCAGGTGTTTACAGAGACGATTTGAACTTCAAATAAAATTTAAGAGGTGCCGAAGATTCTCATAAATTTTTGGAATTTTGTAGCGAACAATGACGTAAAGCTGCGTTATGAACTTCTCCCTCCATGTTTGATGAACAGTTTCAGTGATAAAAAATCAAGTGATCGTTTAGACTTTGTTCAGGGTTTATTAGTTGTCTTCCACTTGATCAACATACGCCCATATTCATATTGCATAGTTCGTAAAAACAAAGCAAATTTTTTTCAGCTTCAGAAGTCCGACCCTCTTCATATCTCGGCGTGAGTAAAGAAATGTAAAAGTGCTTACAAACTGTACGCGAGCTTGCTACTTTTCCTTCCTCGGAGTTTGATGGTTGACGTTTCGGCGACTCAGCCTTCATCTGAGCCTTATTTGAGAAAATTTTCAAAGTGTGCAACAGAAGACCTCTGACCTCTCTCATACAAGGATAGTTGCAAAAATGGGTTGTTGGCAAAAAGTTAAAAATGATAACGGATAACAGAAATGTATCAACAACGAAATATGTGCGTAGTAGGTGAAGCAGCATGCTAAGTTCAAAGTCATCTGACAACATATTTTGAGCCTATCATGAGGTGTGTGGCTCTTATGAAGTGCTAAGCAATCGTCACCAGTAGCACGGTGCCTTTCGTTCCCCCAATCCCTTGTAAGGGGATACGCTCCTCATACAAAAGAATCGACAACGAAGATGGTACACTGCACATGTGTCAAGTGAACAGAGTCACTCGACATTGCAATGATTCACTGTCGACTGCTCATGGCTGGAAATTTTGACAATAGCTTTATATTCGACTGTTTCTAAGATCTTGCTCAAACAATATAATTTGGTGATCTCATAATTAGTATTTGAGCCAGCATGTAATGTGCTCTGTTAATGGGCTCTTGTACAGTCCGATACACGAGTTTTAACCTAAGGTCGTCAATCGGACAGAACCCTTCGCCTCTTAGCCATTCCTCTGAGGTGCTCTAGTCCCCACACTAAGAGGTAGTTTGACGAACGATTTATATGCGAGTCAAGTGAGAATATTACCGAACGTACTACAAATATCACACAAATACCAGCCAAAGAGAAATCGAGTGTTCAATAATGTATGTTCGGTGATATTCACACTTGACGACGCTATCTCTAAGTGTGATGACCGGAGCGCCTACAGAAGATTGGCTAAGAGACGACACGTTCTGCCCGATTGACGAGACTGTAAGGTCGAAACTCGTGTGTCGTGCTCTACAAGAGCCCATCAATAGACCACATTACATGATGGCTCAAATAATAATTACGAGATATAATGAAATTTGAACGTGGTCTTGATAAAACACTCAAATAAGGGTATAACATTCTGGTGACTTATTTGTAGCGTTTTATGATGTCTGTCATGGTTACTAATATAGTGCAAAACGCACGTTTAGCCTTTGCCCTCATCAATAACACTAACATATTATACGAAATAAGAGATTAACGAAGTGGAGATCAAATTGAGAAATGGAAACTGTCATGTAGAACTCCTGTCCGCTGCACTTATGAAACTGTTATGTAGAACTCCTGTCCGCTGCACTGTGGGAACTTGTCTTCTGAAACAGAAAAACACATCACTACACATGGCAGTGCTCCAACACCACAAATCCTACGAACATCGTTCACATTTTCACGAACAGATAATGCAGCCACTCCACTTAATAGTTGGATTCTCCACTAAATCTAGTTGCAGCCATCACTGTGCGAAGTTTTGCTAAGTGTTTCTAATAATTCAGGTCTTTGTTTACTGCCTTCTTTTTCGTTACTGAGCACTCCTTTGTTTACCCTCTCCTTTTGTGCGGCAAAGCTAAAGGTAACTTGAATATTTGTGAATCGTTTGTCCAGGCAGAAATTAGAGCTGTAATTTATGGATTTTTGTCAGCACTTCTAAACAATTATGGCATTTCGTGTCTGTCCTACTCCAACTTCGTTCATCACGGCAAATATTGGAATATCATCGCCTCGAAAATTCTAGCGACACATCCTTAAACTGGATTTTTTTTTCAATGGGTTTTCAAAACTACGTGGAATGCAGTCGCATTGTGCGGAATGTTTTGGTTCCTTGGCTTTTTTCCGTAAAAATTTTCAAACTTGTACTAATGGTCATTAAACATTTCGATAATTGTGAATTTTGGCACTGAGCATGGTTTATGAGGACACCTTAATAGTGTGTTTTGCTAGTTCAAGGAGTAGCGTCTTGCTGTCATATACGTTATATCAACCTTGCAGTGAATTTTTTTTTCAATACTGAATAGGAAAAGGTGGTCTTAAGCCAGCTTTAATGCTACGAATGGATATAATAACCTGGAAAGCTTGAAAACTAATCTTTATTCCAAGCTTTCACGGATTGGTATTGTTTCTTGACGTTCGATATTCTTCTGATTATCGATGGCTTTTCTTGATGATTGGTGGCTAACGCTTCGGCGCGTTCTCCTTCCTCAAAATCTGAATGTATTATTGTAACAATATTGGTATAACTATTTAGAATATCGTGCTATAAACAGAGTGTTGCTGGAGTGACTTCTGATAAAATTTCTATAGATCTATTTGAGGAGGTCCATGGAAACGATGCAGCGGCGTATAATCTCATATCAAAGTAATAGTAGATAATTCAAGAAGTAGCTGCCGATAACACGATACAGCAATGTCTCTTGTACATTTGCATACAGGTTTCAACCTCTAAAATTTAGTAATATTGAAAATTTATTTCCGTTATCAGCACAGTATAAAGATGGAAGCTTTGTCGCTGAACAACAACTTTTTCATAAGAGTTGATAGTAATCAAACACGAGCTTAGATCCCGGAGGACTGCTATACCTGCTTGTTTTGTGAAAGGTTTTTATAATACTGTAGCACTTAGTGTACAATTGTGCTCCATATGCGTTGCACGTTTTTCCTCGTTTTTCGTGTGCTATGGTTCTTTCTTGCAAGCAAAACTCTTTCCTGAAACTGTCGTTCGAGTGCTAAGACTTCAGGAATTTATACATATAATATGTATATATGTATATATATATATATATATATGTAAGAAAACTTATACGTTTCACCAAGCGTATTTTGCGCAGGACAGAGCTCTCTTTCAAATTACAAGCAGGCATTCGATAGCGTGAGTTTCAAGATTCCAACGCTGTGCTCATTTTATGGAAGAACCGTATCAACCAAGTTTAGCAGCAAAAATAAGAACGCTATTCCTAATGCTACAGGATTCTATGACGGCTCTCTGAAAATAAATACGTTTTTGCATCCAATGGGATTCACACTGTTTGATAGTTGGGGATAGTTTACGAGAAGAGTCTTGTTCAGCTCATTGTAGGCGTATTTATGGAAAGAACGCAACGCCTGAGTAACATCATTCAATCTGAAATGCTGCACCGCTGTAAGAAAGCCTTTTACAGAAACTTGGCAAGTACAGCACTGTTCTTGTAATTCAAGCTCTTGACTGATTACTAACACTCTTATGAGACCTTCTTGTCTAGCAAAGTTGTGTTCTTTTTTCGCACTCGATAACAAATATGAACCAAAGTTGTCTCGGATTATCGATGAAGTACCATCGCATTGCAAAGTGCAGTATCATTATCGGCAGGCAATTTAGTGCTTGGCAAATATCTTGGCAGTTTTTTTGCCAAAAAAATGCTCTGACAATGTATTTTCTCAATTTTTTTTTGAATTATTGACGATAAAACTTTCTGCAGTAGCGGTAAAAGTAGAAATTTCACAGAAATCTATGACACTGTCCTTTGAATGACCCGTGCTGGTCATTTCTTCAATTGTTTCCGTCTAACAGTAAGGAAACTAGGCAGAATAAGCAAGCTATCAATTTTATCTAGTAAGAAAGTAAAATGGTTTATATAAGCGAGATTTCGAGACAACGGCTTTCAAATGGCATGAAACTTGGTAAAAAAGACCAAGAAACAGATGAATTGTTAATAAATAAAAATAGAAATTACAACACACCTTAGTTTTCAAAATAATACATGTTACAAGTGCTGCTATGTTGCCTCTGAACTACGGTAAATTTCTGAGAAAGAAGGTCGACTACATCAATAACAGGGTATGAAGTATTCTTATCAGCCCCCTGCTACCGAAACATTGGAGATGGATCACAATATCTTCACCATGGTGACGCTTAGAAAAGGGGTCAACATTTCTGCTAACAATAACCCTATGTGCATAGCTGCAGTTCTTCCATTATATCAGGTCTCCAACTGAGTTCTCGAACTTGATCCAGGAAATGAAAAGTTTCGCACGAAATTAAATCTTATTCTTACCTATTTTTACAGAATTTTCTTGCGCATCGTTTGGTATTTCTTTCCACATACACAGGATTTTCTTTAAGAGCCAGCGTCGTCAAAATCAGTGGTTGTCACCAGGTCAGCAAGGAACACCAACACCGAGACCAAATCGATCTGCGCCAAAAGAAATGTTGATCATTTTCTGGGACCGAAGTGGGCCATCCGTCAGGACTTATCGCAAGCCGGTCAGACCATCAACGCTGAGCGATATTGTCAGCAACTGGACCGTTAGAATCAAGCGAATCCACGTCACTGCCATCGCCAAGTCATCCTGCTTCAAAACAATGCAAAGCCACACGTTGTCAAGAAAACAAAGGAGAAGTTAACCGATTTGAGGTGGGAGCACTTGGATCATCCACCGTACTCCTCTTTAGATCATGAGCACTGATTGGACGAGAAGAAGTTTCAAGACTTCAATCCTTTGTGTTTAGAACTGACTGGTTGGTGTGCATGAAGGAATAATGAATTTCATGAGCGCGGAATTGATTTCTTGTTGGAGCGTTGGCACAATTGCATTTAGGCAAACGGAGTATACTTTAATTGATGTTATTCAATAGTTTCGATTACTTGGAAAAGTAAATTTTTGAATATTTTGATCAAGCTCGGAAACATAGTTGGAGACCTAATGCCACCAGATGTCGTATCATTTCCATTTCAATATTGACATGATATTGTGCGCTTGAATATTGAGTTCCACCTAGCAAATCTCACTGGTCTCTTTTGCACATACAATCATATCAGATTTTTCTACTGGCCGAACTTCATGAAATCCTTCCATCAAAAACAGAAACTTGTGCAGATGTTCGAGAAAACGGCTTTATCTCAGTCTTGGCATGAATAATTATCTCAAAATCTCTAGTTGAGCTTGCACGAGGTTGGCACAGATTTCCCTGGGAGTGATAGCTAACATTTGGCGATTCAGCCATTCTCAGAGCCTAGAGGCACCCTTAGCCATACATGTGTGAGCATTCAGTTATTTTTCAAATTTGATGAGAGTCTAAGTTAAATTCAATCTTTATATCTACCTACTGGAGAAAGCTCATTGTTTCGCCTTGTGTGATGGAGGCTTTACCGACATGTTGCCGCACACTATGATTTAAAGCCCTACTCGAGTCAGAAGATGAATCTGAGAAAAGATGAAGTATCATTTGGGATGTCCAGACGCTACTTCTCTATCTATTTTCACAGCTCCAGATTTGATCCAGTATATGGTTTTTTTTCTTTGAGCATTGTGATACTAGGACACATGAGCGTTGCTTCATTTTACAAAAACCTTTGAAAAGCTCTCTTTATTGATATTTCATCGCTCAAAAGTGATAGTGGCTCTCAAAGTCTAAATTTACCAATTAATTAATCATATTTCCATTAAGGTGTGCACCAAAACAAGGTCACTTCATGGCGTGACGCCTCCGTTACAGTAATGGAGCAAGACGTGACGCTGCGCGGCACGGTACAAAATGTGCCATTCCGTACCCGAAGAGTTAAGCGATCGCCGTTTGATAATCGGCTGAGATTTTTATCAATCTGTAGGCCCTGTCCCTCACAGTATTAATCTTCCCATTTACCATGTTTTCCTTTATCGCCATGTTAGTGCATTGCTTGAAACGCTTGATTTCATGACTTGATCTGCACAAGTGTTGAACAAAGTTTATTAACAAAATGATTGAGCGTGAACAAATAGATCGTGTATGATTCTAAAAGAAAATCGAAATCTCATTAAATGAAATCAGCATTATGCGATCAACACTGTACATGAACGTTGATTCAGGTTCCTTAGCTATAGTCACGACGTCGTAATTACTACGGTTTTTCATGTTTAAAGCTGCTCGACTTTCTGAGCAGTAAGAAGTAAGAGTTACAACACAAAAAGTACTTTTTTTTAGCGCAATCGTTTTCACTACTTGATTATGGAATAGCGCATTTTCTGTTTCTTTTAGAGTATTAATAATCACTCAATAGTTTGAATCTCTACGATTTTGATGTTGTATTTTATTTCCACAAAGGAATTCATATTGCGCTGTAGCAACAAAAGATGTTAAGTTTTACACTCGGCGCGTTTTAGCGCATTTCTCGCTGAGCAGGGCTATTTTTCTGGACTTATAGTAATTATTCAATAACCTAAACTTAAGATTTTAGCGTTACTATCTTTTTCAAAAGCCTTTTCAAAATGTTTATAACGGCAAAAATAAGCTCGCTCTCACACTCGCAGTCATCGCTAGTCGGGACAACTTGATCGATCGCGCAGCAAATCACATGCTGCCCTCAATTTTCGTTATTTAAATTAGAATATTTTCTTCGCTTCAGACTTTCTAGGTAAATATGGCTCTGAAACTCCAAGATTTTCCTTACACGTCTATATACTTTCCATGCATGGGCTTGGACTGCCTGGGTTTATATTTCGTAGCAGGCTGATTTGGCAAAATAAATTAATATAAAACTTAATCTCAAAAGGCATTAAAACAAACTTCTTCTACATTTTCAATACTGGAGATCTAGAAATCTTTACGAAAGATAGGAAATTTCTTAGACAAACAGCTGAAAAACGCGCGAAAACACTCTGAGTGTGCAACAGTTCTACTTCTGCTGCTACAGCGCTCAAAAAAACTTTACCCAGAGATGGAGTGAAGCAATGGGATTTGCGAGATCTAAGCCAACTGATGACGACTAAAATTCTAGTGAAAGAAGAAAATCGCTTTTCCCATAAGGTTGAAAATGATTACGGAAAGCAGAAAGGTACTCCGAAAATATTGATATGATAAACGATGACATATGAACGTGATTCAATTGCGCTCTTCTCGATTGAACAGGTGTATTATCAGGCAATATTATTAAGCAACAAGATATGGAGCAGAAGAGAAGATTCCGACCGTGGAGGCCAGAATGAACATAGTGAATATGTAGAGGCACAGTCTGTCGACCACCATTGCGGCAAATTTCCAATTATTCGAAGCCTGCTGATCACGATCCGACTCCACCAAACGCTTCGTAATGACCTATAAGCAAGAACTGAAGAGATAAGTATCGATGAATGTGCCTTTAACGTTTCTTCTTCAATCTATCTTCACCGTTATACACAGCTAACATAGAGGGATGATTCTGTGGAGTAAAAAGCAGAAATCATTTATTTCACAGTAGTTAGTACTTCCTGAGTGATTCATCTTAATCAATTACAAACATGGTCTTCAATCTCAAATTTATCTTGTCTTTTGAGTCCGATTCAAAGGTCAGCATAAATTTGCACTCTTTTCTCATGAATTTCTTCCACAACGATCTTAAAAAAACACGTTATCAAAGCACGATATTTATGTACAGCAAAATCCACAGGTAGCACCCGAGGAGACCCGAGAACGCTACAATGCACCGAGTTTTTCCAAACAGTCGCCCTCCCGTTCAAATGCCATAAAGAAAAAAAAGGTAATAAAGAAAGTAGGGGTCACAAAAAGGCAGTATGTACAGGGAGAAGATGGGAGGAGTATTTTATCACGTAAAGTTCAAAATTGGTACCGCGCGGACATGAAAGCATTAAAGGCCGTTTTCGTAACGATGTATGTTTTGGTTAATAGTGGAAAGGGTTCCAGTTTACATAAAAAGTTTGATTAAAATCATTTTCTTATGGCGACGCTTTTACATGTACTAAATTCGGCTCATTCCAATACTTACCTTCAGCTCGTGATATATGCGCCTCAGTATAAGCAATGTAGCTTGTTGACCAAGGTCGACAGGAGCAGAAATCTGAAATCCATTCGCTTCATTTACCAAGAATAGTATCATGAGGACGTGAAAGCATGTGTCAGAAAAATTTTCATTCTTTATTATTCGTATCAAAGCTATTTTCAACATTAAGTTATTACTTGTTAACTCTGGAGTGCATGATCATAATGACAGTTCATTAGTCGCATCACCTATAATTCCGTCGGTTTGAGTATTAATATGGATATTATTGCAATGTCCTGATCCAAAAGTTCGAATTCTGTACTCATCTTTATAGCTTATACTGAGCGATATTGGCAATTAACAATTAGTGATACTGAATTTTCTCCAATTAGAGAAGCCCAAGGTGTAAAATAGCAGTATTCGGTGATGTTTAAGCATCTAGAAGATTGTTAAGTCTACGATTCAAGGAGATGACATGACGTTTCATGTAAACAATGAGAAGCACTTTTCCCGTTTGTGCATAAGTGGATGCATAAGTTTTTCATTTATGTTCTTTATATTAACTATGTTCTCTTCCGATATGTTCAAAGTTGATCGGGTCCCGATTTTTCTGAAATCCTGAAACTCATGGAGACGTCGTACACGAATACTCTATGGTCCTCTACGTCTCGTATCTCCAATGATGGCTTAAAAGAAGGCAGACGATCGCCGCTGGACGTCTGAATCTCCAAGCGATACGGTTTGTGCTTGAATCGTTCACATAACCTTACAAAAGACTGATTGACCTTGGATCACTTCATCCTTTCATGCCTGATTTGATCACTGCTCTCTTCGTGCGAAGGTTCATTCCAACCGCAAAATGGGGAGTAAATGGAATCGCTGAGAAAGAAGAAGAAAACAAGTCGTTTATAGCGAATTGTTCCTCTATGATGCCGTATTCAGTTGTAACTGGCGTGAAAACAATAATCCGACAGAGGACTACAAGATGCTGTTAGAAGGTCAGATAGTTCACAATTATCCTTTGATTCGCAGCTTGCGTACCAGATACTACCATTTCAACAGAAAGACAGTCTTCTGATTTAACCAACAGAAGTTCGAACTAACAATTTAAAGCTTCAGACTTCCTACAACTTCTCGACACGACAATATTCCAACTAATCATTAACAAGATGACCACCGCCTGTAGGCTCTTTCAAAAAAGAACACGTTGACATATCTGCAAGCGTAACACATACCAAACTAATGCAAAAGTTTGCGCACTATCTTCTAACATAAAATAACACAATGTGGAAACTACTGCACGATAAGTTTGTCGAGCGTATCCCATGAGTCCTTCACGAAGATTCTATTAACGCGCACACCGATAGACTTGGATGAAGTCCATTCAAAAGAGCAAACTGAATTTCGGAAAAGATTTAGTTCAATGGAACAAGTGGAAGCATTCTTGAAAGCTGAACTTTATTCCTAAGGAATATTATCCAAAATTGGTCTTGGCATGCATTAGCTATGGTAGAAAGCATTCGGCAGTGTGCAAACCATGGCCGTCCTGTGGCTTAAGTTTAAAGGATGAGGGATAAAGCTCTCGGCATTAATAAATCCCAGAGGGATGCGCCGTGCATACATCTTCAATTTTTAACTTTGTTTGAGGTGATTGAATGCATATCTGGCCTATACAATAACTCGCGGTGGCCTCCCGCTGAACGGAGTCACTGGTGCTTATCCTCCTGGACAAGTCTGAGACCTGTCTGGTAGAAATTTACCGACACCAGAGGGATGAATGGCTTGGTGAGCCATGAGTGCGGGCTCGAACCATACCTCGTGTGCGACACAGAGCACCTCTAACCACTGCGCCACATGTGCATGTAAGCTAAAGGGCTTGTAAATAAGCACGAAAAAGCGACATAATATTGTCAGAGCTATTCGTTCAAGCGTTACGGTGGCACATTCAATTACTCGAATGAAACAAAAGAATCCGTACTGATGGACTTTTTTTTCAAATTTCGCTTTTTCACCGACGCTGTCATCATCTGGGGCAGTACTATAGGAACAGAGCAATGCTGATCGAGCAGAACATCAACAAAAATTATATCGCGAGTCGGCTGCTAGAAACCCTAGTTGTAGCAAATACGTGATGTAGAAAGAATAAATTATCTTGAATGGATCGCGAACTTAGTAAAAGAAAGGACAGCATGAACCGTGCTTCAACATCAGCAAAATCTGGTAAATGGACAAAAGAAGCGAGAGAATTGATATTGGGCGAAACAGAGCAATGTCAGTGGAAGCTGCTACGAAAAAGAGTAGCGTCTTCGTTGAACTCATTGCTGGTGTTAACTTTCGGATTGCCACTTAGTACAGAGACCACGTGTGGTTACAATCGTCACTATTATGGACGACGGATTCAAGAGAACGAGACGAATGGAAGAATTGCGGGGACTCACACAAAAGCTTTTTGTTACTACCAGTTACCAGTTATTCAAGTAATTGATCACGTCATCATAGTTTTGTTGACTTACGACTGACTCGAGTGGACATGAACCTCAATGGGTTGGACCACATTGCGTACCAAGGCTCGCCGATGTTCAGTGATCATTGAATGTACACTCATTCATTTTGCTTCTCAATACTCACTTATATTCGCTGTTTTGTTAAGAAAACACACCTACGAGCCCTGTTGTTGAGATTGGTCACTTTAAGAACTCTTTTCAAGAGTAAGCGTACGTGTTAGAAGTCACATTAACCTTTTACAATAAACTTGTACATTTTTCTTCTTTGACTGTTCTCTTTCAGATGACCCATAAAGGATATAAACTGTGCGTTAAAGTTGGTGAGAGGACTGAATCCATGCCACACTTTTTGACAGAGAGTAAAAGGATACTTCCATCATATTACTTTTGACATATTTTTTATCTTAGTTATCTTCTGCCGTGGACAAAGGAGAGGGGCGATGGCCAGGTAGCTGTGGTGCTCGTCACGGCGCGCGCGGGACCCATCCTCACTCTCCGGCCAACGGCTCTTATTGAACTCGCAAGGAGACGTGCTCTGCGATGCTCAAGGAGAAGACGGAAAACGAATTAAGTGCTAGAAGTATACTGGGATTCGCACAGTGAAATAAAAACTGTGAGCCGGACCAAGCAAAGTGTTGAAGTAATAAAATTTGTACCTGTGAAAGCAGATAATGCAGAAATTTAACTTTTGAAGATGGTGTTGCGATGTAATTTGTATCATTTATGTAAATCAGACTAGCCACGTCACCTGTGAATTCGTCATTGTCTTCAGCGGTGGTGGAACACCATTCAGCATTCCCGAACACGACATGTAATAGTGAAGTCGTCGCTCTGTATCCAGAGAATTAGACCTGAAGGTTTGCCAATATAACGGAAGTCAGAATATGTTCCACAGTTGAATTTAACACGGGTAGTCGTCTTATGGGTATTTTATTTTGAAAACTACAAGAGTTCCGTTACATGAGGTATCTCAATATTTAAGAGCGCATGTGGCGCAATGGTTAGATTTGCCCTGCGTCGTACACGAGATCAATGGTTCGATCTCGCGCTCACGGCTCACCAAGCCATCCGTTCCTCCGGGGTCAATAAATTGGTGTCAGACTTTTCTCAGACTTGTCAGGGAGGATATGCATCACTGACTCGGTTCAGCGGGAGACCATTGCGACTCAATGTAAAGGCCAGATATGCATCCAATCACTTCAAACGAAGTTAAAAATTGAAGACGAATGCATGGCGCATCCCTCAGGGTTTGATCAACGCTCAAACTTTTATCTTTTATCCTTTATCTCTATATTTGTCAACGACACATCAGTAGATAATATGTAGAGAAAGATGTGAATTTGAAGCGATCTGTGCAGTCGTTCTAAAATACACGTAGGTTTATCTCTGTCTCTGCTAATCAGAACATCAATGAAATCTTTGTAGATCGTCATAAGCATTTTCTTGTCAGGAGCAGTAAATCTATTGAGGATTATACGAAAGGCGTGGTGCTCCTTATGTTCCTTGCTTAGTCCGACTCGCTGAGTGAATTCATTCGTGTCAGGATCAGGATGAATGAAGACGTAAGTGGCCTGTAGATAAATTGATATGTTCTAAGTAATATTATTGGAACTTTCCTTTGTGTTAAGCTGAAACAGATAAACTTCACTGATAACCGGAAATACAGCTGCTCAGAAAAACTGGTGTAATCATGCTTCTGCAATCGTTGGGTGGTCGTCAAGCTTTTGGACTAAAAAATTCCTTTCTTTTCTTACAAAAGACTGCGAAAGAAAGAGAGGTCATAAAATTACACCAGCGAGTGACCAGTAATCTAATCAGCTCTCTCACATCTAGATAATGCCTGTCCATACTCTAAGGAATGCGTCATGCACCTTTTCATTAAGATCTTCAAAGATGATTGAATGGATATCTAAATTTACAATGAATCTCGCCGGCCTGCCAATACATCAAGCCAGTGCTTCTACCTTCCTAATTAGATATGCTACCATCCTGTCGAATCCGGAGGGATAAAGGATTGGTGAGGCGGGATCGAGCCCAAGACATATGGTATGGCACAGGGCACCTCTATCCAGTGTGCCACACGTGCCTTTATAAGCAAATAAATAAAGAGATAATAAATGTAGATTTATATTCGTTTTTAGGCTATCATATGCAATTCTTTCATCTAACCGCTTCTAGCCGTGGTATGAATTTTTCAAATATACCCCTTGATGGGGAGTGATGTGCAAAACTTTTACGTCAGCCGGGACTCGAACCCACATCTCATTCTATCCGGGAGCGCTGCACTAAACCGTTGCACTACTAGAAGCGGTTTAATACTCTTACTAAATGTTAGTGACGCCCATTTTGCGCACCATTCTCTACGCTACAACGCATCCATTTGTGCACATATATATATATATATATATACATATATACATATATATGTATATATATATAGAGAGAGAAAGAGAAAGAAAGAGAGAGAGAGAGAGAGAGAGTCCGGACATATGTGCTATAGACTTGAAGAGGGCGGGTCGCCGAAACTATTACCGCTACTACTCAGCCAACCCCGCGTCAGCTTATCAAGATAAGTTTTTTCGCTTTACACATATCTTTTACTAATACTGAAGGTTATAGGAAGTCGAACTTCCGGATTTTATACAAATCCATATGTGCTATCTGGAGTAGCCCAATAAGGGAACGTGAAATATGCCTCACCTGGAAGGGCTAGACTCACTCTCCTTAATATTCCTAATGAGTGATTCCGAATGACTCTTAAGCTTCAGTGTGAACAGTGAAGGGAGAGTAGCATACGTAAGTTTCACTCCGGGTCGTTTTCATCCGTAAGAGCCACGGTAGCCAATATAGCACGATAGCTCGCATCTTAATTGTGAAATCAATTAAAGAAGGAAAATGGATACATTTGCCATCATGTGTGAGTTTTTAAAATGTGTTCAATAGTGATCTCCATTGGTTTAAAACATTTTATTGCTGTAGTTCTCCTATATGTTAAACTAGGATGCACGGTGAGAGGGAGACCGGCAGAATCGTGATCGCTGGAATAAGACTCAGCCGTTTTTTTCAAAGCCCAACATTGTATGAAGCAGTATGAGGAGTTTTGACATACAGTCGAGAACATAATCATTAGTTGGGAACAGATGACGATCTACAACCATTCTAGTAAATTTCAAAAAGGCGTAAGAGAAGGAAAATCTCAAATAACAAAAAAATTACCATACAGACAGAGGAAGCTACTCAACAAGTCCGTACGAGTATTCATAATTTATGAGAATAAGTCACTCAACAATCCAGGCCCACTTTTTCAGGTTAACCCTAAACCGCTGTGCCGCTCAGGCATGCACTGGTCAAATTACGGTAGGAATGAACTGAAGGCAAATGCGGGCCGAAAAGACAAAATCTCCGGAATATCAGTCAAGTAAAAACTAGTAGGACTACAAAGAAAAAAGAATTTATAGTTGAAGAACCTCGTTACAAGATATCTCAGCACGAAAACTTATTCGCTTTTGTTTATTTTTGATATTGATACTTTCTTGGAATGTAGAAATTATTTGCATACCAATGCGCTCATTTCGTGCGTCTCCGGAGTTCTATAGTGAAGATTAAGTACATAGACTGTAAATACCGTAGATGCAGTGACTACGATCATACAACAGGTAAAGAAGATGCCTGAAGATGATTTTGATATATTAGGGAGACGTTACGACGCATGGAAAAGGTAAACTTTGCGAATCAACATTCTGAAACAATTTATTGAGTAGTCACAATTAGGACTTATCGTAATAAGATCTTCGAAGAGACCCACGAAGCGATTAATGAGCTTGCACCACAAATTTAGTCCAAATGTGAGATGAATTTTGAAACTAACCTAGCAGCGGAACCGCTTCTGACGTTGGAGGCGACATTTCCGAAACTATACTGAGAAAGAAACAAATTGAGAGTAAAACAGTTATCTCTGCAATTGCATTATTGAACAAAAAGTATCAATGAATGTTTTAGGCACTTTATTTGTCCATCAATATGCAATCGTTTTATAATCTGATAGCATATTTTGAGCCTTTCATGCGATCTTCTATTGCACTTACACTTGCTTCGGGTTTTTTCGGTTCAGTCACTTTCACGGGGAAATGTCCCGTTCATGGAGAACATGGAATATTTACACCTTCGATTAGGTCGTTCGACGGACAGTGTTGTACACTCGATTGCTTGTGGCTGATTAAACATGATTGTCATACCTCTGCGGAGCAACCGTCTTGCTTTGTATAGGTGCCATAAAAGACCTCATGAAAGACTCAAAGTATGTTATCAGATTTTATTTTTCTGAGTAAGGCTTCAAAAACTCTCAGCCAAAAGGTTGGCCATTTTATAAATACTAATATTAAAAGAAAATGGTTATTAGACTACTGTTTCTGCGGAAAACACGACGATTTATGGATACAAAAGTCTATCATCGGGCATTCACTCAGATCTCTCTCTCATTTTCAGAGCACAACGATTAGGTGGAAGTACGGTGGCAAGGAGAATGTAGTTGCGCAATTCTTTGAAACATGCTTATTCTATTGATAAACCTACCAGCAGTTAGCTTCTGAATCGTCGTTAAAGGGCTGTCATTTCAATCCTACTACATCATTTTCTCCGGTTATAGAAATATGTCTAATCAACGACTACGAAGATCGATCGAGGCACTAGTTGCAAAAAAGAAACTTTCCTTGGGTCCATATTGTGGTAAAGAAGTGAAAACGCCAATGCACGGTTAAGTTAGGAGTAGGGGAGATGAAATTCCTCAATCAGATACAAACCACTCTCACTACTCCGCACATCGGGTGCTCCCATCTATCAAGTCAGTTTGAAGGACGAACGGTGAGAAGCCAGAAAATCTTGCTTATGTAGTACGTTGATGGAATCGAGATTGTTTTTTAATCTTCATTTATATTGCCGAAGTACTATCCTCAGACGTCGATCCTAATACTTTCTTAAGGCCGTAGATAGTGTCATCGTCCCACAAGAAACAAAAAGTAAGAAGACCGATATACGTCAACTAGGAAAGCCGCGATTGTTGTGATCAGAAAGAAAAGATCTGCTTAAGATGTAGAGTTGAGGTAGACTTTGACATCTATCCGTCCACTGACCAACTCGGGTCGAACGATAAACCTTTTCCTAGCATAGCCGATCTTCGTATTCAGACAATGTTTCATAGGAGGATCACTTTGATCAATTCGTTACTCACTGACCGATGCAGCTGATGAGATCGAATTAGAAGCGTTCTGCTATCACTTAAAGGAGGGTATCCGAAATGAAAAACCACATCGTAATGTGCTGTCGGAGACGTCCAGGTTGGAATAGGAAAGATCAACGAGAGCGAGTATCGATTGTAAAATTTTAGAGAAAGAAGCATGAATAGGTGCCGATTTTCAGGGCATCTTCCTGCACTCTTCTTCTGTAAAAATATAGTTTCTCAGACGAAAATTGCCGCTGAAACGAAAACAGCGAACTTTAAGACACTATGACATATAAGAAGACCAACAATAATCTCCAACAAAACTGGGCGGCTATTCAACACATTGGTAGCCCAACTATTCTGCAGTAGGTCTGACTGCGTACATATCTTACATAATTTAGCGATAAACGGAAGTACTGTGCAAGATATCATTATAACGACGCAATGTTAGTGTAATATATGCACGGAAAAGCCTCACGCAATGTGATTTTTTCTCCCGCGTCTGGAGGTAGTGTGAAACCCAGTAGAGTCATAAGTGTAGTAAGGATACATGGCATTATAAGATTGAATCCTGAAACAAGCAAAAATTACGACTTCCAAAGTCAGTAGCTTCATCATATGATCACACACTTACCGTAATACAATGTTCGTCTTCGTATGTGAATATAAAACGATACATCTGGATATGGTTCTGGGCAACAGTCGTAGAACTTTTCATTTCTGGATACAGTGGTCACTTAAAGGAGCAATTCTTTTCACGTTTCAAGAAATGTAATTCTCATCAGACTTACTAGGCAACGCCCACTCTCCATTGGGTAGGTACTCTGAAATGTCGAATCCTTTTTTGGCTGGTTGCAAATCCAATTTGAAGCCGTCGTATGTCCACGATCCAAACTGTAAAATTCCGACTATTAGTGAAAGTTGGGTAGTTTTTGTAGGCACATGTAGAGATTGTCTGCAGTTATTTGATATCGAAACGAAAACACATTTATTTTAAAGGCTAATTCTCGTAAGAAATGGAAATAGGATCTGAATTTGGGAAAACCTGTGAAAAAAATTGAAACTTTATGTTGAGTGGCTTCTTTTGACCGAAATTCCGGAGAAGAAACGTGTGCGGTTGCTTTGAAAGCAGTGATCACCATCACTGTGTCGGTTTTTACTTGAGCTATATCACCGCGAAATACACAGCGTCTAATATTTGTCACCGCAATTTTATTACTGCGAGTACACGAAGCTGACGTACTATTAGGTCTACAAATATGACTTCGACATTTCTTTTTGGTGTAATATTAGTAAAAACAAAGAAATGCGAACTCTTTCTTTCCTGCTCTAAGTTGCGTTAAAATTCCCATCTATTCACTTACTTTTTGCGTACAATTATTTTATATGATAATCTTTATAAGACTTTGAAGAGACTTATCGTACCCGAGAAGCGCCATGTGGGGAACTTTACTTTGTAAATTTGTTAAGAAAAAAATTTGAAATTGCTTAATGTGGTATCGTTCAGTTGCTCATTTTCTTGCGAGCATTTTGATGGAAACAACTTGCCTAAACTTGCTTTAAGATGGAGCTGTCTTGAGAACAAGTTCATTTGCTACTCATACACAAACGAGCGTAGGGGAACGATGATAGGGAAGCGGCGCACAAGAGTAAAGAAGCGTGAAACGAGCTCCGTCTTGAAGAAAATACAAGCAGGTTATATACCAAAATGTTGGCAAGAAAATTCTTGATTGAACGATACTATGGCCATGCAATTTTATTGCAAAAGTCATCTTAAATACTCAAAACGACACGAGGTTTGCAATTTTTCTGCATGATAAAGCTCGTCTTCATGTTGTAAAACCAAGTAAAACGTCATAGAAGAGCTGAAGTGGGAGGTTTTAGGAGGTTCTGTCTTACCCACCTTACTCTGCCTGCATTGCAACCTCAGATTACCATTTGAAATCACCAAATTTAAATTATAAATTATCAATTTTAAAAATATCGCGCCTTTCTTCGTCCTTAGAGCCTATAGAATCCATCATATACAACATTTTATATATAAGAAACATATAGATATAGAGCTTTTAACGCGCCTACAAATAAAACAAAATCTGCATATCTTCATTTTTACTATAATTGTAGCAGAAGAAAGAACCGGCGGGGTCATATTCACACTCATAATAGTCAGTCCGTAGCTCTCTTGATACATAAAAAGCAGTAAAAAATTATTGAGAAAGAGACGGAATTGATCATCTAGTGCTGATAGTGAACTCTCATGAAATAAATCACCAATTTCAATCACTTCTGCTAAACTAGTTCTAATGCTATTTGTTTACCAGAATGGGCGGCTTGAAAATTGTATTAGACAAACCTAATGAAGCCGAGATTGCCTTTCAGCCATCACATACCTTGAATTTACAGCGCTGTTCATCGAAGGGAAACCATTCGATGTCGATTTTACATGAGATCTTGAAAATTCCTGGAGGCACCCAATGTACATCGCCAGTGTTATAGACTATCATGTTTGTCGGATATGTTGAATCAAAGTTGGCGTCGACGCTAGAGAAGAAAGCAATTCACGGGTGATATTGATTGTAGTTCTACCACGATGTTGCGACTAACAAAAGTTATGACAAAAGTTTGATCGATAAACATGGTAGAAATGTATTGCAGTACAACAAAATTCGTCAAAAAAGTTTTTCCTTTTTATGCCAGATAATCATTTTTTTGAGCCACGCATGTGGTCTGTTAAATGGACTGACTTATAGAGCCCGATACACGTGTTTCAACCCTGGCGGTCTCATCAATCGGCGGTACCCTTTTCGCCTTTAGCCAATCCTCTCGGGGCACTCAGTCCCCTATACTAAGAGCAGGCAAAGACAAACATTCTACACTGTCTATTTTTCCTCGTTGTTCGTAGCCTTTCACCAGAAATATGATTGCGAAATAAAACCATGAACAGCTTTGAGGGAAGGGGTAATCGCGGCTGTGCGATACTCCTAAGTGACGGAATGAGACCGTACAGTAGGGGTGACAATCCACCCTACAAGAATGGTCATGAGGATGGTGCAGAAAATTCAATATTTTAGTTTGAAAACCTCTGAGATTAAGTCAGCAAAACGGCGCGACTCGGTCAGCTATCTGTTGATTTTCCTCCTTATGGACAGTGAAAATATTGGACCTTGCTTGTACCAATGCAATGTTCTTTGGTCCACTTGAGGGAGCGACTTGAAGAACTGAATAGCATCGAAATACAGGAAGATGAATGAGGACTACTTATGTGAGCCAAATTACTCAACAATTAGTGTGATTACGATTAATACAGTTGCGGGTAACCAGTGGTTAAGCCACCCTGAATTGCATCCCGGATCAATCATTGTTTCAACCCCGCTCCCCGGGCTCATCAAGCCGTCCATCCGTAGAGGATAGATTGCTAAAAGACTTGTCTGGAAGAATAGTAACACTGAGTTGATACATCTGTAAGCCACCACGAGTAGTTGTATAAGTTGTATAAGATATGCATTCTACCACTTTCACAATATTGAAAAATCGAGTACGTGGTTAACCGGGACGTTGATCAAAGTGAAGGCTTTATCCTCATTCTCCACAAATGATATAAATGAAGTGCAAGGGGCACTGGCTAGTGGCTCAGTCATTTCGCGAAAACAACCACTGTTTTTCGTTTCGAGTGTTTTCTCAAGACACAGCTCAAATTTCAATATGCGTGACAATTATTTTTGAGCCACGCATGTCAGTGGTCTGTTCAAGAGAGCTGACTTATATAAACGATGCACCTGTTTCGATCTTGCGATCTCGTCAGTCGGGCAGTTAAGCTTTCGTTTTTTTGCCAATCCTGTGAGGGTGTTGCAGTACCCACATTAAGAGTTAGCGATGACGAGCATTTTACACTCTATGTTCGGTAAAATTATCACCGAACGCACAGTGTTGAACACTCGATTGCTCTTGCCTAGTATATCATATCTTTCGTTTCGAGTGTTTTCTTAAGACCACAGCTCAAATTTTAGTATGCCTGCTAATTATTTTTTAGCTACGCATGTCAGTGGTCTGGTTAACGAGGGCTGACTAATCACTGTTTATAATTACTGCCTTTTAGTAAGCCTTTGAGCAGTTTGCTCATTCATTAATAAGCAAATAATTACTGCTTATCATTATGGTGGTCGTTGCGTGTGCAGGCCGCCCAATCACCATATTGCAACTTTGGTGTTTAAGAGGGTTAACGAGAATATAGTTTGGTACATAAGCGTCAATTAAATGCCTGGAATTTAGCGCTTTTTCAGTGTGAATAGAGAAAATTTTGCGGCCAAATTGTTACTGCCTTGAAAGTTTTCAAATCGCATAACATCGACAGAAAACTTGATAAGTACGAGCCAGCCACTGTCTTGATCTTTTATGCCTTTATGATGAAAAATAAGAGGCGTTGGTTTTAAGGATTGCCTGACATTTTCTGACTGCCCAAATACCGGATCTATGAATAATAATGGCGCGTAAGTTCAATCCTCGCAACTGCTTTAATCAAAATTCGCCTCCTATTGAACAAAGTGCAACCTCGATAAGAACATTTATCATTAATCAGAAGTAATAAAATCAACTATCTCAAGATGAATTTATTTTAATTCACCGCTTATTGCGGTAGTATGATGTTGCAATGAACCCAATAATGTAGAGTGATGTGCAAAAACATTTGCGTCACCTGGAATTCGAACCCACATTTCAGCCTATCCATGGGCGCGTGCTGAACCGTTGCACTACCGGTGGTGCACTGCACCGGTAGGTAAATCAAAATGCACTAAGCGATGAACCAGCTGTCAGAAATACTAGGACTGAGCATACTGGGAAATTTTCGAAGGTTTCGATTTTATGGCAAATTAACATTAATAACAGCAATCTTCAACTTTATTAAATAATTCAAATTGACGATCATTCAACAAGCTGCATTGGCCGAAAAAGCCGTAACCAGGTATAGCTTATGAGGATCTTGGCGAGGCTTCCTATGGACAAAGTTGAACTGGTGCAACTTGTTGTCAAGCGTCTGCTGCGGAACTCTTCACTTAAATCACGAAAGCTTGATGAAGACTCAGCGTCCAAAACGCCATGTAAGTCTCTTTCAACCGAAACAGATGACCAGATTTGCCTTCCATAAATCTCTTAAATTCTCTCAATCCAAGCCCATAGTCGCCTCCATCTTAATTTCATCGAGGGCACCCCCTCCTCTCCGCCCCCGCATTTGACTTCACTCATAAGATCTATAAGGCCCTGAATGCACTTACCCCACTTACACAGTAACTTGTGCGGCCACCTGATGCCAAATTCATTGCTTTCACTTTAACCTATTTCTAACTTGACCGTTTCTGAAAGGTGAAAAGCCTTTCTGCCCAACCATGGCATAAAATTAACGACCATTTACAAATTGCAGTTCACCTCTACTCACTATGCCACTCATGTGTCACAAATTTTAGGCATTATAATTGGAAACTCCTCAGCAGTCATTCGCTACCTGTTATACAGCAGCACATCCGGTTTCCAAATTCGGCCAGCGGGGAATCGTACGTCCGTGATGTTGCCGTATTCTCTGATGTCCCAGACAAGTTTGTAATCATTCCATTCCTGGAATTTGAATCCCTTCTAGGTATATTTTTATATTGCTGTTGTCATTCATGTTAGACAAAAGAAGACGACACGCACAAGCATTTCATCATCATGAAAACACCTGAATTACAAGAATCCTTCGAATATAGAGAAATTATAATTGATAATCCGATGCACTTCAAGAAAAGATTGTTAAGCTTTTTACTCTAGTGCTTGCTAAACAAAAATGCTCTTTATCAAGCTGAGGAAAAATGCTCATTATTATATAATTAAAAATTCATTCTTTTCATGAATTCTGGGGTCAGAATGAGGAATTCGCCATAAAAACCTCTGTTTCACTCCATATAACGCTTTTACTCAGTTGTATTGAGACATCATTACAAAATTTCTTTGAAATATCGCAACTCACGTAATCGAGCCATGCGTTCACGTAGACGATCTGATTTTTTTCATCGACGTCGATGATTTGTTGGAGAGACACCTGAAGAAAAAGAAGTATTCCACTCTCGATAGATATTGATTCATTTTCTCAATTAGAGTGATGAACACGTTTCATATATTTTTTTTCCTATTTTCCTATCCTATTTTTCCTTTTTTTGCTATATGCTATATGAAAAATAGGATGTGTTTAAGTGATAGTGTCGATTTTATGTCTTTCCTGAATGACCAGGCTGCTAAAATTCACCTGAGATTTCTGAGCTAATCGGTAGACATGCGTCTTTTTAAAATAAAATGGAGTAATCACCTTAAGCCTGTCTGCCAGTGCATAAGGAGTCTGTCTCAATATGATCAGGCCCTTGCGATAAACTACCTGCAGCTTGAAATTTATGTTTTTTCCGCTATCAGCATCCACTTTCAACCTTTTGGTGAGAAACTTATTTTTGCTTCTTTCTGATCTTTCCGTAATAATATTTTCTTGAATATTCTTAAGACACTGCTCAAAACAATATATGCCTTCTAACATAATAACGTCATAGTCATTCGATGCTTAAGTCTCGAAAACTTGAATGTGTACCTTATTTTTCAGATTGTCTATTTATTGCGCTGTAGAAGTAAAAAGATTATTACATACTCAAGCACTTTTCGCTTAACAAAGCTTTTCTTTCAGACTGTTAGTAATCATTCGATAGCACAAATCTCAAAGATTTCAAAAGCATGCTTTGCTTTCAAAAAGCTTCTGCACACGGCGCAAATTTCTTGTCGGCTAGGGTGTGTGAAATGTTCCGAAGGCGCGATGGCTTGATGCCAATGTTGGGAAATCTTATTCACGTAGCCGAGCAAGGAATACGCACCTCGTTTGAAAATGCGAATTTGTTTTCTGAGTTAAAAACCGAGTATGTCTTCAAATCGTCGAGATTAAAGCTATTGAATATCTTATGAAAGTCTAAGGAAAAACTTTGTCCAGCGAAAAATGCTCGGTATGAAATATAATTATACTCTTACTGTCACAACGAACTAAGGAGGTTATTTTAAAAATAAAACAGGCTGTTCGAATTGTCCAGACTTCAGCTATCCAGTGACTACCGAATTGTTTAAAAGAAGTGAAAAATACGTTTTTCTCAATGGGCTGAATATGGATGCGATAGTGGAAAAATCCTATTTTTTCTCAAAGGTGCTCAGTGCTCATTTGATGTGAACTCTGGATCGGTCATTTCATTTCACTGAATAAAGATAAACAAGGTGGTGACGGTCACAAAGTTATTCAGTATGAAAGTAAAAATCAGATTCTTGGTCCTTCGGTGGAGTTATGAAAGTGTAGGCATCGTGTCAAAGTTGCTCTGACATAGTCTGAAGAAGACGAAATCTCATAAAATCTTTTACAATAATAGAACAAAGGCCACGAAGAGCTCCTAATCAGCGCATCAAAAACACAACAAGCTATCTGCAATTTTCAGAACGATCGTCCTTATCCTTAACAAATTGACTTATCTGTAGAGTGTGCTGAGTTGTTCTTTTGGTACTGTATTCTGAAGATATTAACTTCTTTGATGACACTCGCGAGATGTTAAACGTGCCTATTGATAAGAAATAAACAAGCTACTAACTTTGAGGTAGACGATAACAGGCTTCGAGTGGTCGGCTACAGGCCTTTCAAGATTGTTGTACCCGCGCAGCAAGTCCTCGTACAACCGACGTTCATCGTACGACGCGAAAGCGTAGAACACGATTGACGAGCAGATGACGAGAGAGTGCATCATTTTCCATGCTCTTTACTCCTAGAAACGATCCATCTTCTATTGATGTCGTTGTCATATTATGAAATTAATGCCGTTCGAGCAAGAAAATAATTCTTCGCAAAGCAGACAGACTCAAGTTTTGGTGCATAAGGTTATCGTTAACTCTTTGGGAACGAATTTCATGCTAAATGTACGACTGCTTCCTTGGTTTTTTCACCGGATGAAAGTTGTCCATTGAAATCCCGACAGTTTGAGAAACGACTACTTCGGTCACGTACTAGGCTTTCTAAAAAACTTACGATGCGCTATGGAAACAAAGTAATGTTATTGTAACAATCGATTTTCATTACTTGCTCGGTTCAAGCCTTTAGACAGATTTTCTTCAAGTCATCAGTAGTCATTTGATAGCTCTAGCCTCGATTGTTCTATAACAATGCTTGATTTCGCAAGGTTTTATATAGCCTTGTAAGAGTGAAAAGAAGATTACGTTACACACTCGGAGTTTTATTCGCATAGATGATATATAAAAACGCCAAAGCGTATAAGCTTATAGAGAAAATCAAGGAGTATTAAAGAAAGGTTTTTCTACAAAATTGAAGAAGCCCTAATTCACGAATATTGCGCGACGCTTGCTAATCTGCAGGTGCAATCGATCAATTACCGCACCCAAAAGATTAAAACGAACAGCGACACCATATAGGAGCACTGAAAATCACGAATACGATAGAAATTCTATAATTCATCACCTCTTAGCACGAAAACTGCTGAAAACTGAGCAGAATTGGGGAAACACTCAGCTAAATGTTAGAGATGTCCTAGGCATAAAATTGCGATCTCGACGCATGAGCAAAGAGCATCAACTCGCAAACTTCCAGAGAATGTTGATCAAATTCAAAATGGATAATGAGTTAATCAAACAAATTCCCTACGTGCATATCACATTTGAGATACTCTCATTTGCCAGAATAGTGTGTTACATGAACTGGCATCCAACTGTCTTTGCAGTGCGATAGTTATATCTTCCCTGTGCATTAAACGCTCCCATCAAGTGGTGTGTATGACGTGAAACTCCACATGATTTGATCGAAGCCCAAGTTGTTTAGATCAAATGTTGTGCGGCGAGCAATATGCTCGCTAGAGCACTTTGGAAGACTTCTTAACCTTTCCGAGGTTTGCTATTAAGCCACTGAAATCACCTGTATCACCTGTATCACCTATCCTCCCGTTGATCGTCGAGTGACTCGAATGAGTATCAGCAACTCTTCCATTTTTCCCTATCGCGTGCAAGAGTAGCCCAGTGGGTCCTCCTTGCTCTAGGGATTCGCTGAGCATCATATCTTTCTTGTATCGCTTTCGTGAAGAAATCGGACCAACGGGTCAGAGGTCTTCCTTTAGAGCGCTTGACGTCCCGAGGAATCCAGTCGGTAACTGCTCTCGTCCATCGGTTGTCGTTGAAGCGCATCATGTGTCCGGCCCACCTTAATTTCGATATCCTGGCGTGTAGAACGGCGTCTCTAATTTTCGATCGTTGACGTAGGTCGGAACTTCGGATCCTTTCTCTCATTTGCGAGATACGAGATACTCCTAGCATCAACCTTTCGACTGCGCGTTTGATAACGGCAAGTGATCTTTCATCCTGCTTGCGTAGCGACCAGGTTTCTGCTGCATACGTCAGGGCAGGGATAATTGTCGAGTCGAAAAGGTGGGCACGGAGTCGGATGTTCTTTGTCCTCTTCACTACATCTTCGATGCTCTCAAACGTTCCCCAAGCCGCTCGTTTCCTCCTGCTCAACTCTGGAGCTAGGTCGTTTATCATGTTGACTAATAGCCACTGAAATAGCTGTCTCAAAAAGGCTAAGTCTTTCAGAATATATCGAGTTCAAAAACGAGGCCTTATAGACAGTCGACTAAATCCCGAAAGTCCGACTCTCTTTAAGCTTTGCCGTGAGTGAAGAAATACAAAATATCTTACAAGCTGTCCTTTCCTTTAGTCAAAACTTGCACAAAGTTGATACTTCTACTTTTTTTAAAATTTGATGGCTAATGTTTTGGTGAGCCCGCCTTCGTCAGAGCTTTATTTATACTTAGTGGGGCGAGGTCACCGGTCCTCTGCGGCACAACTTGGAAAATTAAAATCACTTCTTCAAAGTGTATCACATAAGACCAATGACCGTTCCCATATAAGCATAAACAAGGCTCTGACGAAGGTGGGGTAGCCGAAACGTTAGCCATCAAAATTTAAGAAAGGAGATGTACCAATCCCGCTCAAGTTTTAGTTGAAGAAATAATTAGTTGATTAAAAGGCACATCAAATAGAACTGTCCACATTCCACTACATCGCAAGAATTTGGTAATAAAGTTGTGCTGTTGTAACATTTAGCTTGTAAAATGGAAAGTCCTTCAAATGCAATACCTAAGCGCCACTCTCGAAAATTAAAAAATTACAGTAGACGGCCTGGAAAAAGTTGGGATTAACAGTGGCATGAAGTCAACTGAAAAGCTGATTTGATGTCGTTTACGGCATGATCAGCCGCATATGGATACGAGGGTATGAGCAGGATGTGAGGTGATAAGAAGTCTAGTTGTAAAAAGATAGTTAGAAAGCTAGATATAAAAGATTAGCTTTTTGAATATAGCAGACAAAGTCAACTAAATGTTTCAAAATGAATGGAAGAGGTGGTTAGTCAGCTATGAAGAATCAACGGATCATGTGAATAAATCGTGAATATATATTTTCGCGCTGAGATCCGTAGGTTCAGCAAGAGATGTGGGAAACAGTACCATTCGAGAATAAACTAAAGAAATGTAGTAGTACATTAAGATACTGAAAATCTAACAATATTTAACCACCTACTGCAGATTTCAAGGGAGATCGGCTCTTCATGAGCCTATTTCAATAAACTTTGAATTTTTCTAGGAAATAAGAATTTATTAAAGAGTAGAAGGCGAAGAAAGAGTGGTGGGCGAAATGGGCATCAGTAGTGCAACGGACTAGAGTACGCGCTCCCGGATAGGGTGAGATGTGGGTTCGGTTCCCGCCTGACGCGAAAGTCTTGCGCTTACTCTGCATAACTGGGTACAAGAAAGTACCATTTGTCAGAAGTGGTTCCTAGTGATTTTGAAATCACAGTGAGTGACAGACTCCACAGACGATGTCTTGCAATAAGATCAAACATAGGTTTTCTTCTTGTATCGAGCACCTGCTTAGTAGTGATTCCATCCAAAGTTCAAGGAGCTGAGGTGGATTCGATGCGAGTTTTCTGTACATCCATGACAAATAACTGTGGTCCTTTGACGATCGGCCTTGATTAGCTTCACGCGATAGTAAGTTGGACGGAAATTGTTTCGTCACAGAGCTTATCTCTCACCCATTGAGCAATGAAAGAATGTTTGCAAGTTTATCGCTGACTGCGATTTTCGCACAAAAAGCATAACGAAGCGATGGCACCACGGCAGCACCAAAGTGGCCGCATGTGATCAATGCCTGGATGAATGGTGTCATCGTCACCGCTACTTACATATTCAGCGGCGAATTACGATTTTCAGAGAGATATTTCTTATAGAAAAGGCACAAAGTGAAGAGACGTTGCGGAGGACGGTTTTCATTCTCATTCTGATCGCTCTTATTACATTTATCGAGCTTCCTAGGTAGTAATTCTAACTTCTCATCATCTGAAAATAAAGGGTACTGTTCTATTATGGCTGCGCCACTTGAGGCCTTCGGTAAAAGGGTATTCTTTGCTGTTATCTGACGAAAGTATGATTATCTGATAGCTCAAATCAAGTGAATTTTTAAGGGCATATTTTATTTCTCATATTGCTTGTTTTTAAGGCCGTACTAGTCAAAATGAGATTTTGTTTCACGTTTGAGGATTTCTCGCCTGATAAAAATTTTCTATAGCGAAATTTTATCCATTAGATAGAGCAAATCTTTCTGGTCAGAAAAATGTGTTTGCTCTTTGGTATTCCAGCTTTACACACACCCTAGCCGACTAGAAGTGCTCACTGGATGTGAAACCTAATATTCTTTTGGTCGTTACAAAACTAGAAGATGTCCTTCCCGATAGCCAAACATACCACAATAATCAGAAAAATTTTCTCTATTTAATGATTAAAGCCCATTACAACAAAACTTTTATCCAGCGCGAAATCTTCAAATGAGAAACAAAATCTTATTTTGACTGGTACAGCGCCAAAAATAAGCTATTTAAGAAATTAAGCATGCCATTAAAATTCGCGTAATTTGGACCATCGATAAACTACAAAAGCGTTTCGCAAAATCAAAAAACTCGTTTTTCTCGAAAGACTCAAGTGGCGCCGCCATATTAGAACACTATCGAATAAAGTCTTTAATAATAATTATTATTATTATAATAATAAAAAATAATAATAATAAAAATTAATGACAAAGTAGTAAAAAATAATAAAAAATAATAATAATAAATGAAAATAACAATAACAAAAATAATAATAAATAATAATGATTTTACAAGAAAGCTTTTTGACGCACTGAATGGATGGCAATACTAGCCTGTTTTTACAAAAAGATTAAATGAGGAAAATGGCTAAGAGTGTTGCTGGTTTTGATTGGAAATAAGTGATGTATAACACAAGGATATAACGGCAAAACCTATGACACTAATATTTTGTCATCGTATTGACGTACTCTAAACATTCTGCTCTTTTGTCTCATGTAGGATGATAGCAAGTAATTCGATATGACTGCGGATCAAAAACAGTTGTTCTAACATGCCTGCTGTTCCAAAATAACTTTTGTACTTACGAATGTTAATGTCCTGAACGAGGCTTCTTTATGTACACGTTTTTCGGTCGTGAATACACATTTCGATACTCACAATGTGATCTAAGCTAAAACAGGTCCTCCAGCTTTTCGAATTCTTCTTCCCATTTTATGGACCGAAGATAAGATCGGCAATTTGCAAAAAACTAGGTCGCCGTGCCTTGACTAACTGTTGTTTTTTTAATGAAACACTATTCTAATGCGATGGCCAGCCACATTGTGATCGGATGGTCGTCATAGGGTTGAAAGTTTAGTGAAGAAATTTGTCTGTTGTCATTACTCACGTGATATTAATAAAGTTTCACCACCCATGATGTTCGGTGAATACTGAGATGTGAGTGAACACGAGATGCTAGAAATATGAACAGTATATGTACAAAATATGACTCCGCCGTTTCTTTTTTTTTTGCTGTAGCAACAGTTAAAATGAAGATATGCAGACATTTTTTATTTCCATTTTTCTTCTTTGAGTCAAATACGAGGTGTTATATAATTTCTCTATTCAATAGCTGACGTTTCGGCAGTTCGCCTTGTTTAGAGCTTGGAAAGGTCACGTTGTCTACAATTCAATCAGTCAAACACCTTCACTACTCCTTTGGAAAAAATCACCAGACCTAGATTTCAATCGTATCAAGCACAAAATCAACTCTCAACATACTTACCGCTTTTTTATATGTGTTCTACTGAGAAATTCAAGAGGATTACTCACCGGAGGGAGATCACATAGGCTCGTAATGCACCCTACCCATCAAAACAACAGTCTTATATACTGACTCAAATCACGAGTGATAACGAGGCATCATCCCCTGCGGTTTATTTCTGGATTGGTGATATTTATTCAAAACGCTTCTAAAATTCCGTGCTGATGTTCTATGTTCCTGCGTAAGGATGGTGACATCTATGTCATAGTTTACTCCGTCATGCTTCTGTGCTCTATGTGTCCCTAGCGGGGTATTTCGTCTAATAAGACGCTTGTCAGCTAGGTGTTCTTCGATGCGGGCATAGAGCGGTCTACCCGTTTCCTCAATATGAATTTCCACCTTTCTTTTGTATGAAAGTGCGCTAAGAACGCTACTTATCTACATCTTTTTATATACAAAATATTTTATGAGATGATTGTATAGGACTTTGAATATGGTACGACATTTCTGCCCGAAAAACGCCAATTTTTTGATTTGCTAAGTTGTTATTCGGATTTGGTAATTTTAAGTGGTTATTCAACGGTGCAATGTCGGCAGAGTAAGGCGGCTAAGGTAAGGCCTCCTCAGCCCCCCACCTCATCTCTTTCATGACGTTTTCTCTCGGTTTTGCAACATAAGACCGAACATTATCATGGAGCGAAATTGCAAAATATTCATGGTTATTGAAGCTTACGCGATGTCACAGTTGCAGAAAGGATGGCTAGGAGATGTTCCGCGAAACTCAAAGCCGAAGAGAACAGTCTGGAGGATCAGACGTGTTCAGACCGTCCACAACAAGCTCCATTTATCTCACAAGCCGCTTCATTAGCGTTTTCTCCTACACTCCAGTTGTGCATGAATAGCAAGCCAATTTGTTTCTACGACAGCTCTATCTTAAAACAAATCTAGGCAACTTGTATACCAAAATGCTCGCAGGGAATTGCGCAATCAAACTATACCAAAATCAAGCAATTTCAAATACTTCTTCTTAATGATGCCCAAAGTAAGTTTCCGCAAATGGCATTTTTCAAGTACGAAAGTCATCATCTTCAAAGTCTTGTATAAACAATGCTATAAAATGTTCTGGATATAAAAATCATGTAACTAAGTATCGTTCCAGGCACTATAAAACAAAAAAAAATTTGTGTTCGATCTGATTGAAAGTGAACAAATGACAAACCGACTTCATTCGCTGAAAAAGAAGTCTTCATAGAGGTGATAGTAGTCATTCAAAAACTTAGAATTTCTAGATAGAGTCCACATAGCCGGTTTTTCAATACACCCATTTATAACGCTGTAAAATCCAAAATAAAATTATGTTTCATAGAACCTTGTTTTTTTCCTTATGTCGCTATATTTCGCTGGGCAAAACTCCTTTGCTAAGGTGCTAGTATTCATTCGATAACAGGTTTCGACGAGCTCAAAAATGTGCTTGGTTTTTGTAAACGGTGTTTTAATAGAGCTCTATAGAAAAAAAAGAGATTTGTGCTTCACAGCTCACCGGACAGAGCTTTTTTTGGACTACTAGTAAGCATTCGTTAGCGTGATGCTTGCTGATCTCAACAATGTCCTTATTTTCTGGAAAGACCGTTTCTGTGCAGTGCAGCATAAAGATGTACCATCAGGCAAAGCTCGAATCGATTGATGGTCGTTTGAAAACGGCCACATTCGCCCTCGCCCGCTCACCCTATGGAACAGCCAAAAACTGCAGAGAAACTGTGTTTGCAGAAAACAAGTATAGCGTTGAAATTAGAAACGATTACGCTATCGAATGATTAGTAATAGTCCGAAGAAAGAGCTCAATCTGGCGAGAAAGAATGCACGTCAGCAACGCAGGAAATTTCCTTTTGTAGCGGCGTCAAGAAAAGGCTATTCAAAATCGGCGACTTGGGGCTGTAGCCTGAAGTCTCAGCATTCGCATAACAATCCTATGAAAACTACTCTCCAGCGAATGATATCGGTTTTTCGTTTGTTCCCTTGTAATCAGAAAAAGCCAACATCCGCGTACCTTTACTTGTACTATTATTACAGCAAAAAAAGAAAAAGAAAACGGTGGAGTCATGGTTGTACACTTAATATATTCTTTATTGTAAAACAGATGTGTTCAGCTGGAGCGTTTGAAACAACATTAGGAGTTTGCGTGAATAAAAGAATTGAGATTGTACAGCATTTCCAAACTGCCATTCTGTACAATGATGAGTACGCATTCTATTCCCGCCTAGTCCTACGCACCCAAAAACTCATTGATTTCAGTGATCAAATATCATGTCATGGAGGCTTAACTGCTGAACTTAGTTCACGAACGGCAGACATGTCGTTATCTCCACAGGATTGAAACTAAGCCCGAACAAGCTTACAGCAGTTCTTTGAAGTTTTCTCAGTGTACAGTAAGAATTATCTGATCAGTGTCGGCTGTAACATCCAGAAATTGTGAATCAAAAACTACAAACATTGAAAGACAAGAATTTAGACTAGCTTTTCGGCTCATGCACCAAAATTTGTACATACGGGGCTCGACGTTGGTCACACAGAGACATTGAACTAAGTGCACATGACCGTGTCAATGTTAATACTTTACGTACAAAATTGCGATGCTTTAGGAACCTAATGTTATCATAAAAACAGAGGAAAATGATATCCAAGCTCATCTAAGAAAATGAATAATTGACGGTTATTAAGCTTCAAGATGAGCGATTTAAAATAGTAGTAAATACAAAAACCAAGTATTCAACCATATTCGCGGAAACATTGGGCATCAGTAAAATGTCGGCTAATTTGAAAGCATCCGAAGAAATGATATTTAGCATAATTCGAATATTAATGGCCACACTAATTTGCTTCAAAGCAGAGAGGCTACTACGCGCGTCAGGCTGTTCAATTTTGTAGAGATCGAAGTATTTCGATTTATCCTCGTATCATCGAATACAAGTAAAAGGTGAATACAGCAAGATGACAAAACATTGGAGAGCAGTTTTACTACGATCGTTTCTCGTGCAGTCTCTCATATGTGTTATAAGCATTTCTTCAATTCTTTACACGCTCTCACCTGCACAAAAAATTTAGAATTCATATCAGCCACAACTTTTTTAACTTCCACTCTTTCAACTTTTTATATCTAGCCTAGATCCAGTTTTTGACGAAATTTAGAACGGAATGATAAGAATGCAAAGATACAAGCACAGAATGAAGCATGGTGCTTCTCTGTCGTGGAATCGAACCACTATCATACCATATCAAGGCAGAGCACTTTCGCGTAATATCCATGCGCCTCGCTCTACTTTCGTTTTGCCTAATCGGTAACATGCATCAATCACCCGTTAACGATATTGATCTGAAGTGTCAAAGTCGCCACTGAACTTCAGTTAAGCTGAAGCCATGATTGAAATTAAGAATAAGTTTTCTATAATTAAAGTGTCCACGAAAAATTTCTAGTAATTCGGGTCAAGGCATCAAAGATCGAGCACAGCGAATTTGTAACAATAACTAAGCAATACCTGTGGCCCGTGTTTTCAAAGTGTTTTGTGTGTAACATTCTTGTGTCGGTTTAAAGTACGCAAAAACGCACAATGATCACTTCTGTAACTTGTAATCGAGTGAATCACTGTTTGACTTGAGAACTACTCTTGTAAGGTTTCATTGTAAGGTTTATCAGCTTATAATCTGAAGCTACCCGCCTCACAGGGGCAGTTGAATCGTTTGGTCGCCCCTGGATTACGCCTAAATCACGATAAGCGATCGTGCGACCTGTGGTCGCCCCAAGTGGCCTGGGAAGTCATGGACTCGAGGTTTTCTGCATGTAAGAGAAATTTATGAATGAATCAACAATACAACACAGATGGGCTTTATGTTGACCGAAGGGCAAAGAGTACCTTAGTAATATGGTAAGGAACTCGAGAAAATTTTCTTGAATTGGACAAGATAGATTCAATTATGATGAAGGTACATAGTGATAGCAAATCCACATTACTTAGCGCTTTCCTTATATTTGGGGTCACAAAAATTTCCTCAAATGGATCACGTAAAGATACAGTGAAATGGAAATGTTACAGATTTTTACATTTACAAAACACAGTCATTATACTAGAAATTTATCAATTTCCATCAAAAAATTAGTCTTGTAAGTAATTAAAAATTAATCGCATATTGCACATCATGTTAGGGATATAAAAAATATTAAGCAACTTGAAGGCTTCTGCCTTGAAAATGTTGGAGCTTCATAGCAGACGTCATTTGCGTCAAACTGATGGACGATTCCTAAAATAAAACAGAGGAAAGCAAAAGATTAGCGGACCGCTGTTCTTTTTGAGTCACCTGCTCTTCTCAGAGAATTTCCAAGTAAAACAAGTAGAATTGCTCTTCGTGTTAGTGAAAAGCCTGCATTGTGCAAAGATTTTATGAACGATGAGGAACAAGGCCAATAAGAAACTAAGCCCTTGCTTATTTTCAACTCGAGAAAGAGTGAAAGTTCTTATCAAAATGCCTTTTGTTCAGAAAAAAAAACGAGCACAAGATTTGTGATGGCTTTTACACCGTGATGACAGCATTACAGGAAAGATCAAGATATGAAGCCTTGTCACGGAATTAACAATGTGCTCTCAAAAATCACATTACATCGTAAAGGTATCCTAATATCTGTTCTGTTCAAGCAAAGATGTATAGCTAAAACTAGAGAAATTAGTATATATCCTCTCGGAAAAGTCTTCTGCCACTTTGCGAACACAGAAAGATAGAAACTTAGCGAGCCTCAACTAATAGGTTGGGGAAAAAGTTCTTAGAAAATGCTTGTAGCCTTTTTGGGTATCTCCCAATTTTGTGTTTTGGGCCCATTCAAAAGCCCGTCTTCTTCCGCGTTGACTCGTACATAATTTATCTAGTTCATTGATGCGTTGATGATGATGGTGCTGATGCATCTTGATGCTTTCGCTTGCGACCGTTGCATTTGAACCCAATGGCCATTCGTGCATCATCAACACCTTAATTTGCTCGCTTGTTAACCACATCTTGAAATAAGTCGATAAATTAATACCAATCAACGCACGGGAGAAGACGGGTTTTTAAATGAGCTTAAAAACACAAAAATGACCGACACCCAAAAAAAGTTACAAGCATTTCCTCAGAACTTCTTCACCAACCTATCATTTGGAGCATTCTATTTGATTCAATGCATGGAAGAGTCACTCTAACACATACTCTGTTCGGTCAGTTAGGAGTAGATTTTTCCCATCACAAACTACTAATCAATCCAGTACCGTCTTTCTTACAGGGTCTCATATGGGAAGTCTCGTCATGCTGAAAATATTCACGTCAAAAATGATAGGTAAAGACACTGAAGCTGGTTTCCACTAGCGAGAGAGATATTAGATATTTACCATTGATGTAGTAGTACATTTTCTTTAAAATTTGATTACATCTTGGTCTCACGTAATATATATATATATATATATATATATATATATATATATTATAATCTGATCCGTCATCACAATGTTCTTCTTTTTTCACTGTGCGGATCCTGGTACTTCTAGCATTCAATTGCTTTTTCGTCTTCTTCTTGAACGGCGTAGAATACTGGTTGAGCGAGTCTTCTTGCAATCATGAGCACAGCCTTGCTGTGGCATTCCGTAGGGTGATGTTGTTGACTGCCGGAGATACTTGAAAGGTGGAGCTTGGCTCCAGGTATATATATGTATATGTATATATATGCATTTATTATTTATGTGTATATATATTTACATTTGCAGTAAACACTAAGGCTAATGCGAATCCACAGATCACCGGCATTTTCTTCCTTAAATGTTCACGAGCCATCCCTCGTCTGGTGGAAAGGGATATAGTCGGTGAAATCTATACCGTAGTCACGTTAAAATTCGAGTTTTGTAATGACCATTTTAATAACTCCTGCTAATTTCAATCGTTGTAGACTTTCTCGTGCGATGGTTGGTGTAATCCCTTTCTTACGGATGTGATGTGAGTATTCATTGCGCTTTATTTTTGGAACTCGACGTGTTTAGTACAGTGATCAACATGTCTTTCGATGAGTAAATCACCGTTGGTTGTATTCTGTGATTCGCGTTCACCAATTCTTCTAAACATCCGTAGTCGGCAAATTGGAAGAGACTTACGTGAGAGGATAGTAACAATAACCTGACTTGATCACTTTTAACCACACTTGGTAAAATTTGGCACATTTCACTGATTGATCAGCATTGAGTAGTTCACCTTTTTTCTCGTTTGTGGAAGACAATGGGATCTTTTAAGATTTCCAGGTTGCACAAGCAAGCTACTAAAATTCGCCATTCTCGGATATGAGTGCTTTTTTGAGATTTGATTGCATCCTGAGATCCACGTCTTTTACTGGTATACATGATTCGCTAGGCATACGAATGCTACATTTGAAAGTCTCTCATGAATCCTCTCCATAACAAACATAAATTGCGTCGTTATCGATAAGAAAAAAATTTTGTGTCGCACCTTCAGCTATTTCGTGAGGAAAGTACTTTTGAGGCAGATCTTGACCAAGGAATCGACGTCTTCGCTCAGAAAATTCGTCAAAATTTCCAATAGCTCTTTGAAAAAAGGTTGCAATTCTATTATTTCTTTTTTTCATTTCATCCACCTACGCAAAAATATTAAAACAAAATGGATGCAATTTGTTTTTTTTTTTTCGAAACGCATAAAGATGAACAGAAAGTACTTTAGAAGTACATGACATCAAAATCAAGCTCACTTATTAGTTCCTAAAAAAACAACCTTTTTTCATTTTCAGTTATCACAGAGGGTAATATTTCTCTAAATTATTTTCCAGTGTTTACATTCAAAGAGATTCCAAATTTTTATAATGACTATTTTGAGGATACTGTTTTTTTCCTAAAGATTCTTCAGCTGGCACACTTTATAGTATCATACTGGTGTATATCGCAGGAGGAATTGTTTCATACAACCAACAGTTGTTCCGTTTTCTTTGAATTCCTGGATTGAAATGTCGTAGGTATCGCTCACGCCAGAGAATTATTGTGGCAAGGCAACAGACTTTCACACAGCTTTGGCGACTGCCAATTTTGGAAATTCTCCTTGAAGGCACGATCTCATAAAAAGCAAGCCCGACATAGAATCCGTTGTGCCAGTGACCGCACAAGGCGAGTACTGCTTGACCAACATCAACTGCACCCACGCACCGCATCCAGTGACGGCGGTAGTACAAGAGAAACGAAGTACAAAAATAGCGAAACCGGTGTGACATGTGAAGAATGGTCAGCTAACCTTTGACGAAGGTGAGTGGATAGATTTCCTTGTCACTTTTTCTTTATTCCACTCCATTTGACCTGCCTTAGAATTTTCTTATTTATACTGATCCCAGTACTTCTAGTAAAAAATTCGTACATCGTCTTCTTTTCATCGCTGGTTGTGAGCCAATCTGACAGAAATAGTCAAGAGCGTCAAGTGCCAGAATTCGTTGAAAGACTGGTTGGCCTAGTGATGAGTATAACAGTGCAGATGATCAATAACGTTTCATAAAAAACTGTATTTAGAAAAGATCACTCAATCTGAGACCGAGCATATGTGAAGGAATTAAGATGTATCTGACAGCACCTATTACTACTCCTAAGAACGCGTGTGGCGCAGTGGTTAGACGTGCTCTACGACACACACATGGTCGATTAACTGATGGTTTGATCCCGCGTTCAAGGCTCACCAGGCCTTCCATCTCTCCAAGGTCGGTGATTTGGTACCAAACATCTCTGGGAGGATAAGAGCACTAACTTTATCCACCACAAGTCATTGTAAAAGCCAGATATGCATTCAGTCGCCACGAACAATGCTAGATGAAGACGAACACATGGTACATCACTCAAGTACTGAAGAAAGCCGAGAGCTTTAACCCAAAGTCACTCCTATAGTAGCCGAAAGGAGGAAGAGGGCTGGCCAGTGAAAAATTCTACTTGTTTCACAAAAAACCTGAACAACAGTGCAGCACAGTTGATAAATAATGAAAGATAAACTAACGCTTCTTAAGATACAATGAAAAGGGCTATTTTGTAATATTTTTGTGTTTGACATGGAAACAATAATGTGGATGAAATAACTTGTGCGATTAAACTTCAATTTTGAAAAAGTGTTAGGAAAAAATAGAGGTTCAGAGGAAAAATGAATTTTTAAGGCCGGAAATGTGTGGACTTATAAACACGAATGCTTTATGAGACACAATTCTAAGAAATGGATATGAAAGCGACTCAGTGAAAAAGGCGTTTCAAAGATCAAAAATTTTGATCAGTTGTTTCGATACTTGATTAATTTTAGCGCTAGTTGCAGATCCATCTTGACCGGTTAGTATAGGGCGGTGTGATGCTGTTATCACACAGGCACTTATATGGCCCTTATACGGTGCTAGACATGCGCCATTACACACTCATCAGTAGCACGGTGCTTTTTGGTTCAACCAATTTCCTTGAAGGAGACACACCCCCTACCTACGCAGGAATCGGAGCTGAATTATTCAAATTACCGCATGCCGAGTGACCAATTCACCTGACATTGCAGTGACCAACAGTCAACGCTCATAATTCATGATGATGATGATGATGATTCAGAAGGAGTGGTTCATTTCAGCAGCAATGCAATTCTATCTCATAAAAAGGCTCAAAACGTGTTATCAGATCACATGAGGATTAATCCTACGACGACTAATCAGTCACAACTCGTTAGTCATCGCAGTGGAATCGGCATTCGTTAAGAGATCAGCGAACGCTTTTGATGATCAATGAAATTTCATTTGTTCAACTGCTTCTAGCGGTAGTATGCATCTTCAAATATACCCAGTGATGTAAAGCGATGTGCAAAACTCTCGCGTCAAGAGGGACTCGAACCGACATCTCACTCTATCCGCAAGCGCGAGCTCTAACCCGTCGCATTACTGACGCCCATTTTTCTCACTACTCAGGTTTCATTTAATCATCAATACTCAATATCTGCCAGCATGACTGGGTTCAATGCCGACACCGACTACCCGGCCAGGCCGATGCGATGTAGCGTTGAAATAATGGTGTGCAAATTGAGCGCTAGTAGTGCAACGAGGTAGAGCAGGGGCTCCCAGACAGAGTTAATGTGGGTTCGAGTCCCGTTTGACGCGAAAGTTCTGCACATCACTCCACATCATTGGTTATAAACACTTTTGATCAGTTTCTTGAAATTGCCATTTTATTCTCGAGTTTAAAAATGGAAAAACGATTTTAAAATGGCTTGACAATGATTTCGAAATACAATTATCACCATATTGTAAGAACACAAAAGGGTCCGAAATGTCTCCAAGGGGTTAGTCATCATGCAATATGCGGGTGATCTTCCAGATGATCGGTCTCCAAGGCGTTTACCCTTAGATGTTGAACTTTGCATACCGCAGCAAGGCCGTCAATGAGTTCCATAGTTCGTCATCCACTTGGGCGTTCCGTTTTCCTCGACGGATGGTTGAGCCGTTGAGGGAAAATTCATAAACCAAAAACTTGGTCAAAGGACAAATTGTAAATAGGAGCACTGTGCCAGAAGAAATTCATAAGACAACTCCTGCATGTGTGACATATCCGTAACTTATCCATATTCCTTCTGTAATCAATGTGTTATCAGTTTCAGTGGCCTTGATGATATGATTTCAAAAAATATCGCTAGTAAAATGTGTTCGTCGTACAATTAACAAATCATCTGTGTAGAAAACCGCCATCTGGAGTGCCGAGAAGATCTGAATACTGCCACACTGTGTACAAACGATTCCCCCCCCCCCCCTTCCCCCAAAAAAAAAATGTGATTTCCAAAGGCGGAAAAAAAGTCAACTCCCGCAAATTTCTATTTCTATTTCTAACAAACAAACTAGAAACGTTCGTGGAGCATTGGTCTAACGAAAACATTCACGACGAAACAATTGATGACAAATCTCAGGAACTTTAAAATCCCTAGGGTAGAAGCAAGGATTTGTTTATCATATTCCAAACATTTCGTTCAGAAAACTTCACACAGTTTCAAGATGATAAAGGTGATGAATAATATCCATACAAAAAAATAAGCGATAAACAATAAACAGATACAGTATTACATCGTACCAGTGCTAGAAAGCAATAAAATTAAGGAAATATAGGCTGCAAACAGTCTTTTGACAATGTTTAGGACTATTGGGATAGCAGAATTTTGAAAAAGGAGGTAAGTGCATCGCATCCAGAAATCAAGTCATTTAATAAAGACTTGACATCTTAGATTGTCTTGGCTACGATGACAGAATTGTGAATGAGGCAGCAGTTTTCTCTTTGATCTATTTCGGCCTATAGTAACGATTTGAGCAACGTGCCGCTTTTCAAAGATGAACTGAAATTCGAGAAAAAAATCGCTCTTGGCCATTCATCAGAGTTTCTTTGGAAAGGTAAGGTGGTACATTTTTGGGCTATAGATGAACACGCACAAAAAACCTGGCCACCTACGTGAACAAGCGTATGTATGTGAATCACAGAAAGAAAAGTCATCTTTCTTCCCATACAAGTAAGGAGGTAAGTTGTTTTTCGTTATATTCTATCCAACTGTTGAAAATTGATTTTTATACCTATTTTGCAGGATAAGTAGGATTCAAGAGCACAGGACAACTACTGAGTAGATCCTATACTGAGAAATTCCAAAATATATGCAGTATACAGCATGCCACACAGTTTGAAAAATAATGAAATTATTGTGAAAACTAAGTATAACAACTTCATATCCAAGAAAGCGCTGAGCGATATGCAACTCTCGCGGCTTTAGCTGTAGTTAAAACAACCGTTTCTTACTGGACATTTCAACTCTACACGGTAGAGGTGAAAGGTGGGTTCAACTCTTGCTTCAGGTCGCGAGTTTTTCATATCATGCAGCATTTTTGGGTATACAGCCGTAACATCACTAAACTGTTCTAAAAGCGCTAAAATAAGGTCGTTTTCTTCATTTAGAATTTGGAAGAAAAGCTTGATACGAACGTGCAAGTTTCAAATAAAGAAATGGGCTGTTCGTAAGAAATTTTACATTTCTCTAGTCACGGCGAGGATTCGAGATAGTCTGAATTTTGAGTTAACAGAAGAAATTGTTGTAGATTGAAATAATTTCATTTGAACAAAATCTTGAGTTGTATCAACATAAAGTGAAGAAAAGAGGGTAAAATTATAAGAAAGAAACGATGTACGTTATAAAAACGAACTTGAGTTTTTTTTCGAATAGCTGCTTTTAGAGCACTTTTTGCAAGCACAATCAAAGTAGAAACTTTTATCTGGAAATCTTTAAGATTCGCTTGCCATTGGCGTCCTTTGAGGCATCCAACACAGTGCACTTTCGATGTCACAAAGCCTAATATTCATTGAATAAGAAACTTTCACTCAGAAAAATCTACCGTTAACATTTACAAATCAACGGAGATCTACGTAATGAGTTGAATTTGGTTTCAAAGTGGGAGCAAATGTGTATTGGCCACTCGTTGGATAAAGTGGTTGAGGTGGAGACAGAATTGAATTCGTTTATCCCACAACTAATCCGCCTAGCCGCAAATGTATCCAAACGCAGTTTCAGCTAGAAAGTTGATGGCTGGATGCCATGTTTTAAAAAACCCGTAACAGCTCTGTAGCCCATTGTTTCAGAATCTACTAAACTCCAGATTCTTATTAGAATATTTTAACTTAATCTGTACGACAAACGCAATTGAAGGTCAACTAAATTTTTCAGATAGGAAGTTCTATGAAAAAAAAAAATCAAAACAGATATGAAGACCACTGAATTTCTAATTATTTTAGGTATCCCAAAAGTATGATTGCTTGTCTCAATTTGAAATTCGAACTTTGTAAGAAGAAAAGGGGGCTCTGACAAAACTGCACTGTAAGGAATAGAAAAGCCAAGAGAAGGAGGTAATGGAGCGCCATCAATATTAGTCATTGGATGGCATTGCTGGATAATGAAAGAGAATATGAGGAGCAATCCACAATGTGCTAAAATTTTTTGGAACCATGAACTATCGATCGTAATTGATTATTTCCAGAAAGTTTCTCGTCAAAGAGTGAAAATTCCTGAATTTTTAGAGAACATGTTATTGACAGTTAATAGCTTGGTGTGGAGGGAACTGACATATTGCAACGTTTACTCAAATAATAGGTTGTAGAAAAATTCTTTTGTATTTTCAAAATGCATGGAGAAAATTCATGTGTACACCAGTCAAGCTGAAACAAAAGTCAAATTATTACTTTATGTAGTCTCCATCCATATCAAGACTTGCCGGTCTCCTGGAGGATACGCCAAATTGTCATTAAACTCAAACTCCTCAGCCAGCATCTGGCAACTCCTCGATGGATCTTCCTCACTTCGATTGGTGACTGCATGACGAACGACTTCCCGTGAACGTCGCTCTCTTGGCTTGTCGGTCAGTCGTTCTCCTTTCCTACAGAATGTCTCGAACAAACACTGAGCTGTACGAACATCGCAAATTTCGTCACCATATGCCTTACAATTCTACACGCCAGGATATCGAAAACAAGGTGGGCCGGACATGTGATGCGCTTCAACGACAACCGATGGACAAGAGCCGTTACCGACTGGATTCCTCGGGACGTCAAGCGCTTTTAAGGAAGACCAGCGATCCGTTGGTCCGATTTCTTCACGTAAGCGATAAATGAAAAATATGATGCTCAGCGAATCCCTATAGCGAGGAGGACCCACTGGGCTACTCTTGCACGCGATAGGGAGAAATGGAAGAGTCGCTGGTACCCCCTCGAGTCACTCGACGATCAACGGGACGACAGGTGATACAGGTGATGCCTTACAGATTTGTCAATAAACCACAGAAGCTTTGACACCCAATTTGTAATGGAAAAGGAGCAGCAGACGATCTTATTTTTTGGACAGCTCTATTCTGGAGGATGTCTAGACAAATTATATATTGTTTGATACGCAAGAAAGTGGGCTTTATGATGAGCTAAAATTCGCACTAAATAAATGTGTAAAAATCATTTTCCCAGGCAATGCGAAGAACTTTCTCTACAGCCTATTACTTAAATACCCAGTGTTCACGATTATTCGAGAATCCAGCACACTTTTCACTTGACTGTTGACCTACTGGTTAAATGCAGTCATTTTTTTTCTAAGTTCTTAGAATCATTGCATCGACTTCTCAAGTCGTCACCATTTACCAACTTAAGCAGTGGTATATACACATTTTTAGCCCGGGAGAAGCTTATCGGCAAATTAAGCCCCCTTGCGCATTTCAGTTTGACACTTAGGAGCGCCCTGAGCTTATCTGATGAATGAGTGAGAACTATAGGGAGTATCTCCCTATGCAGGAAGCAGGAAGTGCTTTGCTGTTTGGCGGTAATTTCGTCAGCCCATGCAGGTTTCTTCCCTCAATGCACGCCTGGCCCTTTCTAAGAAACATTTTCTATAATAATGGACATAACAATCTTGCAATAGGATCTTATACGGCAGATTTCATTGCTATCTAGGGAAAAAAAAGCAAAATTCTTCGACGATTCTTTGAACATCTTTTCCGACGTTTGGGTAATTTTCCTTTGTGACGAAAAGAGTGAAGTTTATGGCACGTGATGAATTTCGTGGCATCGACATAATGAAGAACAAAAAACGATAACGGATGGACATTTGAGCATGGGCCATGCATTCGTCTTCATTGAACATTGTAGGGGTGGCTGAATGCACATTTTGGCCACATAATGGCTACGACCGCCTACCAATGTATTATGTCAGTGCTTTTGAACCCAATAATGTATAGTGGTGTGCAAAAACATTTGCGTCAATCGGGATTCAAAACCCAATATTTGTCAACATAAGTGGATTCAATGACGATAGTGATTGCCCACGCCAGACAGTAGACGGCTTGCTCTTGACAGATTACGCATTGTAGCGTAGAAAGATTGGTGTCATAACAGGCGACGGTAGTGCAAAGGTTCAGCACCCGCTTCCGGAGAGTAAAATCTGGGTTCGGATCCCAGCTGCCGCAAAAGTTTTTGCACACCACTCTACATTATTGGGCTTATTAAAACGGCATACTCCCGCAATAGGCGGCCAAATAGAATGATTTCAGTGCTTTTATCCACTCAGAGAAGTCCGATTCTTTTGCCGGCTTCAAAGAGATAAGGTCTTGATTAGCCGCATCAAACCAACGACCGAGCTCATGTTTCAGGGCACTTTTGGTCATTGCACTCTATGCGCCATACTATAGAGACTGATAGAATTTAGTATGACATAAAGAACACGTGCAGTTTTTTAGACTGTTCTTTTCGTAGAAATAAACACCAATTTTTCCTTTAAAGTGAAATTGCCCACTATCTGATGCGTTTCGACTGAAGAAGTCCTCTTCAATATCACTAGACAGGCATTGCTTCGAAGTAATCTCGTAAATGAGAAGTTTCAAATTTTAGAAGACGTTATGAATGTAATATTATATCTGAGACGTAAAAAATCGTTTATCAGAAGTGAGCCGAAAACTCACAGATTTCTGATTTATTCATGCTATAGGTATACAATCAGCTAGCTAATCAAATTTGATCAACTAGTTTTGTTACTAACTATCAGACTCAACAATCCTGAAAAGGGATATTTGCAAAGCGCAATGTGATGGGAGATAGACCAGTCACAGAGTAGTATTGCTTTCGTGATCATGACTTTTACAGTTCAGTTAAGATTTTGCAGATAACCTGCTAAGTGAAATAACGATAGAAGAGTTCAAAGTTTCAACACTATCACGAACACAAGTGCCAATTTTGGCCTGATTACAAACTAACAATCCTGTGAAGTCAGTCCTTGAAAGGCTACCTTTTCCGGATGCGTTATTTCTTTCTTTCTCTGATCTCTTTATGGAGATTGCGCGATAGAGCGATAATCTCAAAAAAAAGCCCAAAAGGGTTCAACTTATCCTGATCTTCAAGGAAAATCTAAACTAATTTAAGTGGACACAAATATTGCTATTCAGTGGCATGCTTCTCTCAGACGGTTATGAAGGATGACACATAGCCTATGGCAGTCAAATTCACGTGTTGTCTATCAGATGAGATGATCTGTAGCTTAACTGCTGAAGCAACTTCAGTAAAAGCTGGCTGGGGTGAAACACAAAAAATAACCAGCAACGTTGGTATCTCGACACTAAGACTATTTCCAATAGCTAAAAGATCTTAATTAAATGGGGCGCCGTGGCCGAGTGGTTGCGATGGTAGCCACCGCGTGAATGGAGCCGAGCTCCATTTCCCACTTCTCTCCGGTAGTCAACAACAGCGCCCTACGCAACGTTACAACAAGGCTATCCTTGAGATTGTAAGGAGACTCGCTCAACCAGTATTCTACGCCGTTCGAGTAAAAGACGAAAAACGAATTGTATGCTAGAAGTACTGGGACCCGCATATTGGAAAAATACTGTGATGACAGATCAAATAAATAAGGACCAAAAAAATAATCTTAATAGATAAGACGCGGCAGATTTGTAGAAAAACATCCAATTTAATTATCTAGGGCAAATAGTGCACATAATTTCGTCAATTTATAGTTTAAATATGTCCTTTTTTATATGATTACAGATGGGGTCTAGTGAAGTTATAGAAGCTCCCAGTGTAAATACGGATATTCTCCCTCAATGACTTCTAAATGGACGTCTACTTGCGCTGTGCTAAAAGCATGAAGACTTGCACCCCTTAAATTACTAGTTTGAGGAAAATTTCCTTAATACCCGCAAAAATTTCAATTTCTAAGCTACATAATACTGCGCATGATCATCCGTTTGACAGTGAGGATATGATTAGGATTTGGTGGAATATTGAAGGTGTCTTGAATTTTGAACTTGTTCCGATTAGTCACACCATCATTGTCGAGTTCTACTGCAAGCAGATGGATTGAGTCTGCGACACGCTAAAATAAAAGTACCCGACACTGACTCGTCGAAAACTTGCGCTGTTTCAACTAGACAATATCAAAGCTCACACCGTAATGAACACTAAAGAAAAGTTCCAATAACTGAAGGGAGTTGAGGTGTTGGCGCACTCAGCCCACAGTCCGAATGGTGCGCCGTCCGACTATGGTTCAGTTCCGCTCAATGCATTTTCTCATTTTCTGCGTGGACGCCGATTTGAGGCACTTGATCAAGTTGAAGAGGCATGTCAGAAGTCTTCGTTGAGTTCAGTGCCCAAGAAATGGCGATTTCGCGCAGATCTGGAAGCTTGAGATCGTTGGTACAAGATTGTGGACATTGATAGTCTCTAATCAATCAGAAATGATTTTATTTGATTGCCCTTGCGGTGTTATGATGGTACAATATAACCAATAATGTAGAGTGCTGTGCAAAAACGTTTGCGTCAGCCGCGATTCGAACCCAGATCATACTCTTTACGGGAACGTATGCTAACCGTTGCACCACCGACGCTATCTCATTCCTGCTTGATTATCAATACCCAATATCTGCCAACATAAGTGGGATCAATGTCGATAGTGACTGCCCTGCCAGACCGTAGACGGTTGGCTGTTGACAGATAATGCGCTGTAGCGCAAAAAGAGTGCTGTGCAAAACGAGCGTCGGTGGTGCAACGGCTAGCATGAGCTCCCGGAAAGAGTGAGATCTGGGTTCGAATCCCGGCTGAAGCGAACGTTTTTGCACAACACTCTGCACTATTGGGTATAATGATAGTCTTTGTTTTAAAAAATAGTTATACTTGTTTGTAATTGAATTTATGTATAAATTTCAAAATTCAGCGGGTGTTGAAGGACTTTTTCCTCGTTCATAATTTCGTTGAAGAAATGGTAACAGTACGATAAAAGCAAGGGGGCGATAGTAGGTTACAAAGAGACGTAACGATTCTACTATTGCAATTACCTTACAATACATGGTATACAATTCAAACCCCGATGCAGCTGCTGTGGGAGATAGCATTTTTTAGATAGTTTCATTACTAATCCTACCAATTTCCTACTCTGGTACAGTGCTTTTTTGATATTGTCGTCATTAATTGGCAATATGAGATCATTATGTGTGAGATTTGCTGATTGTGTGTTACAAACAGAGGTTAGAAGGCAAAAGTCTTGATGTTACGCAAGAAATGGAAGTTATAGTTGAGGTTGCTAACGACTTTTCATTGCAGGCATGATTGATTTGTAAGCTGTAAAATAAATGTTCTTGAGCACGACTATTAAAACCTGCAACACCTGCATTTACTAGGCAGAATATAAATCTACAATAACAACTCACGATGTCTTAATGTAAAGGTAAAGAGTAGTTTCTACAGTTAAAAAAGTTGATGCACGTCCAAAATGTTTTTTTTTTGTAAGGCCGATAATGTTGCTAGCTCAACAAAAATTCTAGCATCAAGCAAACTAGCTCACTACTTGTCACTGTATAGATATGAACTTTGCTCACTGAGGGAATGCCAGAGTGTTTATCGGTAGGCTAAATGGCACCGATATTTTTCCGTTAATGCTAATCATTTTTTAAAGGGGCTTTTTGATGGACAAAGGTTTCTCGTTAGACGTTGAGTACGTAGTCAGTAAAAGGTCGCGCTAATACGATTTGAGAACTGTTTGGAAGCCCAAACTCTGCTGAATTGCATCAAACTGTGTGAGCATCAAACCACTTTGAGAATACCTCCTCAGTTATTTATCGATGGTGTCATTCATGGTGAAAATATACTCCTAGGTGCCGAATACAAGTGTTCATTCAGAGGCGTTTCTACGACCCTTGCTTCTCACCGACAATATACTCCCTTCAGGAAATACTCTCTCGTCACAGAACGAACCTGTCAAGAAATTGGTTTTCTTGTACCGAGTGAAAAGCAAAGCTTTTTGCTGGCCGACTGACATAACATATGTCTCTGTGTTAAAGTGTTGAACATACTATTAACTGAGGTTCAAAAAGATCCGTAGCAAAGTTCTGTATTGCAAAATATGCAACCGACAACAAATTGAACATAATATAATGCATTCCGCCCACTTTGTTCTTCTCTCCGCACATGCATACTCTGTAATGCATCTCGGACGTCATAATGTGTTAATGTGCCGGCATGTTTTATGCAGAGATTTGTGGTTGGAATGCCAAATTCTACATGATTCTGTGGTTTTTCACTCAGAACAGGTAAGAATATTAAAACAGTGATGTGAAAGTTTTAACATCGTTGTGCTGGACATTCAAAGAAAAGAAAAACGAGAAAGAGAGAAGAAAGATGAAGGCGTTATAGTGTTGAAGCCCAGCGATGAAGCAACTTCAGTAGGTAAACAATCAGTGGTCACTAGCACTCTATTGTGCTCCATCTCATTTTTTAGAGTTACTGGTTTGAAGCTAAGTATGAACAATTGGCAAGAATTCTTATTCATGCGTTTATTTAGAAGTGACATGATGTTATAATTACACATCCAATAATGTTGAGTGGGACGCACCACTTTGAACCTTGTTTGGAGGTGAACCAGCGTTTCACACTCTCCCCAGCGCGCGCTAACCAGTGCACTGCCGAGGCTTTTGTTGCACTATTACTCTTCTTGTCAACACAATGAGCCACGATAGTGCAGAGGTTAGCACGTGCCTCGGAAAGTGTGAAACAGTGGTTCAACTCTTGTCCGAGATTCAAAGTTTTGCATATCACCTCATTATTGAATTTGTAATCATACAGCTCCAAAGTTGAAGTACTCGCAGCGACTGTTTGGTTTTAGCGATAAAGACGATTTTAGCTGTTGTTAAGCTATATTGTCATTACTATCTATTAATGATAAATATCAATGTCAGCCAAGGTTGGCTTCGGGATTTTTCATAGTCTAACTCACCAACTGACGTACTAACAGCACAGAAATGTAGGATAGCGCTAAAATCTTTTCGGAAATGAAAGATACCCGGAATGATGTGGAGATATCAGAAAGTAGAGCACATCTTTTTTTAAGCGCAACACACTACTCCTGCTGTTAAAAGAAATTGATGAGAAGAAAGAAACTGAGTAGAAAATATTCTAAGAGAATTTTGAAACTGTTTAAAAAGAAATTGTCACTATGCTTGACAATGACCGCTGAGATTTTCCGGATCTGTAATAGGTTGGTAGAGAAGTAACTCCTGTTTCAGATCATGCTGAAACTGTAATCACTTCCACAATTTGCTTGAAATGGCGAGAGTGATAGAATGATCGAGGTTGAAATTTCCTGTAAGAGACCTTCTATGATTGTCTTTCCCATGACATCTGATGACTTCTCATAGCCGGCCACCACGTTCCTTAACTTCAAGGCTGCCGTGTCCTCTACAGAGCTTCTTGAATTACCACTGCACCGTTCAATCGTTGGCAGTTCTTCGACCAAATGCGTTGTTGATGATGCGAGTTATCCGCATTCCGTTCTGACCCATTTTAGACTTGAACAAGAAAATTGATCAGATTCGCTTTTTGTTCAACATCCTTTCCAAAGCCTTAAATAAATGGAAAATACACTTTGACACTTTATCAATTCGTCTGCAGTGTTTTTCTAACTGTTCCGATCCCAATACTTCCAGCTTCCAAATCATTACTTTGCTTCTTCTCAAATTGTAGAATACTGATCGGGCGAATCTTCTAGCAGTCTCGAGGATTTTCTGGTTCTGACGCTCCATAAGGCGTTGTTTTGACTGACGGAGAGAGTTTAGACTGGAGCTCGGTTCAACGCGCCCCGCGACCACTATCACAACCATTTGGCCATGGCTTCCTTCAAAATGGAAAATGAGCGCCATGTAATACGTCATCAGCAATGAAACAAAGCGAAAATGTGACTCAAAATGATATTTAAAGTAGTCAATTTATTTAAGGAATTTTCCACTATCAAACAGTGCATTTCTTCCATATATGAACCGCAATTACTTTCCCACCTCCCTAACATAGTAACGCTGCGCAGCAACACTGTTTCGCCTGATAAAGCTATGCAAAGAAAAAGTTGTGACAACCACAAAAGAGAAGGAATAGCGCTGATGAAGAGAATCTGTGATAGTTACTACATATTAGCCAAACAGAAACTCAATAAAACTATCAAGTGGTCTAGTAGTGGAAGAGGAGTACAGTGCTTCAAAGACTGAAGAGAGAACCCTAGAGAAGAAGACGTTAGCGTTTATGTGAGACGACTGCACAATGTGCTATGCTGATCTGAAGTCACCCAGTTATATGCGATGTAAACAGATTAAGAATCACACAACATTCCGCATAATATATGAATAGATGAAAAATTACACAACACCGAGAGTCACCACCTGCAACTGTCATAACGCCAGTCAAACTGTGTAAGAAACCACCGCATGGACGACGGAAGTGGTGGTGAAGTGAGTATTATTGGCTCCCCACAAATATGTATAATGAAAAAAAAATAGTGACATAAACGGCTCTGGTAAAAGTGGTAGTAATAATCAGTCATCCTGTTCATGATCCATGAACACTTTGAGCGTTTTGAAGTTGGCATAGTCAGGGAAGTTTCTAAAGTTTGGTAATAAATAGTAAATCTATGTGCAGATTTCTGGTACAACTAGCATGTAGTTTATAAAGCGCTTTCCCAAATGGAAAGTTTGCATATAGTGGAAAGACGAATGCTAATATATAGAAAATCGTTTATTCTACTTATAAACATCTGTATTAACTAATTTTCAATTCATATTTATTTATATTCAATATTAGAGTGATAAAGGATAAATCTGTCGTCGTTGATCAATCCCTGAGGGATGCGCCATTATTCGTCTTCAATTCTAACTTCGTTTAAGGTGATTGAATGCATATCTGGCCTTTACAATGACTCGCGGTGGTCTCATACCGTATCGAGTCAGTGCTGCTTATTGTCCCAGACAAGTCTGAGACCAGTTTGGTATCAATTTACCGACCCCATAGGGAAGGATGGCTTGGTGTGTCATAAGCGCGAGATCGAACCATTGACCTCGTGTGCGACACAGAGTACCTCTAACCACTGCATCACATGTGCTCCTATATTCAATATAATTATTTATATTCAGTGTATATTAAAGTGATAACTGTACGGTGGGGAAGCCTCCGCTATGAATTATGTCCCGTCGTAAAGTAGCAAGTAAAGTTTAGATACAATAAATTCGATGGCAAACGACAGCTGCATATTGCCTGTTTAGACGGAATGCTCAAAAAGTGCGGCATTTGATGACTGGAAAAACGTTTTTAGTAGGGATATTAGTGAACACGTGGCGAAATGAGGAGATGTTTTTCGACACCTGAGTGCAATAATCAATCACTTGTCACCACATCACCTATAATCTCATTAATCGTCGAATGATCAACGAGACGCTAGTAAATTCTCGATCTCTCTCAGTAAAGCGTTGATGCAATCAGGTAAGAGCGCTTTACTTGAAAATTACGAAGTCTCGCGCTTATCTCAAAAAGGAATTTATACTAATCATTTTATCGAAATGATGGTAATTAGTAGCTTGCAGACTTCCACAGTAGCAGGCCACCTAAGTGAGTAGTTGGAATTGTGGGATTCAACCTTAGTTTGGGAGACGTACTTAGTTCCTCACTGTGAATCGCGATTCAACATCGAAGAATACACCAACGATCACGATCAACCATTGGTTGGAAAATTCAGAATGCATATGACTGAGAATGGATTCATTTCAAATAGGATAATAAGGTGCTTATTTTCTAACAGCTCATAAGGAACGGTACAATCTTTTTGACAGGAAGGCTCTGACAGGTCCAGACTAACTAGACCTTAAATGGCCCCGCGGTAAGAGGGTGATAAAAGGACGATCGTAGGCTCTGAGCCGGAATTACTGCTTTTTTTCATCACAACCTCGATAGCTCTGTAACTAAATATGCACATCGGGAAGATTTTGAATGTCAGAATGTATCTGTAACGTGTCGGTCACATGATATATACATTATACAGACATTTGTACACTAGCGCTCTAGGAATGCCACTCATTAACACAATAACGGTGCAATAGAATTTCTTCAAAAGAGCGTTTATGCATTATGTGAATCATCAATATGTAGTGTTGAAATCGAATAAAACCGTAATCCCGACGACAGCTTTCTAATACCGTTTTAAGGATGCACAAAAAGTTCTTGTTCTCTTATTTTTTCATTCTTCGACATTCTCTCGTCCTCATTCCCCCGACTGGTCAAAAATCCACGAAGAAGTTTTTGACAGAAAGCACATATCTCAGAAGAAAGAATCATGACTTTCTTTGTTAATCTTTGCTCATCTCAACATCCAATCTGAGCGCCCAAAACCAAACATTTTATGGGGCGGCCAATTTATTTAGGGAGACTTTATTGTAAATTGAAAATAAAGGTCAGCATCAGCCTATCTTTGCATGAATCAGCAGCAGAATTAACTGTAGCTGTTGAAAGATAAAGAGTTCATTACTGTTAATCAGCATTATCAAAAAGGTGTAATAGTTTACAGAAGCTCATTTACTGCCTTTATCGTCTCAGTGATATGAATTTTGAGCGAGGAAACGGGGAGTGGGAGTCGCCGAGTGGCTGTGTTGTACGCCTCTACACGAGCCTGATCCCCACTTCCCAACACTCTTCGGTAGTCAACGAAGAACACCTTATGGAACACTACGGAAGTCTGTACTCAAGATTGCAAGGAGACGTGCTCAACCAGCATTCTACGACGTTCAAGAAGGAGATGAAAAACGCACTAAAGGCTAGAGCTATAAGGATCCGCACAGTGAAAAAAAAGCCGTGCGATCGATCAGTCAAAGTGATAAAGAAAAAGTGTCAAGTTTTGATTAACGTTCAATAATGCTGCGTCATTGTACCCACATTTTACACGTATATATATTACGCATCTACAAAACCAAAGTGCACGACTGCAAGTAGTGAGCTTAACCAGATTTATTCGTCGATAGAGTGACTCGCCGATGAATTCACTCCAGTGAAAGGAAACCTCTACAGCTATATTGAAAAACGATCCAATCAGAGAACGTATGTGTCACAACTAATCATCGCATTGTGGTACACAACTGCTATGACATCCAGAGAATTAGCGCTCTTTCCTACCTCTGGGCACAAAATTCGACTCACACATCCTTTGATTTTTGAAAGCTATATTCTAAGCCTATAAAAACTTTTTACATCGTAATTCTTATTTTATAAACCGAAAGGTGAAAATGGCGAAGAATGCGGATGTTAACACATTTGGTACGGCAGACCCACGACGCTAGCCTCACCCTTTTGCGCGCGCGGCGGCTTGGTGGCGGGCAATCCGCAGCGACGAGTGCTTCGTGCTACCGCCCACCGCGAAGAATTTGTACACTGTAAAAAAAATTTTTCCGAATCCGACATTCACTATATGTAAATAGATTATGTTATAAGTGTTGTTATAAGTTGCACACTGCTGAGTCAATAGTGTGTATTGCGATGTTACTATATGAGATATAGTGTCAGTGATTTGAGCATATAGTACTAAAAACAAAAAGATAACAAGGAAGTATAGTTAAGCGGCGTTATAGGAGATTGAATCAGCAACCTTACTCTCGATGAACGGCAAAACGAAGCACTCGTCATTGCGAACTGCTAGCTCCCTAGCCGCCGCGCATGACGCCGTGGTTCTGTTGTACCCAATGTGTTTATGACGCAGATGGTCATAGGCGCCCATTATCATAAGATGACGACCGTTGATCTGAAGAGAAATTGGTCATCGACTTGTGAGGGGCTATTCGATAGGCTGCAGAAAAACTAGGCATCATACGTTCAACAATTAATCTTTATCCAGATAACTTCATCTTTAATAATCTTATCATAATCTTTTCATCTTTTCAAAAGTTTTCATGAGATTACATGTTACAATAACAATAACAACAACAATAAAAATAACAATAACAATAGTAGAAAAGAACTCCTCAGTTATCCAAATGATACTGAAGTCATGAATGTCAGGTGGCTTTCCAACTTCTGTCATCTACTAGCTATTAATCGCTAAGTGACTATGCGATAAAATCTACGCTCAGTACGGAAAATTCGGCATTCTAGACTTTTCCATAACTTAGTTCGATCAGCTAAAGTACCAGAAACTGAGATTAACAGATTTCTGCAAGCAATAAAAGTAATGAAGCCGTCAACAGGCTTTTCGACTACCTCTTCCTTGATAGATAATTTTTCTTTTGGAAAGTAGAACTTTTGTATGCTTGGAGAAGTGATTTTCACCTGGCGACAAATTGGCCAAACAACCCCATTAACACGCGGTTTCATTAAAGAACTAGCATAAGTTCTGAGAGCGTTGTCATTCTTCACAATATATTGGCTTCGATTAATCAGTGACGGTAGCATACGTTGCAGTTCTCGGAACTCTAATGGCCTCCTCGGTAATCCTTCTTGTTGCTGTAATAGTTTTGCTGGAACTCAGAAAGATTCAATGATTGAGTCATCTGCCGTACAAAAACATTGTTGGTGTAACACATTATCGGTTTGATCGTATTATGAGTCGATTGTGATAGAGAATTCACTTTGAGTGATTGTCGCAATAAAAGCAAGAAAAGGAGGGTTTTTGCGGCAAGAAAGATGAAATTAGCAGAAGTCTTAATAAAAATATTCTACTTTTTAGTTTGAAATATATTGTTTCCAATCGGCAAATCTTTTTTTCAGAGTGTTTAATTACGATGATCTTCCACTGATTCTTTCTAATCTCTAAAGTCTTCAGGTATGAATCTCTTTCGACGAAACTCTTCATACGTACCATCGTAAACTATCCCTCACCACTATCAAACATTTATTTCCATCACAGAACTTTCAAGCCCAGCTCTGCTCTACAAAATCGTGTGCGATCTTTCCATTTTATTCAACACATTTTAACTCAGAAATATCATAAAGTTTCTCATGACCTTTCCCATAATCTCTTCCTTGAGGCGGTAGCATGCTTTTACATAAACTCACTACAAGATATTTTGTTCCCTTCTAATTCGAAGTGTGTTACTTGTGGCTTACAATGCCCTGAGCTTGTTTTCCCATCGGTTGTACGCTAGTAGCCCTTTGTGCCCCCACCTAGTATTCACCTGTCACCTGTCGTCCCGTTGATCGTCGAGTGACTTGAGCGGGTACCAGCAACTCTTCCATTTTTCCCTATCACGTGCAAGAGTAGCCCAGTGGGTCCTCCTTGCTCTAGGAATTCGCTGAGCATCATATCTTTCTTCCATCGCTTTCGTGAAGAAATCGGACCAACGGGTCAGTGATCTTCCTTTAGAGCGCTTGACGTCCCGAGGAATCCAGTCGGTAACGGCTCTCGTCCATCGGTTGTCGTTGAAGCGCATCACGTGTCCGGCCCACCTTATTTTCGATATCCTGGCGTGTAGAACGGCGTCTCTGATTTTCGATCGTTGACGTAGGTCGGAAGTTCGGATCCTTTGTCTCATTTGCGAAATACGAGATACTCCTAGCATCGACCTTTCGACTGCGCGTTCGATAACGGCAAGTGATCTTTCATCCTGCTTACGTAGCGACCAGGTTTCTGCTGCATACGTTAGGGCAGGGATAATTGTCGAGTCGAAAAGGTGGGCACGGAGTCGGATGTTCTTTGTCCTCTTCACTACATCTTCGATGCTCTTAAACGTTCCCCAAGCCGCTCGTTTCCTCCTGCTCAACTCTGGGGCTAGGTCGTTCATCATGTTGATTTCACGACCTAGATAGATGTAACTGGAGCATTCGGAAATTGTCGTTCCGTTGAGCGTGAATGGGGCATTAGAAACCCATCCGTTCCTCATGAACATTGTTTTCGTTAGATTCAGTTGAAGACCGATCTTTCCACAGGCGTTATCGAAATCAGTCAACATTCGTTCCGCTTGGCTGATGTTTGGTGTTATGAGAACGATATCGTCAGCAAAGCGAAGATGGTTTAATTGTCGACCGTCAATTTTCACTCCCATTTCGTCCCATTCTAATGTTCGCATGACGTTTTGTAGGGTGGCAGTGAATAGTTTTGGCGATATTGTATCGCCTTGTCGAACCCCTCTTCTTACGTCAATGGTGATATTGTTGTAGAATGGAGATATTCTGGTCGTGAAATCTTTATAAAGCTCACGAAGGATATCAAATAGAGCTTTCACTGACATTCCGTATATTACTGACCCCAGTATACACCGTAGGTGGTTGGGGAAGTTCCACGATCCACTGCTCCAATTATTCACTCAACTTCGTTCGTGCCTGTTCCCTCAACTTCATATCGTCATAATGCCTGTACTGTACTGTTATTATTTTTATAAACAGTTATAACCTAAGGGTTAGTTTGCATGCTTACGTGGAAAAACAAAACGCGAAGCTCACTACTCTGCTGCAATAGCCAGAACTTATATCAATATAAATTGTAATCAGAGTCTACAATTCTCAATAACTTGTAATATAGAAAATAGAAAATAAAAGCTGCCTTGTAACTAGAATTCGTGTTGAGAGAAAAGCAGTGAGCGCATAATCAACATCCCTAAACAGATAATTATTTGTTGAACTACACCTAAGAAGTCAGTTTGACCCTCATTTACACTCTTTCACCACCATCAGGTGTAAGCTACTGATCACCAAAGCGAAGAGACTAGAAATCCTTTCCATAGAGGTTCTCACTGTGTTCACTATGATATGACATTTCCATGAAAGCCACTTATGGAGTCAAAATGTCACATCAAACTAGTGTGATACGTCATCGCTTGTTGGAATGAATTATGCCTTGCACAGAAATAAAATAGGAAGAAGCACAGTATTAGATGGAAACCAAATTGTTGTGGCCGTTCAGTGCTTTGTGTAGAAAAGACAACTGAACGTTCAATACTGTCATTTCCGATATCGTGCACCACTATCATGATGATTCATGAAACAATGGTGCTGCTATGGCTCTAAAGGCTTACTCTGAAGTGACTAACTCGAAGTGGAAGCTCAATTCCTGAGAAATATTATTTTATTGAAAAATCTCTTCTGCTTAAAGAACAGCCAGATATCTTTATGGTAAAGCTTTGGAAAAAAAGCATCATTTAATATGCTTCGGTTGAAATTTTTTTTGTTTAGTATTTCTTATATTGACTCAAAAATGGTGCATAAAGTGACCTTGTTTCATTCGAATTGATAAAGAAATTCTAAACATTCTCTTACATATCATAAAAACAGCTCTGCATTTTCTTTCAGTAAATTCATTTTTGAACAAATTGAGTAGTATCTAAAATGACGCCAAACCCCACATTGCTCAAATGTGAGCTGGACCAACGATAACACCGCGATCACCATCAAGCATGGTGTTCTTGCAAAAATGTAGTACATAAGCTAATAACATATCTTGAGTCTTTCATGAGGTTTATTGGAACAGCCGAATGTTGAGGTATGATTCATTTTATTAACCACGAGTTCTCGAGTGTTGGTGATTGCAATATCGGGGGATTTTATTACCCGACATGTGGTGAATTTGTAAATGATTCGAAATCATTTTTGAAAATGAGAAGAAAACCTTAGAAAACTAATCTTTATTTAAAGCTTCACTAGCTTGATATCTTTCTCTCAATCGATTGTTCTTCTTTTCGGTCGATGGGTTTTCGCGGTTGCTTGTGGCTGATGTGTCGGCAAATACTCCTTCTTCAGAGCCTAAACGTATTATTCGTTGTAGCGTTCTTCATATGACTGTAAACTGTGAGAAGAAAAAAAACAAATAATTGAAAAATCTAAGGTATTGAAAAGCGACAATTGATTCAGAAAAAACCACTCACCTTACAATGTAATCCAGGGACTATCTATGTTGTTAGCGCCAGGGTGACGTATGAACCCGCCCCCATGTCACCAGGTCAAATTATGGATAGGTGCCAGCTGAGACCCATGCTAGAAAATCAATCTGAGATAAGGTGCCATGTGGATGGTTATGTTAAGGCACTCTCCCTTTTGTTCATTTGCGGGTTTCTGGAATTTATCCAGAAAGCTTCAACGGTCTTTCGCGCCGATGTTTTTGACACGTGCCCTAGGATTTTGACTACTACCTCGAAGTCGTCATCGTTGTGCCTTTGCATCCTGTGTGTACCTAAAGGTTTACCTGGGTCGTTATTTGCTTTTTCATCTAGGTGTTCTCTAATGAGGATGTGAAGTGGTCTGCCTGTTTCGCCAACATATTCACCACCACATGTCTTACAAGAGATAAGGTATATTGTACCTATGCTCATGCAATCGCCGTCTCTACCGTTCGGACAAATAACGCAGTCCTTTGTATTACATAGATGATCATACAAGCGGTTTCGAACTAATTGACGACGCAGTGTTTTAGGAGGAATTCACACAATTCCTACAGAATCTTCTAGACCACTGTTTTTTAGACACTTTCTATTAGCGGTACTGACTTCGTCTGTTATGAAAGGTAGTTTAAGAGGTACCTTATTGCTTAGGTGTGGCGCCCTGTCGTTCCCATTGCGAGGCTTTTCGCTCCTTTTGGGACTAACGTTAGTTGTTGTTCTTCCTTTGCACCCATTAGAAATGGCTATTTTTCGCGTTAGTGATTCCCTTCTTTCATCGTTTCCCGTACAAAACTTACCGTTGTTCGATACATATTTCGGATAAGTGCTTTTTAGTAGGTAAGGGATGAGAACAAAGGTAATGTACCAAGATGTTTTTGTTACAAGGCTTGCGATACCATTTTGTGTTGTAGCCACTTTCATTAAGATGAATTGAACGTTCAAGAAGGGAAGCCAGCTCTCTGAATGTTGTTGTTCTCGCGTCAACTCAATAAGCTCTGACTGTCCATTAGAATTTCGAAGCATTTATCCATCTCCTCTTGTGTAGATCAGATGATAAAGCAATCGTCTATTTATCGACAGCAGAGTATTGGACGCCGATAGAGAACTAGAGCTTTCACTTTTGACATGAAAGCGATGGCTAAGCTGGGTGCTAGTCTTTGCCCCATTGCCAACCCTCTGATTTGTGCGAAATATTTTCCCGACCACATAAATATCGAATAGCTTAGGCATGACTTAAGGAGTGTGCTAAGCTCTTGGACCGACAAGACAAACATGTCTACGTTTTCTATATTTTCTTTCAGTAAATAATGAGTGGCTTGTATTGCGACGTCATTTGAGACGTTTGTATAGAGCGCTATAACATCAAACGACTCCATTACATACGTATGGTTTGGACGCGCATTTTTAAGGTGCCCTAGGAATATATTGGTGTTGGGGAGATGGGTTTGTATGAAATTCAATAATTGTGACAATATGAGGCCAAGAAACCATGTTATCCTATCCGTCGGCCCGCCTACACAACTAATGATGGTCTATCTTTGAACGTAGAAAGGCAACATTACCACCACCTTCTTTTACACGAACGTTCTTCAAACAACAATAACTTAGACCTACCCTTTTTGTTTCGCCTTATAACGAAGTTCTTCTAGGACTTCGTGCAAATTACAAGCGATAGCGCGCAGTGATGTTTTGGAAAGGGGTTGAGCAGGTGAAAAGCGTGGCCCCAATTCCAGTAGTGATTGCGCACCATCCGTCAGGGTTATACCTCCTATGGTAACTCTGGAGGATTTTAACGCGTTTTTTACCTTAGATTCTCCTTCTAACTTACCAGAAGTGGAGTTTCTTTTACTTTGAGCCTGAATTTAAACTTGAATTTTGCTCCCGTAGTAGATTTTCAAACTTTCTTCGTAACTTATGTTTTATGTTATATCGAATATCGTCACAACACACATAGGTTCATCTACTATTCATTTCCAAAAATTCATATCCAGATACTGAATCCACTGATGTTCTTTATAAACGCATTTTTCCAGAAGTGAAAACAGCTGGTTTTTTGTATTTTGTAGATTCTGTAGTCACTATGGCGCTAATAACATAGGTAGTCCTTAGATTAGATTGCAAGGTGAGTGGTTTTCCCTGAATCAATTGTCGCTTATCAGTACCTTAGATTTTTATGTTATTTGTTTTTTTTTCTTCTCACAGTATATAGTCATATAAATAAAGCTACAACGAATAATACGTTCAGGCTCTGAAGGCGTATTTGCCGAAACGTCAGCCACAAGCAATCGCGAAAACCCATCGACCGGAAAGAAAAGCAATCGACTGCAAAAGATCCCCACCTCGTAAAGCTTTGAATAAAGATTAGTTTTCTGAGCTTTTCTTCTCATTTCCAAACTTTTATATTATTAACATGCCGAGGTTTCAAGAAAGTCGGTCTCTCCAGTCGTTTCAAAAAGATTCGAGATCATTTCCTTTATATGTAGGGGTACATCCGCCTGCAAGGAATTGACTGAACCGAAAGACACCTTGCTACTGATGTGGCTGTAATGTTGGAACATGTGCCTAGCACTGTATAAGTGCCATAACATACTTCATTAAAGCTCAAGATATGTGGTCAGATTATATATTGTTGTGAGCGAAGTTTACAATAGCAACCGAATGTAAAGATGTAACAGATATAATAGTTATCAAGGTGAACCAGCGCCTTAACAGAATCTAGTAGGCCATTTTGTTGATGTAGATCAATGAGCTATCTTCGTGAAAGCACCTTTACTTCCTGACTGTAGAGTGGAAAACCACCACGTCCATCCAAATTCCACAAGTGAGTGAAAGCAGTAAGCTAGAAACACGTCCTATATATAATAAAATGGAACTTGTTGAATCAAGAAGTCATAACTTTGACGAATATTGATCGGAACTTCCTGATTCATTCAGCGTTTCGAGCAATGGGATGCACAATATATCCACTTTTGCAACAGCTTAGGCGAAGCTTTTGAATAAAACTGTGGTTTCACCACGCAGTTCTCCTTTCTAAGCTTTCTCATAAATGTTTTCTTCGACAAATGAAAGCTCATGAGGATGAGGAACACGATAGAGAAAATCAATTGTTCATAAGCTTTTTGGCCAACTCTCCAAAGGACTCTCAAAAGAGGCTCTTGCCTGTCGCGACCTTTTAAACGAGTAAAGTTGAAGGAAGGAAATACTAACCTGTTAATAAAATAAAGCAACAAGCCGGATTTGGACTAAAGGATGAAGAATAGAGCTTTCTGCGTTGATTAATCCCTCGCGGATGCGCCATGCATTCGTATTCATATTTCAAGTTTGTTTGAGGTGATTGAATGCATATCTGGCCGTTACAAAGACTCGCGGTGGCCTTCCGCTGTACCAAGTCATTGCTGCTTATTCTCCCAGACATTTCTAAGACCAGTCTGGTACCAATTTACCGACTCTAAAGCAATGTATGGCTTGGTGAGCCGTGAGCGCGAGATCGAACCACCGATCTCGTGTGCGGCGATGAGCACCTCTAACCAACACGCCGCATGCGCTCCTGATTGGTTATTGTCATTAACGACATGTACATGTTCCACGCATATTCTCTCAACAACTCTCTAATTCAATTCAAAGTGTTATAGCTCTGCAAGTATAGTCACTATGCTCATTTGAGAAAACTTGTCCCATGGGAACATCTTGCAAGAGGTGTAAAATTTGTTTAGCTGTCACTTCTTCCATTCCTAACACACCAAAATTGCGTTTTTGATGGCAGTAGAAATCTTAGTTTCAGTAAAACACTCTAAACCGTCCTTCCACAGAATACTCATTTTCAGGAAAACATGAAGCGATCAATAGAGATGTTTAGCTATTGTTACATCATAGGTGAAGATTGAAGGGTTCACCTCAGAAATCCGTGCATGAAATCTTGCCCACTATGTAAAAGATATCGTTCTGGAACCACCTACAAGGTGGGTGGACAGATTATTTTTTAGCTTTCCTGAATCAATTTTAGTCAGAGGTCGGAAATTTACCCTGCTCAGGATCGATTGACAGCCCTTAAACGATATCGTTTTCAAATTTCTTAATTTTTTAGCGTTTCGAAGCTAGGAAAATCCTCAAAGCACCATCGATTCTGCCGAGCACTGATCTGTACGGGAATATAGTGTCCCTTGAAGTCATCTTCGACAAGTCATTGCATCATCCATGAAATAAGGGAGGATTGTATAGCTTTACTATGTTGCACAGAATAGATATTCGTCAATTGCTAATAGTTGATGAGTTTTGTTTCTGATGATAATCCAGCAACCAAAAATATCATTTACATGACCTGTTGTCACATCTACTGCGTGGATCCCAGCACTTCTTGCATTTGATTTCTGCACTCGCATCCGTCATCCATGAAGGGTTTTGAACATTTTGGGTGCCGGTCCAAGAATGCTGGTCAGGTCAAATTAATTTGCAAATTTGAAATTAGCCAAATTAAAGCGTTCCTGCTCTATTTCACGAGAGCTTTGCAGAACGGAGTCCAACCAGCACTTTGTTCTCTGATGTCTTGCGTCGTCAGTCACACTAATCACGGTTGTAGTCGAAATTATTATTAATCTCATAAACAATAGTTGAAAAAGCATTATTTCTGAGGAACCGAGAGACTGATCCCGATGAAATCTCTTCAGTCGAAATGCAACTTTCGATTGAGATGACGATGTCGGGTTAGATGTCAACACAGCGGAAATAAAAGCTTTTGAGAAATTCGTATCTGTTCAATAAGTATCAGGATGCTGCTAACAGAACATCTACCTTTCTAGATTGTTTCTTTCACTGTAATGGGAAGGATAATAAGTATCACATCAAACGTAGATTGAAGATGTTTCTTATTCTTGGCAGTTTACATTGCACAAATCTATATAAGACAAGGACAAGTGACTGACTCGAACTGATGACCACTACACTGATAGTCATACGAAAATTCTTCTTTGAAAAAAAAAACAACGCTTTTTTGAATCCAACGAGTGCTACCGAGGGGAAAATATGGTACTTCTCACTCTAAAAATTCATCGGATTTTGAGTATAACTACATCAGTTTTTGAATGAATGTACTTGAACAGAGCTGAATCAGCGTTTCACTTTCACCTGTTGCTGACATCTTCGATATCACATGTCGCACAAAGAGTGGTAGCAGAACAAGAGCCTTGATTAGTACGTGCTCCAGGTAAAGGCGAAGCGAGGGTTCAATTCCGCCTTTGGTTCAGAGTTTTGCATTTCACTCAGCATCATTAGGTCTATAGTCATAGCATCGTAAGCCCGCTAAAAAGTGGCAAAATAGACACTCTTGTGAATCGACTTGGTTTTCTTAAACGTCAAGCCAACAAAGGTAAAAGTTTATTGAAAAATAAGACAGTACACATATGCACATATATATGTATACATTTATATATATACTATATATATATATATATACATATATATATGTATACATACGAATGAAGAAAACAATTTTGAAGACAGTCAGTGTCATGTGTACAAAGTTTTAATAAGAGTGGAATTTTCGAAGAAAACCATCTGAGAAGCTAGCTTAAAATGATATAGAAAAGAAATTAAGAAATGGCTCTACATCATCGCTGATGTCGATTGCAAAAGAGATATAATTTGGCTGCTAAAAAGGCAAAAATGCCTTGTTATTCTGGTGGAACTCCAAGGTTTGAGGCAACAGAAAATTCAAAGAGTACTAAAGAGCTGGTCGCAGATATACAGTAGGTTGAACGATAGATATGTACCACGTAAGCATCGACCATTTTCTGGCGATCTTAGGGTCAGTTTATACACATTGTTCAGGTCAGTGACGAGTTCCTCAATACCAATACTATCAAAGCCCACGCATTGACCTCAACCAGAGAGGGCGACTACAAAGTCTTAGAGGGGCATTGCGATATCAGTGAAATAGGTCAAAGCATTTGTTTTCAGTAACTTTCATTTAGTAAACGTAAGAACATGGAGATCTTTTAGAAACAACTAATCATAGAATTCCAAGTCCCTTTGCCCCAGATATAGCCTAGCAAAACGGAGCTAAATAGCAGCGGTTTGATCCGCAAACAAACAAAGAGAAAGAATGTTATACAGAATGGCTCATAATATGAAAAGTCTGCAGCACTTTCTCTCATCTTGCTGAAGGTTATCAAGCCACCAAGTACGGTGCCCGAATGCAGATGACCAACGTCGTAGTGGCGAGGAGACCGGAAAATGCCAGAAAACCAAGGCGATCAACAACCATGGCGGCGAATCGCCACTCCAACGCAACATGGCCTTCTTGGACGTCGTCGTCCGTACGCTCACGGATCATCTAAAAGTGTTCCCGTTGGAAACCACTTGCTTTACGAAATTTTCTATCCAAATACAACTAATATCCTTAATGTTCATGATCACCAAATCCACGAATTGTGCGATATTACCTCAAAAATTACATATTACCATAAGACATAATGTGTATTTTGGAATTAATAGATTTAGGTCAAGAATAACAGGGTAAAGTAAGGATACCAATCAGTAAAAAAGTGCGAAGTGCATTTCCGACACTCACAGAAATCAACGGAACTTTTGGAGCTCGAGAAAGAGATCGCATTTATGAAGCTCTCTGACATAAAGCGAATACACCTCAGTCGCTTTGTCACCTACTGGATCCTTGGTGGTACTGACGTTATCTCTATTCTATTGACAACCCCGTGAACCTTATGAAGAAGTTATATGAGGCAATCTCCTTTCACTGTCAAGTTAAAAGTCCATCGAGAAATTGAATGCAATTAACGTTGTGGAAATTCGCTGCACATAAGGACGATAAATAAAGAATGAAATTTTTGATGTAGACTAGTCCAAAAGGGATATATCTGATTTTGTTCTACATTGGTAGAGGTGACTCAATGCACGTGAGGCTTTTATAATGACTAGTGGTGGGCTACTGATCTGTAAGACGTGTTGCTATTCTCGTAGCAAGTCTGGAACACTTTACCGATCTCGTAGGATGGAAGGTTTGGTAACTCTGATACGTGATCGAACTATCGACCACCTGCTTTGCAGGACATTTTCAAACCCGCCTTACAGAAACAACCACGTTTAATTCTATTACAACTTCGATGACTTGATTTGGTTAGTAAATTCACTATGCACTCTTGATTGTACATTTGAATTGGAGAGCCGAATTTTCAAACTAGACTGCGGATAAAATAGTAGCAGTATGATACTCATCAGCTATTGGAACGATACATCACAGCCGAAGTTCGACTAAAGAATTCGAGTTTATCTCAAGTCTGGCACTGAGGGTTTAGCAGCCATAGAATGTAGCATGAACTTATTTCCTCTTGTAAGCTATCCGTAAGAAATGTTGTGCAATTTATTTAACATGAGGAAAATTTTTTGGAGTTCCATACATGAGTAGTGCCATAAACAAATAGAGCCACTCCGCTTCAAAAGAATGTTTTTTTGATATTCATTAGGAATAAAGGCGCTGTGGGGCAGGTATTTTGCTACTTCGGCAACGTTTTCAAAATCCACAAAATGTGAGATTATGGAATACCTTCACATGACCATACACTTTTTGCAAAAGACGAAGACGGTCGCATGTCTGCCTGTCTTCTCTAACTTTGGAAACAATCTGAAACAGCAATGATTGTGTGAACAGATGGATGAATAGGCCCTTCAATCACTCACGCCACGAACGAAATTGTCGAGGCCATCCTTCGTAGTGGGATATGATGCGATATCAGTGGGCTGAATTCCGTAGTACTAAAATACGAATTAGGGTGGAGGAAATGCTTCTTACACAGTCGAACGCTATTTTCGTTCCTCTTCTGAGCCTTTCTCTAGTCTTCCAGCTTTCTTTGATCGTATCTATTGTGATATTTCTCTTGGGAAACTTCATTCGTAGCAACCATGCTGCCCAATCAAGTAGAATGAAGCGCATCTGGAACTGTGCTTTGAATCTATATCCAATGATTCCATTATAGTAATTAAACCTTACTAAAAAAAGATTAGGACCATTTGTCGTTTTATTTACCTCGATCTATTTTCACTTAACCTTAACGTGCATAAACAACATATTCTTGGAGTGCTTAACACACTAGATTGTTTTATGACGATAATCAAATAAAAGTTACATAATGATCGCATGTAAACTGTAAAATACATTTTTGATCACTCATGTTTTCTAGTAGCATATTTTAGGTCTTTCATGAGATCTTATATAACACCTATAATGCTAGACGTTCGTTTAGGCGCATTCTCGCAGAATCTCATCAATAGTACGCGTCTTTCGGTTCAACCGAGCTGTACTTAGAAGGGTATCGGCGCCGAACATGTTATACTGCATGTCAAATGATAAGATCAGGTATTCAATGCTTTCTTATACATGATTAGATAATCCAATCATTCTAGTCATGCAGTAAACAATTTTGGGGACCTACAGGTCTGTTGTCAATGTTGTCTAGGACATCGGAAAATGGAGAGTTAGGGTGGTAACGAATTCAATGAAGCAGGCTATCCGAGAACAGGGTGCTAGCTCTATCCTCTCACTCAGCACTCCTTTGCAGTCACATGGGACGCCATAGTTTGGCAATCCTGAAGATTTTAATGAAATTAATCTTCCCACCATTTTACGATATTCACAAGAAGGACGAAATTTTAAGTAGCACTCGAAATAACACGCGAAATGTTAGAAATCTTCAAGATAATGAGGCGGGGAAACGGATAGAATGCTATGATGCTGGGATTTACATAGTAAAATGTTCACATAAAAAATTTGTGTGCTGGTTTTGACAAATAATGAATGGGCTTACCAGAAACGTCATTTGTTGGGTGTTATGGTTCCCGCGGAAGTGGTAGCTCTGGACGAACACAGTAAAAGATGTCGCCAATACTGAGATCACCATGCAGCTTTGGAAGAAAAGGCCTTAACCACTCTCATTTGATTAGCTTAATTATTCAAATACGGCAGAGAAATATGTTGACCCGTTTTCAGACAAGGAACATATTCATTCATTGTATTAAATAGTCGTTCGAAAAACACTTGTGAAAGAAGTGTATTTTCTGAGCCTATTTGAAGATGACTGCCACGAACTTGTTATAATTGGGATATTCTTCTAGAAGAATGCTGAGAAATAAGGTTTACTCAATTGCCGTCCTCTGACTGTAAATTACTCAGTTATTTGCTAAGTGAATTTTTACTTGAAATTGCAATCATTACACTTAAGTGGCAATGCACTTTTCATAGAAGCAATTATAAGGGGTAAATGGGGTTGGTTTGACCTTTATCAAGCCGTATTTCTTTTGATGGTTTATTTTGGTGAGCAATAGTCTTTTCTTATACCTTCTACAACCAAATGATAGTTGTTTACCCAGCACATATGCTTTGTTGAGCATCAGCTGTATGAGATTAATCCGAATTTGTGATGATACCTTCCAATCGACTATATTTGAAACTTCGCTTGAAGATTCAATATGGTCTAGAAGAACGTTTTAAGTCTTTCGAAAGGTTGGTATGGTATGTCTAGAAGGCTAACGTGCGTTTCAGCGTTCACGCTTGCCTCATCAGAGCCACATGCTCTACGGCCCACCCCTTTTATTAAAAGCAGCGGCGCCGAAGATGTATTAGTCCAGACGAAGTGAAATATCTTTTGATTTTACAGTCTAGACTGATTTTCAGTCGATGGCTTAGGGCTGCTACGAAGCATTTAACAATATCATCGAATGAGCAATGCTTGAGACTGCTCAACAATCCATCTACTCTGAGAGAATGTTCTAAGCCTTTCAAGGATCTGGTTTGAAATGTCAATAAGGCGAGCAAGAACGTCGAAACGTGTGCCAGCTCACCAGACGTTCCATACCAGGCCTCTGAAAAGCTTGAAACATTCCACCAAGCTACATTTGAAAATTATGCCTAGAGATCTTTTTTCGAAGGTGTGCACTGACCAGTGACTTGATTTGTAATTGATTGTTATACCATCTTTTTTAGTTCTATTATATCAGTGCCTTGTATGAAAAACGGGGACACAAACCCACTATAAAATGCAAAACACTTTTAAATGCTGACAGCAATGTGTTTGCTTGATGGAATACCGTGAAATGCCGTAGATAGGACCATTTTACTCATATTCATAGAGCAATGCTACAAAATTTCTTTTACAGATCTGGCGTTTTCCCATCATGCTTTCTGGGCGTTGTGAAGAATTGGTTGCAGTGGATATGAAGAGCGCATTAGGAATGTTACCGAACCGAGATTATCAGAGTTTTCACGAAGATGTCAGCAAAAAGGCATGATTATTTATTAGTGCCTCAAGTGTACAAGGTCCTATAGACCACTGTTTCACTCGACAAAAACAGATAAGCATACAACTGGAGCATGCTTACGATACTTGAATGTCAAAGACACTGTCGCACCGAGATTGAACCTTCCTCTTTTTCAAAAAAACTGGGGTATTCACTGCAACTCACTTCGCCGTCCAGACCAGTCTTACTCAAATCATAATCCACGTAAATAGTAAAGTTGTGATTTGCTAGAGATCGGGAAATTGAAAAGTTCTGCTATGATTGGTGAACGGTGGTTGATGATCTTCGATGTCATCAACAAATGGTAAAAGATCTTTATAGCCATATTTACAGATGAAATATAGAGCTTGGCTTTCTTTTTATTGTTTCAACAGTGTCTCTAGTGAGAGAAGAGATTATTAGCTTGCTTACCAAGTAAGGGAACTGCTTCGGAGGTGTGTGGTGTCATCTCGTTCATAATAGTGAGAAAGATGCAAATGGCCAGTGACATGGAGATCTGCAAGCCAACTTTTTCGCAAGTCTCCGGGCTCAGTGTGAAACCGAGCACCATTAGTAGCATCGTGAGGAAGCAAGGCAAGATGAGATTGAAGGCATAATACCTGATAAAAAGAGATTGACGATAGTTCTCACACCGAACTGAAATGTAGTTTTTTGTTTAAGAGATATTAGAAACAAAGCACAAGAAGAACAGTAATGACGACGCTGATTTTCCAATATCTTTGTTCTTGTTCAATAGAAAAGTGGTGGGCAAAACGGGAATCTGTAAGCAGCGGGTTAGCGCAGGCGCTTGTGGATGGACTGAGATACGGGTTCGAGTCCCAACTGACGCAAAAGTCTTGCACATTACTCTGCATCGTTGGTTATATCTTTATTCTCTCTCCTTGATTTCACCATTTATCTAGCAACTTTTTACCTATGAGCACATAAATAGTGATAAACTCTTGTAATGCTTTCTTGGAGAAACTTTATGCAAAAAGAAACATTGAGAGAACAAGGAACTCTTTGAAGGTCTAAGAGAGGTGGCATAGTCGCCAGCAGTACAAACGCATTCGAAGCCATCATCACAATTCTTACTCGGATGTCAACGAGTATGGACATTGAAGAGAAAGAGGTTACTGAGGCATTTTCAAAGTCGTACATTTTTTCTCATAACCGTAGAAAAGCACAGACTAACGCTCATACTTGCAGCTTTTTCCTAAAAGCGGTAATTCAAGATTCATAACGAGAGAAGAACAGTACTTGTTAATTATGCAAAGGACTGCGGTTAGGATAAATTTCACTGAGTGAAAATTTGGTTGCATCTGAAAGATCAGACGTAGCAGTCAGTACACCCTGAGAAATAAAAATATAACCAATGGTATCCACTTTGATCACTTCAACAGCGGCATTCACCTGCTATCATAACAAGTCATCAGGTGATGGAAAGTGGTTGCAGCCAGAGCTCTTGCCTTTAGAAATTTCCAAATGCTCCAGGTTTTGATATTATGGTCAAGAAGTCATTGTGATCAAAAAGATGAATCCAAACCTAGTAGGAAGGAAAAGGACACTTAGCTGAAGACGTTTGATCCGGGTTTGGTCTGGGGCTCAAGGCTTTGTAATCTGCTCATGCAATCATATATCTAACAATATTTGTGCGGCGCTGCCGAACTAGAATTAGTTGTGAAAAGAAAATGGAAAAAGATATCATGATTAGATATCAGTTCGTAAGAAGATGTCTATTTCTTACAATATCATAAAAAAATTCAAAAACTTAAGGATATGATTAGACGATGACGGGTGATTGCTGATAGCAACCTATAGGGTTGGAGCATGGCCAAGAGAAACACAGAGCAGGGGCCTCGACGGTACAGTGATCAACAACAAAATCTTCGGAAGGGATAATCGTGGGTTTGAAGTCACTTTAGGATCCGTGTTTCGCTTGCATTTCAACATCTCGTAGTTAAACATCGCCAAACGCTTTGCAAAACCGCTGTGCAGTGGGTGCAATGGACATCACCGCATTTTATTGTCTACATTTATATGTGAAGATTCTGTTGACAGGTGAGAGAAATCTCTCGGTCAGGACATCTCAAGTTCAACTCACAAAGTGCGACGGCGAAGGTGAAGAGTGAACTTGATGTCCTCGAATTCCTCTACACAGCATTCATATCGTCTCACCGAAACGTTTACCATGGAATCTGAATAGGAGAATTTATGCATATGTAGTGTTTCCATTTAATGTTGATTGAATGAATTTTAGTTTCACATTTCTAATTTTATGCTCCGTTTAACTCTATCCAAACAACAGGGCACCATGTGAAGTATCACTACGAGAGGGCTAAGATGTGAGCAAAGCTCGAAACCTACAGTGGCTGCTAACTCGCTGCAAGAGCTCACTAAATTTTTCCTGCATCTGTGGTATTTTTATTCTGTTTTCTCCTTAGTTAAGTTTTAACTGACTCAAAGGCTAACAGCGATCACTCGTCAGTGGTCATCTAGAGTGCATAGATTGATATACTCCCCAGTTATGACAAATAAGCCAGAACACGGCCAAGAGAGAAGAAGAGCATCGACGGTGAGTTGGAAAACTTTGTAAACACCGCAGAGGGTAATTGTGGGTTCAAAATCACCGCACGCTCCTAATTTTGGTTTCACTAGCACCTCAATTTTATCAGTGGGGTACTTCTTGTGTGCAAATTAACTAAGACTGTGAAAATGAGAAACAACGTCTAAATTCAATAGTACAATTTCATACTTACCTCTGATGGAAAATAGATATTTAATTCTAAAGGCCTGTCTTATTGCTAAACATTTTTGAAACCGACCTTTAACTAATCTCGTCATTGTCAAGCAATGCTCAATTTTTCTTAATCAAGCTAACAGCGCCAAATTGGCAAAAATAGATTTATTCGGCTAACATTACGACTTCTTACTCTCCCACTTCAGAGTTCTGAGAGTATTGTCGAGCGAGGATTTTTATTTGAGCTGAGCTCCATTGAGGGAAATCCGACTCGAGCGACCACGAAGGCGAATATCACAACGATGACAAATGACTATGGCGTTTCACTCGTCATTGGTTTCAAAGAAGGTGAAGATGTTGAAATGTTAACCGGAAGGTTTGTTTTTTCCTTTGAATGCCATCGACTGAGCAAACAAAGAATGCATGATTAATCGCTTAAGTCATGAAACGACATTTCGTCTACATCAACGACCTCTCTATGAAAAGAGCAATGAAATTTACTGATTATGATCCATTCCCCATTTGGTATATATTCAGAGAAGTCGAAATCTCCTGCCGCCAACTCGATTTTGTCTCTACTGAATGACCACGAGCCAAACTGCAACAGTGAAAAAATCAGTTGCAAGAAAAAATTGGATCTGTATTGTGGAAGTATGAAAATTTACAAACAAATTTTAACCTTGAAAAAGCAAATTTGTTCATCAAAGGGGAACCAGTAGATATCTAGCTTGCACGATATTTTGAGAATTCCCGGCGGAACCCAATTCACTACGCCATCGTGATAATTGATTAGATTCACTCTGTAAGTGGAGTCGAATGCAGGGTCGACACTGAAAGTTGTTGTTCACGTCTTCTTTGTTTATAGAAAAATGTTCAGTATGAACCGTTAGGGAGATAGCTCGTAACAATATGTTTAACAATATATGAGGATTACCCAATATGTTGAAAAAGTAGTAATGTGACGCATAAAAGTTTGTGTTAACGATTATTCAACGCTCTAAATTCATAGCATTCAATGTATATGTTGAGAAAATACGCAACTTAATCTAATAATTCAAGAAAAATATTCTCCTTCTGGATCCCAAAAGGCACGTTTAATTTTTTTCTTACGACAACTTTGTATCCTAAATACTGAAGTTGATGAAAAGTACGATTTCACTCAAAAGGTCATGACGGTGCCCTCAAAGATATCTGGTGCTACCTACAACTCACGTTCGCATTCCGTTAAGACTATTTGTGGCTGTCAAGGTGCAAGCTAGAAGTAAGGAATTATACTTCTAGCAAAAGAATCCATTTTGGAATATCATACCTTTCGTTTCAAGTGTTTCATGAGACCTCGTTCAAATTTCATTATGCCTTATAGTTATTTTTGAACCAAGCATGAGCTCTGTTATGGCACTTATACAGTGCATACTTCTATTTAGAATCCCACGTAGTTTATAGAACTATACCGATGCCGCGACAGAGTACGTCAAGACAATAGCGTGAAATGGTGACAAAAATGACGTGAAATGGTTCTTGAAGGCTTAAGATCCATCAAACGGTGTCGCTGTGAGTTTGAGACGAATTTTATCTGCAGGTACCTAAACAGCTTTGCTCGATGGTGGGTGATTTTGAATATAGCAAATGAGGCCCTGGATTTCAGACTAATAAATTCATGGATTCACGTAATGAAGATGCATCTGTGCAAGGCGTTATTTGACTTTCCGCTTTCAAACAAACGTGAGATAGAAGGATAAACAATAAGATCCTTCATTATTAAGTTCATTATATTAGGCGAAAAAGAATTCATCGCAATTGACAGACCTTTGTTAGAGACCACTAAGCGTTTTAATTACGCATTGCTTTCTGATTTTCTGTAATCGTAGCCATGAGAATAGCCTTCTTTTTTCCGTCTGTTCACTTAAGATTTCCATCTCGAATGTTTAAATTAGACAAGCGCAATTCTGTGGAAGAGAAAACGATGCCATCCAAAAACGTGTTACTGTTGCAGACAGGTACTGTGCCGGCTTTGAAAAATAATGTAAAGTAGTGTCAGTGGAGCGATGTTTGTTCTAGATTTTGAATCCAAAATAATTTATAGTGCAACGATTTTCTTGCAAATAATTATCGGGTTCAGTAAATAGCGAACAATTGTACACACACGGTCGGGATTTCGTAAGATCTTCACTGGGTATCGCGCCTTGCTTATTTAACACATTTGCGATCGTCGATTGGAACGAGTCGTTGGGTCGCAACGCGCGTACCGAAATCAGTGCATTTTACGTGAGAAAACGAAACGCCGTTGAGCTTATTGAGATTACTGATCCAATGTCCAGCTTTTGACAAGAGAAGAGAGAAAACAAGAAATCTTGGAGATAGAAAAAACAGCGTTATGTAATTAGCACTTTCGGAGGAGTGTTCAGTTGGGTACAGTTATTGTACCGACCGTACGACATCTATGACGGTAAGACAAAAATCCTCCACTAAATTTCCATGAGCCCAGATTTCTACAGTAATCTTTTTACTACACTAGTCAGTTATTACACTTAATAATATCGGTGATACTGTTTCTAAATTACCTGTTATAAAGAAGGATGTCAGGTTGCCATACAGATCCAGCGGGGTGCCTGAGATCAGTGACGTTATCGTATGCTGCTGGCTGCCATCGTAGGTTCTCATCGCGCCACTGGAATTTTAGCCATGCACTCACCTCCAGTTGCTCTTCCTTTTCGTTCTGTAATCACATGTTCTAATTTCCTTCCAGAGCATTCACGCCGCCTTATAGAGTGAAATTTTGAAGTTCAAAATTATAGAGGAAGAATTCGGGTTGACTGCTGTCCCATCGGTTGCAATATAGCAGCTCAACAGATCGAGTATAGTCAGGACGAGTGAAAGTCAGCCTCTTTGTTCATAGCAGCGCCAGATTTTCGATAGTAGCAAAAAAGATGATTGGTATCCATCATACAGGCAATCATCAATCATCCCCAAATTCTTGGGCCCTCAGGCCGACCAGCATCATTTTAAACCAAAACTTCAACACTGACAAGCATTCGTCGCCAGGATGTGATCATAACACTTGAGAGCTCCGTGGAACTCATAACATTGAAACTATTCAAGGACTTATGTTCAGAATTATTACTACTACACTAACCAAATTGATGATTTGCTGAATAGCAACACCAAGAGAGACCACCACTGGTTGACTACTATCTAGTACAGGTCGTTCTTCACGAACATATCCGGTCAGTAAGTCATTCATCAAACGTTGCTCTGCCGGTGAACTTTCGACTGAGGGCAAGAGCAGTGAAACGAGAGCGATCATTTCTGAAGATAACATATGAAAAACTGCTATCATTGCTCAGATTGATTCTATTCCGAGTCAGTTATTACCCCATCTATCTTATTGCTCTCTCTTTCAAATTTAGGTGAGAGATGTGAAAATTTCCAGTCAAACTAAAAGTCCATCATCGTATTTCAAAAGGAGACTATGTCTTTAAAAAATAGGTATCTTTCTAACATCGCTTAAGATTCATTGTCGATGTTCGGACAAATTCTTGAAATGAAAGAGAACAGGAAGTCTGTATGAAAATATTCATGGAATTTTTTCGACCATTTCGAGAATAGTGCTCAAGAGAAGAAACAACAGAAGTAGAAAAAGAATATAGTTTTTGTTTGATCGAAAGACCAAGCAAAGTGGAAAAATGCACTCAAAAACACGATGATGACACTAAATTTATATAACTAGCACATGAACGGCATGTGTAGGGAAGTTGGTAGATGTGCACTACAATGCACACATGATCCATAGTTCAACCTCGGACACATACCTCACCACGTCTTACGTCGCCCACTGATTGGTAAGTTGATACCAGACTTATCTTGAAGGACAGCAGCACTGACTGGACTCGGGTACTGCAAGTTATTATGTTAGCAAGATAAACATACACTAAGCATCCAACGATGATTGATGGAGTCGAATAGATGACATATCCATCAAAGATTGATAAAAGACGAGAGTCTTATCCTTTCTTTTGATCGACACGTAGGCGCTCCATGCTACTATGGAGAGCGGAGATGAAAGTAGCTCGTCTTATAGTAACATTAGAGATGATATTTGGTTGTGCTCTCAAAATGCACCAACAATGGCCAAAGGCTTTGATCAATCCTAATCAAGCTGATTTGCGCTTTGTACTTTTATTCTTTAATAGGAAAAATCATTATAAGACACTGATTTAGCTTGAGAGAATCGCAATGCTTTTTAAGCAGAAACATTACGGAAAGGCTCTATTTCTTTGCAGTATTGAGATAACGTATTCATTGCTCTTTGCTTAGGTCATATTTTATCCATGTGGACGGAAAGTACAGCATTCCGTCTTGCGACTTAGATTCTACCAAGCTGGATGATCTGATTTCTCCTAGTTTTCTGTAAAGAAATTTCTACCGTTTCAGGTTTATTCGTGGAAAATGGTTAATTGGTATGCACCGTAGTCTTCTATCACTAAGGTAAGGTAGAAAGACGAAAACTTCGTAAAATATCGAAATAAACTATCATCTTTGATAAGCACTGGATAAAATGGGAAGTGTTCACTGAGGAACAGCAAGATATAATTCTATCCTCATTGAGCCAATAATGTAGTATAAAACACAGATATTCAACTGGAATTCATGAGTAGAGAACGCTTCTTTAAAATTTACGAAACCTCACTTTTAGTTCCTAAGTCAGTGGATGCTTTTTCGCCTATTAAGAACACAAAGCACAGAACAAATGTCAAGGCATTTTCGAAGATCAAAATAATTTAGTAGAAGGTGTTTGAATTGATGAGAATCTACAGCGAAGAAAGCATAAGAAACACGAAATACGCCGATGATATTGAACGGTTGAAAAAGAATGACACAAGTAAGTGCAGCGAAAACATTTGCAGAGAGCGATATCACCACTAATTGACTAGTTAGTAATTAATTAATGCAACCAAAGTGTTGCAGAGACAAAAGTGGAAGTTATTAGAACAATAACATCGTGTTCTTGAACGTAGATGTTGTCACCTACTGCTAGGAACGTGGTCGCAATTCAATCGAAATGCTGGAACTCAATTTAGGAAAACGCTTCTTAGTGGACTCGCAAGCCGTCAATGCCACTCTTAATAGCCAGGGGAAGTAGCCACCTATATCAGCCCTGCAGAACAGGAATCGATTGCCACCAGTAAAAACACCACCAATGGATTATCCGGGAAGGTATGTTGCAGAGCAACAGCTAACAACGAAACCATATAGTAAAACAGTGAGTGTTTATAAGAAGCTCTTCACAATGCGAATAAGGAAATATGCCACAAGTTTCTTTCGCTGACGTGATAAAAGCGTTTGGCTGAGTAGATTGCACTCTTCGAGGCTCTGAGAGAGACGAAGCCACCGAAACGTCAGCCAGGGCTATATTGAGCAAACCTTGTTCATGACCTCATATTTGTTGTGCATGAAAATGGTGACTTAGTACTGTTAGAAATGAACGGTCAAGAAAACGTCTCGCTTTTCTCTTTCGTCTTTTTCGAGAGGAGACAGAGTAGAATGAGTCCATACAAGTAATTTGGAACGACATGAACTTGGAGTCACAGTAGAATACTAATTAATCACATTTGGCATTAGGCTCCCATTACTGCCTTCACAATTCGCCTTTTTTGCTAATTCAGTTGTTATTTACTTGAGGAAATCAACGAATCAGCAATTATAACCATCCCCATGATCAACGATATGCCACTAACTGTTGGGCAAGACTTGGATACTTTTTTACCAGAAAGAATGAGGCTGGCTATCGACGAAGTGGATGAAGTCACTTTTAGATGGTTATAGTCTTTAAATTTGCTTCTCGTAGATGCTGCTTCAGGACGAGCAAGAGATGATAACCGATGGAGCAAAATCAGGACTATACGGTGAATGTGGTACCGTGGTCCAAGCCAGTTGCTCCAAAATGTGGGAAGTCGACTTTGCAATAAGATGCTTCATCAGAGCTAGAGGTGTCTATCGAGATATCCTTTACAAATGCCCGTTTCATTAAAATAGCGAGCGATTATGCTAAAGCAGTATCCAAATGTCTGCTCAAGCTACAGGAATATTTCACAACCTATATATCATAGCTTTTTGGAATAATTCATTTTCAAATGAAAAAAAAACTGAGGAGAACAGTCAAATGAGGTAGCAGTGGGACAGTCCAATATCTTTGAAAAGAAGGAGCTTTTACGACTTCATGAAGACAAGGATTCGAGGCCCCCACCTCATAAATCTGAGGATGACAGGTTTTGTTTTGTTATTATTTGAATATATTAGTAACATATGCACAATGTGTATTTACGCTCACTAACAGCAGTCCAAGATTTTGAGTTGGATTACCATTGAAACTAACACGAGGTCCACATTTATGAAAAGATATGAGAAGTTTGAAAATCAGTCAGCGAGTCGATTAGAAGCCTAATATGCATAAGCATTGCAGTCTTTTGCTAACTATTTGGTTATTTACAAAATATCCCGCAGTGCAACGATAATTCCTCAAAAGTTTACTGAAAATGCAAATATATATTCATATATAGCATGTGCATATATATGTTATTATATATTATTATAATTATTATATATAATTATAATTATATATATATATATAATTATAAATAATTATAATAACATATATGTAATAGTATGCATATATAATAATATAATAATATAATAATATTTGATTATAATTATATATATGATTATCATTAATTATTATTATATTATTATATATGCATATTATTACATATATATATTTTATACATATATACATATATATATATATATAATATATATATATGTATATATATGTGGAGCCAAGCTTGCATATATATATATGTATTATATTATATTGCATATATATATATATATATATTCCATCTTGAGCGCATATGGCGCAGTGGTTAAAGGTGCTCTGCGTCGCACTTGAGGTCAATGGTTCGATCTCGCGTTCATGGCTCACCAAGCCAACCATCCCTCCGGGGTCGGTATATTGGTACCAAACAGGTCTCAGACTTGTCTGGGAGGATAAGCAGCACTGACTCGGTTCAGCGGGAGGCCACCGCGAGTCATTGTAAAGGCCAGATATGCATTCAATCACCTCAAACGAAGTTAAAAATTGATGTCTAATGCATGGCGCATCCCTCAGGGATTGATCAACGCCGAGAGCTTCATCTTTTTTATATGTATATGTATATGTTACCTTATACTTTATATACTAGGAAGAGTAGCAGTACAGCATCACAAGGGCCACGAGTATGCACCCCGGTAAGAGGGAAACGCGCGTTCAACTCGCGCCTAATGGAGGATGCGTCAATAGTACATTGTGAGAGTTATTATCGTGGTAGTGTAGCGATATAACCCGCACTCACCACTGAAATGAGAAGGGGTTCGTGCTGGTATACAAACCCGTCTACTTTTTTCGGCGACTGTATTGTCTCTTCATATAATATCATCAAAGGCGATATATGGGGTCGCAGAAATTGGTAATACAGAAAAATCCAAGATTACATGTTGAAAAAAAGCCAGCCATGAAGAACACCTGGCGTGAAGGAGAACACTATGTGGAAATTGAAGAAAATTAACACATTGATGTAGAATGATGTGCAAAATTTTGGCGCTAGTTGGGACTAGAACTCGCACCTCACTCTTCCGGGAGCGCGTGCTCTATCCATTACACTACTGACGCCCATTTTGCACATCTCTCTTTCTACGCTATAGCACATTTCCCTGTCAGCTGCCGACCGTCAACGGCCTGGCCCGAGTAGTCGGTGTCGACATTGAACCCAGTCACGCTGACAGATATTGGGTATTAGAGATCAAATGGAAACTGTATACTGGAGAAATAAATGTAAGTCTTAGTCTGATAAATCTACAAAAAGAATCGCAAATCTAAAAAATGCAGAGTTGGAATATTCAGAATAGGTTTGGTGAGTTCAGCAAGTTGGAACTTGATAGGAACTCTTTTAACACGACCAATGCCGCCAACTGGTTGTTTTCCACGTCACCATGTAACACAGCATAGCAATAGAGGAAGAAGCTCATTAATCATTTTACATCGCATTCGTGCGGTCTGTGCGAAATCGAGTGGTGACCACATCAAGCCGTAGATAAATAGCAAGACTTCGGCAAGCTACATTACAACATGTCAGGTTCTTCAAGAAAACGAGAGGTAGGATTTCATGACTCAAGATTTTTATATTTCAGTGTGATTTCCCATTACATATATGATCAACTGGCAGTAAAATGTCTATTGTATTGGTGGAGCGTTCCCACTTAAAAAAGGGAAGGTTACAAAGAGCCATCTATTTGCTTTGCGGCTTAAGTGTGCTGAAGAAAGCACTGTGCATCTAATACTCTGCTCGGGTACAGGAACACACAAGTATTCCGTGGATACACCAAGGCTGCGTAGCGAAACGGCCTCGGATTTTATTTAGAACGCAAAGCGAAAAAAAGGTCGTACAACAGCGATGCACTCAGTCTTTTTCTAGAGAGCATATTCTCTTTGATAATTATGGGTAACCACAAAAAAATGAAGACTTCTTCGAGCAACCTAGTGGCGGATGAAGTATTATTAGGTGTTTCAGGAGCATTGTGGTGTATTTGACTCTTGAGTACGGATTTGAATTCGTGTTTTCTTATTAGAGAATTATGAAATGATACACACCTCTTTAATCAATGTTATGTTATCAATGACTCACGACTTGTGTAATAGATATGGCTGGTTGTCTAGAACCAAATGGAGCTTCTCTAGAACAATAAATATACATGAATATGCCAACACGTGAGTCAAGGCAGAAAGATTAGAAGTGGTGAATAGTTGAACGCGGTATCAAAAGTGCTCTCATAAATTTTTCGACCTAGTTGAAAGCTTTTTGAGCTGATCGCTTTTTTCCTTTTCATCTCTGGAATTAGCTGGAGCATTCGGAGATATTTATTCGACGACTGTAAATATGACGGTAAAAACAAGTTCTTTTCTGTGAAAAGTCATTTAGCAACTTCTACAAAAGAAAACTCATTATGCAAATATCGTTAAAGCTAATCAGCAGTGCGATCAGCTTAGTCGTGAAGTTGGCGAAGTTTTGACCGATGATGCGAATGCTCTTTTCAACCTCTACATCATCAGGCATCATTGATAATCTTCTCTCCGTTATGTCCTCCATGTCGTAGCTCCGTAAAATCTAGAAAGTTTGAGTGCAAATTGGAGATTCTCAAAAGCTAGCTCGACTCCACGTTGGCCTACTAGCCTGGATGTTCCTGGTAACAATTGTATTTTAGAGATATTTGAACTCCAAATCACCAGTGTTGGAATACCGAGTAAGCAAGTCGTTTTGTCGATTTTTTGTCGATACTCTCATATGTACAAAGACCAACTAGTTGTCTGAACAAATTACCACTTATAGTAGTTCTGGGATTGGTTTGATGGCTTCATCGCACCATTCTTTCCTTTCTGAAAAAAGAACTAATCTTTGAGTCACGCGGTCCTATTCTGTTCAGAATCTTAGGAAATCAGCCACTTCAGTTCAGAAAATTTCGGTGCACTGTATTATGACCTTCAGAACGAATTATTTTGGAACTCCCAATTCCGACGTTAAGAAAACGGCTTCTGGAAATGTGAGCTAGCACAAATGTTCTTGTTTGGTATGACTAACTTAAACAGCCGCATTCTGCTTATGTCATTCCAATCCGTGGGTCCTAATTTGGTGTTTTCTAAACCTTCTCCTAGGTTGCATCTCAAGTTGAAAGCCTTCGATAATGGCCTGAATAAAAAATTATTGCCCCTCTGTAAAGCTTCTCCAAGTCAGTGAATTTTCGATCCTGCCTTCATCATAGCTTATTTGAGTGTCTCGACGACGAAGATCATTGAAGTTGGTGTCACCTACAGTTTTTCAGTCGTCTAGGTTTGATTCGGATTGTTAGATGTTCAAACGAATCAATGTCGATGGCCAAACTCGTGTTGAGAGAACGCCAAAGCTGCCGACGTCCCAACAGTTCCATGTTCCAAGAATCTATTCCTCTTCCGTATCATTGATTAGGCGGCGCCTTCTCTCTTAGCCAATCCGTCGAGGTCAGACTTTGTTCTAGTAACCTGCATCAACAGGCCTTCAATAGCGACTCAGATGAAGGCGTAGAAGTCGTCATCCTAGTTTCTCCACATTCAGGCAGCTTAATTTGGCAGTCAGATTTCAACTCTCCGTACTCGTTCAGTCCAACACTGCCGCGCCGGAAGCTAATTGGCGATCAAAGATTGCGGCACTATTGTATAACACTGTTTAGCTTTTGAAAGCTCCACGTTGTTCTCTAGTCTCTACGAGGTGGCCATGGAGTCTACCTAATAGCATGAGGACTATATAACACTTCACATATAATTCACTTACTCAAAAGCAGGACTTTGGCCGAACTGACTAATGGGGTGCAGACTGGATTGGTGTCTCCCTGTTGACGAATGTAAGCCTCAGTCGATAAGTTTCTGGTCTATTCTATCGATATACCAATCGTATTAGCTAACTGTAATCGTCTAAGCCACCAAACAGTTATGAAGACATTCATCTTGTGCAATTTCGGCTTTGAGAAGTGCTACGAAGAGTAAACAAAGTCCAGTCAATACGACGGCCATAGCCGGCTATCCTGGGCAGTTTATTCCTCGTTTAAGAATGCTTACATTGCCTTGAAGAACTGTGCTTGTATTTGCTCCACCAAAGCCGTCATCATTAATACCACAAAGGTGCCTGCTACGTTTCACACCTACAAAGTCACACTTGCCACGTCAAAGTTTTCTATGCTAACTTTGCCGGTGCATTGCCCAGTAAACACTCGTCCACACGCCTCGCTTCTGCCTTCCTAATCGCTTGCATATCGCTGATTCCAAGTTTATATTCGTGAAAGTACATTAATCGAAGTTTTTGCTTTGACATCTAAAATTCTGACACTTAAATTTCCTCAAAAATATATTTTGTGTTATAATTTGATTGTGCCTATGACGCAGGTCCCCCAACAATTCGTAAAAATAGAACATAGGGAACAAGAACTAATATCAAAACACAGACGTGGAAATATCATTACAAAACGAGCGTCAATATCGGGGCACCCTGGTAGAGGGATTCATTATTTACCAATCAAGTCGCACTCTCTTTTAAGGAATTAGTTCTCCAAATAACACCAACTAAACATAGAGCTTAGTTGTTCAGAGGAGGACCATAAATAACTTCCTATGTACTTTAGCCACTCAGTTGCAGGCTCTTGGACGAACTGATTTGCAGGGAAGCTTGTGCAAATGGAAACAAGCGCACGCTCGCATTCATGAGCATGTCTACGTAAACAGAAAATATGTTATAAATCTGTTCGACAGAAACGATGAGGTCATTTCTGACATCCACCTCTGTGGGCATTTGCGAGGCAGCTTTTGGTTCTTTTCATAGATTTCTCTTCGGAGACAGTAGTAGGATTAAGAGCTATCTTAAATGGCAGGTATGCACTCGACCACTTCTACAATGCTTGTTGGAGTCGAACGTATGACGCATACATCAGAGATCGATCAATGCCAGAAGCTTTATCTTTTTCATTTCAATCAATGGGGAAGTGAGTGTAAAAGAGAGAGAAGAACCCACTTCTTGAAGCGACCTGTGTTTGAGGCGAAGCACGAGGTCGCTTTTGTTATCAGAGGTGTTTCTATTGAAGGAATTTCAAGCAACAAAAGATAAACACTTTTTTCACCCTTGGTTGAATCTCTATTGAAGCCTCCAGTACAGCCACATATTTGTTTGGTCAGAATGAAAATCTTTACCAATTTTGACCCACTAGCATAGATGATTTCTCTCAAAAATATTGAGTGATGAGCAAAATTTCGACGTCAGCCGGGACTGAACCCGAATTTCACCCCCTCCGGGAGCATGTGCTTAACCAACTGTACTACGGACGTCTCTCTATTGTCACTCTTTTTACGCCACCCCTTAAAAAGGATGAAGTGCAGGTTCAACTCTTGCCTGACGTTAAACTTCTGCACATCACTCAACATTAGTGAGCACATCTGTGACACCATACCACAGTTAAAAGAAGCCTTCAACTATAAGGAATATTTCTCAATCACATTTACCCAATATCTGTCGACGTAATTGGAATCAATGCGGATATGGCTCCACGCCAAACGGTTGACGGTTGGTTGCTGAAGAAGATTCATGCATTGTAACGTAGAAAGAGTGGTGGCAGAACAGGCGTCGGTAGCACAATTGGTTAAGCGCACCCCCTGAAAAGGTGGAATGTGGGTTCGAGTCCCCCCTAACGTCGAAGTTTTGCACATCACTCAGCGTTACTGGATTTATCCTACACAGCACCATCGCTAAAAAATGGTTATATATAGAAAAATCCTCATTTGCTTTATTCTGTTCCTAATGGAACATTATTTTAGTCAATGATATATTTATGCGAGCAGAGCATTATTGGGTATTTTTCAGATCCTTTCTATCGGGTTACTCGGATAATGATACTTTTCGTTGAGTCAGTGTCCGTGCGCACGTTTTAGTAGCGGTTCTTTTTTCCATACTCTACTACTAGATATCGTAGTAAAGTTCATTCTATGATTTTTCTGCGTACAATCAAATTAAAATGCAAGTTGTAATTGCTACAGCTCTAAGTGTCAGGATTTCAGATGTCAAAGCAGCATCTTGAACCAGTCTACTTTGAATACAAAACCGGAATTAATGGAATGCAAACGAGTTTAAACGTTAGTGAGGTATGTGGCCGAAAAAATGTTAATGGACGCACAGTGTGACGTTTCCTTGGAAATCTTCTTCGTAAGAAATTCAACCTTCAAGACAAGGAAGATCGCAAGCACCCTCTCGTTTTTAATGACGATGTAGAGGATTTGGCAAGCTTTTCTCAACTGTCATACAAAGAATGGATTGCCAACGATAAGTAGCGAGAAAACTGGGTGGTGGGACGGTGTTGAAGCTCTGTAACATTTGCTAGGGTAATCGCAGAAGAATATCATGCTAATCGTTCGGTAATCTAGAACTAGTTTGATCTATAACAGCGTCCTCAATTCGTTTAAGCCCATTATGGCTTGATCTTCTACGCCAATCAACAGAAAAGCACTGAATTCTCTCAGTCGTACTCCGTGATAATGCGCAAACTTACATCAAATCACACCACCGAAGCTCCAACGGTTGGACGAGCCGAGCCACAAAAATTTCAATGATAGACGATAATTGCGGCACCTTTTCCTGTCTGTTATCACTTCCACAAGCATTTCGAAGGCAAGACTGCTTTCAACGACTTCATTACCACTACAAAAACATTACAAACACGCTTGTTATTAGCGGGAGTTCATTACATTTTATTTAGAAGTTATCATGAACGCAGCCGTACAAATACATTACTGAATGTGTAAAAAATAGTCTACCGTTTCCTGACTTATATTTACACACACATATATATGTATATGTATATATCAAAATTTCATGAAGAGTCTTGATGATCATCAACGAGTTTAAATCTTAAACTATTTTAGACTTTTCTCTATAGGTGACCGGTTTTCGAAAAGACCTTTCTATAACGTTGAAACATTAAAAATAAAATTATGTTCCACATCAGCCGCGTAACTCATCTATTACCTCGCTGGGCACACAGTAAGCACAGAACGTGTAAAGAAAATAGTATCAGAGAGTCAGACGTTCAATCCGGAGTTTCTTCCAATGCAAAAACAACTCCTAATCTAATACACTTCACTGAGGAGTTGTCAATCGATGTTCGCACAGACCCGCTCCCCGCCCCTCACCCCACATCCCATGATCTGGCCAAAGAACGATTGCTCGCGCACGTGAATCAATATGTTTTTCTCTGTTACATTGCAGATAAACAGTCTTTTCAGGTCATAAGCACATCGTTGGAATCGGTAAATTTTACGCTATCGAGTGATACTGATAGTCTGAAGAAAGATCTTTATACTGCGAGAATATGCTTGGATGAAACATATTTGTATTCTGGATTTCTCAGCGTTTAGAATGGGTTTTTTCAAAAAGCTGGCCACGTATAGCGCTAGCCTAAAATTTAAGCGTTCGGATAATCATTAGTATTCTTAAAAACTCCTGCTTAGCGTAGGGTATAATATATATATATATTATATATATATATATATATATATGCCAAATAATCATTTTTAAGCCACGTATGTCATGTGGTCTGTTAAAAAAGGGCTGACTCATAGAGCTCGATACAAATTTTCGACTGACGAGACTGCAAGGTCGAAACACGTGTATCAAGCTCTATAAGTCAGCCCTTTTTTTAACAGACCACACGACATGCATGGTCCAAAAATGATTATTTGGCCTATCGAAATTTGAGCTGTGGTCTTGAGAAAACACTCGAAACGGAAGATATGATATATTGAATATACTAGCCATGAGCAATCGAGTGTACAATGCTATATATATATGTATATATATATATATATATATATATATATATCTAACTGTCGAACTAAGAAAAAAAATTGCGTCTTATATCGGCCGCGCAATTCAACTACTACTTCTCTTGAAGCACGATAGGCACATGCACATGTAGAGAAAATCTCCCAGTGTTAGAGTTAGATTGAATAGCAAGAATAGCACTTCCATGTCACTCTCCAAATCACCAATCGACCGGAGGCCTTATTGAGACCGTGGCATTCACTCTGGACCCCCCCCCCCCTTTCCTCATTCACCTCACATGTACCAAAAAGCACGTGCTTGCATTTGTAAATCAATCTTATTCTCCTTGCTGCGCTACAAAAGAGTGGCCATTTCAGAAAATAAGCACAGTGCTCTAGTGTTTATGTCTTACGTTATCGGATGATTAGTAATAATCTAGAGAAAGAGCTCTGTCTTGCGTGAAAAACGCGTGTGTGAAGCACAAATATTTTCCTTTTGCTAAAGCATCACAAAGGGGTCTTTTGAAAAAAGGATCACGAACAGCGTCAGCTAGAAATTCAAGCTTCGATTGATTACTGACTCTCAGAGTGAAAATTCTTGTCCAGCGAATAGGGTCGATTATTCATTTGTCGCCGTCTAACGAAAAAGTACCATATATATTTTTTTATTTATTTATTAAATTATTTATTTATTTATTTATATTTATATATTTATTTATTATTTATTATATATACATGGTGACTTTTCTCTCAGAAGATAACATCAATAAACCATTGTTGAGAGGAATAGAATGTATTTTCAAATTTGCGAAGATGACAAGCCTAGGATATTTTAGTAAGATTTTTTGAAAAGAGTGTTCTGTTAGTTAAAATTTGGGATTATTTCTACATTATTCTGAGATAATCATCCATAAGGTTTAGATGTGCCAACCATGATATGATATAATTTCTAGAAAGACTGAAAAGCAACACAATATTCTGAGACAAAAACAAAAAAAATTTTTCAGGTGTCGGAGGAGTCGGACGCGGATCCACCAAAAGCAATGCTCCCTCCAGATGTTCTCAGAAGTGCTATCCATATTGAATCGCCGATAATGCGCAATGCGCTGTCGGAGTTCTTCGGCACTGCGCTACTACTTGTAAGTGTAGCAGCTTCGTAAGTACTAATTGTACTAATCGCAAATCACAAAGTTGTTTTACTTATGCTTGGTGATTTCAGTAGGGTAAAACTAAGTTTTGTTGCATAAATCTTTTAGTTATTTCTATTTATTCAATAACTTGATTCCTTGGTTTTTCTACCGAGTCTGATGTCAATCGAAAGCGCGGGGTCGAGATTGTGAATATGTAGATCATTCCGTTTTTGGTAACCGTGTGAAAGTATCTTTCTTTCAGATGAATACAGGTGCTTTTTACATTATCGACTTTGACAACGCGTTTGCCTGCCAGAGAATATTGCAACGACCTGAAGAAATGCTACTCGTTCGGAATGGCATCTGAGCTATACGGTGGATGAATCAAATGTTCCCATCATAATTTTTCAATATTTTGTAATGTCAGACGCACATTATGGAAAGACTTCGTCTTGACGTTGCTTTGATGAAGCTGTCGCAGCCGATTTCGACGTGTTCGTGTCCATTTATTGGACTTTTTAAACCATCTTTGTGTAATTCGTAGATCAGTAGCCAGATGGATAAGAGCTCTAAATAGTTTTGTGTCTCTCGATGACAGAATGAGCCAAGTCGAACGTTTAGGAGACGTCTACGACTTAAATTTTGAAATACTCATTCCAAAGTGGAAATCTTTACATGGTCAAAAAAGAATGTGATTCGTGTGTTTAGAATCTCAAAATAACAAGCCTTCGAGTGGGACAAAATTTGATCAAAAGAGCCAAAGCTAGATCTATCGTAAATGAATAAAAAGAACAGAAAAAATGCGACAAATCTTAGTTGCTTTAATAAAGTAAATGTTAACAGTAACAAAAAATAAAATAGCCTACATGTTTTCAGATTCTCGAGATCATAAGCTTTCGAATGACATCAAACACGATAAAAAAGACTGAAAAATCAATTTATTGGAAATAAAAAATTACAACAAATACGACAGAAGTAGTATTTGGCCTGATATTATTTATCGTGTTAATGTTCTACAAATACGAGGTGAAATTACTCGTCTCATGAGAGGAAGCGAAGACGTCACTAGCTTTGGCATGGAATTTTTTCCTTCCCACATACCGTACCATCTTCTCCTTGTCAGTTACTACATCAAACTCCTAACATCGCCGAGCAGTAGTCAATCCTTGCTTTATTTTTAAGGGGAAATTTTCTGTCTAGTGCCTTCCACATTCAACTATATTAACTAATTGCCAGTCTATCATCAGTCTGAAAATAAAAGAAAGCGGAAATCATGTACGTTACTGCCAAATTATAAGCACTCCTATTCAGTATTTGCTTGAAAGCTTCAGAAATTGTCAGAACTTCATTATTTCGCAGTAAGTTTGTTCATAAAATTTTAAAAACTGGATACTCAGTTTAGCTAAGCTGAGCGGTCTCTAGCACAGTTTTCACACTCTGATTGACATTTCTTCTCCTTTCTGCTAAAATCATTAGTCGCTAAGCCGTGGGTATTCCATAGTCGCTGGTCAGTGGCCTTTAAATGTCAACGTAACTAACCCCCAGTAAATGCAAGGATTGTTTTCCGCATCGCATTGGGTTATTTCTGGGGCAGCAACGATTGCTGTCATAGGCCTTTCTAGCTACTCATCTTAGATTAGATTTGAGCTCACCAAGCTAGGCAACATTTTCACGCTGAAGCCTTTCTGCTTGGCGCTTTAGTTGAGCAGTTAGGAGCTCTTCTACCAGATTGGCGAATAAAGGATTGAGTTGAGCTTTTCTTCAACTTTTCAAAAAACATAGAATTTGTGGGGATGCTTCTCAATTATTCCCGTTCCAGTTCATCGGTGATGCAGTAGTAATGCAGTTCATACTTTCGGGTGAAAAACTGAATACTTGGATACAAATCAACGTTGGTTGGGCTTTTGCTATCACACTTTGTGTATACACCTGTGCAAAAACATCAGGTAAGCTTTTGAAGTTGCCACTTTGGGAAGGTCATGTGCCTCTTCAGCAAGGGATCCTTATAAATATGCAAATTTACAGTGACTACTTATGTTTTTTCTAACTACATTTCATTTCACATGAGCCATTATCACATTTTACTGTGCTAATGCTAGCACTTTAACTTTCGACTCGTTTGTTCGCAATCATCCTTTATAAACGTCTTCGACATTTCGCGTGCTGATTCACCTGCTGCTTGGGGATTTCGTCATGTTTAAGATATCGTAGAATGCTCGCTGAGTCTAGTCTCCTAGCAATGTGGAAGATAGCCGAGCTAAGGCGTCGCCGCCCCCCCCCCCCTTATGATTGCTGAGGAGTGCTGGATGGAGGATCAAGCTAGTACCCTGCTTCTGATAGCCTATATCACAAGCAACTCGATCACCGTTGCCGCTCACTTTGTATGAATGGGATTAGCAACTTGTTGGAAAGGCGGCGAACATATCCAGCGGCCTGAAACGAGTCTTGAGCTCACCTTATTATATAAAAAGAGACATTTGAGATAAGAAGTGTATCAAAGAGAAACCTTTAAGCTTTCTAGGTGGTCACCTCAATCCTGCTGTTTCCTTGACAATGGTGACTCTTGGAAAGTTATCTTTCCCTCATTTTCTAATCTACTGCGTTGTACAGACTGCTGGGGCCCTAGTAGGAGCAGCCGCAGCGCTTGGTGTATATTACGGTAATTTTTTTTTAACTTCCAACAAAAACACTATAGCTATTGGCAATAAGTCAGCAATGGCTTGCAACAAGCTTATACAAAATAACTTGGATTTTGCAGATCAATTCATGCAGTTCACACGAGGCGTATATAAGATAATTGGCCCTAATTCCACAGCACGATGTTTTTGCTCCTTTCCTGATCCCCACATCACCAATACAACTTGCTTTTTTGATCAGGTTGTGTTCTTGTCAAAAACCATTTTATCGATTTTTCTAGGAGATAATATGTCTTAAAAATAACGATAATGTACATATATATGTACATTATGTACATATATATATATGCACATGCACACCCCCTTGCAGACGACGAGGTTCATCATGATCCTCAGCTGGGCGCGCTGTGCGGACGGGTACGAAGATTAGTGCATGCGCCAGTAGAAATTTAAGTTGATTAAGTTCTTAGAGGAACATTCTTATCAAAAAAAAAATCACTGATGAGACTTTTGTGTAAATAATTTTGGTAAACTTAAGCTAATGCTTCCCAAAATCTTGCTTTTCTCAAATAAAATATTCTGAGCTTGCCTCATCCAATCCGCCCTTTCAATTTACAGCGGATTTCTCGCCACGTATGTAGTAGAATTTTACACTATGAATAACTCATTATTAAGAAGATTTGGTGAATTATTGTTGAGAGACTTTTATGAATGTGCTTTTAGTTAGCAAAATGCTCAGTTGTCTTAAAAATTCTTACTTTCCATTATGAGAGCTACGTTCTTGAGAAAACTTTTCCAACTCTTTTAAGAAAACCGCATGCTTCTAAGCCATATATTACATAATGTTGATATTATTGTCAGTTTATCAATATATTCGTCAACAAACAACAACGTGTGGTAACAATAATGTATAAAAACGATCACAAATTGCACAAATCTCTATTAATACGTGAGTATCACTCGGTACTTTACCGTTTCCTCCACCTTGTTTGAGTCGTTTGGTAAAAACGTTTTTTTGCATCTGTTTGAAGTGTAAATAGTAATTCGATAGCTGAAACGAGATCGATTGTGTATTCCATTGTATTAATGGTAGATAATCTTTTTCAAATGGCTTGTTTTTTGTGCTATGATAGTCAAAATCAATTCTTGTTCCACATTAGAGGATTTTTCGCCGGATGAAGTTTTTTCGTGTAAAAAGTCAATAAGTATTCGATAGCGCAAATCACGTCAGATTCAATGATGTGAATGATTTTTCAAGAGAACTCCATAGAGCGCTGAAGAAGTCGAAAGAACATTGTACTTCGCACTCCAAAGGGTGGTATTTCGTAAACTAGCTTCAAGTCACCGCGTTATTTGCAACATATCGATTATCCGCGACAATTTATCTTTTTTGACTTCTTCAAAAAAATAAGGTGCTTTTTCCGAAAACAATCACTATGGGAGTTGTCAAGATTTGAACTATTGAACAGTTTATTGAAAGACTTTCATTTTTACTGTTAAAGCGCTCTAAAAAGGCCATCCTGAAAAAAAAAGTTTACCTTCAAAATTATAGAGATCTCAGCTGTTAGACATTTAAGAGAACCCTTTAAGAAAGTACGAAACGCCTTCTTCTAAGAGGTCAAAACAGAATAAAAATATCGAGAGTAATCCAAATCTGCGAAACCTAATTTTCTTTTGATCAAAATTTTAGTACTTTTTGCTGCTCTTTTTTGCAATATCATGATGTTACTTATTTATCTAAGAGAATTGAGTGGTGAGCAAAAACATGGCCTCAGGCGGGAATCAAGCCCGGGTTTCATCTTCCCGAGTTTTGCGAGGATGAGGTTTTTCGTGTAAATGGCTTTTTTCCAAGGACTTAATCAACTCAAATTCGTATTGGAACACGCACCACTCTTCGTAACCGTCCAAACGGCGCGTCCGCTGAGATTTATATATATATATATATATATATATATATATATATGTTGCAAAGGAAGGTGAAGAACATCTCATGCAGATCTTTAGAGTAAATCATAGAAAAACTCCAAATTTCCTTTGAGAAGCGGAATTTTGATACTTCGAGCGCTTTGTTTAGACCACGCTCAAATTCCAACAGATCCTTTCATTATTATTTGAGCTAATTTGTCATGTTGGCGTGACATGACATGTTGGCTCGAATAATAATGGAAGGATCTACTGAAATTTGAGCGTGGCTTTGAGCGAAAGCACTCGAAATAAAGGTATAATTATGATAAAAGTACCAGCCAAAGAGCAATCGAGTGCGCAACACTCTGTGTTGGGTGAAGGTTTCACTTGACATAGGAAGTAAAATGTACGTCTTCGATGAGTCTCTATGTGGAGTGTAAGGCTCCCGAAAGGACTGACTATGAAAAGATCGAAAGACGACGGGTTCTGCCCGGCTGACGAGTCTGTACGGACGAAACACGTGTATCGGGCTCTACAAAAGCCCTTACCAGACCACATGACAAGTTGGCTCAAATAATAATGAAAGGAATTTTGATAGTTTGTTCGACAGAGTCTACTCAGATACACAAATGTGTGCTGGAGACTGAATGATATTTTGCCAGATCGATTTGAGCCATAGTCAGGTACACAATGCGAGCTTGAGCGACTGTTAACAACTAGAAAACTTTATCCCGGCTTCTTTCAATGTAATTTGCTCACCATAAAATTCCATAACGAGAGCGGTTATTTTGCAAAAAAAAAAGACAGACGGAAAATCACACTCGTTCTTCGGTAATGAAATGTTTTTGAGGAAAAAGTACCTAAGTAAGGTGAACAAAACAAAATATCTAGAAAGTCGAAATTCCACGAAAAAATGAAGGCATGCGATTCTTTTCCACCACAGACTCTCTTATATGTGGAAATTCAGGGTAATTCGAAGATGTGTCATCGACCTATAGGCACACCTATAACACAAAGAAAGTTGATCATTGAGAAAGGAATATATTCCAGATCGTCGGTACTGGGCTACTACTTTTTTTCGTTTGTGTAATCATTGACAAACGAAATGGTATCCCTGACTATGCTCATCCATTTCTATTCGGAATCACATTGCTTGTGATCGGTAGGTCATAGTAGGTCTTTTAACGAGAAACATTGCTTTTCTGTATTAGGAACATGCTATGGCATGAATCTCGGATATCCGATCAACCCAGCGCGTGACCTGGGACCACGAATATTGGCCTTCTTCATATACGGTGATGAAGTCTTCTCGTAAGTTTTGCAATCCATCGTGGTAAAAAATCTAAGTTTTTCTACTTTGTGAGCCAGCTGAACCACAATTCGTTCTTGGATTTTTAATTGAGCGCTCTAATTTAGCTGAAATATATTTGTTTCTCATTAGCCGAATGTGTTTCTGTAGTTTGCAAAAAATCAAAATGAAGATGAACGGTAATTTCAACAAACTTGTATTAACTACTCTGTACTGTTCAATGACAACGTCGCATCGACAGTATTGTCTGGGTGAGCAGTGATCACTTTCAAAGCAGGTGAATTGTTTACTTGAGATCACCACTCTCTCTTTTGGTTTACTAATCAGGAAGAAGTTTCGAACAGGTTTTATGCAGCTTCAAAAAAATTTTTTCACAGCGATAAGATTAGTGTAGCTCCGGACACTATGGTGTCCACATGATAGCGAACGGATTAAAGATATCAATGTAGATGATGGATCGTTTTATTCTTGATGGAATCTGGCTCCACCTTAGAGTGCTGTTCTTTTTTTGTCAAAGACAAATGCTTAGGATCCCTTAGCTAACACTGTTCGTCGGTGGATTCATAAGTAGTTGTTCTGTTTGTCACGGTTATACAATAATTTGCACGAGTTTTAGACATTGATAGTGCGCTTCTAATTTCAGATTGCTATGAGGGGGTCCCTCTCGTTAATGTTACAAGGATTTTCTGAAGATTCTCGTACTTGTAACCTTTAGAACTCTACTGAAACATTATTATCACATAAATAGATACGTTGAAGCTAGTCATATCGTATATTTTTGATTGCATTCTTTCAGTGGTGGTCTTAGGCTATTATGAGTCGTAGAAATCTAGAATAGAACTAAATGTAATTAACAATTCTAGTAGTTGAATGGCGTGTCCAACTGATTATGGTATAAGACGTGTAAAGTAGCCACTATTTTGATGATGGCCTTCGCAATGAGTGATAATTTAGATACTGATTCCTATGCTTTTGAAAATCACCAAATTAGGTATATAGCTCCGCGTAGCGTTGTGCGTGGAGGTATCCTGAAACATATAGTTTGTTAATTAAATCTCAGACCCCAAGTTCGTTAGTCCTCTGATTCTTCTGGATTCGGTAGATTGGTAACAGACTTGCCTTGAAGGAAAATCAGTAATGATTTGATATATTGGTGGGCTTTCGAAAGTTTTTATATGCCAGATATGCATTTAATCTTTTCTAACGATGTTTGGTAAAGTCGAAGTATGAAGCATTCCTCGTCATCCGCTTTGTCCTCTGTCCTTCAAATCAGATGGATTTAGTGAATTTAGTTCTTTGTGTTACGAAATTTCAAAATACGCACTCAATTCCTTTTATTGGATGAACTACTGTTGTTAAACACCAAGAATACACTTGATGACTGGTATTATTTGTAATCTGCTGGTCGATTTTGCAGATATCATGATTACTATTTTTGGATACCAATCATCGCGCCGTGTATTGGAGGAGTAATGGCAGCATGGATGTATCATACCTGTATCGGTTCGCACATTCCGGATCCGGTTGATAATTTCCCGGAGTGCAAAGAGCGTGGGTTGGAAGCTGCAACTAGGAAGTCAAGAAGGAGCTCTAAAAGACACCGTTTTTCACCAAAGTAAGTCTCATTTACCCACTACTCGCATCTTGTCAAAACAGTAGACAGTTATGAACTCTTTTCTTAGTATGCGCACTGATTTCGATATGTGCACTGCTGCCCAATACGGACCATAGATACTAATTTTGATGCTCACGCTTTCTGCTTGTTTATTTGCTCTACAGAACTTTATGTCTGCGATGGCCCTATGGCGAGAAAAATTGATTCAAACACATTGCGAATGTTTGTAATGTTCCAAATATTGCTGGCATCGATGCGTGATTTGGATTGATCCGATTACAACCGATTAGCATTTTAGCTGCTCAGTACTCAAATAACTACATATAGCATGGAATCAAACCACCCCTCCACGTCGCCGCCCTTCTAAAACACCTGTAGAGTGCTGCCTTTTTCTTTGATACTCGAGCCCTGGATATGCAATTTTTTCTCTCGTAATTCTACGCAAAAGGTTGCACTGTGGAATTGATGATGGTCCAGGGTAGTGCAGTGCCTTGTTCTAACGTTTGGAGGAAAATCAGGAGAAAAGCTTGAAACAACTCTATATTCTTGTTTCAGAAGCGGCCGTTAGTGCAGTAATCCATGTTTACAGTTTAGAAGAGCTACACATGAACTTGTTCAGGAGCAATCCTTGATTTTTTTGGTGCCTCAAAATAAATACTTGTTCCACTACGTGCTTCTCCAGTCTCTCGATAACAACGTCGGAAGTACTGGGTAATAGCGTGATGCATAAATCGCATATTCATGAACATTCAAAACATATGTAAAGAACTAAGCGAAATGTAAACAGTGAATTTTCTTATTACAGAAGAGACAATATTTCTGACTTTCTTGGTTTTTAAACAATTTTCAAGCCAAAACTGATGATAGGTGTGAAATATGACCACAAAAGAACTGAGGTGAAAACAAAACTTCAAATCTGAGATGGATTCAAACTTTTTAAAATTCTTTCCGATAGCACACTACGTGTTCAACTGCACCACCGAGGTCTACGCTCTGCACTTTCCTCATCTGTGTTCTAGCCTATTTGGTCATTAAACACTCATCAACGGACCTGGTGTGAGGACAACAAATCGGGTTGATCTCAATAACTGAAGACTTGGGTGAAATCATAGTTCTAAACTCTATTTACTACCTAATTTTTGATTTAGAGATAGGATAAGGTGTGAGATAAAGGCAATGTGAGATATGTGAGATCACCTAGTGGCCTTCGGAGTGTTTTTAGTGGATAAAGGCTTGTAAATGGTGGACCATTTCAAGACAAGGTAACGCCGTCTGAAAGACGAAGATAATTTAGTTACTACTCCTTTCATAAGCTGAGACAAGGTTGTTAATACGAATTTTCGTGTACGGTGGTTGAAGTTTGAGGATTTCAACTTCGTCAGGGGCAGTGTTATAGAGCCGTATACCTATTATTACATGAATATTCTATGATCTCAATAAAATAATGGTACCTTTCGGTTATCGGTAATCACTTCGAAAGAACCTTTCTCGCTGGACAAAGATTTTGTACTAGATTTCAGTGGTCAATCAAAAGTTGAACCCTAGAGGAATGTGGAAATATACTTGTTTTTTGAAAAGGCCTTTTTTACAGCACTGTGGCAGGATAACAATATTACGTCTCATAAAGGCGCGCGTTGTCGCGAGTACTTTCGTTGTATTTGGGAATTTCACCGTAGTTTTGTAAATATTTTGAGGTTGCTCGTGTTGTATTCGTAAAAAAAAGTTCGTTCAATTGTTCCGTTGTCTTAAGCTGTTCATTTTCATTTTATTTTCCAAATAAATCCTAATAAGCCCGAACCAAAGCAGCCTAAGCCGCTATACGAAAAGCATGCGCACACGTAGAGGAAATCTCGGAGTATCAGAGAGTCATATGCTTTATCTAGAGTTTAGTCAAAGTGAAGAGAAACTCCCAAGTTCAAGAACAGAAATTGTGCTGCACTTGTGAATCGCGCTGTGCGATCGATATACATACACGCTAGCCGGCAAGAAATGCGCGTCGAGTGCGAAATCCAATCCTCTTTGGCTGCTACGGCGCGGAAAAAAGTCTTTTTTTGAGAAATCAAGCATACCATTGAAATCATCGAGACTTACTTTTTCTAGTGATATTAATCAATTAAATACGTGTAATATGAAATGTCGCTGTTTGATGTTACTCAGAGTTAATGAAAGAATCTAAACTCAATAGTGACTGATGAAGTGGAACAATGAACAAAAGTAGGCATTGAAAAGGGAGACCAGAATTTCCGTTAGAAATGTAAGTGACACTGTTGCGATATACTGAGGCGATGATTGACGCGCCTGAGTCTATGGGAACGAGTGAAGAAGAATGCAGGAGAGCATCTATGTTGTCGTGAAACGGCGAAAATGGCTTTAGTAATTAGATAACTACACTATGGACTGTTCTTATGATCTACCTACAGCCCTATCTACTCTCTGTACATCGTCTCTATTCCTACATCTCCTATAACGCGAAGCATGTACATTACACGGAATTCGCACACGGCAAATAGGGCCTTCAAAAATATCAAAGTAGTGTGGCAATCGTTACATTTCAACCGAAGTGGATACTTTCTGGAGTTTTGCTCAGGCAAAAAGAGAGTTAAACCTTAAGAAAAGATTCTTAAATATTTCTCAACAAATACATTGTGATAGCGCTAAATCAAAGCTTATATTGCGGTAAACGGAAAGGAATACAAAATGACATACGAGGAGAATCGCGTGTACAAAAAAAACCTCAAAAGACAAAATATTAAAGTTCACGCAAGAAAAATTTCCCTAGCGAAATTAACGATATTTTCTGGAGAGAAATTGCTTCAATAACTCAATGCAACGACTGTGTTATTGCACCTATCTGAAGAGATTGAGAACATTCCATATTTAATGATTTTTTTCCACCATCAGGTCATGGCATAGGCACCTTGTAGACAAATTATAGCGTAATTTGAAACTAAATAATCAAAAGAGAAGACTGAACAACCACCAAAATTAGAGATCCATAGGCTCGTTTGGATTTCGAAAGATGTTAGGTTAACTGTTTGCTATTCACTTGTATCGAGCTTACCGTGATTGCTAGGGGTTTCCGCTTGTCATAAGAGCAAATGAAGTATTCGTTGAGCACTATAACGTTCATGGTTTTCATTATATATAAAAATCGAGAAAACTTATCTTGATTAGCTGACGCGAGGTTGGTATCAGTCGTAGAAGTTCGGCTGACGTTTCGCCGACCCGCCTTCTTCAGAGCCTGAGCGTATGCAGTATTAGTCTATTTGAATGATTCGAATGGTCTTATTTATATGCTGCCTAGGTTAAGTCAGAAGATCGAACGAAGAAAGGGCGTGAGATCTCGTGTGATGGTGACGCATTCGTCCTTCCGGTTCATTTCGGGATTTTGGGCGGTTGTCCAAAATTCCTCAAGAGTCTTGCGCGTGGATGTCTTTGATTCCTGCGCTAGGATTGTGACAGTCACATCAAAATCCTTATTGTTGTGTTTTTGTGCCCATGTAAATCCAAAGGTTTGGTTTCTCTATTTTAGATTTACTATCTAGATTTTACATAGGGCACAAAAACACAGCAACATTGATTTTGATGTGAGTGTCACAATCCTAGCCCAGGAATCAAAAATATCTACGCGCAAAACTCTTGAGGCATTATAGATAGACGCCAAAACCCCTAAATGAACCGGAAGGACAAATTCGTCACCATCACACGAGATCTCGCGACCTTTCTTTATTTAATCTTCTAACCTGACCTAGGCAGCGTATAAATAAGACCATCCGAATCATTCAAATAGACTAATACTGCATACGCTCAGGCTCTGAAGAAGGCGGGTCGGCGAAACGTCAGCCGAACTTCTACGAATGATACCAACCTCGCGTCAGCTAATCAAGATAAGTTTTCTCGATTTTCATATGCCGAGGTTATAGAATATCGAACTTTTGAATTGTTTTCATTATAGTTGTTAATTCGACGGCCAGTCTATGTTGAAAGTGGGAGCCTCAGCATAGGGAGACTGTGCTGGTCGAGCTGTTCTATTCCCTGGAGTCGCGAAGAAGCCTAGCCGGCTTCCTTAGATCGTCACCACGCCGGCTCTTGTTGATCAGAAAGAGATTCCCACCTTAAGACTAGTAGGTAACAAGACTGCGGTCATTCGTGGCACGGTTACTCTAAGCTGGAACGTCGGCCTACTTCTCAGCCTGGGCGACCCTGCGGGGTGTTAAATTAGCGCTTTCATTCGCGGTCTGACACCCCAAGAAACCTTCTAGCCACAGTGAGGAGGTGAATCATTTGAGAGGAGTCATCAGTTTCATGAACTAAACCTGAAGACCGAAACTGTTAATTTCCTTACCGATTATTCTAATAGCATAAGGTAGATAGATAATATTCACTTGACTGAGGTTTCGTCGACCTCGTCGTCTTTTACTGCAGAATAGATTGTCCGGGGATACAAATCACTATCATTTGGTAATTAGCATAACAACGAGCCAATATTAAATCCTTTGAGGACCAGCGTTGATAGGCAGGCTGCACCGCGCCGTCGCTTTCCCACGAGAGGCAACAGCGCCATCATCTGTGCAAGCATGTCTGGCTGTCTGCCTGCCTTCCCACGAGACGTAACGCCGCCACGACAATACCTGGGTGAGATATGACGTAGCTCGGTGAGAAGGAAAGTGGCTTTTATGGTCCTCATAGGGTTAAGGACATCGCCAAGTGAGGCCATTCATACGACAGCAGCTCTATCGAAGAAGATTCCACTCAAAAGATAACGAAAATGAAGACCCACAACGGGGACGAACCATTCTAAACAACTGGTAAGAATCATCGGCTTTGAAGAAGACGAGGAAGTGGATACGTTAATGGAATAAACTTTCATTCCGATGCCTTGGTATTAGCTATATCGAACAAAGCCATTATTCGCTGTAATGCCGAGGTTAACCTCTTTAAGGACCATGTGGGACGTTTCGTCCCATGCCGCGCGGTCAAATCTCACTCAGGCACTGTCGTGGAGGCGTAATTCATGGGAACACATAAGCAGGCAGCATGACATTCTCGCACAAAGAAGCAGATGCCGACCCCCAGGACTGTCGTGCAAGCGACGACGCGACGCCGCCTGTCTATCAACAGTGGTCCTCAAAGGGTTAGGAAAAAGCCGGTTTTCAAAAAAACTTTACTGCCGGAAATTGCTTAGTTTTGACGTGAGTCACTGGACGCCTTCCTCCCCATGTTTCTCGACTTCTGAGAGTTCGACAAACAATGATTCCTGGAAAAAATTCACCTCAACAGATAAATTCATAGTAAAGTGGTCAATATAGACTGATATTTTCAAATTAAGAAAAATATTCGCATGTGAATGCGTCATTTTAATCATAAATTCATCGTTCTGACGTGCACGATTATCAGGTTTGAGTGAATCCCCGCAAAGATTTCGCGCTCCAATTGCAATTTCGTTTACGGTACTCGTGAGTTGGATAGAAACGGTGTCCCTTTAAAAATTCTCGGTTGATAAGGACTTCAGTTCTCCTCTCCTCAGCGGTTTCCCTCTCCTCAGTCGTTTTTCCATCATCGAGCTTCTCCCTCTCATTCATTCTCCTCCCAGTCATTCTCGTGCCAGTCATTTTTTTGTCATCCATCTTCCTTCCCTCAACCACTTCCCCTCTCTCCTTCAGTCACTTTCCTTTCAGTCATCCTCTCCTTTGTGGCATTTTCTTCCTGGTCATTTCCCTCTCAGTCATCTTCGTGTCGGGTGCCTTTCTCTCAGTCATTTTCCTGCTAGTCATTTTCCTCTCCTCAGTCTTTTTTCTCTTCCTGGCCGTTTTCCCCTCAGTCGTTTTCCTCTCCTGAACTGTTTTCCGCTCATCAGCCGTTTACATCCGCTCAGGCGTCTTTCTCTCAGTCATTTTCCTGCTAGTCATTTTCCTCTCCCCAGTATTTTATCCATCAAACTTCTTCCTATCATTCATTCTCCTCCCGATCATTTTTTTGCCAGCCATCCCTCTTCCCTCAACCACTTCTCCTCTCTCTCTTCTGTCATTTTCCTCTTCTCAGCCATTCTCTCCTTTCGGACGTTTTCTTCCTGGTCATTTTCCTCTCAGTCATCTTCGTCTCGGGCGTCTTTCTCTCAGTCATTTTCTTCTTAGTCGTTTTCCTCTCCTGAGCTGTTTTCCGCTCATCAGCCGTTTTCATCCTCTCAGGCGTCTTCCTCTCAGTCATTTTCCTCCCGGTCATTTTGCTCTCAGGCGCTTCTTCTCCTCACTTCTGCTCAGTCATTTTCTTCTCCTTGACCGTCTTCCATTCCTCCGCCGTTTGCCACTCCTCGGGCATTTTCCATCTCGATTCTTTTTATTTCTATTTTGTAGTGATAATGGAAAATGGGTCGGAAATAGAACCGTCACCGAATAACAACCACGTGAAATTATCCGAGGCTCAGCTCGTCCATAGTGAATTCGGTGCACCACTGGAACAATGCTACAAACTGGCCGTGAGATATTACAAAGGTCCGTTTGGCTCAAATGAATTGATTTTCACAAGATTCTCAAGAATTATTCATTTGAATGCTTCTGCAGCAGTGCTAGGCAATCGGCATCAGCTGGGAGTTGAACCCCGTATCACCCATATTATGGGGCTGCGTACTGCCATAACTCCACCCAGTGCCACTGCTCCGCTGCCACCACTCTTCTTTCGATATAAGCTATCATAGCTGCTAACAGCCACGTTTCAGCGAGTTTGGTCTGATAACATATATCATCGGCATTGAACTCAGTTCTTGGTAGCAGAGCGCTGGCTTCGGTGGTATAGTGGTAGCCACGCTCCCCCGTATGGGTTAAACGCGAGTTCAACTTCCATGTAATGTCAAGTGTTATGCTTACCATTCAACACCCTTGGGCATGTGTTTACATATCACAAAGGATAAAAAGATAAAATTGTCGGTGTTGATCAATCTCTGAAGGATACGCCATGCATTTGTCTTCAATTTTTGACTTCCTCTGAGGTGATTGAATGCATATCTGGCATTTACAATGACTCGCGCTGGTCTTCCGCTGAGCCGAGTCAGTGCTGCTTATCCTCCCAGAAAAGTCTGTGACCAGTCTGGTACCACTTTACCGGCCCCGGAGGGATGTATGGCAGGTGAGTCATGAGCGCGAGATCGAGTCGTTGACCTCGTGTGCGACGTAGGGCACCTCTGAGCACTGCGTCACATGCGCTCTTTGGCATACACGTCATACTAATGCTAAAAAACATCAGAAGAATGGTTTGATTCATCCAAATTTTGGACCTATATCGGAATTGGGAGCGCATGTGGCGCAGTGCTTAGAGGTGCTCTGCGTCCTACATAAGGTTGACGGTTCAATCTCTCGCTCATGGCTCACTGAACCGTGCATCCCCCCGCGTCGGTAAATTAGTGCCAGACTGGGCTCAGATTTGTCTGGGAGGACGAGCAGCGCTGATTTGGTTCAGCGGGAGGCCACTGCGAGTCATTGTAAAGGCCAGATATGCATTCAATCACCTCAAACGAGGTTTAAAATTGAAGACGAATGCTTGGCGCATCTCTTAGTGATTGATCAACGTCGAGAGCTTTATCCTTTTTAGCTCTGTTGCAATCGAATCTGCGTCTCACCCTTCCGAGGGGCATGTTCTAACACCACTGGAATTTCGACTACCGCTCAACATTCTTGAATTGTTTTGTTGTTCAAGGAACCTTGTGTCCTGAGCATTAGCTGAGAAAGCCCAAGTTTTCGTGGGTTCGGTGGGCGAGGGGGGAGGGGGACGCTCGATTAATATTTCCGTGCGAATTGTTGTGAATATGAAAATATTCGCAGCTTTACGCATTTATCTCAATGCGTGCGTTGCGCAAACAATAGGCGCTTTCAATCTTGAATCGTCTAGTGTCTTCAATTTAGTAGTGGACCTTGGTAGTATATTGTTATTTATCTGCATGGAAGACAAAGTTAACAAAGAAATAGCTCAAAAGACACCTCCATCATTGAGTACATGATGTAAAAAGCCACGATGTTCACTCTTGACGGTGATTTTTGAGTGGCGCTTTCCCGATTTAATTGAAGAAATACTCGCTCTTTCTCTTACGGGAAAGGTAGCAATATATATGAGTCTCGTTCGATCCTCTAATTTATTACTTTTTGTCTCTAATACAATGTTACAAATATACATTCAAAAATGTTGAGTGCTGTCATTTGACCTTGGATGGACAGGATTTGAACCCGCGTTTCTTCATACCATGGGCGCATTCTAGAGCACTATACCCTTGAGGTCACCGCTTTGCTCCCTTTCTGAACATTATCTAGATTTCTATTATGTTACCAGTTCTAACGGTTTTTTTTTTCTTCGATAAGACGAAACTCTTATATGTTTTCCGTCGAAGCTTATATTTCGCGCCATCAAGCCATCAAAGGAGCTAGAAAAGAATTATCCTCCACGAGAGAGCAACATCGTGTACTCCAAATTGTCGTTAGCGTTTGCGGTTTTCAATCCTTCGTCGGAATTTTTGTAGATTTGCGTGTTATTTTTGTTTTTTCGAGAGTTCCAGTAGACAGATTGTTTTGTTCAATTTGGATTTATGCGGCGATTGCCTGATTTCTTGTGCCTGTTTCCATGGCAATGCCCTTCTGGCTACTGTCTGCCTCGTTAGTGTTTAGTTAGATTTTCGAACAGAAAAACATCTTAAGAAATGTCTTTTTTTATATAAAGCTTGCTTGAGACGCCATTGTATTGAAGAAGATACTAATAGCGCGCGATTCAATTAGAAGAAGAACACACATAGTCAACGAGAATTCTTTTAATTGACCACTTTTTCAGCAGTAATTCGATGTTATGACCACAAATCCAATAATATGACAATGTACTTTGAGCCTTTCATGAAGCTTGTTATGAGCACTCATGCAGTGCACGACACGTGTTTCGGCCTTACAGCCTCGTCAGGTGAGCGGTGTCTTTTCGTTCAGGCAGTTCCTCGGGGGTCTCTACCCCTTACACAGAGGAGTTCATGACGAACTTTTCACACTCAATTTACAGTGAAACAATCGCCATGCATTCGGCAATCAAACGCTGAAAGGACACCACGGTGATTTTTTCTCGCGCGTTAAGAGTAAGAAGTTCGCCGTCAACTCCTCTATGTTAGGGGTGGATCCTTGAGGAACTGGCTGAACGAAAAGGCACTGTGCAAATTTCGAGGATCGAAAGCCGAAATACTTGCATTGAACTGCATAAATGCCTATAACAGACCTCATGAAAGGCTCAAAATACATTGTCAGGTTTTATAGTTCTTGAGAGAGGTCTCAAAATAGTCTATTACAATGATTGTTACAAATCAAAATTGTTGATTGGTAAACCAAATCCCGGAATAGATGTGTTGTAGCGTAGAAAGAGTGGTGACAAAACGGGCGTCAGTAGTGCGATGGCTCAGAGCGCGCTCCCGGATAGAGTGAGATGCGGGTTCGAGTCCCGCCTGGCGTAAGAAATTTTGCACATCACTCTACAGCACTGAGCAATTCTTGAACTTCCGACGGAAACTGAACTCGCATTATAGCTTTCCGAAATATTGCACTAACGCGAAAGTAATAGCAGGCAGGCGACCTTTTAGTGCAACAGATTAATAAATGCCCTGGGAAGAATAGGATAGTTTGTGTGATATTTCTGTTCTTTCTTTTGATCTGAGAACTGTTGGTAGCGAAGCTTAGATCCCTAAGAGCGCATAGAATTATGAAATTTCCTTAAGTGATGTCAGAACTGTCTACCTGGCATGATTGAGTTATGATTGGTTATTGATTCAGTAAAAAGTGAATTGAAGTTGTACTTGTTCAGGTTTCTCCCATCTGAAAGGCTTTACTTAGCTTGCTCCTATCACAGTGGTAGCATTTATGCTAAGTCTGAAGCATTCTCTGGTTTGTAATTGAAGATTATCCACGTTTTTAGCTGCCATGAAGTTATTTGACTATTTCTTTGTCATAATGAGTGGACTGAATCATTTAAAATGACAGCTATTGAACAATAATTCTGCTGAGAATCGGCATTGCGATGTATTAATTCCCTGGTTTGGAGAACTGTTTCCGCTGACCACAGGACCGATCCTTAGGCTAAAGTGGCGATAGTGTTTCTCACCACACCGTTTTTTTTTTTTTTGGCTCTGTTAACTCTTTCCGGAAAATTGTTGATCAAATTTTACACACTGTGCACAGTTTTCATTATTTAAAAAGGATTTCTTTTCCCTTCTTCGAAAGAGCTCGAAGTTTTTTCTATCGTTCTGACTCTGCATGATTTTCTCTACGTGCTCATATACTTTTTCTGCATATATAAATCTTATTTTCGAAAAATCGGAAGTATGGAACGTGATTTTATCCTTGCTTGTAAAACACAATAGAAGCCTTTTTCAAAAATCAAGGTTAGCTTCGGCTCGACAAGATTTGTGCTGTCGAATGAGTATTAGTAGACACAAATAGAAAGCGATCCACAGACCCTAGCCGTGCAAGCAAATCGCTCCGAGTGTGAAATATGACTTTTTTCGTTGACACAGTGTACTAAGTATACTTATTTGAAAACCAGCATATTATTGATTCACCGATATCTAAGCTTTCTTAGGATTACTGATATTCTAATAAGAAACTTTGTCCGTTGAAAAGGACCTGTGAAAAGTGGAAGGTCAACAATGACTCTTACCGTCTGGAAAGGGTTGACTCATGCACTACAGAATGTGATATTTTTCAAATGCAGTCAAGGTTTTTCAGTCCACTGTTCTGATAATGAGCTATAGTTTGTTTATTTTCAGAGAAAGAGAAGTCTGGAGATTTGCCAATTTCGTACGAAGATCGTGTTAAACTTATGGCTCTGAATAAACAAGTGAGTGCTCAAGGCATTGAAATGTTATTTGAAAAGTTTTACACTAGCACCCATATGTGTCGATTCCAATATATGTCTAAATGAGAACAGCTCAGTCCTGCAGGTTTTATGCACCTCAACAACCTCAGAGCATCTGAAGAAATTTGGAAAGTTAGAAAAGTTCGACAAGCAGGTTCCACGCCACCTGAATGACGGCCGGAAGAATTTCTATTTTGGCGTACATCGGTGGTGCTTTTCCACAGTTAGAACGACTCATTTCTTGACAGTGTTGTGACGTGCAAAGAGAAACTGATCCGCTACGGAATCTGGTGAGGATAGTATTGCGAAACCCTTCCTCATCTATCTTACTTGGTCGGTCTCTCACCTGCAAACTTCCTCATCATCAAGCAACTTGACATCTTATAACTTTCTTCAATAGTTTCACCACCTTCAGAACTTTGAAATTTCAGACTTCTCGTATGCATAAGTAGAGCTTCTCGTCCCAAATTGTATGAATTACATGGGTTCTGTTTAGACCCGTAAACTTCATTCTGAGCACAGATATGCCATTTTGAAAATACAGTTGACTCTCGCCAAAGAGTTCCGGCTTACTTCTGCTATTTGCTTCCTTTGAGCTCACAAGAATAGCTTTGCTTCAGTTTCATGAGAGCTCCGCATTTTAAACGTCATAACAACTCAGAAGATAAGACTTCGTTGAGCAAGCCATGTTGGCCACCTTTAATGCATTTTCAATGTTCACAACTGTCAATTCAGATGCATGTGTGGCGCAGACATAGTGTCATTCTACTTTGCGATTCTGAAACTGCGCATATTACCTCATTTTATGCCTTATTGAGTGAAGAGAAAATCATTCACCTGTCACCTGTCGTCTCGTTAATCGTCGAGTGACTCAAGCGGCCATCAGTGAATTTTCCATTTCTCCTTCTTGTGTTCAAGAGTAGCCCTAGCCCAAGGATCCTCCTCGCCATAGGAGTTCACTGAGCATTGATCTATTTTCTAGACTTTTCGTAGAAAATCGGACTATGGGATCGGTGGTCTTGAAATTTATAGCACCCATAAATCTCCGCTTGAATATGTTCTTTCATAATGCTAAAATCAAACTTCAGCTTGCTGGAGCCCACAAAACATGTTATCCTCTTTTTCAGCCATTGAGACTTAGTTTTGATTATGGAAATCCAAATATGGAAATCTTCTGAATTGGCGGATTTCTTTGATCAAGGCATGATGATGTTCTCAAGGTTTTAATAACTGTTGCGTCCATGGGAAGTCTCAAGAAATTAGTTCCCACTTATGGTGTTTTGAAAGCGTCTGGGCTTGAAGTTTCTATAGAAAAATCATTTCGGAAAAATATTCTATCAACTTATATGTACCTCTGATGTGATAGGTGAAGTACATTTCCATTCTATTAACTCTAATGGCTCTGAAGTTTCTTAGATTTCCAAACGTTCTCGATTGATATTATCAATCGGCATCGCTGCTAATTTTCCATCCTGTTAATTAAGGGAAATTTAAAGCACAGACGTCAATCGTGCAGAAACGTAATCACCCACGACCACTTTCTAGAGGGTGAGAGCTCCTACGCCCCGTACTGTCTAGGAACTATGACAAATATAACATTTAAGTCAAAAAAACTAGTTGGAAATACAATGCCAAATGACAAATGACAGCGATTATGTTACTGTTCGTCTAATATTTCACTTTATTTTATACCTTCCATTATAACAACTCATCATGCGGTTACAGTAACAGTACTTATAGCATTCGATTCATCTCGCATTCGTTGTTTGAAAGATCTCCAAACTTTTTGCTTCTTGTTTGGACTGCTGCTTGAAGATTTTGTTCTCTCTGTAAATGTCGTCGATTACTGATCGAGCAGATCTCTTTGCATTCTCCAGGATAGCCCAGCTAAGAGTCCTCTCGCGTTTGCAGAAGTGTGTTAAGAAGGGTCTAACCAGCACATTGTTTTCGATAACGTGCATGATTAGCCACTTGGCCATCACCCTCAACAACTGTATTATTGTCACAGATTCACGATTATAGTTTCTAATTTTTTGAGCTACAGAACTGTTCACAGCATAGCGAAGTATGAATACGTTACGCCAATATGTTCTTGAAATGCTGAAGAAGGTCTTGCTGAAAAGCCGTTCATATTTGTGTACCTGTTGACAGTCGCATAATTCATTAGGAATGATTATAGAGCAAGAATATCGATGATTGATTGTTAATAATTTGGGCTTTTATTGGAGCCTCCAAAATGATTTCTTTTTTTGAAGAGTTCGAGACTAGTATCTTTCCTATATGAGCCAGATCCGAAGTTCTCATCAACAGTAGTTATTGGAAACGATAGTAACATGGTCTTAATCGTACAATGGCTAACGTGTCGGTAGTATCACCTTCTTAAGAGCCGTTATCATTCTCAATATGCGTTTTCACTTGTTTTTGCTTTGTCATGAAATAACGACGTATTACTGCTAGTGTTCACTCCCTTTTGTTTTCCACATTGTTCGAACAAATCTCATGCACTTATGACTTACGAGTGAATGAATGGAGGCAGTGATAATTGATGACTGATTTCGTTGGCACTGACATTGGTGTATAAATGAATCCTCTATCTAGGTTCGACACGGTCCTTTCGCCGACAGTTCTGATAGTGCCGGATGGTTCGATTTCTTTGGAAATGACATCACGTGAGTATTTTTCCCATGTTTTATCAATCATTGTTGCTTCTCTTCAGCATAGTCTACTCCTTTTTGATCCATACTTCATCATACCTTTGTAATTTTGGTCACTCTTGGATTTAGACTTCAAGTCAAAACTAGCGAACAGAATTTCAACTTTTTTTCTTTTACATCTTCTCTCTTGTCGTTGCCAATTCAGTGTGCTCACAATGGAGCTCAAGCCTATTTTTCCTGTTGTCTTCTATTTTTTTTTCTTTAAAATTTGAGTTACTACATCTACTTAACTTTATTTGTTGAAGTATATGTCGTATGATAATTAGCTTTGAAGCTTTTTTGACTCATGTAACTAGTGATCCATTGAGGATTCAAATTTCTCTCAATATTCCAGTGATGCTTACGAGCTTGAAGTAGTAGCATATGATCCAATAATTTTGGGCGATATGTAGAACTTTGACCCTTATGCGGGAATTGAACACGCGTCTCACTCTTTCCGGAAGGGAAGAGAGGAGCGGGGGGCGTTCTAGCCACTGCACCGGAGCTTTTTTAAAACTGTAACTCTTTCTGCGACACAATCCATAGGAGCTGTCAGTAGTCAATCGTCAGCAGTTTGGTCTGCTAAGCACATTTTGACATTGAACTCAGTTATGCCCTTGGTCATTAGATTTATGTAATCGACAAAATCCTTCCCTAACCGCTGTTTTAGCAGTGATACGGCATTATATCTGTTATCCAATTATGTTAGTTGGTGGCGTAGTGGTAGAACGCACCTCTGGTATGGGTGAAACGCGGGTTCAATTCCCCGCCCAAGGTCGAATGTTTTAGATGCCACTAAATGGTCTTAAATGTGTATTTGTAACGTCAAAACACTGTTAGAAAGGAGTAAAGATGGAGTATTCGTATAGACGTCATGCAAATTTTGCACCTTGGGCAGGAGTTCTTGTCGATTACACTTTCTAATCGTTGAATTCGCCTTGATCTCTCCTTCAAACTGTCGTTTTATAGTAGCTTGATAGAATAGTATCTGAGTTTCATCATATATATCGTATACCTTGTCATTTTTTGATGGTGGAGGTGGTGTACTACTAATATTGGCGGCAGCTTACGGAAGCACGAAAGTTAATGGATTTGTCATTTGTTTCGGCTGACAAGGATTAGTGTTTTAGTGTTCGAAACAAAATAACTGGATTAACTAACCATCTTTACTCAGTCGTTTAATGTGCTCTCGTTTTCATGTAGGTCTTCCGATCTATAATTGTATTACTTTTTCAGATTATTCAAAAAGTAGCGTAATGAAACAACGCAAGAAGGTGTTAATCGCGCAAAGGTCTCTGCGCTGTTCAAGTAATAGCTTTTCCAAGAAATTTCTTTATAGCTGTACAAAGCAAAAAGAATGTGAAGTAAATGTCAGACATCACATTAAATTGTAACTGCGTATTTCTTGAAATTTGTCGAGGAATTTAGCGCGACCTGTGGTCATAGTATGGCCGTAGGTATTCATTATAGTCAGTCAGCGTAGTTGACTTTTTTCTAAGCAAAAGAAAATTATTTAAGGAAAGCTGAGGTAAGTCGTGGTGTCAGTTTTTCGCAGCATTTTGTTAAATGGTTATCAGTTTGCATTTGAAATCGTATTAGATAAGTCATGTAAGCGAATTTAAAAATTGTTTCATTGAATTTCCCAGATATCGCAATTCGGCCGTGGCCGCCGTCAGTTGATAATTACCTGTGATCATGGGAAACGATCTTAGTAACATAAATAATGTGTATCTCTATTAGCTTCCATCTTCTCATCCATTGTGTTGTCATAGTGAGCGTCAATAGAATGCCGTTTGTCAGTGAAATTGATTTCAAGAGTTTGCTCGAGGGAAATTGAAAGCACTTTACTTTGATTTGTTGCTTTTTTACATCTTTTGATGGGAATGCAATCATAGATAGTAGTTCACCACATTCAACCGTAGTGTTGGTCTATTCTTCCCAGTCCTTCCAAATGTCATCATCGAGCTTTCCAACTGCGATAGTCCCCATGGGCGATAAATCTCCCTCTGCATCGTAATTTGGTATCTAAATTACGCATCTAGTCGTGAAGATGATAGATTATAGGAGAAACACAATGTATAGGAATTTGTCTTAGACATAAGTGCTGTTTGTTTGTGTGGAAGTTTCTTTCAAATGTTCCTTTTCTCCTTTCGCTGTTATTGAAGTAAATACGCGAGGTTTTTGCTGAAACCTAACAGGTGGGTGTCCATTCTAATCTGACTTCTGTTTCCAAGATTTTTGCTCGTACGATTTAAAGTTAACATTAGTGTCTGCTGACTCGAAAAGTTTCCTGTTCGACGCTCAGAGATGACTTTGCCGAAGTCTTGTGAGGTTGTTATCACTAGCAGCCGTTGTAATCTCTCTTTTCGATTTGGATCACCCTGCCAAGTGGGCAGATGGTGGTCATCGTAATATAACCCATTTGAGGCAGTTCTCCTAACGTCCAATGGGAGTGCGAATGCATCTTGCGAGAAAAAAAACTATCAACATGCGATGAAGTTGTTCCTTTTTTTGAGTGAGCAAAATTATTCACTTTCCAGTTGTCAACAATACCTAAAAGTAGCATATTGAGTAAAAATCAGAGTCCAATGGACTGTTTCTTGAAAATGATGCCTGCGATGCCAGGTCGTTGGTTGTTCGGTTTGTAAACTCCTCAGGCCGTACAGTCCAAAAGCAGTGGCTATTCCGCCACGTAGTTAGTTACCTTCGGTGGTATGGCACACTGAGGCTTTCTAGAGGCAAGCTCCAGTATAAAAACTATGTTCTGTTAGCTATCAAATGGCTGCGAAAAATCTAGTAAACGTTTAATTCTGCAGAGTAGGCCAGTGATTAATAGCGTGTCCATCAAAAATCATGCACTCTCAAAAACAAATAGGCACACCTATACCCACAACGACACACGTCCTAGAGAAGAAGAAAGTGTTTTAGCGAGCGATAAACTTTTAGAGTGATCTTATGAAGCTTGTATGAAATTAATGGACCATTTATTAGCACATTTGTCTTCTCGAGTCTGTAGAAGCCGTGTATTACTGACCAAACATCATACCAACAGTACGAAGTGAAGAAGCTGCCTTTGATTGTAAGACGACTCTGAACGAGAATCATTTGAAGATAGACGAGAAATGGGGAAAATGAGAGCACCTGGTTTTCGGGGAGTAGTAGCATGTCCTCATGCATCATAGGCAGAGGCGGTAACTTTTGTAATCTTTACTGGTTTTCTCTGTCGAACGATTCGGGACGGATAAGTTAAATTTTCTCGCATATTTTGTTCATTCACTGAACGTACTTTGCTGATTTGTCTTTGCGACCTAATTAAGCCTCTTATCCTCACGAAGTTGTAAAATTGGTAATAGCCTAATGTGGGACAAGCCGACTTCCATAATCCACGTGGGAACGCTTCAGCGTGGCTATCTCACCATTCCGGAAGGCATTGATTCAACCAACATTTAATGACATTCCTAACGAAAATGAAAAGATCATGCAACAGCTGAATTACAGTGTTTATTTATCCGTAATCTACTAAAGTATTATGCCTTCATGGATCATGAATGCAAGAAAGAATCGATTTTGAGAACTACAGCAATCTGTACAATGTGAACTATGTGATGTCAAGTTATATAATAAATATCAATACGTAGCAATCTTTTTCTTTACTTGTCTCTTTAGCTGAAAAAGTCTCATTTCATGCGTAGTTTTTGTACTGGATCGATAGCTTTGCGGCTACCGATTAGTTATGCTACTTTGTACTAAGGAAAGTATATAATACTAAGAATTCTCGGCTTTATGACTTATGACTCACAGCGTAAGCTAGAAAGTTGCGCGTCCTCTGGGATTGGACGCCCGCCGAAATTTTTTGAATTACAACGAGTTTTTTCAACGGCTTCTTGTGGTTTTATGCTATATCTGCAGCATTTCGAGATAACAGTAAGTCGTCTTGTTTCTGCTGTTGTCTGAGGAGATTTTTCTTATACAATATGCAGAAGTATTTTCGCAGTTCTTCGTATTATCTTATTTTAGAGAGAAACTTGGTTTTTTTCTAATCAAGTAAAACAAAGGTGGATTTTAAGGTGGAAAGTGGTTTGGTTAATTCCAAGCTTATCTCTATGTTCGACTTCGTTCGATTGGTAATACCATTTTCATTCGATTTTTGAACATTTCTAGTTATATACCCACTGATGTAGAGCGATGTGCAAGACTTTCGTACGTCACTAGTGCAACGTATAGAGCACGCATTCCCGGAAAGAGTGAGGTGCCGGTTCCAGTCCTGTCTGACGCGAAAGTTTTGCACATTGCTCTACATCAGTGCGTATATATTCATACCATCATACCATCGCTGTAGGCGTTTAAATAAAAAAAAGAATATCATTTCTAGTTAGTTGGACGGTTCATTGGGTTTTTCCATCACAAAATTAACGTTGTATTCTCCCTTAACTCTCTCAATTACCATTTTCTTGAAAGAGAAACCCTTCTATTCAACTCACTGAAATTATAGTATACTCAATACTTGAGGCTTTTTTCTAATTTCCTCCATATCTTCGGATTCATGTTTTTTATATATAGTCCGTGTTTTCTAAATGGCTCATCTTGATAGTGACTCAAGAGGTTACGCATGAGAAGAATCGTATACGGATATGAGCGCAATATTTTTCAAATTTCCTGAGGGACGTGGAGATAAATGTCCTTTCCAGACATATTGGCTGCACGCAGGGTTGGTTGTCAGACAATCGCTCATGTTCAGCAACCTAGTACTGATGATATCTGAAAGTCGACAAATGTGTTATTTTAGGCTTTCCATGTTTTTAAAATTATAATCTTAGGCTTTCGTCATATTGTACATATCTACGTCTAGCATTTTCATACTGCACAATCCTTTATCAACTTGAACGTTATGTTTTCAACTTTCACATTCACTAAAGTAGCTTCTAATTAAGGGTTTCCCCTCCACTACATTTTTGGCTTTGTTTATCCGTCTCTTAGCAGGAGGGCGGTAATCGAGTGGTTCAGTGTTGCATGCTATTAGGAGGCAAGGTTTTGGTTCATTTAATCTGGATTCACTCAAAATTTCAACGGTTTGATTTGATCAGTACTCGACGACATTAATGAAGGTACGAAATTATCAAACAGCAATCGGAACAATTTGTGTAATGTTCGAAGACCAAAGGACCATGAATGCAAGGAAAGAAATCGGATGCTGAAAGAATGAGATTCGCATGGTAAAAGTGATAATAGCTGTTTTGAATAAAATAACTAAATACAAATGCAGCGAAATTTTGTAATCTTTTCTGTGGAAATCTTGTGGTATTGGAAAAACCATCTGCTGAACTTGTGTCCAAATCGTGCACCATAGGAAAGTGATTGCTTTTCTGCCCAGATCGTCAGTATTTAGTTTAGTGTAATGTATAATTCAATTTATGACGGGTTTAATGCCAAGAGGCTAGGTGCACTACGCCAGGGGTAATCACGAGGGTTTGGTGCGACTTCGGACCAGTCCAACCATGTCATCCCTTCAGATTCGATGATTCAGTAGCAGTATCTTCTCTCGAGAGCCTGCTGTTATCCCAAAATTTGAAGGCTGCATGTGATAAAGGCCTAGGGGCTCTTTTGTACAAGTATCCTTGAATAATAGAGCGGATCGACTCTGACCAGTATACAACTGCATCCATTCCAATAGTTGTAAACCGAACCAGTGTGGAAATTTGAAAGTCATCGTGAGCATGATAACAAGGAAACCGTCGGATGAAAGAAGCAGCGAAATGCGGACAGCATGTAATTGGGGATCATTTGAAAATAGATTTGAACATTTGACATATTCGCCATGTTAACTGAAATGAAGTTTTTTAGTGCAGGTGAATCACCGTGACATTGAAATTAATTATGATTATAGTGCACTCATTCTTAAAAAATCACAGTGTAGCACTCAGAGTTTTAATTGCATGTTCTCAAACTAGTTTGTTACGTAGCAGATTATACTCACTTCTTCTGTTCTAATATTCTTTCAAAATCATTTTCTTACGTTTTCGATGTTCAAGACAGATGATTTTGTCAACTTTCGTCGTGAAATTGTACAATCTTTGCTCTTCGTAAGGTTCACCTGAGTGGCATCTCATGTCCTGAAAACGGAAATTCCAGGTGTTGAAAAACGATTCTTTATTCTGTTTGTAGCGATCAGTTTTTCTTTGATCCTCTACAAATATGAAGTAAGCATTTTCAATACTCTGAAGAACGCCCAAAGATTTGCACAACTGAGTGGGAAGTAGTCAGAGCGTGTGAACTGTTATCATTATCGTTGCTTTAAAGTGTCGGCAATTTTGATTTCAGTGCAGTGTAATTTTAGGCTTGGGTGATCTTTTCCTCAAAAGTATGAAATTGCTTATCTGTTAGCAGTTTACAATGGATCAATATCACAACTTTTCTAACTGCTGCTAAGTTGTTCAGGCAGCATTATCTTCAGAATTTTCTCTTAATGAGCGGAAACTGGTAGTCACCGGTTCTAGATGTTTAAGCGTGGAGTGCAGCTGAATGTTGTAAGCGTTTCATCAGATCCAAGTATCGCATGGTTTAATCTGCTGACTTTTAGCATCATGGATAAAATTTTTGCTAGAGCTTATTTAATCAGAACATAAGTTTTAGTGTTTCGTATGAACTAACGACGCTAGTGGAGAGTTGTTCTCCCATCAATTTTTCAAATATTTTCAATAATTTTCACTGGGAGACGCCTGCAAAAAACGATCCGTTCGCTTAAGATGCTGCTTGATCTAGGCAACGACATGAATTCATCCATTCACTATCGTCTTTAAAAGTAGTCAAGCTGCGCGAAATATACAATGAGTGACCGCTAAATGCTTAAGCTATTTGTACGCTACAGGATCATCACGTATGAAGGTGTGCGAGGTGTTGAGTGTATTAACAAGGAGACGACGCCCGTGAAACAGAGATGTGACGACGGCGTTCTTGGAGATGTTCCATCCACGAAAATAGGAAGCGGAGTGTTTTTGATGAGTTCATCTCCTCGAACTTCAATCTCAAGCCCTCCAAAATGCTCAAGCTACTCTGTATGTGGATCTGTGATTATGACAATCGCTTTGCCATTCATGAGCTTGGGGTGGATAGAAATGTCGCCACCTGGTACGACATCTTCCTTCAACCAGCGCCAAGTGTACTTCAATAGGTTGGAGAAGTAGGTAGAAAAGTATTTTCTATTTTAAGAACCGGTGAGATCACAAATCTCCACAAGAGTTGAACTAACAAAACATGTGAGTCATTTTGTTGAAAACATCTTGTTGCAATCTCCACGTTAAGGTTCAGCTTCTGCTGTCGTTCGTGGCCTTCCTGTTTTATGTTTTTTCTTCTAGTTTCGGTTATAAATTCGGAAACGATTGATGGACCGAAACAATGCGTGTTTACAAAGTCATGAATTTCTAAATTCGTTATTGAGTCTGGAATGACTGCTTCGCGAAAAGTATAGCAATACGAATCTCTAGTGAAAATCCAATCTCTTGCACTTCTATTTCTTTTCTCCAGAGAACAAGAATTTCCATTTTCCCATATCAGCATAAATTGATGTTTCGTTCTTCAAATGCTGCAGTAAATCCGGCCAAATCTCTGAGTACTCACTGCTTATCAATACTCCTAATCACATGTCTTAGAAATTTTCAAAGTATTTGTTAATATTGGATCCCTTGCTTCGTTGAAGACAAATGAATTCCTAAACCTTATCGAAAACTCTCTTTTCACTGGGATTGGACACTTACAATTCCTCATTTCCGCTATAAATGTCATGAACGACTCGTGTTCATTCTAATTTGACAAAAACTTGGATATCCATTCTCACTAGAATTGTCGAAATATCATTAATTTGTTCATCACCTCACAGAGACTTCACAATTAATCAGCATCCGCGGCATGTGGACTAATTTCGTTCAAACTTCCTCTAATTGGACATGACAGAAGTTTTCCTATTGACTTTGTTCAGTTACATAAATTAGGAATTGTTTTTCTTTGACAGATAGCCAAAGAACTTTCTGCTGATCTCTTTGACCACACCATCCTCTGTGCGTAACTTAAGGCTCGCAGCACGATCTTGATGACTCTGTGTTTGTCGTCAAGGCTCTTGTAAGTGTTAATGCCCTTTAAATATTCTCCTCAAATACCCATTTCTGCTATCAAGTTATCATCTGGAATTTTTGCTTGTATATATACAAAAAGGGGCGTGAATAAATATTTGTTCTCTCAACTGTGAACCAACTTTGGAAGCGAATCCGTTTCCCATGAACATCAGTGTCTTCACTTGCAATCTGGCCATCATTTTTTCGAACTCGTTAATGATTGTATTATACCAGTGATATTTTCAGAAAAACGAAGATATGGCTTTCTGCAATTACCTTCCACTTCCGTGTTTGCCTATTCCAGTTTTCGCATGTCATGCTTGGTAATTAGGCTAAATAATCTTGACATGGTGGTATCACACAGCCGGACTTTTCTGTTAGTTTTGCAGTATGTCGTGAATTGTTTATTTATCTCACGAATAGATCTTGTTTACCTACTAAATAGGAACGGGGAGATTGGTGGAGGCTTCCGTGAGTGCTCCGGTCTCAAATAAATTAAAGACTTTATCTTCAAAATCGATTAAATTGAGACGTAGCGACGTCTTATGTTCTCATTCAATTGTGGTTTGTTGTATTGAATCATTTCTGGCATCATACTTGCTTTAAGGCTTTTTTTTTACCAGTCCATTTCTCTGAATGCAACAACATTTTCCCTTAATGTCAGACGACGGTTCATTTGCCTAGTGACTGCGGGCGTCACAGAGGACATTACGGATGTTGTTTTTCCGGAAAATCGATGCAGGAAAAAGGATAAAGGATAGTAATCAGTCGATGTACCATGTCTTCGACTTCTATCAACTATGGTGGAGATTATCGATACGCATCCGATCTGATACAGTGACTTAGATGACGCCTACCTATCAGTCAGTGGTTTTTTTCTTCCAGGCAAGTCTGATTCCGATTTGCAGACTTCGATCAAATAGAAAGCCTGGTGAGCCTAGAACACGAGTCAGACGTGCAACTACATCTGTTTTGCAGTACACCTCTAAGTACCCTGTGCTCAGCGTCAATTTAGGAACTTCAGCTAATCTTATTCTTTCACTTCTCTTACAAGTCTTCATAGGAGGTGGCTATAGCAGTGGTAGTAATGGTGGTAATCACGAACATGTTGCTGGTCTGATCCCAATTTGAGCTCACTAGGCCTCTTGTGCCTATGAAATCGGGAAGTTTTTACCAAGCTCATTTGGGAAAAGTGTAATCTCAATCTAAGTAGGGAAACTTCAGCGCGGCTATCTTAAGAGTCCAGGGTAATTAGCTCGATTAGCACACAACGATTTCTATCACTTAAGAAAATATTTCAAACAGTCACCGATCTAACACGCTTGAAGTTCGAAAACCTTTATGGGTGATGGATGCGAGTAAACTGATAGAAACAAAAAGTACTTTGATCCGCACAGTAGGTGCGAAGAATATAATTGGACCTATGTCCTTTTGACATCATTTTATTGCCTTCCTGCGCAGTTTTGCAAGCTCAACATCTCCAAGAAGGGCCTATCTTGGTAATTTTGGAAAACGACTGATAATTCCCCATTAATTTTCAGAGTGAAGCTCTTCTCAGCTATCATCAATGAAGTTTTGTGTAAACGTCTTCCGTTTAAGTTGCTTAAGTTTTGGAGATTTTTCACAACCGGATTCTCGACAGAGGCCTTCAATGCTAAACGAGATTTTCATTGCTTCATTGATTCCTCAGATTTCGGCGTTCTGAGATCTAGCTAATTTTCTAATGTTGCTGTACTGGGTATATTTTCAAGTCGTTGGAGATAGATATTTTTCCCCTATATTTGACAAGAGATGTCTGTATATAGTTTGCCGGCTCTTCCTAGTGTCTTGGCAACGATTTGTGGCCTTTTCGTTCTCTTGCCTCCAAATTAGGTGAGGTAAATTAGTTTATGTAGTGTTTATAATCTTTAGCCGTTAGAGGATTTTCTGTATCAGTTATAATCTCATTAATCGTTAAATGACTCATAAGGGTATCTTACAGAGTAACCCAGTGAGCCACTAGCTTGATGCGCCTACGTTTCTAGTGAATTTCCCTGATGTGATGCCCACGCGTATTTGAGCAGTTTATTGCAGAAGCCAGTTCTACTAAGCTCGTCAAACTCTCCTAGAATGAATTCGCTCACTCTGAACAAGCTCCCATATACTTCCCATTCACTTCACGTAATCTTGGCTTTCTAGGAAAGTATAATCTGCGTACACCTAAGAACATCCACACATATGCGCATAATTGTGTTTATGTCTATGGAGAAGATATGAGGCAATCAAGCACAACAGACATAGGGAAGTAATTTCAAAGTCCACCATCGTTTGAAGGAAGACACCTTTATTTTCCAAGTAAAACTCCGCTAATTGGAGACGATTACGTATCTTCTCGACTAACTCAACTTGGGATTCCCTCTTTAACGGAGATACATGATCGCTCACCACTTGTTTTCGAGTTCGAAGTAACAGCCTGCTAACTGTTTCGAATTTAGCTTTCTGTTGCTTAGAGGGATGCCAAATCGAGTGCGCTTATTAGATTTGCTATCGTATGGGCTCCTTTCGCTTCTTCGCGATGCCAGCCCACTTTGAGCTGTGTATTGCCTTTTTAGGTTGTTTGAAATCAACGGCGATGTATCTGTATTTATTGGTAAATCATACCAATTTTTCCTTCTTAGTTTTCGTTATGTTTTTACTTCTCTATCAATTTTTTGTCTTTTTTCAAATGTAATCAAGTGTCCGTAGAATTCCAAATTTTCCTCGTTCACGTAATTTTTCAATCAGCTGAAGAGTTATAATGGATCAGTAGCAGTTACGTTTCTATCGAGGAAGTCCAGTAAAAATTTGACATACATGTCGGCATTTTATCATATTACTATGGTCTTCCATTATTTTTAACAGTTCCCTCAATAGTTAAAAGAATAGTAATTTTCAAATTTGTATCTTGAAAACACATGACTTAGTCGTACATCTGATCAATTCGGTACAACATTCAGCTGAGTCCAGTTTTTTGACTCTAATATTTCTTTAGTGTTTCATATCTAAAGAGCTTCAACTGTTGAAGTCGATGTAGATTTTTATGACGTATAATTACCGCCTTTCCTAACGTTGTTGTACAGTTAGTCGGAGTCGTTTTACTTGATTTACATGTAAATCCAATTTGTTTGCTTTGATTTGGCAAAGATTCGATTGGTCATGCATGCATGCGCTGGCGATGGTACATTTTTCAAGTATGTAGATTGCGACTCTTGGTAGATACTGGTGTGTTCCACGTCACAATTTCATCTTGAGTATTCTAAATCTCTTTTGATAAATGCCATTGTCGCGTTAAAAATCGCACGCTCTTATATTTGTAGTTTGCATTGTGCGCGCCACTTCCAAAAAAACATGAAATGAGTCCAGTTCGGAAATGCAAACATAGGAAGAGTTGCTAACATAAAGGCGAATAGTTTTCCGAGATATTTAGTTACATTTGAGATATAAGAGAGACATTGGTATAACTGTAAGGCGAGAGAAATTCAACATCGTCTTTATTCGTGCATAATTGTTCGCCGATATATTTGGCAATTTGAATTCAAATGCTGGATTCTTAAAGCGAAAAGAAATGAGTTACGGTCGGGTTGTGTATGAAGCTTCGCGGACATCTCACAAATTACATTGAAGGAAGATCTTGGTGGCCGATCAAGCTCTGCAGCTGGTTTGAGCCATCACAACTCTTCAAATCTCAAGTGAAACGACTGCTGAGACGAAAACTTTCGTCAACCTATGCAAATCAAACGAAAATTCAACATTCGCATCTGACATTGGTCAACGGGAAAGGACCAGTACTTTTTTACACAGACGCGTTTAGACATTCGTCAAAGCTGGCGTTATAAAGATTTTAGACTAGAAAATTATGCATCACTTCCATACTTGATGGAGCTATCACATACTGACTGCCATTTCATTGATCATCTCGACGACTTACTGTGCAGAGAATGCTTCAGAAACCAAGCCGAAGATATGTCTACAGATGTGTTCAACGACTCTATTGCCTCCAAAACTCCTGAGCGTATTGTAACCTTTTAAAAAGAATTTTTTCTTAATTACAAGATGGGTGGATTGTATGGGTTTCATCCCATTCAATCAGTTTTATTCTGAGCTGAAATTTTCCGTTTCTGAAAGTACTGATCGAATTTGTGAACTGTATGTTAGTTAGCTAATACCGGTAGTAGTTGTATTTGATGACATGAATTTATCATTTCTTTCCTTATTTAGCAACTTTTGATTTAAAGAAGGTGTTTGATGAAATTTCACAATGCTTTCTAATATTTCAGGAAAAGTTGGCGTAACCTTGGCCAGCAATCTCGTATTGACTCCATGGCGAGCTTTGTATTCTTGATGGATCGTGTGTGTCCACCGTTTAAGAAGTTCATAAGCGATCATATTGAATCGACTCCGTGAGTAGCAATTCTGCTTACTTGGAGCTATCACTTGTTTAGCTCAGTAATGTTGAAAAACAGTGCAAATTCAAAGTTCTAAGGTAACGTTTCCAATGATCGACTCTCCATTAACATCGGCATAGAAGAAACAATTTAGTATCGTTTCGATGAGCAAAAGCGAATTATTGATAGTAGAGTTTATTGAATGCATTCCCGTACAATAAAATAATAGCTGGCGTTTTGGCTGTATCGCCTTCAGAGCCGTTTTGCTGGTTTAAAGTCTTCCAATTATTCATTGCAGAAAAGCCGCGCAGAGTCTTACATTAGGTACGAACCCTCATCAGCTATAATCTTATTCAACTAATTCTACCCTATGCACGAGTCCATGCAACATGTCTCGAGTGAAAATTTTAAAGAACTCAAAAACAGCAAAACGGCTACGAAGAAGGTGATATTGCCGAAATGTTGGCCATCATTTTATTGTAGTGAATTGAATTGAAATATTTTTACTATCAGCAAATTTGCTTGTGCTCTCAAGATAAACACTGAATCTTTCCGAGGTGTTAGACGGATTGATTAATCGAGGTGCTGCGAATACCTTCATGCAGTCGAAGACGTCCATGATCAGAAAAATTGGAAGTTCTTCGCGCAAATACAGCCAGCATATAGGTTACAAGTTGTTCCCTTGCAGTGATAACTGTTCCCAGCTCTCAAATTAAATGATTTATATTATATCTACTTATCCACGTCTCGATCTCTGCGAAAAGCAAATCACTGTTCCCATCTCAATATTTAAGCAGTTTGTATTTTATTTTGAGCACAAGCTAGCTATGTATGTAGTGCTGTATGCGATTTCCCTCATCACTTAAACAATCAGTCTTAATGTAGTAAACGCTTTTCTTTTACATTACATATTGGAAAATAAAAGTGACAGCAGAAATCCATAGCTATATCAGATTTTGAACGCTTTCAAATCCATTATTAGCTCCTCTTAGCTCTCTCTCAAGTATTGATCCGACCTCGCATAGCTAATTATGCAGTGCGCCATTGCTGTAGCTGTGTTCGCGGTTTCTTTAATAAAAAGTTATTTCATTGAAAAACCCTGTATTCAGTGCTTTCTTAATTCGCTTAAAATAATTGTATAGAAAAGGGCATTGTGTATCATACGTGGTAATCACCAGTTGTGGTACCCGTTGTAGATTAATTCCTTAACTTTGTTGGATTTTTATTTGCAATTTGTTTGGAGCTTTCATGTGATTTCACAAGCAATTATTGATGCACCTCAATCTTTCAACGATATTTCTACTGCTTTTGAATCAAATTTCCGTTTATGCTAAAATCGTCAAAAATGATGAGAGTGGAGAAGTTAGACCCTATAAACAGCTTTCTCAGATTTTGGTGGATTTAATTTGTATTTTTCTGAGAATGAGTAGAAGATATGAGCCCACTTTTACTCATACATATTGAAGATATGCGATGTCATGGTATAAAATAATCTAAAAGTGATTGGCGTCTATAATTGTACTTTTTTAATATAGAATAAGGCGAAAGTGAAAGATGGCGTAATAACTATGGGCACTAGTTAAAGAAATTTCTTAGTTTTCGCACAAAGTAACTAACGAATATTCACTCTCCTAACTTACTTTTGTTCGCATATTGTATAGTACTGATTTGAACTCTATGAAATCCCTTTTCTTTTTTCCATGCGATTTCGGTACTGCATTTAACAAGTCATATTCATGGGAATTTTGATCAAGAAAAAATACCTTTTGAAATTTTATAATGGATTTTTTTGATATCACTGAAGTAAACGAGGTCAATATTCATCAAATTCAAGCACAAGACGTTCATTACTGATGGAAATTTCCCTACAAATAAGGATCTTAGAGAAGTTCTGATAATAGTTGGTTTTTTTCCATAAATGTTAGCGTCATAGTCGTTCTCGCTTATAGATAACTTGTTTTTGCGAAGAACATTCTCCAATAAAGCAATTAGTGTTTGTTTCTATGGTTATGTGTTTCTATGGTTTTATCATCACGTTATGGAATTTTCCATTAAGTGAGAACTCCGAGCTGCATAAATTGGATTTGAGTGCCCGATCGGAACAGCCCGTCAACTGGGAAGTGTTTGAAGCGCAAAAGTACGTCTTTCTTATCTTTTTTTTTTTTTTTGCTTCGACAACAAATCCACTAGTGCAGGTTACCGTTATCTATCTCTCGCAGTTAAATTGAAATTTTTTCTGGCCTTACGATACTTATTGGCATTGTTATACAGTTCTATCAAATGGGGCCCATAAATTCAATTTTTAAATCTCGAAGACTTGACTGTTGTAGGATTGAAGCACTTTAGCAGTTATTTCGCGATTTCTTCTCCGATATTTGTCAAAACTTAGCAACTTTTTGTCTTGTTAACGATACGTACTTTCTACACAGTTCGTTAGTTGAAAGGAATGTGTACCGATTTCACCCTAAGGTGGCTTTTTTGAATCACTACATTCGATGGTGCGATTACTGAGGAATTAAAGTGTTCATGATGTTGCAGTGAGTGCTTGATTGGAATGAGGAGTTTTGTGTGCTTGGAACGAAAGAGATTCGTGGTTTTCATCATGACTAATAATTTTTCAGAAAGCAAATCCAAGACGCACTTAACGCTCAGACATTCCATCAGTTCAGTGCTTACGCCCAGCAACAGTTCCCTGGGCAACCTGAACAAGTACGTTAGTTGTAATTCTCTTGCAAAAGTTTGTCTCCATGTTGTGGTTTCCTGTTGTTTTTTTTTTGTCCTTTCTCTTAGTTTAGAAATCATTAGGAGTACCATAACCGAAAATATATCGTATTGAATTTTATATTTTTATAGATAATACATAGTATAAAATGTCAGCTGTCCTCAACAAAACAGTATCTCTATGAGCTACGTAACAAATACAATCTGTGAATATAGTTGAACAGATAGATTGGCATAGCGCTCGTAGATCCATCAGTGACGCTCTTTAATCAGCACAGTGTTATCCAATCCTTCACTTCCTGTTCGACGCCTCGAGATACGCTTGTGTCGAAAATGTAAATGACCAGTTTCTAAAGAATTGACTTTAAGATCTTTGCTAGATTAGTGAAATATGTGACGCCCATATTGCATCAGAATTTCCTCGTTGAAATCCATGATTCTCACTGAAGTGGGAACTTAATTTCTCAATTCTATATGGAAATGTGAACAAGGTATCACCTTATTAGGTTGTTCTTCGTTGTTCACCTTCGTATCGCCGGCTAATATTGAGCGGCGATTAGCCGAAGTTACTAGAGCGGTATGTAGATTCCGAATAACGGTATCGTCGACGTTTCGATTTCGCGATACATCTACTTCGCGCAGCAAATGGATGTTTCGTAACCATGCCAACGCGGAAACTCCTTTGCTAAAGAGACTCTTGTTAATTCCATACCTAGTTTTACTGACGTTGTGTTACTCACTTGTCAAAAAGCAGCGATTTTCATTGTGCCTAGATTTCCTAAGTTATCTTAAGATTCATTCTAACTTATTTTTAGTACTATCCCGTCCGACATTCAAAATTTTGCATATCACTAACATTATTGGATATTTATTTGTCGCACCATGCCACCGATAAAAGCTATTGATCAAAAAGAATTTTATTTGAGTATACATTCTCGGTGCTATTTTTTTTCAATGCGCCAACTGTTGTACACACACCAAATCTCACTTTGATATCAGTTTATGAAAAAATCCTTAGCTAAAAGAGATATTGTAAGTTCTTATCAAAAGGCTTTTCAGCGCAAAGGTGTTGTCAAGCTTTTCTAGTGAGGGGCATGTCCCAACTAACTTTCGTAGGTGAATTTGAGTGGTTCACGATGAGATTAATAGACAGTGATTCAAGAACAAGTCAAGACAAAGTTCTATTATAGCTAAGCAGTAATCGTACTGTGATCTGTTAATTCTGAGATGTTGTGATCGAAATTTCATGTTTTCAAATCAAGTTGCTTTTTATCCCTTCCATCTTCTTAGGTAATCAATCATTACTGTAGTTTATCTCTTATTTTACTCAACTGTCTTCGTTTTTTCGAACGCCAGCCTTATAACTCGTTTGAACGAAGTTCCAAGAATTCACGAAATAAAAAGAACTGCCATTATATCATCAGTGGGAAATTAGAGTTTTCTTAGAAAGCCAGACTTTCGTTAGTCTCCCGAATTTTTTTTCGGTCTTTTCAATTTACGGAGTAAGTTGTTTTTCATAGAGCATGCCTAAAGAAAGTTCTCAAATAATATGATTGTTCCATGTTCAGCTAGACGCGGCGTCAAATATGAATGGACTTTGTGCGAAAAAAGTAATATGACAAGTGCACATAATTTATATATATCTTAGAAAGCATAGGTGAAACATGTATTATATTACTGTCTACCTGCTGATCGCCGTGCATTCTTGAATGGAAATAGTCTCCAGTTCTCGTTGTGTCGATACCAATGTGTACATCATTTCATCGGTTACTCTACCACATTTGTTGATTGTCAACTGAAATTTCAATAGAAGGTCCATAGCTAAGCTCATTCTATAGCGAAGTCATTTTAGTCTTCTAACTCATTAACTTTGTGAGCTCGGATTAATCCATGTGAAGAATTTTGGGCTTAACTTGATATACGATGTCACGTGTCGTAATTACGATGTTATATGATATATTTCGTGTGAAAAAAAATGAAACTAAGATGAAAAAATTTTATTAAGGTGTTTCTATGATCCTAAATAATATTTTCAAGCATTCTCATAAGAGAACTTCAGTTTAGTCTGACAGGAAATTAGTAAAGAGTTAGAATTTATTCGGCCAGTTTCTGTGCTTTCGCTTATCTCTGAGTTGAATTTTCTGAGTTAGTCGTCCACAGATTTTTCTATTGGCGAAAAGAACTTCAGTAAATAGTCAATTGTAACATTGCTAGTTCTTCCATAGCAACCAATAATTTTTCATTAACAAAAGAGATTGGCACACTTGTAAAGGAGACTTTGCTGTCGTTTTAGGAGATTTTTAATTTTTTTCAGTTTTTAATGCATGGTTCAAATTACTAGTTCACTGAAACAGATTGAAGTTTTTTTTTTCTTTCTCTGATAGGCAAAGTAACAATGACAACGTTCCTCTCCCATTCAATTTTATCTCAGCACTTAGATTCATTCTCATTATTCATTATGGGAACTTTTTGTTTGAAGTCGAAAGCTGAGCTGTATTCGGCGACTGCATGCATTGCATTCAAAGAATACAGACGCAAGTGTTTTGAACTCGAATGTGCTAGTTTGCTTTTCGTGAATCTCTTTCTTCTTTCCTCTTTGTAGACGTTTTGAACTAACCTGAGAATTGCATTATCAGGGGTTACTGTAGTAATTGAATTCGCATAATTGCACATACCTCCTTCAGTTGACATCGCATTAGTGCAATGTTCACTCCTCTAGAAGATAAATTAAAGCAGTTTGAAAGAATAAGGCGCTTGAGATTTCCATATGTACAGAGCTCATAAATATCTTCATTGGCAAGTTGCATTGTATTCCGAATCTCTAGTGAATGAAGTCGAGCGCAGCAACCAAGCGCTGTGTAGTCGAGTATATTCTTACAGCTTATCAATGAGATCCGTTCTATATTTTGAACCTGTGAGAGTATAATACGGAGGGACGCATCAGTTAAGCCGTGAATATTCTAAAAAAACTTGTTATATTTTTCAAGTCCAAAGTCATCACAACTTTTATATCCGTAAGGTATGGCTCCTAAACTATAGTCTGCCCAGGTGTAGTGATTTAAACTTTTTAGGACCATTCTAGTATTCCTTCCAGTTTTTTTTTTTTTTGAACCGAACAAGAGAACGTGATTCCAAGAAACCAATTAGTTGCTCTGAGACTGATTATTCTAGAGTGATCTCAAATCGACGCTATAATCGAATAGGGACTTGTTGACTAAGCGCACAATTCATTTTTTTTTCGAGTTTTGTCACCATATTGCATTGACTTACGGACACTTATTGTAGGGCTAACGTAGCATTCCTAAGTGATTGGAAACTGATCTTTTGAGTTATACTGCATCTCTTATGACATTACAGGCTTATTGTGACCTGAACTCGAATAAAAACCACTTGATGTGAGACTCACATTCATATAAAGGCTTTCCAACTTTACAAGATTGCACAGCTCATTGAATTGCAGTTCAGAATTGTAGGAGTGTCCAAGTGAGAGATGCTGTAGGCTCTTCATCGATCCTATTGCCGAAATAATATCTTGATCTAGCACTGGAACAGGCGACGCGTGAAATTCCTCCAATTGGCCGTGATTTTCTAAGAATTCAACAAGTACTTCCGAAGGGAATGAATGGGCGCCGCCGATTTCCAAATATCTACAAATAATGTGCTATACTCGGTGATATAAGTTGTGTTTGATTGTTGGATCCTCCTTTAGATATATACAAATGCACAAATTGTGAAAATCAGGAATCTTGGTGTTTATTATTCAAGTCAAAGTAGTGTTTTACCGTTAGAATCAGCTTGCTATATGGAAAGTCTAAAAGGAAATGACTTGCTCTAAGGTTGTTGGCAGGTCGTTAAGTTTTGTGAGTTGAAACATAGCAGAACGAAGATTCAGCTTCCGTAATCTCTTCATATATTTGAAATATTGTTGCAACTGAAATATAACCCGTCAAAAATTACAGAATTATGATCATAAACCATTAGAGTTGTAGAGGAACTAACTTATTTCATAATGAAAGGTCAAAGTTTTGGAATTGAAACGGGGAGGAGGGGGGGGGGGGGGGACGTTGTCTTGCCTCCTTCGTACACAAGTTACTTATCGGGTTCAAGAGGTACGAAAGGCAGTAAAGTTTTTGTATTATCTGCCGTTTCTCTCTTCTTGGCAAAACAATAGACAGAGCCATTTTAATGGGTTCTTCTGTGGCTTAGGCCTGCTATAAACTTGAAGGGGACGAGAAACTGTCGTAGTCCTCAGTTTCGGCGACCTTGCTGCGGAGGCAGTGGACCATCTTTACTGAGTAATCAGACATTAAAAGAAATATTAGCTGATAGATTTGATTAGAGAAACAATCCCTAGTTTACTGTTTGACATGTATGATTTTTTTTCAAAAAGAGTGAAAGAACTCATTTCGGTTCTCTGCACAGAATTAACTCAAGGATACTTGGTTGTTCAATATTCAATTAGACTCAATCATTGACTACGAGAAGGAATACACGTCACCTTTTCAGCGTACTCAATATTGACCCAGCTGGTTTCCTCCAAGGAGAATTCTTGTAATTGAGGAGCTATCCTTTCCAACATTGGACTTAGATCGGCATCCAAAATTGCGGCTCCAAAATCTACGACACTGAGCCGGATGCATTTGCTGTGTTTGGCGCAATCAGTCAATTAGGTCTGATCAATCCATTCTGCAGAGATGAAAACTAAGACTCACCTGGCAATACAGTCGATAATTGGCTGAGAAATGCGCAGCCATCGTTGACCGAAACTCAGCTGTTCCACGTAGCAACCACATCTCGCAATCACTCCCACTACCGTAGGCAAAAAGTTGAGACTGTCCTTGACAAAGTGCGGTTGTTATAAACTCAGTTTTGCTTCGTCCAGTGCAAGATAAATGTTATCACTAGCAGGTGTACATATCTTACTTTCAGTTCTACCCAAGCTTCCAATGTTATATGGTTTAGAATAAGCGAAAAACGATAGAAGTTGCTTAAACAAGTAGACAAAGGTGTTCACATTTAACGCCCACACCCGAATATAGTTCATAGGATTTTTCAAAGTTTCTAGATTAGTTATAACATATCACTGCCACTGTTGCGTCTGAGTATGTTTTTCGGGTATTTTTCCGTTATCCGTACCCATTTCCAGAACCACTGACATAGACGTGTTTTTTAGAGTTTTTCAAAAAGATTTTCAGTAGCTATTCGTTAGATCAGATCTTGAGAATTTGAATGGTGTACTTTATTTCCATATTGGTTCAGTGCGCTACGGCAGCTAAAGTAAGATGGAGTTTCGCACTTGACGCGCATTCTTTGCACGGGTGTGACTAATATATCAATCGCGCGGTTGATTCATTCCACAGTAATTTGTGTCAATGTTAGGAAACCTTATTCACGTACCGAAGCAAAGAATGCGCGCCGAGTGCGAAACCAAATTTTCTTCTGATTGCTACACTGCACTAAAAAGTCCTTTTTAAAATTCAAGTAAACCATTGAAATCGTCGATATTAAAGCTATCGAATGATCGCCAAAAGTCTGGGAAAAGCTCTCATCTAGTGAAAATTGTCCGAGTAACAGCGTGCTAAGAAGGCCATTTTAGAATTGAAGTGCGCTATCCAAACTTTGATATTTGAGCTATCGAATAACTATTATAGCTCTTGAAAAGAAGCAAAATTCTTGTTTGCTAAAACTCTGAAAATCAGTACGGACAACGGTGAAATACCGTTTTTCCTTTTGAACTGCTGTATTTAGAAGAGCTAACCTGTTGATAGTAATCAGTCGATGTGTTTACGAGAAACTGTGAAATATCCAATTTCACGGTATCCGAGAATGTGGAATGTTGCTGAAATGTGTTTATGAATCTATATCATTTTGAGTGACTCACTGGCATTCAGTATGTCATTCGCCCACCTGTAACACATAGTGGAACAAACGGCAAACATGTTCAAGTCGAACTCGTTCGGTGAATTCGAGATTCAGGAATATTTGCGAGAGGCAATCTCGATTGAGTGTGTCCATGTACAAAATGTCTAAAAATGGTATTTGGATATGAGAAAGACCTTTCTATGCGCACATTATCGGATCCAATTGACTTTCGATATAACAAGCCACAAACAACATCCTAATAAACTTGTAACAAAATGAAGGGAAGTAGAGCAATTCCTTTTATGACATGTCCATACATCGTTGTCGTACTTCTGTTGTTGAGAGATTTGCGATCATTATCACAGAATATCAGCAGCTATTAGCATAATCTATTGACTTACTGTATGACTAAACTAAGAAGCAGTGACTTTTCAATATGATTAGATCAGAAGTATATTTCAAAAGCTTGTTTTACGGATGGATCATAGCGAATCAAATGAAGCTTCATTCACTACCACAACTTGTGCTTTGGCTACTATAACTTTTTTTTGTTGAAATTTGTCTCATATGGACACCCGATGAACTGTAATATTCTCTTCCTGTTAAGCTGGCATTTTTCATGAAAGTGGCGATTTTTGCTTGACGAATCGAAAGTAGCTATTCGACGGATCGCGTTAAGTAAATGAGATCACGGTGCGTTATGTTGATTGTTTTGGACTGTGCGGCTTTTACGTGGTCAAGCTGCTTTGCATTCTTGTCAAGTGGCGGTGTTAGTTATGCGTGTTGATGTATCGTTTACCATCTCAGAACAGTTTATATGCTTCTCATGAAACTGGTCTCATCTACTCAAGGCTTAGCGAGCAGCTGCTAGTCTCTTATCAAATGAATATGTAGCAAAAAAATCCTTCTTTCCGGAATAAACATTATAAATCACTCAACATCACTATATGACAACATCGTATGACGTTGTACTACTTACATTTCATGGTTTACATTTGTAACAGTTACAGCTTTGGGTAACGTGGATAAATGATTCGTTGGAGAGGAGAACGGTGTGATGATGATGGGATGAATAGGTGCATTTCCGATCCGTGATCAAACAGACATAAGATTTGGCGGAGGGCGCGATGAGGGGCAATGGTAACGGCTTGCATCGCTGCCGCAGTCCATCGTTCGAAATTGTGTAAAATGCGAGTTCGAAGCCGAACAGGAACAACAGCTGATTGTGTTCTTGCCCCTGCTGGCGAGACCATGTGATGAGACGTTGCAAAGTTTTTTTTTCTAAATTGACCTTTTTATGATTGCAGTTCTTAGGCTAAAGCTCATACCACGAAAGATTTTTATGATTTAACGTTCGCTTGTGTAATAGGTCGTGTGATCAGTTTTTGCTCTGAGTAGTACCTCGTGATCTGATGAGGTGTTATAGAAGAACGTTAACATAGTGAGTCCATCGCATATTAAGAACAATAAAATCGAGTGTAAAATTATCAAACATGTACCTGGCTTCTGTGTACCTGCGTAGATTTTTTTGTCAAGAAATTTAGCTTTTCGGAATTATATAAGATCCTATGCATGACAATGACTCACTTTCGAGTATTCTTGCCGTAATGCACTTGTTAAATAAATCTTTTTTCGGCCTCAAATGTTGGTGTAACTGTTGGTCGAGGGATGGAAAATGAACTCGGGAAGCCATAGGTCTGCTCGAATGTGAAGCCAGCTAAGCAAACAGTTTTTTTTTTCGTATCTTATCCCGTTAGACATCTGTTGCACTGGAGCACCACTTGGCATTTACCGTACGAATCTTCATTGGTGAAGGAGAGAAATCGTTTTTCTAACAGGTTGAAATTTGTGTTATTTCTACTCAAATCGAATTGTTGTTTCAGCAATCTGCGCTCATCCGGCAACTTCAAGAACAACACTATCAACAATACATGTCACAGGTTTGCTTTTTCTTAGATTTGGCATAAGTTGAAAGAAGAACGGTGAACATCGGCATTGAATTATATTAGAGTTGATATTGTTGCGCCGGGAAATTGAGTATCTTGAATTTAAGTATTTTTGCTGCTTTTTTCGCACTGTTATGATATTACATATACACCTAAGAGAATTGAGTGGTGAGCAAAAAGGCGGCTTCAGGCAGGAACCGAACCCACGTTTCGTTGACTATCTTGATACTTTCGATAATGAAAAATTAAATGTTTGGCGTTGGTCGACACTCAAGGGATGTCTTCTATTCAACTTCGTCAAACATTTTCAGTGGTCATCGAATACATAGCTAGTCTATGCAATAACTTGCGATAACCCACCGACGCATTAGGTCGACGCTGCAATCCTCCAATTTCTATCGCGATCCCTGTGGAAATGGGAGGCCTGGCAGTCCGAGTACGCGAGATCCACCTGCCGGCTGAACCATTATGTATTGCAGGGCACTTCCAACCATTATACTCCCCACAAATGATACATGGTTGGTCAGCTAATAAGCTCTCTGCTTAGGGCTAGAAAGACTTGTCAAGAAATTTTGTTTTCGCTGTGAGTGTTTCCATGATTCTTATGAACATCTTATTTTCAAACCGTTCTAAACTTTGTCTTTAGAAAATGGGATTAGCTGACATACACATACGTATAAAGTACACATATATATTTACGTATATGTATGCCTATATATATATATATATATATATATATATATATATATATATACGTTATGCAACAATATTGCATATATGCATATATTATGTATGTTTATATATATATATGTATATATATGTATATATATAAATATACATATATATATATATATATATATATATATATATAAGGCAGAAAAGTCTTTACAAGGGTACGTGATGTCTTGAAGGTTATTTATCTTTCTTGCTAGAGGAAAATCTTCTTGTTCAGTTGTAACGTTGCTTGAAAAACCAACCTGGTTGCAAAATGTGACCATGAAACGATTTCCGGACTATAAGCGATCGAGATTTCTTATTAGCGGAGTAAAAAAGAAGTTTGCCCTTCGTAGCATAAATCTGTATACTTATGGTATGATGGAAAAGATATCACTATGAACTGTGATAAACTGCTTTGAACTACTTTGAGCAGAGAAGTTCTGAAAGAGACAGCTATTTTCGAACGTGTTTGAATCATGTTTGACTCACGCCTATAGGAACGCACTGAGAGGCTTGAGTGTTACGTGAGTGATTTTCTTTGTGTATGATCGAAAGCTTAGTGTTTTTCTTTCATAACTTTTCCAGCTTAGAAGTTTTTAGCCTGTAAGCATAAGAGTGCTATGACGTGCGCAAAAGTACAGTAAAAGGGCGGCGTGTTAAGATGCCTACACCAATTGCTTTTGCAAGCTCAGAACAGTTTTGAAAAATAATTTTTGCTAAATCATATCTAAGAGGAAATATGTAACTTCATGCTCTCCTAAGTCCCAAAAGCGTGATAGTTTGCACGGGAGATGGAATCATCCCCATTGAGTTATTGAATCTATGCTTCAAAAGAAAATAGTTGTAACAAACCGTTCAAGAAATCGACAAATTTCGCTACGAAACGCTTCATTCGCGACCGGCATTGATTAGCAATGTTACTATTGCAAAAGTAACGCTTTTAAAATGAATAAATTCGGATAAGAAACTATCGATCGCCCAGTGTAAATAGTGAATCATTCGCTAATCTTTGCTATCCTCTTCTCAAACGTGTTGACTTTTTGCTTTGAAATTTTCCATTCAAAACTTATTACTGAAGATTCCTGTAAAAAGCTTACGAGTGTGAGAAATCTGGATTTATTTCGCCGCAATAAAAAAACTTTTATCTCTAACAATTTCCAAGACAGACTGTCTATTAATTACGGCATGCTTCAATATAATTTCTGATTTTCTTTTTTAAGCCAAACGCGAGGTGTTACATTAAACTTTATTTGACAGCTGACGTTTCGGCAGTTCTCGTTCTTCAAAGCCTGGATAGGTCAAATTGTCCGCAATCTAATCAGTCAAACACCTCCATTACCTGTTTAGAAAAAATCACCACACTTAGAAAAAATCGCATTGAGCACAAAATGAACTCTCAACAACTCACCGCTTTTTATATGTGTTCCACTGAGTGACCCGAGTGGAGATCACCGGAAGGAGATTACATAGGTCGTAATGCACTTTACCCATCAAAACAACAATCACTTTACTTTAATTTTATCTAAACACTTTTATTTCTCTTGCTCCTTCTGATTAATAGTGCTTGTTATCTGATTTGCGTAACATTAGTTAGTTGAAAGCCGAAATTATCTCCAGAACGTTTAGCGTTTTGTTATGTCTCTGCCACATATTAAGCCAAAAACGCAGATTCACAAGGAATTACACATAGATATTCATTAGAGCAGTTGAGTTTTCCTACCCTAGGTGCACTAAGTTGTTTAGGTGGCACTGAGGTGTTTTAATTTTTAAGATATCGATGAAACGAGTTCACAAGTTGTCAGATGACGTACTGATGTTTGAGGGAAGTCTGCTTCATTACTGTTTAGGTATACGCCCAACAAGCAGAGGCTGCGGTTCCTGAAAGCGAACGACGTGTCGCAGCGTCCACAGCTGAACGTCTTGACGAAGAGCGTGCACGTGACGACGACAGTGATGTTAGCGACGAAGAACCTGGGGATGACTTACCTTGTAAGTTTTCAGTATTTTTTTTATTGATTTTTGTTAAAATAAAATTTTACGAGACTTCTAGCATATTCTATAAGCACTGTACATGTATTTGTATAATCAGCCAACCATGACATATACATCTATTGAGTTTATCAAAAAATAGACTGTGTTTATGCGCCATTTCGTTGCATGGAAGAAAGCATGTAGAGATCAAGTAGATACAGCATTATAGCGCTAATTGAAAATGCACTGAAGCCTTACTTCATTGTTTTATGAGCTGTTCGTCAGGAACAGTTTTGTCTTTTTGGCGGTATTCTGTTATATAGTCATTGTCTGGAGTCATGTAAACTGCTGTGATCTTCGCTTTGATGGCAGTATGCAATCGGCTCAGATTTTGTCCATAGCTTTGATGTTCGCTTATTCATTCCTAAAGAGATTGGGACAATATAGGAGTCTGGAGCCAAAAGTGATGTTTAAAGGAAGAATTTCGAGAATTCTCGAGAGATTAGGGCATTAGTTGGAGCATTACAAAGAAGATTAGCATTGGCCTTACGCAAGTATGGCGCGCGACTTCATAACATTCTAAATTCTCGTGATACGTTTAGAATGGTGGTCAGCGCAGTCTTATAATAGATGTTGTCCTCATGATTCTACGTCTGGGACTAACCAAGCACTATATAATTCTGAGTTGACAAAATGAGATTTGTCTGGCAGGAGGAACGGTGATTTCTATTAAGTTGGTGCGAAAGAAATCTTGATTTCAGACCGTGAATTTTGAATCGTTATAACTAGGCTCAAAAGCATCTTTATTTATCAAAATAAGAACGAGCACAATCAAAGCATTTTTTCTAATAAGAAATAAGTCTGTTTAGTTCTGTATTATTGAAGTTGGTGTCTCGGGACTCGACAAACTCTTGGAAAACTTCTTCTGCTTTCTGTTAATAGTGGAGGCATTCTCCCTGCAAGTTGTCGAGGTGCTCGAAGAAGTCGGTGAGCGCAAGAGACGGCGAATATAGATGACGAGGTAGAACTTCGTAGTCCAATTCGTTAAACTTCAAGTGCGTTCGTTGTGCGATTTGTGGCCTCATGTTGTCGTGAAGAAATGGGGCCTTTCTGTTGACCTATGCCGGCTGCAGGCGTAGAAATTTTCAGTGTATCTCCTTGAATCGCTGAGCATAGTTTTTGAATTGAATGGTATTTGTCTCACCGGAATTCAGAAAACTGTGCTGGATCAAACCGATAGCAAACCGATCACCTCACAGTGACTATGTCTTTTTTGGTGCAATTTTGGCTTTTAAAAGTTCTTTGGAGCTTTTTTGTGGTCCAACCACTAAGCTGATCGTCGCAGGCCACTATGTTCTTCATCTTCAAGGCTCTCACCTCCTTCACAAACCTTTTTGAACCACCGCTGTACTGCGTTTGTTAGCAGTTCCTGGACCAAATGCTTTGTTGATGTTGAGAATGTCTGTGCTACTTTACGATCCATTTTGAACTTGAATAAGTAAGTAGCTCAAGTTTGCTTTTTATCTGAATCCTTTCCATAGTCTGATATAATTGTGAAATGAACAGCAAGTGAAACGTCACTAGAAGTGAAACATAGAGCGAGAAATACGCAATAAAATGTTATATGACTCAACCACATCTATTTAGAAATTTATTTCAATATCAAATACAAATTCCAACAATGCATAAACCGACATTATTTATGTGCCAACATCGGTAGGCCCACTTAAGTCATTGCATTGGCCAAATATACACTCGATTACATCTGCGATGTTCAATGATGTTGGATGTTCAAGATTAATTTCTATAAAATAGAACAACTCATAAGTGTTCTTAACTGCATCACTTCTGAAAATAATTTTCCTAGATAGCAAATACTATAGCATTACCATTTTTGGAAATGACTTCTGCACTTTTTCGGTGTTTTGTGTGCTCCATCGAGTTTCTCTAATCTTCTTATGTTAACTGGTTTCTGTTTGAAGTGTCCTCCATACACGCACAAATGGGACTCTTCTGCCACTGTGGGTTTCTATAGTAATGTACTGATTAGGCACATACGAAACGTCACATTCGTACTGTGCCTCATCTTGCTTGATTTCACTGGTTTTCCTTTACTATCGTGTCAATGTGATTTCGTTTGTGAACACGCATGCCTAACAAAATAGTCTTTTCTTCGATTAAAAGAGGTATTTGAGTTATTACCAATAAAACAGTGTGAAAGAAGATTTCGATGACTGTGTCGTTTTTTGATCATTCAAAAGCAGTAACATTAACTGTTGTGGTGGAAGTATTGGTTCTTTTCTCTTATCCGAGAGGAACTAAAGAGTCGAAAGTTTTCACTGGTTGAAAGCTCATAAGAGTGCTAGTAATCAATCACAACCCTAAATCTTGGCATTTCCTACAGATAAAAGAAAGAACCCAGTATCTGTGCAGTGAGATCAAAAGCTCTACTCGAGCGTTCAGTTCAAAATATTGAAAGTGCTTAAAAACGTAATGCCTGCAGTTCCAGCATTTGTGAATCTAGTGTTGAGTTCCCAGCTTGCTACTGGCTTTTTACTGTTGTTTCATTCTATCGGTTTTACTCTAGTTTTACTCTATACTGCTTCGTAATGGCCGTTATTTATAGCGAATCCAGAGATAGCACCTGCGTCGTTATGGAATCGCAAGGACATTGTCGAATTCAAGAATGCAATCAAAAAAGAAGGGAGCGAGGGTATCATCAAAGTAGGATACGGAGAGACTGTCACTGTAAGCATTGTCATCAATTACTACTTGTTTTTTCTATTATGTATGGGTGTCCTTAATGTCGATGTTTTCGTGTGACATTGTAAACACCGGAATGAAATATTGTCGAGTGAAATAAGAGTAATATTTCAATACATAGGTTCTCTTAGGAGTCGTACAATCTAGCTCGTACTCGGGTACGTCGCCTAGCAACCCAAACCCTTGACTCATGGCAGTAATCTATTTGGTGTAAGATGCTCTGTGCTAGTGTATCTCTGTCATCCATTCCATACAAATTAGGAGCGATAAGGTATAGGCAACTTGACATGAGTAATATCTTTGGGTGGGAGCTCTGTAAACCGCTTGCATCTTTTGCTTCTTTCTTCAACCCTTTTTACGTGTCACCCCTTACGTAGCGTCATTTTAACATCTTTAACATATCTATTAGTTGGCCTATGTTGTAATTATAGGTGTATTTCCAAAAGAAGTCGATATGTCACCTGTTCATCGTAGCGCTATCAGTTCTCCACCACTTTTATTCGATTTGTTGCGGTCCTTTTCCATACCATACTTTTGAGCCCTTTGAGCATCGTCTCAGCTTTCGTACTGTTTTTCAAAAGGAAGACGAAAAGTTTTTCCAAGAAATGGAAGGTTGACATAGATTTTCCTCAAGTGCGTATGTCATTTGTGGTTATCCTTACTGAAAAATTCCATTATACTATGCGCCGAACAGATAAAGCTGTGATAGTCGTCAAGAGTTCTCAAACTGCTCAACGAGCTATGGTAGGAAGATTTACACATCAGCTTTGTTGAATTTTTTTCTTACATGGCAGAACGTACCGTTGGATCTTTCAAACTCCTGACACGTGATGTTACGAGTGGCATATGATCTATGTAAGCATTCCTTGGTGAGATATTCTTTGTCCCTATGGCTGATTTCATCAAACTTTCTTTTTTGGAGGCAGGGCAGCCTCGTCTAAGCCTCAGAAAACTCGCACCTTTTAGGCAAATCGGTTTCTGCTACAAATTTATATCAATTTTTCATTTGTGGCTTTCAGCTTAGTAGTGTAGGTTCGATTGTAACCTTTTAAGCTCTTGGATGTTTTCCTCTCTTTATGCTCTCAAGAAAAACTAAGATGAATGTGAGGTAACTGTGAAAAGGGTGTAAAACTGCAAATGATAACTGTTGGCTAGAACTCTTGTTCGATTAAAGTTTATAGTGACTATTTTATCAATAATTTATTTGCTGTTCTCGTTAGATTCCCAATTTAAGTCAGTGCCGATCTCATGCTAACACCATGGAGGAATGGAATTTGCCATCCTTTGATTAGTTGAAATGGTGCACATTACTTTACTGATTCATGTTTTTCTTAATGGAAGTATGGTGCCTAATTTAAGAGATCATATCCAAAACAGTGAATCCTTGGCTTATTGTACAACTTTTGATACCATTCAACCACGCTCCGCGAATTATAGGGTGTAATATAACCAGATGATAGTTTTGCTCACTTTCAAGTATCCCACTGCGTAATTTGAGGTACTTGGAAGATTTCTAAGCAGTTTGAAAAGTGACTGCTTAGGTGCGTGTGCCTACTCACGAAGACGGTACGTGTCTGTTTTGGGAATTCGCCACGGACTACTATGATATCGGTTTTGGTGTCTACTTCGAATGGACGATTGCTGATAGCAATCAGGTTGGAATTTTGCTTGATAATCTATTTTTTACCTTTGAGTTAATCCAAGAACTCATTGATAGGTGTCAATTCATGTAAGTGAATCTGATGATGAGGAGGAATATGACGAAGCAGCAGCAGCAGCTGGTGTCGAAGGAGGATCGTTACCGGCTCAAGGTATTGCTATTTGGTGTTTTTATTTGGTGACTAAAATCTGGCTACTTGTGCTTTCCAGCGCTGAAGTTGTATAGAGCAGCTCACTAGTCACTTTTTCCGGCCAGAATTTTCAAAACGCGGTTTTCTTTCTATAGGTACTAATCCGGCTGTTGGAGATGTGGAAAGTGGAGGACCAACACGCGCTTTCCGCGACCCCAACAAGCCGAGGCAGGACGAAATTATTCCTGTGTACAGGAGGGATTGTCATGAAGAAGTAAGTTTTTTTTTGCTTATGGTTACAATATGTAAGTTTTGGTATCTTTCATTCATTCTTTTCCTCAAATTTCCTCAAGTCTATCTTCTACATTCTCGATTTATTTCTCATCCGTTTCCTTTCAAATTGATTCAATAACCAAATGCGAAATCAGGTTTACGCCGGAAGTCACAGCTACCCTGGAAGAGGTGTCTATCTTCTAAAGTTTGACAACTCTTATTCGCTCTGGCGATCTAAGACGCTTTACTACCGTGTCTACTACAGCAAGTGACAGAGTACTTTAGCAATGGTCATTTCAACTATTGTGTTTGTTCGTGATCCTATAATAGACAGTACTTGGAAAATGTCTCATTTTGTTCTATCTGGTGATATGTGCAGTAGTACGTCTTGATATCAATTATACTTCGGTTAAAAGATTAATTTATTGTGGGATTTCTTGTCATAGAGACCATTACACAGGTGTTTTCTTCATGTACGTCTCACTAATATCATTCTCGCTTTTTTTCTGTCGTTCTACCGAGAATGTGAATCTTTATTCATTTGCAATTTGTTCTCGTGATATCTGTCATGTGCAAATAAAGAATCATTCTGATCAAGAAGGTGTTATGGTTTGAGGAGTTTATTCGAAAGGTTGCCTTAATGGTGTTTTTGTCGTTGTTGTTCAGAAAGTTGATATTTTTATTCAATTCATCAAGAATCTGAACTGAAGTATCAGCGTTCTACGTACTCGGCGCTAAACGAGGGCCAAATGCGCGCTTTAATCTCTTCCGCGTAGCCTATGTAGTGAGTTCTGCAAGTAGGAGAAAAAAACTTTTTGTTGTTATAACTCACTGCTCTCTGGAGAGTTAAGAAAGTCTATGTACTAGAATGTCGGGTATGGGCCTGTGGTATGTGGTAGTGAATCTTGCCACACTATTTCTCACAGCTTCTCTTAGAATTAATAGAAATGTGACACATCACAGTGAAAGAAAGTTGAGGATATCAGGACATTCCTGCCATACATACTCTTTTTTTCCTAACAACTTTCAATCACTCTGTAATTGTTTGTACTTTCGTTATAAGTGTAATTGAATGTACTAGTAACTTTGACACTGGTTAATAGAGGTAGACATACATTTTCTAGCTTTTCCCAATGATTTATATTTATTTTCGGTGTGATTTAATTTCTCGAAAAAAACTATGAAAGGGACTCAACTTGTTAGTACGTGTGATTGAATAATCCTTTCCCGTAGGTGACCCCTAGAGTGTCATCTATCAATCAGGAATACTGAATAAATTCATCACATTGGAAAATGTTTTCAATTATCGGAGCAATGATTTGTGAGTTTCGTCTTTAGCGAAGTATAGCTTCATGGTCATTCCTTTTTTTAATGTGCTCATTCATAATCTAGAATACTTCGTGAAGTAAAATACCTTCGATACTCCACGAATGTAAAGTCATTCATGTGATGACAATTTTCCGTAGTATTTCTGATCTTAATGGCCTTAATGACACAATCTTCTCATAAAGTTACATAATGTAACTCGATTATTTCTAAAATTCACATACGGTACAATTTTGCATAGGTTCTTCGTTAAAAAATGGAAGAAGCTGAGTATTCTCACCTAGGAGCTTGGTTGTTTTGAACCAAGGTAATGAAAATCAGGATTGTGAAACAGTTGACTCGCTGGTCAAAATTCCCGCTTTTCAAACAAAAGGAATGCTTGCCTGCCTGATGGATTGGAAAAGCCAATACCGCTTGTGAAACCTGCGAAGTTTCAGGTTAATAGGAGTCCTAGCTCCAACGATTCGTGAAAATGAGTTATTCAGGTGTCATAATAGTCAAATGTGTTATCAACAAATCATTATACTCGGTTCAGTTGGGCGTTAAATTGCAGAGAAGTGAATACATTGTTATTATCTCGTACGCCTGTAAGTGGGGTGGTAAACTTATGTGGAAGCCAAGTGCAAGTCTAATTGCGTTTAAGCTATAAGCTTTTCAGCTATATAACTCGGCTGGAATCAGTTTCTATTCTAAAAATCAGGAGGAAATTGATATCTCCGTGGTTTCCTAAGAAAATAGTGTTTATTCAAGTAGCATTGAATTCCTTAGATTTGAAAGCGATAAATCCTCAAGAGATTTATTGTTTGAGAACTGTTCAAGCTAAGTTGCCTTCTACTACTCTCGGAGGTAGGGACGTGGCACAGTTTTCTTGAAATTTCATAATGTTCTTTGTGTTTCCGCCGTTCCGCCGATACAAGATTTCAAGCACTAAAGGCGATGATTCTGTCTACGTCTGCTGAAAAATATTGACGTTAGAGACTTCAGTTTTTCATTACTTTCTGATTTGATTGTAAACACTAAAGTGGTGATTCCATTCTGCCGTGATTGACTGACACTGACTAGCATAAATTGCTCAAACGAGGCTTCGTTCCGAGTAGTGTACTTACGCTCCATCGTCAAGGAAATGTCGTGTACCGTTGAATCTCATTCTGCATCCGTTTTTCATACCTTCAAGAGTTGGATTCTTGTCGATTCAGACTCAAATAGGTAACATAAAATTCTCTTTAACTTTCCAGGAAGTTCAAGTGTACGTGTAAGAAATGCGATGCCCATCTGACAAATTGTTCACTTTTTTCCTATTTCATTACCATCGAATCGTAAGTTTGGTGTAATTTGATGTAGACTTTCAATTTCTTAATTTTTCAAAACTTGATAATTTCAATTTAGGAGAATTACGACTATCTATCAAATAAAGCTCTTCAACAGTTAGTTTTTCACATTTCTACACTATATTGAATGCACTTTTCATTTTAACACTTTATTTGATCCGTCATCACAGTGTTTTTTTTTCACTATACCGATCCCAGTACTTCCAGCATTCAATTCGTTTTTTGTCTTCTTCTTGAATGGAGCTCGGCTCCACGCGCGTCGGTACCAACATCACAACCATGCGGCCACTCCATATTTAACGATGTTTGGAATTTACTTATTGATATTTTCAAAAAAAATAATTGACTCGTTAGCAACACTCAAGGACGTTGTTCATTATCACTGTAATCGATTGCTGCTTTAGACTCTTTTTATCTATTAAAATCTGACTATTTTCTTCCGTTTAGCCGTTCCGAGGTGTTATTGATATTTTATCAAACACTAGCGAAACATACAACAATACATTAGTAAAAGGCTTCTAAGGTTTTGTGGATCAATATGATCTTTTCAGGCACTAAGGAAGGTGACCCACCAAAACGTTAGCCATCTCAAATATTGTATATTCAAGCTGCATTACTAGCTGTGTTGTTGCATGCTTCGCTAGTATTTAATAAATAATATCAATAACACATCGGAACGGCTAAAAGAAGAAAATACTCATTTATTCAAACTATGCCGAGCTTAATAGGTAGATTGTAGAAGTGTTCCCTTTTTGAAATCATGAGGATCGAGCGGTGCATTGGTGGCTTAGTGGCGGAATGCCTGGATGTCGGCTGTGCGACCTGGTTTCGCTTACCGGGCGATACACCAAGTTGTATTGAATGGTTGGTTGAGTAGACTCAGCAAACAAAGTATGGCGATCTACTCAGCGAACTATTCAGTACAACTTGGTGCATCGACCGGAAACGAACACCTGGTTGCATAAACGACACCCAGGCATTCCGACACGGCCGCCAATCCACCTTGTTTGTACTTCTGTTCGTGAGTATAGTTTGCATGGATGTTCTGAAAAGCAGCATGCTTTTGATAAATTTAGTTATAATTTCTTTATTTTATTTATTTGACCCGTTATCACAGTTTTTATCGTGTGGATCCCAGTACTTCTAACATTCGATTCGTTTTTCGCATTCTTCTCGAATGACGTAAAATACTGGTTGAGCATGTCTTCTTGCAATCCCCTAGCTCTTTTTTACAGAGAAGCGCATGGGCTTCTGGAACAACGAGATATACATAAATTAGAATTTCTGACGTCTATCGGCCTCATTTGTATATTTTTCCATAGAGATAGGCTTGCATTCTGTTTTTGAAAATACATTTTTAGGACACATATTTCAGCAACTTGATTTGCAAGTTGACTGGAAAGTGTTTGCTCACCTTGAAATACTTATAGTTTTGAGGGCTTTTGAAGCTCCGATAGTGTAGTGGATAACAAGTTAACCACCGTTAACTACTTGCAAGTTCAGAGCCATATCAAACTCTAAGTTGTTTCAACCTTTTGTGTAATACTTGTAATTCATTCACATATCCTAGAGTTTTTTTTTCAAATGCTTCATATCTTTCCTGATGCGTTTCTTTTCGACTGGAATGAAACACATGAATATTCGATTACATTCACTATACAAGGTCTTTGCATAGGAGTGTTTGTATTCATTTGAAAGCTTGTATCTCTGGCTGGACCGTACGCGGTCGGTTTTTCTAAAACAGCGTGTTATAACGCTGTAAAATTCAAGGCAAAATTATGTTTCACACGGCCACGCCTTTTTTCTTTTCTTGCTTTTATTTCGCTGTACAAAACTCCTGGCTTTGACTGCTAATACTCTTTCGATAGCACAAGTCTCGAAGATTTCGGAAATGTGTTTGCTTTTTAGAAAAGCTCTTTTAATAGCGCTCTAGCAGAAAAACAAACATTCGTGTCTTACACCTCGCCGGACAATGCTCTTTCTTTAGACTATTAGCTATCATTTGATAGCGTAAAATCAAGGACTCCAACGAAGGATTCCAACGCTGCGCTTATTTCCTGAAAAAAACCAGCAATCAATAGCGAGCGCTCCATGGAACACCTCAGCCTGGCTATTCACGAGATTCCAAGGAGACATGCTAAATCAGTATTCTACGTCATTCGTGAAAATGATTGAAATCTCAAGCAAGCGAGAAGAGTAAACGAGTATGAGAATGATAGAGATCTAAAGAGAAATTAAGAAAATTAATTTCGACTTTATGCTGTGAACAGTTGAACATTCCTGGGAGATGAATGAATCATCGTGGTGCACATTAGTGACCAGTCAAAAAGCGCTTAGCTGAATATTGTCAAGTTCATTGGAACTGGAAATGATAAATTTTCGACTGAGTTGCCCTTTGAGAATACCCAAAAAAAGTTGTTCCTTAAAAGCCTCAGGAGTAGGATTGGACAGTTTTCTTGAAACTTTGAAGCATTTCTTTGAATTTATGCCGTTATTCACATGATGCATGAGTTGAAGAGCTAACGGCAGTTTGCGACTAACTGTAACTTCTGCTTTAGTTTTCGATTTCATTGTAGACACGAAAGTGAAGATCGTTCGTTTTGACTGATTCGCACCGGTTAAAAGACATTGCTTACATGCAGCTTCGTTTAGTAAAGTGTACTTATGTTTCACCGTCAAGCGAATGTCGAAGACCGTCGAATTCCATCTTGCATCCGTTTTCCACATATTTGAGTTATAGATTCTTATTGAATCAGACACAACTAGAAGCACAAATCTTCAGTGCAATTTGGTTAGACGGCGACAAATTTTTAAGTCGATCTCATTCCTTGTACAGCAATTTTTTATAGCACTGTTAGTATTCATTAGGAAGCATAAATCTCTGGCTACAATTTTACATTGACAGTTTCTCAAAACACTCCTTTATGACGCTGTAGCATCTAGAATAAGATTTTGTTTCACATTCGCCTCTTGCCTCCATTGTTACGACGCATTCGCTGGAAGCCGAAAAACATACCAATGTGTGGAGAAACTTTTGTCTTCTTTTGTCTTATCCCAGCCAGTCGTTTTATCAGGGGTTTCTTTCAACATGGAGGAAAAATTCCCAATTTAATAACAATACATCGCTCGTTCCGCCTCACCCTTCCCCCGCCAAGCTCCCTGCCACGGTCGTCGCTCCGGTGAATAGCCGGTAAACAGCCTGCCGAAAATGTAAAACTCTATCTTATTTTTACTGCTAAACTGTATTTCCAGGAAGTAAGCACATCGATAGAATCTGAGAACATTACGCTATCAGATGATTATTAATAGTTTAGAAAAAGAGCTCTCTCTGGCGAGATTCATTGTAAAAAATCAAAACAACAAAGGAGATCAAAGATCGAAGAGGTTTTCAAAAAGCAAGGACGTTTTTGAGTTCCTCGAAGCCTGTGCTATAAAATAAATGCTAGCATTCTGAGGAAGCAGTTTGTCCAGCGAAACATAAGCGGAATAGGAATAAAAAATACGTGGTCCTGTGATACATAATCGTATTTGAAATTTTACAGCGCTTTAAAAGGTTGTTCTAAAAAACCGACTACGTAGGGCACTAGCCAGAGATTCAAGCTTTCGAATGATTCTTAACACTCTTATAAATAGTCCCTCTTTAGAGAATGAGATCGCTCTATATACTTGCCGCCGTCTAAGCGAATTGTGCAGAATTTTCTCTCTGACACTCTCGAATTTTTGAGTTTTCACGTTGATCATGCGATACCCATCATAGAAGAGGTCGACTTTTTTCGTGATCCACTGATTATCGATTTATGGTATAGTGCAATTTGATTTCTATTTTGATTTATCAGCTTTTCAAAATTTGATGTATTCAATCTAAGTACTAATTATCGATTGAAGTATTCGCCAGTTAACTTTTCACATTTGTACACCATATTGAATGACGTTCGAAATTTACTCGTCGGTATTTCAAAAATTGGCTCGTGAGCAACACTGAAGTACTATGTTCCTTATCGCTGTAGTTCGACTCGTTTCATCTACTAAAACCTTTCTGATTTCTCTCTCTATCTCTCTCTCTCTCTCTCTCTCTCTCTCTCTTTTTCTCTCTCTCTTTCTTTCTCTCTTCCTCTCGCTCTTTCCCCTGTTTTTATTCTTTCTTGTTCATTTTGCCACAGCAATATGAACAGGTAAAACCTCTCGGCTGTAGATCTTAGCGCATAAAAACGCCCCATTCCCGATAAGGCGGCGTACTGTAGAAGTGTTCTCTTCAAGAAATCACGATGATTGACCGGTGCATCGGTGGCTTAGTGGCAGAATGCCTGGGTGTCGGCTGTGCGACCTGGGTTCGTTTACCGGTCGATGCACCAAGTTGTATTGAATGGTTGGTTGAGTAGACTCAGCAAACAAAGTAAGGCGGTCAACTCGGCTGAACTAATCAGTACAACTTGGTGCATTGACCGGACACGAACACCAGGTTGCACAAGCGACATCCAGGCATTCCGCGATTGAGCCGCCAATGCACCTTGTTTGTACTTTTGGTTTGTAAGTATAGTTTGCGTAAATATGATGAAGAATGTAGCATGCTTTTGATAAATTCAGTTGTAATTTATTTATTTTATCTATTTGACCCCTCATCACAATTTTTATTGTGTGGATCCCAGCATTTTAGCGCTTGATTTGTTTTTTCGTTTTCTTAATGACGTAGAAAACTGGTCGAGCATGTCTCCTTACAATCTCGAGGATAGCCTGGCCGTGGCGTTCCATAAGGTATTGATGTTGACTGCCGGAGAGAGTTGGGGGGTGGAGTCCGGCTCTACGCGCGCCGCGACGAACATCGCAGCCACTCGGCCACGGCGTCTCCAATTGTAAATAGAATGCTATTAACAGCTACAAAGCAAGTGAGAGTATCGAATGTGAGAAGTATTGAGACATGCACCATAGAAGGAAACTGTGATGCGGGTAAAATCAAGTAAAGTAATTTCGCCTCTGTGATGCGAACTGCTGAACTTTCTTGGGAGATGAATGAATCATCGTGGTACGCATTAATGACCAATCAAAAGAGTGCTTATCAGAATAGCGTTAAGTTCATAAAAGCTGCAAATCATATTCTTTCAACAGATTCGTCCTTTGGGAATACCCTTAAGAAGTTGTCCCTACGACTCTGAGAGTAGAAAAATGGACAAAGTCTTGATATTCTATAGTATTTTTATGAATTTTTGCCGCTGCTAATTTTTGCTCTGGCTTCCGAATTCATTGTAAGCACGGAAGTGATAGATCGTCTTGTGCTGACTGATTGACAATGGATAACAGACATTGCTCAGATGCAGCTTTGGGTACTTTTGTTAAGGGGTGACGAATTTTTATGCCGTTCTCATTCGTTGGACAGAAAGTTTTCATAGGAATGTTAACAGTCACCAGAAAGCTTGAATCTCTGGCTACAGTTCTACGTTGCGGTATTTTCAAAACACCCTTTTATATCGATGTAGCCTTCAGAATAAAATTCTGTTTCTCACTCGCCTTCGGCTCTCATTTTTACTAAAAGTATAAATCGCTGGAAGCACGTTAAGCATATTGGCATGTAGAGAGATTCTGTAGTATCAGAGTCATTCTTTCTATCTAGAGTTTCTGTTGACGCGTCGAAAAAATCATCAAAATAACAATAGTTGCCGCCATTTTGACGCACAGTGCGATAGATCACTACAGAAGTACGCGATAGATCACGCGACTACTTTACTAACGAATCGTTGCTGCGGCTTCCTTCACACTTTGCTCATCTATGAATCTTTCCGGCGACTTTGTTTACCGGCAAGCTCATGGACCGAGAAGGGAGGAGGGCTGGGGCGGGGCGATCAATAGTTTTTGAAACATTGTTATTCTATTGGGAATTTTTCACCTCATTGACTGAATTTAGGTGAAAGCAAACATTCTGATAGTATGGAAATTCTCTACGCGCTAATATGCCTTTCGTGCTTCCAGCGTTTTATACGCATGATAAAAATGAAGGCGAAAGGTGAGTGTGAAACAAAATCTTATTCTGGATGCTACAATGTTAGAAAAGGTGCTTTGGAAAACCAGCAACGTAGAGTTGTAACCAGAAATTTAGGCTTTCTAACGATTGCTAATCTTGATGAATTGGGCTTAAATAGAAACAAAAATTTTCTCTCTAACACACTAGGAACTTTTTGAGCTTACGCGTAGATCATGCGATACCCATCTAATAAATTGATGACTTTTCTCCTATTCTATTGATTATCGAATTATAAGCATAGTACCATTAAACCTCGATTTTAATTTATCAAATTTTTTGAAATTCGACATTTCCATTGAAATAGATGGAGGAGAATAATTATCGAATGGCATCTTCAACACTTAGCTTTTCGTATATGTACACTATACTGAATGACGTTCGAAATTTACTTGTTGATATTTTTTGAAAACATTGGCTCGTTATCAACACTTTGATGCTTTTGTTACCACTGTAACCGAATACTGCTTCAGACTCGTTTCATCTTGTAAAACATCTTAAAATTTTCTTTCTTTCTCTTTTCTCCCTCTCTTTCCCTCTTGCTCTCTCTGACTGCATTTTTTTTCTTCCTCAATACACCAAGAACAAATGCTAAAAATTACTCAGCTGTACATCGTGGCCCTCGGCCTATTCACGGTAAGGCGGTGTACTGTAGTAAAGCTGTATGAAGAAATAACAATGAACGGCTGGTGCATTGGTGGCTTAGTGGCAGAATGTCCGGTTGCCGTCTGTGCAATCTGGCGTCGTTTACCTGTCGATGCACCAAGTTGTACAGCATCGTTGGTTGAATAGACTTGACACGCAATGTACCACGGTCTATTGAGTGGACTCTTCAATACAACTTGGTACATCGGCCGACAAACGTACCCAGGTTAGAAGCGTCAGCCAGACATTCAGCTACTAAGCGACCAATGCACCCTATTTGTAAATGAGGGTAAGTGAATAGAGGTGGCGAAGACGTTCTGAAAATTGCAGCATATGTTTGGTGAATTTAGTTGTAACTAATGTTGTAATTTCTAGCATTTTTACTGCATTTTTCGCAGTGTTAAGATCATTCATATATTCCTGAGAGAATTGAGTGATGAGCAAAAGCACGGCCTCGGGCGAGAATCGAACCCGCTTTCATCCATACCGGGGACGTACCGGGGACGGAATCGCCAGGCTATTAAAATTTATGACCTCACCTTTTGATAACCTTATTAAGATCTGTGTTTGTTAATTTGCCTTTAGAAGATATTGCTTTTGAGGATATCAAGGAAGAACACGACTAGCTCAATCACTGCCATTATGGTAGGAAAGCCGAGAGTGTAAGACTAGTTACATTGGAGACTTTAAAAAGCAACAACATGATCGTTGTAGGAACCGAGCTCGGGAAGAGCATCTTCGACCATAAGGAGTGACGCTGGTGTTTTGAAGATAGCTAGTGATTCCTTGATCATTAGAGCCGTCAATGTGTTCGGCTTTCAAGGGAGACTTTTTCCATCTTCATGTAAGGAGATAAGAGTTTCTGGGACTATTATTAGATTTTGAAGTTATTTAATAGAACCTTGCAGAAGAAGTGTAAACGAAATTATATTCTTTGCAGATCTCAAGCGAAGCTCGGCAGACATAAAAAGGTGTAGCATTTAAGCTACCTTTAGGAAAATTATCATGTCGAAGTAGATCAGATAGCTTCTATTCGGTTAATTAATTTTTTGAATTTCTTTTTTTTAATCATCTTCAAAAATTTGAGTTCACTTTTGTGAATTGAAATTGAAGTGAAGGGCACCGTGCTACTGATCAGGCTGCAAGGCCGAAACACATGTCTTGTACTATAAAAAAGCCATAAAAGACCTCATGGAAGGCTCAAAATATGTTATCAGATTATATTGTTTTGGGCACAATCTCAAAAACAGTTGGAAAGAAATGGACCAAATGAATTAATTTTTTTCAATATCTATGAAAGAACTAAGCTTCTTGTGTATTATTTTTCAAAAATTAATCTTGTCTTCTGGAACTCATTTTTGAGCAGTTTTGGCATAATTTAGCAAATTGAATCACAGGTTGACTAAAAAGTAATTGCCTACCTGGAAGCACTTTTAGTTTTGAGAGCCTTGAAAGCCCTCTCCACCGCAGGGCCTAGGCACCTTGATGGTGTAGTGGATAACAGTGCGCCAGCAGAATCGCAGGTTCGAAAGCACCTCAACTCCTAAGTTCTTCACACCACTCTTGTGATTAAACTTTAGTGCTTTATTCGAAATTTTCACATCTTCTTTGGTGCATGAAGATAAAACTGTTGTTTTTTCAATCTATTATTTCGATATTGTGTTGCGAATAGCTGGATACCCACATCCTGGAAGATGAATTGTTTATCTATCGTGGTACACATAGGTGACCATGCGGAAGCTCTGACTTATCATCCTGCAACGAGAACTTGAAAAATGTAAGAGATGTGCTTGAAAGGGAAAAATTTTATGAACCAAAAATTTTCAGGCTGCTGAAATGCCCAATTGCGAAGATTCCAACAAAGCACTGTAGTGCAAGGGTTCAGCACGCTTCCCCGGTTAGGTGAAATGTGGGTTTCAAATCTCAGCTGACGCAGATGTTTTTGCACACCACTCTACATTTTTCGGTATCTGTAACATCATACCACCGCACGAGGCGGTCAAATAAAATGAATTATGCTTGATCATTTTCAAAACATTGTTCTCTCATTAGCGTGAGAGCATGAATCGTGCGCGAAAATTTGTTAGAACATTAAGTGATTTCGATGCACACATAGTAATGAAATATTCATATAAATTGCTTTTCAGTTTGTTCAAGACCCTGATTTGATTACGCTTGGGACGCTCTCGGCTTGTATTTTTACTGATCTTACGAAATTGATATTGAGCTTTTTGAAAAACTCTTTCTGATGCAATTCCCAAAACCGACTGTCTATTAATCTCGGCATGCTTCAATACAATTTTTGATTTTCTTCTTTAAGCCAAACACGAGGTGTTACATCAAACTTTATTTGACAGCTGACATTTCGGCAGCTCGCTTTCTTCAGAGCCTGGAAAGGTCAAATTGTCCGCAATCCAATAAGCCAAACACCTTCATTACTCTTTTAAAAAAATCACCGGACCTAGCTTTCAATCGCATCAAGCACAAAATCAACTCTCAACATACTCACCGCTTTTTATATGTGTTCCACCGAATGGTTCAAGTGGAGACCACCAGAAGGAAATTACATAGGCTTCGTAATGCACCATACTCATAAAAAAACAGTCTTATATACTGACTTAAATCACGTGTGATAACGAGGCTTCCTCCCTGCGGTTCATAGCTGGATTGATGGTATAAATCCAAAGTGCTTTGAGAATTTTTCGCGCTGATGTTCCTTGTTCCTGCGCAAGGATGGTTACTTCAATTTCAAAATCAACTGCGTCGTGTTTCTGTTCTCTATGCGTCCCTAGCGGGGTGTTCCGTCTATTAAGACGTTTGTCAGCTAGGTGTTCTTCTAAGCGGGTATAAAGCGGCCTACCTGTTTCGCCAATATAATTATCGCTACACGCTTTGCAAGAGATTAGGTAGACTGTACCTAACTTATGCAATCACCGTCTCTGCCGTTTAAACATATTTTGCAATCTCTCATTATATAGAGATGGTCATGTAAGCGGTTGCGAACTATTTGGCGTCTTAGAGTATTCGTTGGTATTTCAATAATAGCCACCGATTGCTCTAATCCCGCTCTTTTCAAACAGTGTTTTATAGCTGTACTAATTTCATTTGAAAAGAACGGGAGGATGAACAGGATTTATATTAGAGCTTTCGTTTGGAGGCGTACTCTTTCCTGTAAACCTAAACCGAGGGGCTACAAATTCGTATCCATTAGAAGTAGCTATTTTCCGAGCCAGTTTTACGGATTCTGCTCTGTGCTTCTCCCCAGTACATACATTGGCTGCTATTCGAAGCATGTTTTTTACTGGCGCCTTTTTTGTTTTTTTTTTCTTTGTGATCCACAAATGTCGACGAATGCCTCTGCTGAAGACCGCGGCTGCCCCAGAGCTTTAGTGATATGAGTCAATCGGCACTCAACGACATTCGTCGAAACCATTCATAAAATTTGAAGACTTTAGTAGAATGATGTTATAAGGAAATGAATAAATGCATAAAGAGCTAAGATCCACACAATATGTGATGCCGGTGCATGTAAAAAATAGGTAGATATACGTTTTGAAAAGACATAACTTTGTATTTTTCGAAGCATATTTCCAATCATGCTATCGTGTTGGTTAAACCAGTAGCACAAAGTTGAAGATAAAATTACATTCCGCCAACGTTTCACGTTCTCGTCTTCTTCAGAGCCGATAATTCGAGTAAGTTGCCGACGGTCATTCAACCTCATTATAGTCCTCACATATTTATTGGTCGAGTCGAATATTTTTCGGTGGGCACCGCTCAACTGAAAAACTCACTTGACGATGTGCATTGGATTGGTATTGCCGATGTCGAAGGAAAGTCTTTTTTCCATATATGAGAGCTCCTTATGCTACCGTTAATGAAGCCTATTGCTGCAAGATGAACTGTCCGATGAATAGCCAAGATCTTACAACGGATAATCATCATTATCACTAAACATACTGTATGTGAGGGTGCCTGCGAGTGAGGTTCTTGATTCGAGCGGTACTCACCGATTTGACTGATGAAAAAGATTTAGCTTACAATGAAACCGAGGATCACTGTGAGCAATCGACTCAAGTTATCGACTCTGAAAAAGACAAAGACTCGAAACTTCAGCCAGATAACCTTTTATCAGCAACCTCGTGCTATTGACATAGCCACCTGACGATTATGATTGCTTACTAATGCCGAAGAACTCGCTTTTGATATATTTCTTCATTTTTTGTGATTGAATTTCTTGGGAAATTGTTGATATTCAGTAGAATGGAGATGATTCTACCTTTTTTCAATTTTTTTGTGTGATCTGCATCATCAATCACTCATCCGAAAACAACTGTCGACCCAGTGCAATCTTAGCATTCTGTGGTCGAATGCGATGATTCAAAAGTTTCTAAAGGCTTGGCTTTTTAAAATTCTAGATTTGCGTTAACGATTATCTACTCCGTCTTTCTGAAATGTGTCAGTGTGAAAACGAATGTTCTCACCGTTCTTTCATAATTATGGGATGAAATAAATTTTGAATGTCCCTTTTAATTTCTCTCACAAAAAAAATTCGTAAGTATGCTCCCATCGAGATAACTCATAATAAATTCTATTGTATCATGTCAATAAATTATCACTCACCAAATCACAACCAATCTTTACTATTATAATTAAAAACCAATGACGTTGTTTTACTTTTGCCATGAGCTTTCATTCATCACGACCAATGGTTAATTATAGTCATTTGATTTGTTTTTATCTCTGTCATCCAAGAAGTCGATATTTTTGAGAATTCAAGAAAAAGATCACTTGAAATTAGGAGATTCATTAAAACTCTCTCTAAAAATTCCTAGCCGTTTTCTTTGGAAATAATGTTTTCTGAGTTACTGCAATTCTTCACATTATTCTTTACATCTACTTCACTCATAACAATACCCATGTGCACTTGGCTGTAAAAATTTTCAAACCTTTCAAACCGGCCGATACAATAGATGATCGAATGCGCAGCGTGGCAAAGGCGTGCGATTTTCGTTGGTTAATTAAAGCTTTTTCTTCGGAATGGAGAAAAATTCTAGCTTTTTGGTGCAATTTTTACATCCGAAAAAAATTTTAGGGGTGAAACGCAATCTTCGCTCTATACCACTATATGCTGAAGATCTTTTTGGGAATGGAATTTAGTTTTGGCACTTCCAGGATTTATACAATCAAAAATCAGCTAAAATATTGATAAAAAGGCGATCCACATACTCTAGCCAAACAAAAATTGCACTCCAAGTGTGAAACGTAATCTCAAATTTGCTGCTACAACAAACTGAGAGGGTCTTTTTCGCAAACCAACTGCAATGCCGGGATTCTCGAGTTTTATGCAGTTGAATAGTTATTGAAAGTCTAGGGTACTAGCTTCGCCTAGCAAAAAGGTCCCTTAAATAGTCGTGTACGTACAGAAAAACTTGAAGTCGTTAACTCTTGATGCCTGTTCTCATATTGGTCGGTGATGTAAGGGAACAGTGTTTATTTTACCTAACGGTTTACTCGATTCTCAAATCAAACTCTGAGATTGCCGTGACCATTGACTAAGTCAGTGATAATTGATTTGTCTTACAATTTCATCATCTTCGTTTCATGTTAATCAGCTTATAGTTGGAGCTCACAAAGAAAATAATTGTAATCAATGTAGAGTACTAGGAAGTAAATCTAGTAGCAGAAGGCGAGTTTTTGATATGTCCATCACACTGCTACTCTAGGCTCAATGCCTTTCTGATTCATTACCGTAGTGTCAAGCCATGGTCTTAACTGCATTGCTGTGTCAACTAATTTCACAAATATTTCTAAAATTCAAGCATTAATGCTCCTTGGAATTCATTCCATTGAAAAACAGCCGCGCTCTATTCTTTGAATTCATATTTTCTCGTGCGACGATCTCGATCACCCATATGGTAAGAAGAAAGAAGTTCTCTGGGCTTCCGACATAAATCATTGCGCTCTGTGAGCGTGAGCTCGTAAGAACATTATCCACAATAACAATCTGCAACAGCCTCTTGGAAGCTTACCACTCAGGCAAGAAATTACCTGTTCACTTACTTGATGAGTTCAATAATTTCATTATAAAAGTGATCTCGGACTGTATCCAGGTCAACCAGAAGTGTTAACGCAATGAGTTTATTAGGATGAGTCTCTAGCGAACTAGCCATCGCAATATAGCTGCTAGTACGCAAACGATGGTCACTATGACAACATCGCAACTGCCCGACACCAGATTTTCATTGTTCTTCACAGATTGGCGGTTCGTTCCCATCATGATGAGCTTGTCGGTCAGTGTTTCACGCTCAGAGAATTTGTCTCAGTCAGTTCAATTTGTGCAACTGCTTGTCTTTTCAAGTCCTCTGTGCAAGTTTTAGTGTATCACGAAATGGCTCTATCACCTCTGCACATCTTGAGAGTGACTGGTTTTCACTCTACATTATCTATTTGTGCATTTCTTCGAGTTTCACCCTTCTATTTTGTATCTTGTTTACTTTGATCGTTTATTATTCCTATTCATGAAAACAAGTTGAAACAGAGACTTGATAGAATTGGCCTTTACTTCATTGCCTGATGTTTTGGAAATAGACTCAAGCGCAGTGATGCTTGATGTTTTTGTTCATTCTGATAAGCCTAACGAATTTGTTGAGAGCATCTTTTCTATTAATGAATGCAATAGCTTGAATGGAATGCTATGCAAACCTCTTCTTATGCGTATTATTATTTTTTTGAATTTGTAGTTTAACAGATATCCCTGAGCGCATACATTTTTTTTACCAAAGAAAACAACTAGCTCAATGTATGTTGATTTTTTATAATTTGAAAACACTTTCGCGATAAATCTTGCTTTTCGATAGTTTATGATGATTTATCAATTATTAAGAGTGTTTCAGGAAATTAAAATTTTCACATTTATGTTTGAGCCTTTGATTGCGACATTGACCGCATATAAAGTTTCTATACAGTGCCAATAGTGAAAAAAGTTTGGTTTCTTGAGTTGTTAAAAAGAGCGCATGTGGCGCAGTAATTTGAGGTGCCCTGTGTCGCACACGAGGTCAGTGGTTCGATCTTGCTCTCCTACCTAACCAAGCGTTCCATCACTCCGGGGGTCGGTAAAATGGTACCAGACACTTCTCAGGCTTGTCTGGGAGGATAAACAGCACTGACTCGATTCAGCGGAGGCCACCTCGAGTCATTGTGAAGGCCAGATATGCATTAAATCACCTCAAACAAAGCTAAAAGTTGGAGACGAATGCATGGACTATCGCTCAGGGAATGGTCAACGCCGAGAGTTTTATCCTTTTTTAATTCTTTTCTTGAATTTTTAAACGGAAGTGATGTGGCGATAACATAAATAATCATTGATAAGAAACAATCGTATTCTGTTAAATGTTACCTCGCTGGTTCATCTGCTTCCAAGTTTAAAAAAGTGCCCTGAAGCAAAAAAGTTAATTGAGCGTGCGGTAAGAGCTCTAGAAAATCCCTTGTGCATCGCTCCAAGACAAGAGAGGAAAAAAGAAGCATTAAATTGCAATTTGGAATTTTCTACGAGATCAGATGTGTTTAATAAAAGAAGACAGTCATTTTTTTAATGATTCTGTAGAGGCTATATCACAGCACTGATGTAGATGGCTCTCTTTGAGAAGGAGTCAGAGTCACTTCTCAGCTTTAATACTTTATGATTCGCTTCAAGAAGGATTTTCTGAAAATCATGACCTTCTCATGCATAAGAAATATAAAAAGTCTCTTCAAAAGTATCTTCTCAAGTCGAATGCCCCTAATCCATGGAACGTATAACATTTTCTGAGGCGACACCATATGTGAATTTTTCTTAGGCTAGAAATCGGTTATACTTATTTTTTATATTCAGATGTTCGTTATTTTTTCCTCACACTCCTGAGTATTTACGAGACTTACATAATGAATATAATAGTTTTTTCAATCTTGTGATGTTAATAGCACTAGTTTTTTTCAAGATTTCTCTCATAATGTTAGGAGGTATGTGGCGCCTTGCACTGATACGGTTCAATACGCGTATAGCTCATTCTACCCAAGTATCTCTTTGACTCCGCTCGGGGCCAGCCAAGCCTCTCATACTTCCGTATCGGGAATTGGTACCATAATTGGCTCGAGCAGACTGACTATTCTAACCGTCGTAGAAAAGAGGAACACTCAGCTACGGAACTTTCAGTATTCTAAAAGATTCGACTCTATAAGCAATTGACGAAATTTAAGACGAAGACAATGATCCTTAAGCAGTAAACACAGCACACAGAAAAAACTAATCAAATTAAGAAAATGTCAGGATCTGCACAGTATGATTTATATGACTACTGCTCATCTTATAGAAGAAAATATCAAATCAACTTCTCAAATATTTTACAACTGGAAAAGCATTGGTTCGATAGGGTAGCTTCTATTGTCGAAACTAACAGGTGCTGGGTTAATGTCTTTTACACAAGGCTTGCAATATCTGAGTGCTCTTCCTGAATGTCCTTCTTATTTCTACGAGTTTTGTTTCCAACATAGCACTTATTAATCCATCGTGCTATTACAAAGTTACGTAGAAGTAGAGGATTGAAGGTCGTTTTGTGTGCTATGCGTTTATTATTGACTCTGCAGAGGCGTGTAGCACTTTACATTTTGCTGTGAGCTAAGCGATCCACCTTCGAGCACTGCCGCCTCAACAACCGGTTTTTCTGCTTCCTGGTTGATCGTTACGCACACTGTGTAGTGCTAGATATTCGGTTACTCCGTAGTTGCATGACTTTAGTCCGATCTCTATTCTCAACAATTATGCATTACCATCAATGCAGGGCATAGACCGCTAAAACGTAAGCATCCAACGCCATCTTTTACTCTTTTATCATCATTACCATGATCAATTATTAAGCAACTCGAGAGCCCATCAATGCTTCTCCATTCTGTTCTCTTAGAAATCTGTGAATCCGCTTTTGTTGGAAAATGTTCAAACTTTAGCTTCATTAGGACTAATGAGTAATAGTAGTTGGCACTAGTAAGTGATGTGGTTCTATCAATTATGACATTAGTATATAGTTACTATGCTACTGTTTAAAAATATCACGGTTGTCAGTTATTTTCTAACAACTTATTTTGAGCCTTTTATGAGGCCTTTTATGGCACTTTGTAGTACAACACAGGTGTCGACCTTACAGCCTCATCAATTGCAAGGTGCCTTTAGTTTCATCCAATATCTTGTAGGGGAGTCCCACACATATAAGGGAATCGACGACAAACAACTTGCACTACCGTAAGGTGAGAAGACCACCGTCGTGCAGTGTTTGGGGTCCCCGCCCCCCTCCCCCCCCCCCCCCCCATACGAGGGATGGTCTGAAACAAAAGGCACCGTGCAACTAATGAGATTGTAAGCCAAGCACTGTCTTGTAAGGCTCAAATATTAAAGGATAAAAGACAAAGCTCTTGGCGTTTGGTCAATCCCTGAGGGGTGCGCCATGCATTCGTCTTCAAATTTTAACTTTCGCTTGAGGTGATTGGATGCATATCTGCCCTTTACAATGACTCGCGGTGGCCTCCCGATGAACCGAGTCAGTGCTGCTTATCCTCCTACACAGGTCTGAGACCAGTCTGGTACCAATTTACCAACCCCAGGGATGGATTGCTTTGGTGAGCCATAAGCGTGAGATCGAACCATTGACCTCGTGTGCGACGCAGTGCACTTCTAACCACTGCGCCATATGCGCCTTTTTTGCACGAACTTTGTTATCAGATTATACTGTTTTGAGCGGAGTCGCAAAAAACAGTTTGAAATAAAGGTATTCTGTGTCAATTATTTTCATTTTTATATTCCAAATGAAGGCGAATATCTGCCATCATTATAATAATTAACATCGTTTATGGATTAGAGCTATTATACTTTGCCGCTTGTGGTCATGGAATAGAGGAGTTACAAAGTTGTAGTGACATCACCTTCCCAGTCAGTTCTCTAGTAGATTTGCAATTTTCGTTAGCTGTTTTGGTTTGCTAACCCTGTATGTGATGTTTCTAGTGTTTGACTGATGTTGTTCACTTATCTTACTTACTAGCAAGAAAAAACTTGTCTATAGCAACTAAACACTTACTTTTCGGTATTAACTCCAATCATTATCTCTTTGCTGTCCAACTCCGTCCACCACACCTTACTCTCTACTCATTGCATCTGTCATAAAACTCAAAAATGATGCCATTAATATATTCTCTACAGTACAGAAAGTGTAGCGTCCTTGGTTCCTGCAACAATGGTTTTTTAGACCATTTTCAAGCCCTTTGCACTTCTTTCGAGCTTCTTTCCTATTTTGTAGGGCGAAAAATGCAACGGCGATCTCACGTAAACAGTTCGTCACACCAAAAGCTGATTGCTAAACATAAACCAATACTGACTTCAATGTACCCATGTGATTGGGCCGGTACCGAAATGGTAAGGAGTGGTTCCATGAATGATTATAGTGTGACACTTTGTGACATAGTGCGAATTTGATGATATAATTATCATGCTATCCATGATATTCAGTCTACGAACCTCTCTTTCCAATTCGTAAAGTTTCCCAATGGCTGCGCTAAAAATCGATCTGTTCATGTCGTGCATCTCTCGAATTTGTTTTCTGAAGGCTTAATTAGAATTCGACAGCCGTTTTGAGCCATCTGTCACCCGATGGCAAGACTCGTTCCGCTCCAGCTCAAGCGAATTACCTGCTTACCCAGCGCGATGTAACGACATGACTGCAAGCATCACGGCCGCCCGATCGCGTCAACACTTTCGGCAGTTCCGGCCACGCTCGTCTGCTCTTCGTATTCGGAGAGCATCGCCTCCAGTGTCCCCTCCCCCAATCGGCCAGTTTCCTCCTTGATCTGTTGTCTCAATGTTTATTGTTTTTTTTATTTCTTATATCCTCTGTATCATAAATAACGCATCCACTCATAATTTTTACTTTGTTGTCCAAGTTTCATTTCTCAGGACAATGAAATGAAAAAATGTGAAATTTTCAAGACCCATTTTTTCTAACCCGCCCTTTCAGTCCAGAGAAACTGATAAATTTCTGCACTTGTCTATCAACTTTCCGCAATTGTGGTGATTTTTTTCAACACAAGCTAGTTTACTGGTGCTTTTCGAAGCGTGCAATCCGGTTCCTAAAGCCATAAAGCACATAATAATCGCTTGCAACCAAAGTTTTATTGAATATATAGTCAACACATGTAATTCTTTTCACAGTTGTACTGTGTAATGATCTCAAGCTCGGGTTTGTTGAATACCTCTCCGGATAACATCCTCGTGTACTACTTGGCTTTGTTCGGCTTTGGCTATTTGCGCTCTATAGACAATCCAGAAATTGGACTCATGCCATCGACTGGATGTTATTTGATCCTATATATAATCCCACTGGCATGAATTCTCAGACACACATTCCAGCACTTTTGACGTGCTGTCGAAATATAGAGCGTAGGTGTTGCAAGCATTAATGATGTAAAGTTCATTAATCACTAGAGCTTTCCCATAGCTATCGAGAACTTTTCAAATCCATTGTCAGAGACCACAAAACACTGACATAAATGAGCACCCACTCCACAGTAGAATGTGCTTTGCAAGATAACTCCAAGATCTTTTATGTCTTAGTGCTCATTCGCAGTGTTATGATGTTTCAAATGTAACAGAGAATTGAATGGTAAGCAAAAATTCAACCCACAAAAAACCAAACCTGTCAGAGGTTGGTGGCTGATAGCTAACATTGAGCTGATAGTTATGTTAGAGAGAGATACTGTCATGAGTGAGCTGTGGGCTCGGTGATGTAGTGGTAGCACGAGTCCCCGGTATGGATGGAAACGCGGGATCAACTCTCGTCTGAGGTCGAGTTTGTGCTTGCCACTCATTTCTCTTAACCCTATTTGGAACATTTCCTTACAATCTTGGAGGCAGGCGAGCTAATGCGTCAGTGATACTAAATCACTGGTCCAACCAATTTATGTATATTTAGAACTGAACACGAATGTAAGTGCAAACACCTACCGAATCTTACGTGCATTGGTTTAGGTTGGAACGCCAGCAGAACGACCCCACCAGCAGGATGAGTGCCCCGCTCAGCCGGGCTTTTCTCTCTGATCACCTTACGGTCAGTTGAACAGCTGACTGTTGGTGCTCTGCTCAGGTGTTCACTCAGCTTTCAAATGGTTTGCGCTCAATTAATACTTTCCGTGAGGTGTTCGCTACTTTTCTTATCACAATGAGCCAAAACATTCCACCGAGTATTTCTGTTTTATTACATTTTAGTCTACCTTCGCTTTTTTGGAATACACTCGTTCCCTTCGTTCTGCTTAGGCAATCGTTATTCGAATATACTGCTTAAGGTTGCCAGACGCCAGCAAATGTAATTCATTTGATTTTTTTGAATAATTGTTCATTTTCCTCTCATTATCGCTTAGTCTTTGCATTTGATCATGATTATTTATCAGCTTAATAATGGTAGAATCTTTTTGTTCATTGCATAGGAGTAGACATTAGCTTTGGCAAATTTCACAGAGAGATTTTTCTTTTCTGGAATTTAACTTTAATCACTCAGTTTAAGGGAGTGTAAATTTTTTATTGTTGAGATGATCAGAGTTCAAGCGCATCTTGAGATTACAGAAATTTATCTATTCAATGATCTAATTAATTTCCAATTATGAGTGTATCGCATGTTCGCCATTCTAACAGAATATTCAAGCAGCTGGATTCAAATTTCATGCTCAGTGATCCTGTCTTTCATAAGATGTGATGTAAGTGGCGTTTGGTGTCGATTCAGACTTGGCTGTGACTATTTGAAATCTAATGCGTTATACTCCATATGAATCTGAAAAATAAGCAGTAAGAAAAAAATACCTTTTTAATAATGTCGATGTGATGTGCTGCGTTTCTGGATGGTATTTGGCAAAAAAAAATCTGGTCAGAGTGTTCCGACACTTCGTAAGAGGAAGTGGACGTAAGCAGGCCGCTATCGAGTACTAACTAATCCTTCCACGTCATTGCCGCGCAAATCCTTCTGGAATGTTAAGCCCGAAAAAGCAAGCGATACTGACTCCTACATGTTCAGAACTCATAAAAATCTGTCACTTCCATCAAAGACGCTTCAATATTAATCTAGGCATAACATAGTAGTACAATCTTGGTCAAATCTAGAGCTGTATAACGTATGCGGATCCTATTTTGCAATCTGGCTTGCAAACCACTTTGTACAATTGGAGGTGGTTGAGTTTTCGAGATCAGCTCTTCTTTTGATTCTCCTCGGACCTATGGACGATGATATCAGTGCTACGAAACTGTACTGAACTATAAGCTATGTTAAAGTTTGTTTGCTATAAAACGAGTGACAACTAATAAGGAAGAAATTATGTATATTTCTTCTTATTAGCCGTTCCTAGTGGTGTTATGATGTTACATTTATATATTTAACATTGCTGAGTAATAAGTAGAACTTTGAGCGCCGAACGGGACTTGAACCTACATTTCACACTTTCCGGAGGCGCGTGCTAATCATTGCATTAAACGACGGGAAGAAGGATTTTGGACATCGCAAACCGACCAGAATTTCTTCACGTACAGCCTTTGCCTTCTGTATGAATAATTATGTTCTTGCACGTAATGTTTGCCGTCAGACGGTCTGATCTTTATGGCCATTTGTCGTTTCATGAACACCCCGCAACACTTACAATCTCTGAATATCCGGCCTACCAAGGCACTTGTTCGTGATTAACGCTCCGTGCACGCATTCGAAATGACGACGCCCAAGTTATTCATCACCACCATGCCATATTCTTACGCGCGACGATCAATTCGGGCCTATTTTAATCTATCAAACATCATTTTTTCCTTATTACTCGTTTGAATACAAGTTTTTGATTGATCCATTCGGAAATTGTTTTTTTCTTCTGGCCATCTGATACTTAGAGTAGTTTTTCGTCTAGTTCCATCTTTTCGCTCGTCGGCTCTGATACCTAACACAATTGCAAGCGGCTATGACGAAGAGAACAAAGTCAATTGTTGAATAGAACGTAAAGTCTCGCCTGACTAAGTGAGTATTCGCTTGCTTCGCAAACGACGTATATTTGACGACCAGCAGCAAGTACCAGTGACATGCTCTGCTCTTCATTGGCTATTCATTGGATAACTCCACTATATTGTTTTCCAAACTTACTGTCTCCTTCTTTCACATTGCTATTCTTCGTACTGTATTTATTGTTCTATTTCTAGAGCTTGTCAAGAATTGCTCCTTACGTCAATACTACGAACTTTCATTCGGTAATGAATGAGAAATACTTAATTGGTGGTTTATGCGATAATTGGCGAATAAGAGGACGATCTCAGGTTGAGATAAGGAGGTTATGCACTGGCTGACTAGTGAATTTGTTTTCCCAAGCATAACAGCTGCTTGTAATCCTCCACGCAGCATATGCGCAATCAGTTCCAAACTGCTGAGCATCGTCCTTATCGTGTGGCAATCAACATCCTTCTCACATAAATCAAACGTCTCCTCTCAGTCCTCTTGTGTCTCGAACTGGAAAAAGAACATGCGAACGATTTGTGTTCCTTTTTTCCAAGCTTAATATCTTTGAATATGAGTTTCAAAGAGAAATCGATTGTGTATGAAAGCGAGTAATCGAATGAATGGCGGTCGATTCTCACCTCTTTATACTGAAGAAACTTCATGTCTGTTAAGATAGCTTGGGCATACTCTTCATTTGATATTTAAACAAAAGGTTTTATATATTTCATATGCACTGTATTCATGCCGAGCGAAAATGAACGGTGTGCTTAAAAAACATCTGTGTAGTTTTTTTGTTTAGTCATTAGCCATACCAGCCAGCAATACCTATCACACTTATATCAAGCGTTTATTACATCTTCATAAGAGATCCATTTGCGAATCCTCCTTAAAACATCGATAATTGTGTGAAATCTATAGATTCACAAGTACGGTATTGAGGGCTTGTTGAAACATTAATTAGAGCGTTTTGAGCATTTTTAGGTATTTTATCCAATCAAAGAATAGAACAGCAATTTGAAGAAATTGATTTTTTCTTCTAAATCCGATTATTTGACACTAATATTTAACACTAAATCAATACTAAATTCGATTCGTCAGTTAACCCACTCTATGATCAATTGTTACCCAATGTGTTAGCAGTTTTAATGAATGAACTTTTGTTTCGGGGCCGCCTGTAGGCCGTCTCTGTGAAACAAGGGCTTGGTGATTTATTTCAACAGTAAAGACGTAGATAAATGAGTTCGCGTACAATATACTCTCTTGTGTAAGACATGTGTTGTTGAGTACATAAGCATAACAAGTGGATCACTTTGTCTGCTCGTAAAGGAATGTAACACCTGGGTGCTTGTAAGGCCGAATAAGTACTCCTAGAGGTACACATAAGGCAGAAAAAAAATGATATTAGGTGACGACTTTGAATGGAAGTGGGAATCCTGAGGTACGAGTCAAAAACGTCGGCTCAGAAACCCTTAGTGGTTTTTGAAGTAGCTCCAAAAATCCATAATTGAATGGAATGGGGAGTGTTTTGGCAGTTGAGGTTCATGCAAGAGCTGTCACCCTTTCAACATATTTTCCACTTCTCCCTCATCAATCTGGTGATTGTGTTTCTCTCCCAATCGGCTGTCATCGTTCGGAATTTTTTGTATCTTCTTGAAATGTCTAATCTAACTCTGCATTGATGACTTCGTGATATGGAGAATGTGCATCTTACCCTATGGAAGATTTGCACTTCGAGGTCTATGAACGAACTAGGGAGATAAATGATTTTTGGGTCAAAAGCAACAACGGGAAGTGCATCGAAAGCGACTGATGACGTTTCTCATCAAATATATCTCGTTTTCTATATTACATCCGAGCATTCCCAATTTCCGAATTGACTCTTAGCACCCGCGTGGCCGTTATCTGCTTGCCTATATCATGCGCCACATTTTTTTTCCGATAACATTTGAAAAACAGTATGCTCAGCGCAAAATTGTACTTCTAGAGAGAGAGGGAGAGAGAAAAAGAGGAGAAGAGAAAGAAAGAGAGAGAGAGGAAGGAAGAGAGAGAGAGAAGAGAGCGAATAAGAGAAAGACAGATTTATTGAAAAGAGAGAAAGAGGGAGGGCGAAGCGAAAGTGAAGGAAACTTTATTGAGCGAAAGCTTTGTAGCACCACTGTACGGCTCCGAAATCTCCGCGCCTTTCTTCACCACCATACCACCGTTACTGGTAACGTAACGTGCCACGTCTGAACATGGACAACGATCTTTAGAGACTTGAGACCGACAATTTTTCAACCTTTCACTCAAAGCCCGTGCAGATTTCAATTAAATCTTGTTTCTTCAACAAATTTTCTATGACAAAATTTGTGACGTTTATAACGACATAGATTCGCAAAATCAACAATCAATCATGTTTCAGCTTCTCAAAATAGCGACTAAGCTTCGTCATTCTACTAGTAAAATTTTCAAACAGATTGATTTATATGCCTGATGCGTCCAATGAGATTTTGTTAAGTTGTCCGACTCGAATCTCATTTGGTTCTCAATTTCTAACTGGTATTTGATGCATTTCGTTTTGAAAAATTTTACTTTTTTGCAAGCATCTTCTTGAACTGAAGACAGTGATTGCATATTTTACACTTATAATGGAGCATAGATTTTGATCACATTTTATTTCTACTGATGTGCAGTTTTGGCGTTGCTAATTGAGATTCCGTGACGCTCTAGTGGCTGTGCGCATTGATTTCAATTCGCATGTGTCCGAATTTTGCATATATTAGTGCAATCCCTACGAGTTATTTTTGTATAATTGAAGAATTTGAATTTTATACGAAAGCACTTTACAAGAGCGACACCGACTTGTGGAGGAGCTTTTGTCAGCTCTCACAATAGTTCGGAATGGCGTCACCATGAATTTCCCGGAAATTGAATTTCCAAAGCTTCTTAACAAAGGGGCCTATAAGTAGAAATCATACACTGGCTCATTCGAGGTTCCCCAGTCACGCATCGACGAACGAAATTCTGCTTTTTCAATCGCCTTACTACTGAAGTTTCACGAACTTCGTCAGAAAAATCAAGAAAATATGATTGGTACGCTTTTAACGAGCTGAATTTTTATCTTTGCCGTCACAAACTTGGCCGAATTTCAGTGTTTTCATTTCAAATAGTATTGCTCAGTACGAGCTGAGATGTCTTTATTTAGGGTTTAAAGGTGTAAATATCTTTTTTATATGTGCTTCATATATCCGTGAATTCAATAAAACTGGTCACCTGTCAATCCGAGTGAAGAGGAGGTGGTGATAGTTGATGGAAAGAGAGCACAATGACAGAGGCGAGATCGATTTGTATAGAAACAGCCGTACTTCTTTCCACCAACTGCTGTTTGGATTTAGATGCAAGTTCTCAACAAAATACTTGACATAATGCCTAACTTTTGCTTACCGCCCATTATTTAGTTTTTCTTATATCTCGGCTTCTTGTGGTTATATTTAATCTAAAACATTCGAATAAACAGAACTTGCCACAGCTGATTCTATTCGGCCAACTTTTTCGATGATGCTTGATTCGCTTGTTATCCATGTACATTTATGAAAGGCTGTGTTGTTCGTACTATTAGACGTTGCCTTAGATTACTCGTTTCCAATAAGGCGTCATTTAGAGAATAGACGCTTCTATCGATAAATGTGATAAGCTAAGCTGTGATAAAATCCTCAACTCCCAACTCGTTAAGAACATTAATAGGTAAAAAAAACTTTCAAAAGTGTGATTTTGTTCTGTTCGTTAATCCGGGCTGCAACACTTATTCCAAAGCTCCGATGTGTCAAAATATGACGAAGAATATAGTCTTTGCTCGAATCACTCAAAAATTCATTTGCATCACATATTACGTAGACTTATATAATATTTACATAATACTCAGCATCATTGCTTAGTAAATTAATGGCTTCAAAGCTTCTAGGTCTCCTACATCTCATTCCTGATGAAATTTTCTTGAGTAGTCTTTTTTTTCATAGATTCTAATATGCCTTTCAATCGGCTATGTTCGAGACTTCGCTTAAAAATTTAATGTAGCTGACGTCTCAAGCCTTTCAGAGATCTGATATGGCATTTCGAGTGGTATAATACCTTTCGGCGTTACTCGAACGTCTCAGCAGTACCGCTTGCCTTACGGTTCATCCCTGCACTAATAATGGCGCGCCGAAGATGTATCAGTCCAGATAAAGGAAAAGATCACTTGATGTATAACATTTGAAATGTCATATCAGACCTCTGAAAAGCTTGAAACGTTCTATCACGCTGTATTCAATTTTGAGCGAGGTCTCAAGCATAGTCGATTGGAAGGTTTTTCTATATGCTTTGTTACCAGCGATAGGCCATCGACTGGAAATCCGTCTAGAACGCAACATCAAGTGATCTTTTCACTTTGTCTTGATTAATACATCTTCAGCGCTGCTACTGTCAGTTGTAGGAGTGAGTCGTAAGGCACGTGGTACTCGCAAGCGAGTAACGCCTAAAAGTACATATACCACTCGAAATGCCAAACCAGACCTTTGAAAAGTTCAAAACATTAAGTCAGACTATATTTTAATTATGGCTATAAAAAATGGTGGGCAATATCATGAATTACGCCACAATCCGAAACTCTTACAACAGTTTCCGCTCCCAGTTCACTTGGATTTATTCTCACTTTCTGTCTTCGCAAGTGATTTTCAATCTCTTCAGCAATTTTATTTGCCTCAAGAACGCTCAACAGCACAGCTCCACCACGATTAACTTACACTTTCCAGATGTACATAGCATAGCAGTGCTAATGTGTGCCTGCATGTGTGAGGTTGTATCCAGCACAACGATTTGGCTAAAGACCAGTAGCACAATGCTTGAGAGGCCCGTTCGTGATCGCATTGTAGCCGATGGAGAGCTACGCATGAGCGTCCAGATGTCCTAGGTTGACCGCAGTTCAGTCCTCTGCAGATAATAGCCAGAAATGATTTGATGCTGGTCAAAATTAACTTTTATATGTTTACTGGGTGATGTCGATTTTCTAAAGACTCTTAGTAACTTCTCGGTCCACCTGACGACTCAAGAAAGTGAGATCTTAACAAGGTTATAAAAAGGCTTAGGCTGTCGCATCGAAAAACCCATAGTTTTCTCAAATTTCGAATATGTATACTCACCTTGTGAGATTTTTGTCTGACGTTTGAAGGGTGCGTCAGTGCCGGGCTTTACGGAATCTAATTAAAATCAATACGCTTAATTACAAATGTGTTTTGGAAGGTATGGATGCGTCGTCGATTTAGTGGAACGTGGGATATTTTGCATAATGCTTGTCAAATAGAAGTTCCTTTGATGTTCTTTCAAACGGATTGAGTTTCTAGAGAAGGCGTTACTCACGGAATTGACATTTTTTTACTGACCAAACTAAGTGTTTTCATGCTTTGAAACTTCTACGTACCCTAAAGTTCCATAGATGAGCGGTCTAGTTTCTGCAAAAAACATGCAGAACGCGCACGTTTTTCGGTACCGAAAAATTTTTCCGGTTTTTTTTTTCTCAAAATTAAGTTTAGGTAAAAATTACCAGCTCAATGAAATACTGAAAGTTACTGAAATTACTGATGAGTACTGTTTTCCAGTACAAACCGCTATTATCTGTGAAATTTAGGGTGACCTTTCATTAGAAACAGATTCGACTTCTAATGTGAACTAAAATTTTGATCGAATATCGCGTTGATAGCGTCTGTGGACCATTACGACGTGATGTATAACGGCATTCTTGGTCTACTTATATGAAACCTTATTTCTAAGTGCTTGACAAATTCCATTCACACCTAGTGTACCGTCGATTGCACTGCGATATCTATGCGCATCGAAATCAGCTACGTCTCCCATAAAATCCGAGAAGATTGGCCCATTGAATCTATTAATACATTCGTTCTTTTTGCTCCGTTTCCAAAGAGAAGATGGCGAACAGAAAAAAATTGGGGCTAGAACAAGGAACAGTCGACCTGCGCTTTGAAATTGCTGGACCAAGTGCGAACACTATACTGTTCATACGGTAATTGGGTGCTCACTGCTCACGTTCCATAAGTCTCTTTTTGACTTCGTCTTTGAACAGACATCTTTTTAGTACTGCACTACTACTTAAATTACTGCAGTTGCAATAATTAACATCAAGTTGGAATAAGAGTAATTCCTGAGTGCCTTTTTCTTTGAAAGTTTTTGCGTTTCTTGTAATTTGTGCGTCAAGAATAGACCTCAGTTTATCGTTTATTGTCATCCAATTACCGACTTGTTATTAGAGTGGTCTTTGCATTGAAGACGCTCAACATATTGTCAATTGTCTAACACCACCATGCCTTAGCAGTATTGATAGCTGTGGTCTCCCCAGAGAGATGTCTCATCCAATAGAACATCACTCGTCGGATTTTAGTCCTCACTTGGTCTTTTAATACCACAAAACTCCTGTTATTTAGGCAAACGTCGCGCACTAATTTCTGGAGAAACATTGAGATTATTGAAATCTAATTTATTTCTAACCGTATAAAAAATTGTTAATCTCTGTAATTATGATTTCCTTGCTGCGATCTCCTATTTCGTAATAACCATTTGTTTATCCAGAAATATCTAACATCCCTTCGATAAATTTTCTTTTTTTGTTATCCCTAAATTGATGCAAAATTCCAAATCACGGCCTCGTTTTGATAGTTTGTGTTGGGTTTTTCTAAGTACCTCAATATGAAATTATTTTATAGATAAATCAACACAATTTGCAAACATTTTCGCAAGTGAGTTTCAGAAGGCGAGCTTACATTATCTACTTAAGCATATTATAGCCATTCTCCATGATAAGGGCACACAACGCTTTTTTCCGACGCGATAATACCGCAAAAATTAAAGAAATTTTTCCCTTCCGAAGTCTTAACGTAGTAATATAAGGACGTTCTGGACCGTGGTTGAGTGCTATTCGTAGTCTTTATGCGAAGAAGGAAGATTCGTCGTTTTACATCCAGATTTCTCCCGAAAGTGGAACGTTCTTTTTACTTACCTCCGTCAGTTGAGCTTCTGGCCTATCGTTTGATACATCACTTTTTGCCGATAGGACTAGGCGAGAAATCGCTTATATCCTGATTGCTAATGACTAAAGTGGTATAGTAAACTTGAGAACTATAGACCTTTTGGAATTTTATGAAGCTTGATTCACGGCGCGTGTGGCGTAATGATTAGATGTGACTTGTGATGTGCACGTGCCCGTTGCTCTGAATCCACGACAAAGACCATCAAGCCTTCCATCCTCTTAGGGTCAATGAGATGGTGGAAAACTTGTCTGGAAGACAGCACTACTGAACTGACACATCGATAGAATACCTCAAATCATTTCAGAGATCAGGTTTGCGATAAATCACCTTCAACTATGTTCAAAGAAATTGAGGGTGTGACGCATTCTTCAGAAATTAATTAACGCAGAGAGCTTTTGTCACTATCTCATTCAAGCCATATCTACGTGACAAAAAAGTGACTCTTTTTTTCTAACCTTTGGCTTTGGTCGCAAAGCGTCCATTTCTACAATCTACAATGTACAGCATCTTTTTGTTCTAATAGTGCTGTCGACATATCGGGCCTTCTTGTGGTTCATTTCATCGATATTGGTCGGCTTTGTGGGCCCCTTCTAATGAGAAACTTTTTTTTTTCAAAATAATTGGGTTCGTTAGAAACAGTTTTATAATAAATTCAGCAAAGTACTCTGCAGATGTTGGTTATTAAATGTAGTCTAGTTAGAACAAGTACGTTACTTAGAACCCTTTTCTTAGTTTCCTAAGTCCTGGAAGTTGAGGTTAGTGAATGAGTAGGGTGTCATCTAGTAAGTACAATAATAATCTGATCACTGTGTCCTTCAAGCCAGAGCTAGTCCCTATACTTCTGCGAATATGCGTATAGAACACGAATGATTCATGCATCTTCACAAGATTGATAGCTTTGTGAGCTTTCGTAAACTCGGATTTGTTGGGAGAAATCATGCTCGACCTTCTTCGCATGTTTTCAACTGCATAGACAGATGAGCTTTTCACGATGGTGTATCGAAAGCAAATGAATGACTAACGTTTCACCTGAGTTTTTGATTATACGGCTCCTTTCCTATCTTTAGTATTCTTCATTAGTTTCTACACTACCCTCTCCAATGCTCTCTCCTGCAATTACATGGAAATGCTCAAGCCCGACTATCTCCAAAACTAGAAAGAAATTCAAATCCACCGTTGTTGTACAACATCTATGAAGGAGATGAAACCTTCAAGCAGCAGTCGAAACAACACACGAAATGCTCAAAGATCTTTGAGACGATGAATGCGAGAAAACGAATTGAATGCTTGAAGTGCTGGCCATCTGTGCAATAGATGTCACGACGGCTTATTCAGTATAGGAATAATTGGAAATTTTTGCAGTAATTCCATTCATTCTCCATACTTGTCCTGAATCAGAAGAATTCCACCATGAAAATGTTACGAGCTTTTGGAGCCGTTCAGCTTAGCTTAAAATCCCATTCTCAAAGCAGACGCGCGTAAAATCAGTTGGCATATTTTGAAGATCGAGAGAAAAAATTAACGGGAGATGGATTTATTTTGATAGTCTTATTCATTTTAGGCGCGTTCAGTCACATTTGTGCATGTTTACTATTCTTTTCCTAATTTCATTATTATTTTTCTATATATTCAAGAGTTCCTTCGGCTCAAAATTTTCTTGTTGAATTAGAAAACAGCACTTTTCAAACACTTTACGAATGTCATTAATCTTTCTTTTGTCCCGAGCAATAGATTTCAATGTTTTACTTTCTTCAGTACAACTTAGGGTCTGTGTAGCGCAGTGGTTAGAGGTGCTCTTTCATACATACATAGTCAATCTTTGATCTGTTCTTCTACCTCGGGCCCACCAAGTCAACATTTTCTAGAGAGTTATCGAAGTGGGGTCATACTTGGTTTTAAAGGAAACATCACTGACTTGAATCGATGAGTTACTGTAAGTCGTTGTGCTTGCCAAGATCAGCTTTCTATCACCTATACAATGCTCGTTGAAGTTGAGCGCTTAGCATATCCTTCAGGAATTGATCAGCGCTAGAAACTTTGTACTTTCAAGCTCTATTTTACTTTTCTATTTTACAGCTGTGCAATGCTCATTTATTTCATTCTTCCTTTCTGGATAGGGCATTTATTTTTTCTACAGGGTCTATGAGGAATTTATTTCGAGGAATTCTTCTAGCCTCGATATGGGCTTTTAGCAGGAATGTTGGATCATGTACAGCAGTCGACTTGTCATTCACTTTATAGAAATAAGTGATCAAATGACGTCACAAATGCTACATCTGCTTATTCGTGATATATTACTACTTTTCATCCTCAATTTCCTTAATTTGCAGAACTTCGTCGGAATTTTCAATGATAGCTTTTCCTGTTAAGCAAAACTTGATTATCTTAATAACTATTATGGTAATCTACATTCTTTTTCTCTTGATGGCATTTATTGAAGTACTACAGGAGTATTTGTGTTATATAATCAATTCGGTTTGGGAAATGTAAACTCGTGACAGTTTTCCCCAAAAGTTCTGCTTGTGAATTATCTGTCAAGAACTTTATTCCGATTTTTTTCCGCCATGTTGGAACATTTTACTGTTTGTTAAGTAACATAACTCTTGTCACAAGTAATTACGATAATCCTTAGTTCAGTGAGGTTGCACCAGTGATTCCTCAAGTCATCTGTACCACAATTGTTCCATGGGCTTGCCTGAAGTGCATTAACTTATCAATACCCTTCTTACTATTACCATTCTTGGGGTTAGGATGACTATGGGTGGCACGCCAACATCTAGCAAGCTGAAGGATTACTACTTTATGGGGCTTCAGAAGGTAATATTTTATCGTTGCACCACCTGAATGACCTACTGATAGCATGTGGCGTGAATTCCTCTCTTAAGCATAACAATCAAGCTGGCGATCGCTCCCATCAAAGTGCAAAGCGAAGTTCTGATGAGAACTTCTAAAGAGGTTTTGGAGCGGCGTTTCCAACTTTTTTGGCGTGTGGCATAAGCTTTCCCAGTCTTCCTCTAATAGCGTCAATGAGTCTTTATGGAATTAGAATTCTCCACTTATTATCTACGCATTGATGCGGTGAGGATTGAATGTTTTTCCACTTGCGGAATGAATGGGCTTTTTGAGTGCATGTTTTCTCGCTTCGCAAGACGTTAGAGCATTCGGGGGTGACTACCACAGCTCATTGTCAGCCCAGCCCACCAATACACCTCAAATGCCTTTCGGATTTTCCCAATTATCGTTGTTCCTCACACAATTCCGTCATGGCTCATCACTGTTACAAAGAAGGTTGTTATAATTTGTACTCGTTTACCACGTTATTTTCGATTCTTTTGATATCGCTACAAAATCGTACTGTTTCTCGTTTCTGTAGGGATGCGCCCAGAATGACGTCATCGAGCGAGGGCGAGATCCTGCAAGTTTCCCAAGTGATTCGAGAAAGATGGAAAATAGTGAGCTTCTTCTTCATTTCATCGCATTTCCTATAAGTGTCTTTCTTACTTGATATTACCGGTGTAAAAATGAGATTTTAGCTGGTATATTGTTATACGCTCTGAGGACTCATCAAGATCGCCTCAAAAATAAACGGCATTTTATTTTATGCGTTCGAAAATTCCTCATTTTTATTCTTCACTGAAACAGCGTCAGATAATCGGCTGCGATTAGAGATGAAGCGCCTGCTGGATGATGATAAAGCTTCTATCGTTCATAACAATGCTATAGAAAATGGAAGAAAGGATAGACAAAGACATCTGTGTTCATTCCAGCGCCAGAAAATAGGGGGCGGCGGATTCGGCGAGATATATGAAGCCATCGACATCCAGAACCACAATGAACGGGTAGCTGTTAAGGTAAAGTATTTGTGAATCTCAAAACATTCCTACATACTCTATTTCATAATGTTTTGAGAACAGCTTCTTTTCAAAATTTCATAAACATTCAATTTATGTGTTTAAAAATGGAACAGCAATGTAGTGAAGAAGTAATCAATTTAAAATTCAATTTGCTCTAAATTAGAGGAGATTTTTATTAGTAGACTTAATTTTGCACATTTCAGCAAATTAAATAACAGTATCTTTTAGTTCTTGATTGGGATTCTCTAGAAACTATGGTTGTTCATGTATTTGACGAAGGTATAAACATGAAGAACCTTTTCAGTGCCATTTACTTTTTTTTTATATCTATCATTCTCTCCAATTTCAAATTTCCAAAACTACTTTTTCGCCAATCGTCCGATCCGACCACACATCTTGATATGACTGAAAAATTCCTTGCACTTCGTATTCCTCATGACGGAGTGCACGATCAGTGGTTCGACTCTGTCCTTATGCAACATATGCTCCCTTTTCCGCGGAAATTAGGATCCTATCAACTCTTATGAAGAAAAGAAAATCTCTTAATAACAACGGAATCCGAGCGCAAGACACGAGCAGAAATAATGGAAAATGCACGATATGGTGCAACTGAAAAAAATTGATCACACATTAACCTCTTCTATTTCCTCCTTTTTGACCCAAACATTTTAGTCCTCTCCTAAGAAAAATGCAAAGTTTTCGCTCACAGTTATATATTTTTCTTTCTAAAAAGAGGTGTCAATAGTATTTGGATTAAGTTTGTTTTTTTGCAAAATCTAACATGTTGTTTTGAAAGTTACATTTGCCTGCTCAAGTTTATCACCTTAAAATTCTATTCTTTGACAATTTCTAGCAGTTGGATCATAGAAAAGGTACTTTTTCTAGAAAATATCTGAAAATGATTGCCATAGATGATAGGCTGTAAATCAAGCATTCATGAATTTCTTTTAAGGTTGAATCGAGTAAAGCTGCTAAACAGGTGCTTAAAATGGAAGTAGCAGTGCTACGTCGACTTCAGGGTGAATATTATATGCTTTTTTCTTTATTTCTTTCAAAAATCGGAAAATATCCTGCCATATTGCAGTTTTAAGAAGCTCAAATGCTAAATTTCTAAGTCAGCCAGATCAGTTTTCTTTTTTGCGAAGCCCACCTCGACTTGATATCGGCATGAGTTCCGAATTTTTCTTACGAACTATCCTCATCGCCAAAATGCTAGTCATTGTTTTCAAAGAAGCAGTTATATAAAACTCGCTCAAGTTTAGAAAAAATGTAATTTGTTAGACAAGTTTGATTAATTCAGTCTAGATTATGTATAAATATACTTTTCATTTCATCAATCGTTTTCTGCTCTCAGTGTCCATTAATCGAGGGAAACATTGTTAGTATTCTTGCGGAAACGCGACTTATGAAGTCATTTGCACGGCAAAAGAGCAGAAATTTTTCCGTCGGGAGTCGAAAGGGATTTGCTGCTGCTTCCAGGATCCTTATTATGCGCCAAACATGCTTTCATCTGCCGGAAATCTCATCAGAGATCTTTCTCTAGTAATACGATTAAAAATTGCACAAAAGTGCAGTGTGACATCAGCTTAAACATCGGGACACATGACGGAATTTGATTCTGAGTAGATTGTGAAATTGCATTATAACGGACGGACTCGTTAGCCTTCACACGGACAGAGCAAATGTGGTCGACAGTGGGAATGTTGCAGCTAAATCTTAGAAGTTTTTCTTCGCATAAGCTGAGGATTCTCGATATTATGATGAAATGGCTCATTTATGAGAGAATGACCAAAATTTCTGGCCGAACCTTCGAGTAAAATCGGCCTGAAGAAATGTCCTCATATTCGTAAATTTAAGAAGTGGAGCTTTACTTTGCCCTCGCTCGTTTCGTTAGTGTTGAAGCATTCATATTCCCCTGAGTATGTAATACTACTGAATCACTTAAGTTCCATAGAATTTTTATAGTACCGAAATGTTTCAGATATCATGAAAAATTATGAAAAATTGTTATGAAAAGGAATCTAAACTGAAAATCTTAGGCAAAAAGCATGCGTGTAAATTTTACGGGTGTGGAAGGAATGATAAATTCAACTATTTGGTTATGAGCCTACAGGGAAAGAATCTTGCCGATCTACGAAGAGAGGTATAGCATTTTTTTCGAAGTCTGATTTTGAACTCATAGGTCTTTTTCATTTCCAGGCTCCTAAACAGTGCTTCAGTCTGAGTACAGCGATTCGCTTGGGTGTACAGATTCTGAACGCCATCAGTGAAATACACTCGATAGGTTTTCTTCATAGGGACATAAAACCGGTATGTAATTGCTGGCTAAAAATTTTCAACAGGAGATGGAGCTTTTTACATCTTCGACTTACATAGTAACCCCAGGAGACGCGCAATATCCCCTTTCAATAATCTCCATGGTAATCGTATTCGTTCGGCGTTCGAGCTATGATGTGAAATTTCAATGGAATTTTGGCATCACAACAAGATTGTTGTCGTCACTTTTGCAGTTATATCTCTTTGAAAGCACGTTTCCGAAATCTTTTACAAGTATGTCCTTCATTCTTACTCAAATTACCTCATGGATTGGAAACTTCTACGTAGTACTCGTGGCAACTTGAACTACGTGAAGTGGAGTTTCGAGTGAGAAATGCGCTTTTCGTATAGGAACTATATACATACACTAAAAATATGCCTCTTCAATGCTTCAGTACCGATATCTTTGCGTATCATAATCTCTTAGAATCGACTGTCTTTTCGTTGATAACCAACTACAGCCAGCTACTTTAAACCCGAAAACCGATTTTGAGACTTGGCAGTGTACGTGTCATCAATCTCTTGTTGTACCCAACGATGTGAACAGAATTCCTTTCTTTCGAACTCTTAAGAGGTGATACGATGTTATAGATAAACCAACTAATGAAGAGCGATGTGCAAAACTTTGACGTCAGGCGGGACTCGAACTTGCATTTTACCCTATATGATGGCGCGTGCTCTAACCCGTTGCAGTACCGACACCTGTTTTGACACCACTCTTTCTACGCTAAATCTCATCTATGTATCAGCAACCAATCGTCAATGGTAAGGCACGGGTAGTCGCTATTGACATTGAACGCGGTCACGCTGACAGGTATTAAGTATTGGACCATCAAACAGATTTCGTTATTCTTTAACTGCTTCGAGCGGTGGTATTATGTTGTAGTGTAGAGTGATGTGCAAAACTTTTGCGGCAGGTGGGACGCGAATGGTTCGAGCACACGCCTCTAGATAGCGTGGAATGTAGGCTCGAGTCCCAGCTGACGCAAAAGTTTTGCACACCACAGTACTTCAGTGGGTTGTTCTTTTATTCAACAGGCCGATAGTTTCTATATGTTCACCATTCATTGGCGAAAGCGAGAATGCTTGTTTTTATCTTCAGAATTTATGACATCACACTCACATACTTCGCTATAATCTGGTAGGATTTTTGAAGCCCTTCAGAGGTCTTTTATGGCATTTCAAGTGGCATACGTACGTTTCGGCGTTCCCGCATGCCTCATCAGTACCACATGCCTTTCGGTTCACCCCTACAATCAATGGTGGCGACGCCGAAGATGAATCACTTTACTTCAACTAAGAAGATCGCAGAATGTTGCGGTTTGGAGTGATTTTCAGCCGATGGCTCACGATGGTAACACAGCATATAGCAGTACCTTCCAATCGACTTTCAACCTCGTCTAGATGTATACATTTTCGGCGCCTCTACCACGAGTTTTCAGAAGTGAACCGAAAGACATGTAGTATTGATGAGCCATGCAACAGCACCAAAATGTACGTATACGTGTACAAAATGCCATACCAGACCTCTAAAAGGCTTTGAGAATTTAATCAGACTATGCTGGATTTGAAAAGCGAAGTATCAAACACAGTTGATTGAAAGGTATTGCTCATATACGTCGATTACTCTTTCACTTTTTACGCAATATAGAGATTTTCGAATCAGTCCCTGCTCATAAATAACTACCACAAGTGGTGGGAGTTTTTATAGTATTTAAAAGCCGTGCACGTATAAATAGATGGCTGTCCTGGGTAAGATGTATTACCAGTCCGACTCACAGTACTGTAAAAATATGAGCTTGACAAACAACACAGTCGCCACGGCCACAAAGATCAGAGGACAGACAGTTTCATTATCTACCTTGTGAATTACTTCTTGGAGCATAGACTTACCAGCATCGCTAAAATATTTTGAATATAAGTAGAGTCGCTGTGGGGAGAATTTGATAGAATTTTCACAATTTTTACTGCCCCGGCCAAGCTCGCGGAATGTAATGCTAGACCAGCTGCCTCTACTCTAATACCAAGTTTTCTTGTCATTTCGTTCTATGGAAATCTTTTTCCACACGGCGTTTCCTCAAAATGACGTCGGCGACAAAAAGTTCTTATTTATTACTGCTGTTTTCTTCCATTCTTACAGCTTATCCATAGATTTGGGGCGAAATTTATGAAGGTTTCTAGTGCCACTCATGAACTGAAAGAGTGCACGTAGTCGCATAATTGCTTTCATCACGGATCATCATTCCTTGTTCAGTAGTGAAAATTTCCGTGAAGAACAGTATCCTACTTTGTACTTCATCAACACACTCTGCGAAGTGCATTCCTCCGTTCGAATGGAGGGCGATATTTACGTGCACCAAAACCGGTCTATGATACCCGAGGGACTCGAGGAAGGTGTGGCCCATTGACTTCTTGAAACAGTCGTTATCTTATTGAGTTTCAGAAGGAAAAGAGGAAAAAAAGGAGATAACAAGCCAGTGTAGGCAGCTTTTAAAGGGATGTCAAATCATAAATGGACGCTATAGCGTTCATGTCATGGGGAATGTGGTAAACAGTTGAACGATTGCCAGAATGAGTGCACTTGTGCGAACACTTCTCTGAGGAATTTCGCTAATGTCCTTTACTTCGCAAAAAATGGAACTGAAGCGGTGAAGGCGTCAGCAATCGTTCGTAGAGAAATAGATAGTGTACAATAACGAAACAAGTAGGAGTGTTGTAGAGCGCATGATTAGGACGGCAAATAGGTATTTAACACATTCTACGCTATATGTTAACCGTTTCATGGACAGCTATATCTTTGTGCATTCGTCCTGCATTTTCCGTGGAACTCCGAAAAAGGCGCAGTGAACTAGTTTCCTGAGGCAGTCGATCTACTGTTCGGTTTCCGGAAAGGAAGGATCTAAAAAAAGAAACTACAGACTAGGAAATGGCAGGTTGCAAAAGAGGAAATTTGAAGGAGTGCTATGTGTTAATGAACACTATATAATCGATGCCATTTTAACGTCTCAAAATGTTTAACAATCAAGGGAATTGTATGGTCTTCAGCAATCACCATGAGACGTAGTGCTTGCATGCTGCAAATTTTGAATACTTCTCTGAACTAATGAAGGAGATTTGTTGAAAGCTCGCTGCCTCTGGCGCAGTAAATCATTTCCACATTTTTGCTTAGAAGCTCTAACTTTTTTTTTAGAGTCTAATAAGTCTGAAAGTATTTATAACGATTCTATTCTGAAAGTGCTTCAAATGCTCTTGCAGATTTAGTTTATACGCAAAGCAAACACCTGTATAATATCCTGTGGCTCCTTAACTCACAGCTTTCAACTGTGCTTATTATACATAATGTTCTTCATTTACTTCATAATTGTCATGCTTCGGGTATTCCATTCATTATATTATCGCTGATTGCTCGCAAGGTAAATGCTACAAACCTATGATCCAGCGAATTCTAGCAGAATTTACGTCTCATTTCCCTAAGTATATAGAAAAGGGCAATGCCGAAATTCCGAATGCCGTATGGTTTTAAATTTGCAGGTATTAGACAGCAAAGCAAATGTGCTAGTTTCATGCGGCAATTGGAATATTACTATGTCTCCAACTAAATTTATAACTTGATCCAAAAATTCAAAAAATTATTTCTCCAAGTAATCAAAAGTATCAAATAACAATAATCGAAGTGATCTCCGTCTGTCTGTATGCAATTCTGCGAACGCTCTGACAACAAATCAATTCCGCGCTCATGAAATTCATTATTCTTTTGATGCAGACCAACCAATCAGTTCTCAACGCAAATGATTGATGTCGCGAAACTTATTGTCTTGTTCAGCCAGTGCTCCAATGATCTGAAGAGGTGGAAATCGGGCGGAGACAGACGTCTGACGAATACGGCGGATGATCTAAGCGCTCCCATCCCAAATCGGTCAACTTCTTCCTTGTTTCCTTGGCAACGTGTGGCTTTGCATTGTCTTGAAGCAAAACGACTTGGCGACGGCGGTGACGTGGAATCGCTTGGTTGCAACGGTCCAATTGCTGACAATATCGCTCAGCGTTGATGGTCTGATCGGCTTGCAACATCTCACGATGAATCGGCCCACTCCGCTCCCATAAAATGATCATCATTGCTTTTGGCGCGAATCCATTTGGTCTCGGTGTTGTTGGTGCTCTTTGATGACCTGGTGAGAACCACTAATTTGGAGAACACTGGCTCTTAAAGAAGATCCACTTCTTATCAATGGTGACAATGGTGGCAAAAATATACCAAACGATGCGCGAGAAAATTCCGCACAAAATAGGTAGAAGAAAAGCTTGTTTTCATGGAAGAACTTTTATTTTCTGCATCAAGTTCGGAAACTCAGTTGGAGACCTAATACTTAAGTTATCCAGGAAGTTTTTCATATGCTTTTTATTGATTATCTCCGAATAAAGCATACTCTCCATTTTATTCAGCTTAGAATGTCTATGATAGAAGCCAGCGAGCATTAGTACATCCCATTGCTGATTTAATTGCAAAGTGCTTAACAAGAAAAATTTGATTCTGATGGTTTGAAGTCACTAGCACTATGCGATTGTTACTTTTCATAAACATTGCCTTTCATTCGACTGATTTTCAGAAACCTCGTTTTCGACAAAAACTTCAAAAAAATTCTGATAGACTGCTTTGAGCCTTTTCGAGGTTTCGTGTGTCATAGCTTATGTACTATTCGGTGATCTCGCCCGCCTCATCAGAGCCACACGCCCATTAGTCACCCCTACTGATAGCAGAGAAGGGGAAACATATTTCAGTTAAGACAAAGCAGGACGTTAGGATCATTTTTCAGCCGACAGCTTCGAGCTTTTACCAAATATATGAACATTACCTCTCATTCGAGTGATTCTCAAGGACCTCGTTATAAAACTTCGATATATTTTGAAAGACTGAGACGTTTTAGTCAAATTTTGCGATGGGACGTAGCACAGCAACGATGCGCAAGGTGTTCATGCTGGACTTTGGCTTGGCACGACAGTACCTGAACGCCAAAGGTGAGATCAGAAGTCCACGGAGTGCAGCTGGATTTCGAGGCACCGTACGATATGCAGCGGTGTCGGCACATAAGAATAAGGTTAGTCGAGATTACTTCAATAATGAAAAGATAAAAACAACAAAAGAATAAGAATATGAATATTCACTCTGTAACTCGATGCTACTCAATGCCGCTTTCGTTCCTTTTTTTTATCGATTTCATACAGTGTTTATCTAAGTATGCAAAATTCACACTGAAATAAAAAATAAATTTGGCTCAAATGAAAGCATCCATAGTCTAAGACAAAAAATAAGTGGGAATTATGATTTAGTTGCTTTTCATTTGCTTGTAATGTGATAAATATTTCAGGAAATGGGTCGCCATGATGATTTATGGTCGTTATTTTATATGATGGCAGAGTTCTTACAAGGACAACTGCCATGGAGAAAAATCAAGGACAAAGATGAGGTTTATCAGTTTTGTGAGCTTTTTTAGAGAATGCTTGATTTCCACTCAACGTTTGAACAAGCCGTTCATGTCCAAATGGGAGCAAAAGGAAAACGGTTTAAATGGCAGTAAATATGATATAAATTCCACCTGTGAGTATCAGTGCAAACATGGATCATGTATGAATTTGGAAAGAAAATATTTCGAGAAATGCAGCAAATTTCATAACTTTGTAAACACACATCACTGTTGCTTTTGAAATGAAAAATCCCCAACCAACGAGCCTAACTTTGTAAGTCTGCTTGATAGTTATTTCTAAGCCAGGCATGTAGTCTGTTATGGGCACTTATACAATGAAATACACCGGCATTCCAGCCTCGTCAGTTGCACGGTACCTCTTTGTTCAGTCAGTGTTCAGGGGATCTATCCTTTACATAGAGGAATAGACGACGAGCGTTCTATACGCGCCAATAAGTGATGAAATCACCAATTGAGCAATGATGTGCACTCGATTGCTTTTGGCTGGTAATCGTGAAATTGATACATTTCGTTTCGCAATCGCGTATACAACACTGCTCGTCCGGTGATTTTGTCACTTATCGGCGCGGGTGAAACGTTTGTCGTCGACTCCTCTTTGTAAGGCCTAGATCCTCGAGGAACTGACTGTACGAAAAGGCACCGTACAATTGACGAGACTGCAAGGCAGAGACACGTGTATTGCACTGTTTAAGTACCTATACCAGACCATATGCATGGCTCAATAATAACCATCAGGCATATTGAAAGTTGAGCGTTGTCTCAAGGAGCACTCGAAACGAAGGGTATCATTTTTTAAGTTTCTTGGTAATCATTATTTACTTTGCCATTTTATCCACTTTTTTCTCAAACCTCGGTTTGATGCTTCAAAATATTTCGGTAGAAATTTCTTAAGCTTTTTTGAAGTTTATATGATCAGTGGCTTACGCACGTTTTGGCGGCATTGCCATCTTCACAGCCACGCGCTCCAATATAGAGATGGTTAAACCAAAGATTGTCATGACCAGACAACATGTGGTATTGTCTAAGTCGCTTTACAGTCGACAGCTATCGGTTTTTTATCAATCATATAAGCCATGCCAATTTATCGACTGTTTTGAGAAAACTCTATCGAAATATATCAAAGTCTAAGAAAATGAGTGGATGGGAGATATGTGCTGTCCATGAGAGCTTCATTTTTGGAGAGAAGCTTTTATCACTATGGACAGAACAAGCAGCGTGCTCTAAGCATTTGCTATCAGGATAGCACTAAGATATCAACTATTAAGGTGGGACGAATGAAAGAGGATGTCGATTTGGACATGCTTTTGGAAGATTGTCCCAATGAGTTACATCAATTCGCTGCTCATCTCAAAACGCTCTCTTATCCGGATTCTCCTGACTACGATTTCTTGGAAAGCCTCCTCGTCCAGGTCATAAATAAGTGTGTTTTTTGACATTTTTTCACTCAGTCATATTTTTTGCTTTGCTTTGGACTATCTATATAGACTTCACTCAAAAACAATAATAATCTGATGATCTGATTTTATGTTTTGAGCTTTTCTTGAGGTCTGGTATGACACGTAAACAGTACTAGACAGCTGTTTCGCCTTTACAGACTCATCAGTTGCACAATGCTTTCCGGTTCAGTCGATATCTTAAAGGAGATATGCCCCCTACTTATAAAGGAATCGACGCGGAATCATTAGACCACCGCATGTCGAGTGACAAAATCCTCGACAATGCAGTGATCCAGTCATACGCGTCCGACTGTGGTCACTGCAATGTCGGGTGAGTTCACTCGACGCGTGGTAACTTAAATTATTCGGCGTCGATTCTTTTATGAGTAGCGGATGAATCCCCTGCAAGGGATCGGTTGAACCGAAAAGCACCATGGTACTGATGAGCTTGTAAAGCGAAGCACCTGTCTAGTACTGTTTAAGTGGTATACCAGACCTTATAAAAGATTCAGAACATGTTATCAGATTGTGATATTTTTCCTTCCTTTTGAATCAAAACGGGCCATTTTTCAAAGGTGAATGCAAGGTTGCATTCAGACTCCTATATTGCATGCAAGTTCCTCTTCCCATCTCGTCGGTGGATCCTGTTTCATGCATGATGACGGTTGCTTATTAGGTCTCCATCTACGTTTCCGAACTAAGTCCCAAAAAAGATTTTTCACAGAAAGAAGTTGTTCGTTACCTGTTTTGTGCAAAAATGTCTTGCGCATCGCTTGGTTTATCCTTTCACATACCTGTCTAACTATGGAGCCGTTATGAGAAGTCATTTGCAACTTACTGCTTTACGAGTTTCAACTGGGGCGCAATTTTCAGTTTGCATTTGACTACATCAATCGTGCAATAGGCCGCCAAATCATAGGTAGAACTATGGCGTGTGAATGGTATACAAAGTCTTGCAATGGAGATACTTGGGTGATCAACCAAGATCTTGAAGTCTGCGTGAAATTAATCAAGAAGCAATCGTTGAAGCGACTGAAGAAGATGCGACTTTGTCAGCCGGTGATTTAATCAATGATTGTTCAGACGAGCAGCTCCGGAAATGATTAGAGTCAGTAGGATTTCATCCAGGCAGACGAAGAGTACTTCAATTGATGTTATTTGATACCCAAGACCGACTGTCTATTAACCTCGGCATGCTTCAGTATGATTCTTGATTTTCATCTTTGAGCAGAACACGAGGTGTTACATTAAACTTCATTCGATAGCTGACGTTTCGGCAGTTCGCCTTCTTCAGAGCCTGGAAAGGTCAAAATGTTTGCAATACAATCAGTCAAACAACTCCATTACTTCTTTAGAGAAAATCACCAGACCTAGATTTCAATGGCACCAAGCAAAAATCAACACTCAACATACTCACCGCTTTTTATATGTGTTCCACTGGATGATCCAAGTGGAGATTACCGGAAAGAGAGACACATTGGCTCGTAATGCACCCTACCCATCAAAACAACAGTCTTATATACTGACTCATATCACGAGTGTTTACAAGGCATTCCTCCCTGCGGTTTATGGTTGGATTGGTCGTATTAATCCAAAATGCTTCCAAGATCTTTCGCGCTGATGTTTTTTGCTCCTGCGCAAGGATGGTGACTTCGATTTCAAAATCAACTCCGTCGTGCTTCTGTGCTCTATGCGTCCCTAGCGGGGTGTTTCGTCTATTAAGACGCTTGTCAGCTAGGTGTTCTTCTATGAGTGCATAGAGCGGCCTACCCGTTTCGCCTATATATTTATCACTACACGCTTTGCAAGAGATTAGGTAGACTGTACCTACGCTCATGCAATCACCGCCTCTGCCGTTAGGACATATTTTACAATCTTTCGTTATGCAGAGACGATCATATAAGCGGTTTCGAACTAATTGGCGTTTTAGAGTATTCGGTGGTATTTCTATAATGGCCACCGATTGCTCTAAACCCGCTCTTTTCAAACATCGTTTAATAGCTGTACTAATCTCATTTGAATAGAACGGGATGATAAACGGGACTTTCCTTTCATTCAAGTTTTCGTTCGGAGGCGCATTATTTTCTCTAAACCTAAGCCGAGGGGTTACAAATTCGTATCCATTATAAATGGCTATTTCCCGAGCCAGTTTCACGGATTCTACTCTCTGCTCCTCCCCGGTACATACATTGGCTGCTGTTCGAAACATGTTTTTTACTAGCGCCTTTTCGTATGTGAGGGATGAGATGAGAGATAGTGAACCAGGATATTCTTATTACTTGGCTTTCGGTACCACTTTGTTATGTAGCCGCTCTCAGTTAAGTTTATTTGCACGTTCAAAAATGGAAGCCAATCGTCTTTTGGTAACTCACGGGTGAATTTTATATACTCTGACTGTTCATTCAACAATCTAAAACAATTATCTAGCTCCTTTTGAGTGGAACAGATAACCAAACAATCATCTATATACCTACAGTAGAGTAATGGCCGGAGATCCATTACTGGTGCTTCCACTTTAGACATAAAGGCAATGGCCAGGCTAGGTGCCAGTCGCTGTCCAGTTATTTGATACTTTTGATCAATTGGAAAAATGAATTTTTTAATTTTTGGATCAAGTTCGGATACTTAGTTAGAGACCTAATACACACCTTGTTAGCCCGCCTTCTGTTCCTAAAACGTACGGGCCTAAACTTTTTTTTTGTAGTCGTTTCGTTTTGCTAGATTTCCCATTCACATGTGAGAATGCATTCGTGAGTGAACTGAACGTAGCGTCGGTTTGAGAACTTGTTGATTTTCTCCTCGTTGATCTGCTGACTGTTGCCAAAGCATAGCTTTCTTTGCAATCCCGCAATAGCCATGTTATCGTTTTTTCAGGAGTCTCTAAATGGTCTCTGTTAGTGTTGTGGGTCCTTAGGAATGTTCACTAATTTGCAAGTTTATAAGCACTTTTTCATGCAGGTAGCTACCTATCAAACGATCAGGGACTGTATATGAGGTTCAATCCTCATGTGGAGTGACAAGCGTTTTTTCTAACCCAAAAGTTGTTTTGAGGTGAAAGTCAGTCTTGACAAGAATTGTCAGATGATGCTCATAAAACTTGCATTTTTTTAGGCTTAATGTCTTTTCGTTGCTATAAGGGCAGTATTCCACATCTATCAGTCAATTGCTGAGTTTTTCCTCAAGAGGCCAGGAGGATAGTCTCTATTACAAATATTTCCTTTTTTTTCATTCTTCGTAATCACTGAGAAGTAGGGAACTCATAAGACGCGGTCTGCACAAATTGATTCTTGGCCTTCTTTTTCATTCTGTTATCTTACCATACTTGCAAGTCGATAATTGAGGTGATCTATGTCACAATGTTGTAGCAATATCACTTTTACTTTATCACTTTATTTGATCTGTCTTAAAGTTCTATTTTCACTTTGTGTATTCCAGTGCTCAAAATTCATTACATTTTTCCACTTTTTTTTCAACGCCGTAAAATACAAGGTCAACCTGTGGCGTTTTATACGGTGTTTGCTGTTAACTGTCGGAGAGTGTTGCGGAGTGGGGGATCAGCCCGTACAGCGCCGAGCATCACAACCACTCGGCCACGGTCCCCTTCCCGTAGCAATCATTCGCTCACAATTATTGCTTCAAAAGCGTTCACTCTCTTATAGTTCTACGGACTAATGGTCGTTTTGATACTCGCAATAGATCGAATAACCGACCATCCTCTAACTTCGGCTACAAATCAGCCGGCGATTATCGAAAGCACGCAGTTGATGAAATAAAAACTCTTGTAAACTGAAAATTTGAAGCGCGGCATTAGATTTATAAACGACCTAAATTTTGAATGAGCTCTAGACACTCTACTTAACTTCTTCCACAATTCAACTCTTCTAGAATCTGCGAATTTAGATGGTCATGCCCAATATTTTTTGTAAATAAAAAACCAAGACATTGTTCTATATCGATCTCACAATCACGAGTGCGTCGTACATTCGTCTCAATTATGCTTCATAGAGGTTTTTCTCATGCAATGAATTGCAATGGTGTAACGATATATCATGCCAATTTTTGTTCTTTTTCTTTCCAAGTATGCGTTTGATGATTTGTTCTTAGCAAAACTATGAAATTCCTGGTTCATTAGGGGCTAACGATTGTGCATGCAAATTGTAGAAAACCTTCTATTCCTGTCCCCCTCTCAAAGTCTTTCACAGACTAACTTATTTTCTTTTGAGACTATGCAGATCGGCTTTTGCGAGCGTGTCTATTGCAGCAATAAGAAATTTTGTTGTAATCATTTGATGCTGGAGGTGTTACAATTCACATACTTTTAATCACAGCTCATTATTAGTGGGAAGTATTCTGGTAGCTTTTCTCTAGCAAGGACTCTCAAATGCAGACCAAAGATTACTGTTAGAGAGTTTAGAATTCCCGTCATCAACCACATCATTTGCACATTAGGATACGAGCTGAGATCAGCGTATTCATTCAAAGTATCAAGATGTCCCAGTACGAGGTGCTTTGCTCACAAATCGAACTTTGAATCTATCGTATGGATAGAAAATTTATGGTGGTGCTTACAATTATATCCCAACTCATTGAATGTAGAAGTGCAACATCCACTGCCTTTCCAGCAGCGCTTTTCTTAAATAAACCTTCGACGCCTCTTTAAGTAGATGACCAGATTTGTCTGTTAACCTTCAGCAACCAAAATTTTCATTCAATTGAGGATCATCGGACTCACTACGGATTACTTTATCCAAGGAAGTATGAAGTAAAAGATTTCACTTTAACGAGCACGATGTCTCCGAGCCTGTAATGCCATTGTTGTTTTTTTTTTTGAGAAAAAAAACTTGAAGCACAACAAGTCTATTTCCCTTTTTGCTCCAATTTTCCAATTTGGATTTTTGCCATCCTCACTTTTTTCCATTCTCAAATTTCGATATATATCAGGTGGAGGAAAAAGTTTCCTAACATCCGCTGGAGATTCGACTTTATAAAAAGTTCAACTGAAAGCAACAATAATTATTCTTCAAAGAAGGAGCATCATCATCCACGATCTTCTGCCAACGATCTTCAAGCTTCCTAATCTCATCGAAATACCATTCTCTGGGCTCAAATCAAAAGACTCCTGCCATGCCTCTTCAATTTGATTAATGTCTTGAATCGGCTTCCACGCAGGAAATGTTCTATTGAGGGGAAAAGGCCATAATCAAACAGCAAAGCACCTGGACTGTAGGCTGGGTGCGGCAAAACCTTGGCCCCTTCCAATATTCAAACTCTCCTAAATCTTCTTCAGAGTGTGAGGTTTGTAATGTTTCACTGAAGCAGCGCGCACTTTTCAACGAATTAGTGTCGGGCACTTTGTACCACAAATCGTTTGTACCACTTTGTAACAGTCACATGGCTCACAGTTTCACCTTCGGCACTACGGATCTCCTTCACAACAAAAAACTCGGAGCTCAATTTCATGCATCGTCATCATTTGATATCCGAAAAGTAAATTAAAATTTGATGCACCAAAAGTAGCGTTGCCGCGGAAGTTTTTATTATGGAAATATTACAGAGATATCCCCGCGAATTTAGAAAAAACCGATGTAGTGTGAAATAAACATAAAATTCAAAATTTTGGCGCATATTAAGGAATTCCTTGCCCAGCCAGTAGCAATGAGTTTGCGAGACACAGTATTTGTTGCTTATAGATCATTTCTTTTTACCAGCTGTGAAGCATAACAACGCATCAGCGATTAGGTGATAATTTATAATCACATTCAGAGTGTGTCGCCGGTGGATGATTATATTATGCAAGCAGCAGGATTTCGCATATGATTTCATAGTAGCGACGATAATAGGTGGAACAGAATAATACCACTCACATTTTTCTGTTAGAATGTTACGGCTTCTCTAGTGGTGTAAGTGTGTTTCACCGTCCTCGAACGCCTCAATAGTACCATACGCCCTACGACTCAACCCCACTACCAACAGCAGTCGGCGATGAAGAAACATCATTCTAGGTCAAAAGAAAGAATCACTTGATGTTGCGGTCTAGGATGGTTGATTGTCACATTCGTGTCGACATTTTCTCCTTGTGACTTATGTGTGGAAAAATTGTTACTTAACCAGTCAAACTTTCGTGCTAGTTTTCGTGGTCATTATATCTCGATATAGGCTTCCATTGGACTTCCATAAGCCGGCCTTCCTCATTTCTCAATTAGTCACTCACATGAAGTTTGATGTAGCCTGCGACTTTCACTTCTTTCCTCGAATCCTTAAAATGGTCATCACTATGCGTTTTATAGATCTTGAGCACGGCTGATGCTGTTTTTCAGTGAAATGATTGCTTACTTGATATCGTTTAAGTTCCTGTCAAAGCGACGGAAATCCCGAAGATAAAATTGACGTATGGCATAGTTTCTAAAAAACACATCGGACATATTTATGACATTGATATCCTTCACTGCAATTAAGCCCTCTTCTGTTGATAACAGTTTGAAATTGACAAGGAGAAAATGGAAGTCATGATAGAATATGTTCATTGAAGGAAATAAAAAGGAAGAGCGAATATTCTATAGTCATTTACGATGTATGTTAAGGAACTCTATACCAATGGATGAGCCCTACGATTGGGAGTTGGGTTATGAGAATCTCTCTGGACGCGGAAAGGCTAACGGAAACGTGTCGGCGCGAATGAAATCACACACCACGGCTGTGATTCGTGATCAGCGCTATGAGGACAAGAACAGGTAGTAAAATGCCCTAGGTGCTATGTTGCTTGAAATTTCTCCAAGAGATTCGTAACAAATTTGATCACTGTTCTGACAGTAGTGTGAAACATTCCTTTTAGTCAAGACGTTTCATTTTTTTACCTGAGGTACTTAATTAAAAGGCAAAGACAGTTGCGTGACAAATCGGATAATTCTAAAAAAGTTGAATTTGATAATTTAAACTTCTTTTACTTGTTCGTGTTCTAAATTGTCCATCATGAAGTAAAGTAAGTAAATGTAAAGCTTCTCTGTATACCGTGCGGAACAACCTTTGAACAACGGTTTCTGCATATTAGAAGCTCTAGAGCCCTTGGCACTGGTCGATCCCTGAGGGATGCACCGGCAATCGTCGTCAATTTTTAATTTCGTTTGAGGTCATTGAATGCATATCTGCCCTTTACAAAGACTCGCGGTGGCTCCCGCTGTACTGAGTCAGGGCTCCTAATCCTTTTAGACAAATCTCAGACCGGTCTGGTATCGAATCACCGATCCGGAAGGATGGATGGCTTGATGAGCCAAGAGCGCGAAATCGAACTTGACTTTTTCTGCATAATATAGGTAGAAATTTCACAGTAGAATCCGAAGGCGGTGTAAATAGGAAAACACTAAGTTACCAACTTTGAATACTTAGAAAGCTGCTCAAAATGCATCAATACGGCTCCGATAAAATTTGTAAAAAAACTAGGTGACTGGTCGCTCAGGTATTCTTTGAAAATTCATTAATTTACGTCTATTTTCAAGATCATAGCAGGATATGTCATTTTAGGGCACTAGATACTCAAGCGCCGATCACAATGGGTGAAGATGAGGACGAGCAGACGAATGGCCAGTGCCCACCAAATCGTTGGAAACGTAGGCGAGAGCGCTCACGAGAAGCACGAGAAACCCAAATACAAACGACAGCACGAATTCCTGAAGTTAGTATATACGATGAAGTTTATGGGAACAATGTAGAGACTTGCATAAATCAAACCTTAGAGCCTCAGTAATATATTATCACAATCCGAATCCGAATCGCTTGGACGCTGTAGTACCAAACACGATTGAACAACCTCATAGAATTTGGTTTCCAGAAGTTACTAATTCGTGTTTTTTCTTCTTTTCCATTTTATCTTTCTAAGAATTGAACAATACGACAGCTTTTTAAAAAAGTTCAGTGAGCCTCACCTTTTTGTTGGCAGTATATAAACTTAGGCTAATTTCAAATTTTCAAAGCACACAGATATCGCACTTTAACGGAGCATAGAGCGCGCTGTGCGGAGTGTTAGAGGAGTGTCTCAATTATCAGCCTATGGGATCACATTTTTCTCACTAATGCCTGCAGCTCTAAAGAGACGCTTATCTGGCATCATTATCAGTAGGTGAATGGACACAGTCTTTTACTGCTTGAAAGGATTTGAATACTTTTAGAAAAGTTGAAAAAGAACGCATTTAAAGAATTTGAAATTGTTGTTCGCAGTGTATTGACAGTAGCCCGCTAGTTTTTTTTAGTCTTCATGAATATTCTCAGAAACAAATCGAGACTTCATTTCAGACCGAAGTATGCAATCGTAAACATGGATGTTATCGATGCTGTTAATGCTCGACTAGCAGCCTGTAATGACCATCAACAAGATGATACAAATGATGTAGAGGTGAGATTAAAAGAGCAAAAACTAAATTGAAGTTGAAGAGAGCGAAAAAATGTTAGAGATGACCCATGAAGTTGTGGCTGAATCGCTCAATCAGCATTGGATTCGATGTTATCATCAAGTTTGATTTTTGTTCTACAACCATTTTTTATCAGAGGATGAGTTCAACAAATATGACTTGTTTAGATCTTTAAGCGTAAATCAAAATATTTTTAAATATTGGGCGACGTTTGTTCAAAAGTGCCTCCAGAATTTTGACATCTGAGCATACTGGTATTGATGGCTTTCATTGGAACTCCCCTTTCACCTTCTATAAAATGTCCATCTTTCGAAAGAGGAATTCACTCATCACTTGGCTACCAACTGATCACCAAACGTGCAGCAAAAAACCTCATCACTGACCGAAAAATTGCAACTTTTCAGGCCAACTTCAATCTACCGTACCACCATCATTCGACCGCAAAATGCCGAATCATCACCAGCCAACAAGGCCTTACCATACTCTGGAGAGAAAACGCGGAGCAATAAGTCGATTACGGTAGTGTTATATTATTTTATTCTATTATGAAACCTCCAGGAAAATCATTATATTTAGATTTCGTTGAATCAGCGTATTAACAAGAAATCGGTAACGGCAACAACAGATGAAGCCATGGCGGACGAACCACCCGGAAGCAATCCGAGGACAGGAGCGACAATTTTGAGCAAATGGCAAAGTAGGTTCATTTTTTCATATTTTTTTTTCAATTTTTTAAGTTGTATCTCTGATCTTCTATAAAATAAAATAGATAAAATAATATAAAAATAAAATAGCTTTTTGAGCGGTTTTTAATAAACTTACGGTGAAATAATGATTGGATTTGACCAGAAGAATTCAGAGAGACAGATGGTTTTGATTAGCGGTTTTTCCAATCGCATACGCATTCTTAACCACTAAACTGCGTTTCCAGCGTCATTCGATGCCTCGTGCGGTGACTTCGGTGAGGCAAAGATGCAGGAGAATCAAAACGCCATCGGTACCAACAGATCGGAACCGACTGCTCATCTTATCACTAGTTGGTTAAAAAAATCGTGTTTATCGAATTAGTAGAAAGGCGTCCTTTACGAAAAGTTTTAGTGTCTAACTATTCATAGAGCTAAGTTGAGACGCGTTATTTCTGAGTTAACAGGAAGAATTGATTTATAAATACGTTGGATTTTGTCTGTTCTTATTGAGTGGGAGGCAAATAGGATAGTGCTGGTATCGGAACTTTTATTTGAACACGTAAGGATTGCAGTGGTTCCATGTATGTCTGAGTAGAAAGAGGAGCACAACACAACAATGCTTCAATACGCCTGATAATAATTTTTGAACCATGTATAACAAGACAACAGTGTTTTGTTTTTCCAACCTGTGGCTTCTTTCTAATTGAGAGAGCTTGCGAGCGAGAAGTATGATGATAAATTACTCGTCCGAATTTGCACTTAAAAATTAAAGGAACTAATCAAAAGCGTCGTAAATCACTTGCAGATCGCCCTAATCTGCGCTCTCCTTCCAAGGGCACACTGATTTCAAATCCGCCATCACAACCGGTCGAAGTCCAGTTAAATGCTACCAGCTTTTCTCCAGTATCAGGTGAGAGTAGTGAGAAATTTATGAAGCCAGGCAAGCCAGTGGATTTGTACAGCTTGATGTTCATAAAACTGCCGTTTCTGTGTGATCTTGATAAAGTTCTCCTCTTGAGCGCTTGCTTGACGCTACTAATAATTGGTTCTAACTTACTACTTACTGTATTTTTTAATCAGTTGCAAGTCCGTCTCTTGGAACAGGATTAGCTTTTAGGACAGCGACTGTCACGAATTGAGAAGGAGCATCCGCCGATGCATCGAGCTCATAGTTGTGGAACTCCTCAATCGTCGAGTATTATTTCACATTTCAAAGGACTCATCAACGTAAGACACAGGACCATGATGCTTACATAATTGAAGTCAGCTTTTAATAATAAATAATGGAGAGGTGAGCTTTCAGTCGTTTAATAATCTCGGCTGCGGAAATAGACTCTCTCGTGGCGTTTCCGTCGATGAGGTTGCCAAAGCGGACTTCGATGCAGATCGCGATAGCAGCTACAGTACGACTTTTTCCTTTCGCCCCTTTGTTTTGGTTTTTACCTTTCATTTACGAATTCAGAACTATGAAGATTGCTTCCATTCTTAGTGACGGTTATTAGAAGTAAAATTTACAGGTCTTTGTGTTTTGAAAAGCTTCTGCATATATATATATATATATGTGTATATTATATATACATATATATATATGTTATAGATACATACATATATATATATATATATATATTCTTGGGCAGAATGCATCTGTTAATTAGAAGGAAGTACGATCATTGTTAATCTTATTTTGATGCAAAACTGTGCGGTAAAACGTCTTTAATAAAAATTCCGTTTTGTGATGAAGCTTTTTCAAAAGTTTCAATGCTTTATTTTTCTCAAAACGGCTAGATTTTAGGTTGTCGCTCAAAAAATAATCTTGATAATAGATAGGGCAAATCTTTTGTAATCTATCATCATATCTTTCCTTAAAAGTGTCTCATAAACTGATCGTTTTTTTGCTTGTTAGAAATGCGCAGTAGTACCTCAACGGGACTACGAATCTCTCCGGCGGTGACGACGTCGAAGATAGCAGCCCGTGTGAGTGCCGTCGACTGCAATGATGACGAAAAGGAACAACGCCGACAGCGCAGACTTGGAAGACGGAGTATCGACTCTAATGCCAGGGTGAGTTGAGTTCCCGCATGCTGTTCGCAAAAACCGTCGTCGTCATTGCTGACTGATTTGCTACCGCATCAACAGTATGTGAGAATTAAAAATATTTGTTGTTTATTGTGAACGATATATATGAAGATATATATCCAATTAGTCGATTGATGTGCAAGGAACTAAACGTCGGACGCGATTCAAACATGCATTGCAGCCTTTCCGGGGGCGCGTGCTGCCATTGCACTACCGGCGTTTCTTTCTGCCATCACTCTATATGAAAATGCGTCCTGAAAGTTTTCACAGTGGCAACAAATCTCGCTTTTATTCAGTAATTTGAACCAAGTGTGGAGTGCGAGCTGTTTCATAGCTTTGTTTTGAACTTGCCGGGTTTAAATCCAATAAGATTGAGCTGCTTTCATGCTTCTCTGATTACCGATCTTTCACGAACATACAGGTTTCGTCTGTATCAAATTGTATTGATAAACTGTAACTTAAAAGGAGGAGCGTGAGGTATGCTTATTGAGTGAGACTAATTAAATCAGTGTTGATTAATCTCATTTTTCAAGCTTGGGATACTTTGTATGAATGACAATAGTCATTCCGAGGCTCTAAGGGTGGAACAATGAGTGATGCCGTTCTGCAAATTCCACAATGTCTTCCTCATTTATAGTCTAAATTTCTTCAAATCTAGCACTCAGCTTTTTCAACCGTCTTTTTTTGGGCGGATTGAATGGTAGCGTTAGAAAACAGCAACTCAAACCGAAAATCTTATTTAATTAGGATATCGAGTAATGCCGGTCGTCTGGGCCAATTTCAGCCGGTCAGATTGAGTTAAAACAAGATACTGGTGTATTCTGGTGATAGTTGATTATATAGCACCCTGATGTGTTTACCTGCTGTTGAAATTCTCGTTGCTGATGTCTAAATTGTCTTCAGACAACGATGTACCAGCGTACGGTCCTCAAGACGTCAAATATTATATCTACAAGTTCACCAATGAAATCGTCTCTTGAAATCTAATTGTTTCACATCTATTACTTGCGCCAAGTCGGAATCAAATAAGTTCTCACAGCAACCCATAAGGATATTAAGAACGTCTTTCAAGAGTAAGTGGGATGTGCGTCAAGTTCGTTGTTAGATTTTTGTTGTTTGAAGAAACATCCGCTGATGAGGTAATGACAGTAACAAACTTTCTTGTTGTTGGTCAATTTCACCTAAACATTCTGGCTTATTTTGTAACACAGTCATTTGCCTAAAGTCTGTATCAGCCTTATTCTAAGAAAATTTTATTTGAGAAATTAATGGGGCTTATGAGAAATGTAAATGAAACTATCAAACTATTCACATTCTCGAAGTGAAAGGTTTCCCAACACGGTAATGCTGAACTTTTTGCCGCGCTGTTTCACAAAGCCGGATCGTGTGCTTTAGTCCAATGAATTTCGTATTTTTTCCTGCCACTCATTTCCATTTGATATGAGATCTAGTAAGCATAGTTAATATTAATTCATTCACTATTTTTCCCCAATTCGTTCCTTCGAAGCCTAACTTCTCATAAACGGATTAAGTTTGCATGAAAAGCGAAGTGAGAGTTGCATGATATTCGGATGAATTGCTATCGATTACCCCTTTTGGAAAATTCGATTACTACTTCAGTTACTGACATGTTGCTTGATAAGTGACAATAATAATTTGTGATATCTTCTGAGAGACTGTTCTGAGCTTTTCGAGGTTTGGTATTCAGTGGCTTACGTATGTTTTAAGAGTCTCGTCCGCTCCATGAGAACCATACGCTCACCAGTAATTAGTGAAAAAATGATATTTTGGAAAGCTGGATACATCGAGACACGTTAATTCTTGGATTATATTGCTGTATTTGCTACAGCGTTGATATTTCTTTGGAAACGGCGGCATGGTATCCGGGGTTTTTATTGATATCCACTATGATCAAGAAGAGCTTGGTTTTCCACTTCAGCTTTTTATTTGCCTACCGAAAAATTTACGAAAAAAACTACAAGTCGCTCCAAAAACGATTAGCATAAGAAAAAAAAGTGTTTAAGGTACCGTTACCATCAGCTGCTTCGCCGATGGAGTTGCCACCATCTCCTATACGGCTTGTACAGCGTTCAGTTGTGCACGCTCCTGTAGAAAGTGTGATGAAACTGCGCGATGTCGGAGACGATGAGCAATTTCGGATTCCACTTGAGGATAATAATAAGCCACTCCTCTTCTACAAGTATGCTCGACTGTTTGATGTTTACTATTGTTTTTGGCTCAACAGGATCCAATACATTTACTAAGAACACATTTGAACAAGCAAAGTCAGGCAGTGGTCTTATTTGAATGTTACTTAATTTTAAATAAGACAAATATGTTTATTGATGGAGATATCAAAGCTTACAAAAAAATGAATATTGGACTTGCGATAACACATTTTTCCGCTCTGTTATGGACATTGTAGTGTCCATAAAAGGATGAAGGATAAAGCTCGCGGCGTAAATCAATCTCTGAGGAATGTGTCATGCATTCGTCTTCAATTTTTAACTTCGTTTGAGGTGATTGAAAGTACATCTGGCTTTTACAATGCCATGACAATGATTCGCGGTAGCCTCTTGCTGAACCGAATCAGTGCTGCTTATCCTCCCAGACAAGCTTGAGACCACCCTGGTACCAATTCACCGACCCCGGAGGGATGGATGGCTTGGTGAGCCATGAACGCGAGATCGAACCATTGACCTCCTGTGCGACGCATAACACCTCTAATCACTGCGCCACATACGCTCCTGTAGTGTTCATCACCTGTATCATCTGTCGTCCCGTTGATCGTCGAGTGACTCGAGCGGGCACCAGCAACACTCCCATTTTTCCCTATCGCATGTAAGAGTAGCTCAGTAGGCCCTCCTGGCTCTGGGAATTCAGTAGTGTCCATACACGATTGAATATTCCCTCCAGTCATTCGGCCTTTTTTTGTAGCCCAAATTTTTTTCCCTTTTCTTCTTTTACGGGACTGAACAGTGGGTAATAACTTCAAAAATTCCAGCGAAACTCCCTTTTTCGGGTCCCACAGAAAATATATCCTGGAGCGGATTCATGTAAATAGCGCGCTGCAGTCGTAGGCAAAAGCGAATCGGGCGAAATTTGTTGTGTCTTGTGTACAAGTGTATAGCCCAATAGACTGTCATTTCATTCATACTTTTTTTTTGTCGTTTGCACAACTTGTTTTAGACGGAAACGATATCAGTTCCTCAATTTCCCAAAGGCCTCATCAAAGTCATAGCTTTGGTGTCCATCAGAACTCACTGCTGTTCTTCCTACAAATCCATCGCTCCGCTAGCAGATTGGATGGATATGTGCGATGCTGTCGCTGAGAGCTGAGCCTTAGAGATGGCTCCTTAGTTCGGCGGAGGGCAGTGCTTGTAATGTCCCATTCAATTATATTGTGTAGATCATATTTATGAACTGCATACGATGTATACAACTCGACAATAAGTGAATGTATGCAATAGTATGATGCAAAACTATGTTACAATAGGTGTCCCTTTCCCCAAAGCAATCACAAAATTTCGCGGGAAGAACGTATCAAGATGTAGTGTTTGCGTGACTCATGGTCTTATGATGTGAACTGCATACTGTCTGTGTCACTTATGCTCGGCTCAGTCCGTCGGACTGGCCACGCTTCTACTGTGTCTTCTTCGAATGAAGTGCTCTCATCGTCGTCATTTCAGTGTCTTCTATCTGTTTCTCTCATAGAGCTGGATCACCCTCTTGTCGCCTCGCTTTCTCGTGCCAAATGATTACGGTCCCATATTTTTTTTTTGTTGGATTTTTTCCAGCTTTTATATATTTTCTATGCAATATTGTTTGCTCCCTAGTCATTTTCAGTTACTCAGAACCCTCGTCTTCATGGAAATTGCTCAGTCATTTGTTTGTTAATTAGAAATAATAAAGAATTTATAAACCTGCAGTTACTATCAAAATGACTCGTTAGGTAAACAATGCTTGATCACGTGATATATTATAAAATTTAACTATAGATGGATATAGGTAAAATGCTTACGGAGTTCAGTCGTAATATACCTTTTCCGATATCCATGAAAGTTAGTAATCCTCCCAAAGTACTATCTTGCGAGTTCAATCAACGGTTCGCTTTTTATGTAGAAATAATGAAGCATCATTCACACAATTTATTGCTCTCACAATTTCAAAAAAGTAGTCAAACACGTAAATTTATCTACAATTTTTATAAAAGCGATAACTTGTATGAATGGTGCTTCATTATTTCTTACATGAAAAACGAACCGTTGAAACGTGAACTTTATTAAGTGCCCTTTGAAATCTGCCGGAATGAGCAGTTAGAGTTCGTTTAGACGGTTAAATTCTGTTGAGCTGCTGACAGAACTCTGAAGAAGTAATTCAATACGAATTTAATTCGATCATTCTCATGTTCTTTTCTCTTAGACGGTGACAAATGAATGAACGATCCCTTTCGGTGGGCAACAATTTTTCGTAGAAGTGTGAGCAGTCATTCGAAGACTTAGATCTCTGACTAGTGTGCTACCTGGCGCTTTTTTGAAAAAAAAAACCCTTTTATAACGCTGTAAAATTCAAAAAAAGTTATGTTTTACCCCGACCACGCAATTTTACTATTTCATCGCGTGAACCACGAAAAGTACATGAACGAGTAGAGAAAATCTTTTAGTAAGAGAGTCATACGTTTTCTCTGGAATTTCTAACGAGGCAGAGAATAAACTCCTGATTGATGACAAATGTGAGCCGCATAAGCGCCATCGATCAATCGCCATATCGAAACTGCGGGTGGCCCCCCTGTGCCCCTCCCCAACCCATATATTAGCTAAGAAAAAGGCCCACGTATATGAATCAATATTATTTTCCCTCCTACACCGCAGAAACTGTGAAAAAAGTACAGTGTTGGAATCATCAAATTTTATGCTATCGAATGACTATATCTGGTTTAAAGTAAGAGCAGTGTCCCACAAAAAATATGCGCATGTGAAGCACAAAAGTTTCCTTTTTTCGGAGCATTATAAAGGTTTAAAAAAGAACGGGCACGTACCACAGGGGCCAGAGATCTAAACTTGCGAATGATTCTTGTTTTTCATTTGTCGCCGTTTAACAGAAGAGAACCCATTCTCAGTCTGATTATACTCATCTATTTTACTCAATTTGTATATCTAACTGATTCGATTGAAAAAAGAGTCTATAGTTTATTTATCAGAGTGATGACATCCCATACAATGCCATGGGTGCCATGGGAGCACGTATGCATTAAACGTTTTTGAATTTGAGGTTTTTGCATAGCCAAATGCACTCTGTCAGCATTACCTTTTCAATAATGCATGCAAGTCGTGAGAATTTCTTTTGCTTGGCCGACGCCAGGCTGATGCCAGTTGCTGTTGTTGTCGCTGTTGTAGTTGTTGCCTTTTGATGGCTGACATTTCGAGAACTGCTTTCTGCAGAGCCTGGCGTTTGTTATGTAACACTATTCGTATAATTCGGTGAATTACCAATGACATTGAAGCCGCTTCTCAGGTCGTCCGAAAAAAATCAGACGAGGAAGAGGCGCCGGATCTCGCATGATAGTGACGCATTAACCTCTACAGGAACAAAAGCTTCCGAATTATTAGGAAAAAAATGTGATTATAGGCGCTCACTTTCTCTTGAATTGTCTTTTCACTTAAGTAAATCAGCTAGATCTTCAATGAATGAGCCTATAAAAAATTCCAGTCAATCAAATATACATTTTACACTGCTCATATGTGTTGTATTTTATAATGTCCTTTCTTTCGACCTTCCAGGCTTTCATCAATAATGTATGTCCTTCAATTGTGAATTTTTTTAGTAATGCTCCTGAAATATATGTTTTACTAAATTTTCTAACTTTTTGGATGATTCTAAGCAGAAAAGTGCACTCACTTCATTTTACAAGCGTAGAACCTTATTTTTAAGCTCTCAAGCTCTACAGGAAAAACTTCCGCTGACCTGCACTTATCATCGGAGAGAGCAGTATCTGGCACTGTTTCTGCAAATTCCTTCAATTTACACTTCTGTGCTCATTTCCTTCGTCAACATTTATTGTTCAATAAAATTCTTTTTTTATTTAAGCGCTCTTAGCGGTGGCATGATGTTATTGTATTCCCAATAATGTAGAGTGATGTGCAAAACTTGGCTCGATGTCGACACCGGCTACTTGGGTTTAATGTCGATGCAACTACCTGAACCAAACCGTTGATCGTTGGTTGCTGACAGATAGATGCGGTATAGCGCAGAAAGACTGGGGTCAAAACAAGCGTCGGTAGTGCAACGGTTCCCCCGGATAGGGTGAAATGTGGGTTCAAGTCCCAACTGGCGCAAAAGTTTCGCACATCACTCTACATCAGTGAGTATTTTATTATTCATTTTAAATATATAAGCATGACTGGCAGCCAACAGCATCACCCTTAGTGAATTTTAGTGCTTAAGTAGAATAATTCAGTTACTTGTTGGCAGTTATGCCATCGCTAAGCGGATCCATTTATGGGCGTAGGCGGGTGAAACAGCAAGAGCTTAAAATGCTCTTCACTTCGAACACCAACTGGACATAGACAACGTTCAACGTTTCGTTTCGAAAGTGACGGTGCTAGGTATGGTGCGGGTTGATTTCAATGTGTACTGCTTTCGCTAACTCCTTATGCGGTACAGCTTTTTTGTCACACTTTTTAAAATCGTTTGATTGCCTGTCACAACGAGAGCAAGCCATGGGAAACTAATCTCAATGCTTTCTATGTTGCTAAAGCAGTTCTTGAAAAAGCTGGCTTGCTTGTTTGAATCAGATGGGTGCTGGCATGCGCGTTGTGCTTACTCACTGAAGTTGAGAACTTATAGACATTCTATGAATCATAGATCACTTTTGTTTTTTTATATTTACAAAGGTGCTTCTGATTTCCCACTTGTTATTTCACTTTCTCGCGCTCAAGTTGTAAACATTGAATTAAGGAAATCTAGTAATTAAGAGAAGAAAAAAATTTATTTAACAATATATAAATTCCGAGAACATAATGAGAAAAAATCACAGATTGAATCTTCTACCTACTGCCTAATAGTCATTTCAACGGAGGGTACGTTATTAATTATAACACAAGAATGCTGAGAACTGAGCAGAACTTGGAACCTAGTGCTTGGTGTCATGAACTCCAACCGCCACTCCAACCACCCGGAATGTAGTATCGGTGGTGAAAGTCTATGATCCAAGTTCAGGCTCCGAGTGTTGCTCATGTCTTAGCACTTTTGTAGTCATAAGAGAACCTAGTGGATACTTAGAGCATGTGAAAACAGGTAATCCTTTGAATAAATCAAGTCATAAGACGTAGAAAATAGAAAACAGCTTTACAATGCTATTTAGACACGCGCTGTTGCCATTGCGTGTTAATTTGTTAATTTCAATGCAAATTCCAAGCGGGAAAACATGTGCTGTGCCATGCACCGACATCATGAAATTAGTCGTTATTGCGAAATTATTAAATGCAGGAATGAGGCAGAGAGATCGGCTAACTAGAAAGATACAAGTGTTCATGAATCAGCAACACGGATATGGTAATGATAATTCCTGACAGTGAAAATTTTTATTAATGTGCCATGTTAAGGAAAATATAAGCTCCACAATGTGTTTAAAGCTATCGAAAGGAATTACAGATTATAGAGAGCAGTGGTCTAAAAAAAGTCAAAGCTCAATTAAAAAGTGTAGATGTGAATCAATATGAGCGCCTCCGGGCTTTTATTGCCTTACTCGAGTTTTTCTTGGTACTCGGAATGAGGTGCGAAGTCGACTGAGGTCGTCTTTGAATAAATCGCCGGATTGAAGGGCGCTGATAAGCTGATCAAAATCGGGCTCATTCTCACGCCGACGTGAAACTGTAATAACTTTTTTTTGAAGATCAGGTAAGGAGAAAACCGACTTTGACACTTCCCACGCATTGCATACGTGGTTGACTGCTACTTCGTGAAGAAATTTTGCTAACACTTTGGGTACGACAGGCCCACGGCGCCAGCCTCGCTCCGCCGTCAGTAGCCTCGAGCAGTCGTGTGCCGACTGATTACTGATGCGGACATCGGGAGGAAGAATGCTGGTTCGATGCCTCCCACGACGCTTCACTACAAACCTTCTATTGTTTTTTTTTGGCGTCGATTGAGTTTAAGATCTTTCTATCACGTAGTTATGAAAATAAAAAACGCTCAGATGTTTTACAAATCGTTACTTTTTGTTACGAAACGTAGATTCATAGGCTGGTATCAGAACCGACGTACTCGTTCTACAAACTGGCTGAGTCATTTTTCTAAAAGTTTCTTCCAAGAAACCGTACACTGTAGAAAACATGTTTTGGAGTCCGTGTTTCACAATATCATCACAATAAAAACACCAACAAATTCGTTGCACAGTTTCGTGGTCGAACCAACAACTTTTTTTCTGATGGCCGGCATCACTAACTTTCTGCACTACAGACTTGACATCCTATGCACTGGGACGAGACTAGAGCCATGGGCCTGTCGTATTTAAAGTGTTAATAAGTTTAGATAAAGATTCACTTGTAAACGTAAACCTTTTCAATGTGATATGATGGACTAAATTTTCGCGAAAAAATGTTATTTAAATCAAAGTGAACTAAAATGAAATGGAAATCGTCGAATGAAGAAATCCACTTTCAAAATCAATTACCTGTTTGTTTTTTGAAGCGTAATATGTCTTTTCTTTTAGAGTATGAAATTGCTAACTCAAACTTTGTAAGTCACATTTTACTTATTACCGAACTTACCTTTCTTGGCAAAATAGCTTCTAGCAATCGTTTGACGTTTCACTTGTTCTTTCTGCTCGTTTTCCGCCCACAGCTGTTGTTGTGCGTCATAAAAAGCGGTGAAAAATTTCGCTAGGCAGCTGAACATTTCCTCCGGATTAATGGATTCAAAGCAGAATTGAGCAGCACATGCTGAGAACTGAAAGCGAAAACTAGAAATTTCGAGAACTGCCTGACAGTTCGCTATGGTTTGGACTCTCTATTGTAGCGCCAGTGCAAGTTTCAATTGATTCAAAATGACTACAAGAGTAGCACATGACCTCAATGTTATAAAAATAACAAAGGAAGTTGAGTTCTGCACCTTAGCTTTCATTTCGCTGTGCATTTTCTCTAGAAGATTGTACTGTTGAGAAGCTGTGGCTATGAACTGCTTGGCCACTATTTCAAAACGATCCTATAATGTTCTGACAAGAAATCATAGAAAAATGTTCTGTTTTTGAACACACTTCTTTTTATTCTAATAGTCAATAACGATTGGAAGCAATGGGAAATCACCTTTTTCCGCTCAGCAGTCAAATCTTCATGATGTTGAAGCGAATCCTTAGTCGAATCTTCATGATTTTGAACTGCTTCCTTGGTAAACGCTAGTTCGGAACGAACTATAGCAATCGACTGTTCCAAACTATGAATTTCCACGAGGACGTCGTTACGACTAGAAATAAACAGAAGCGCTTCGTTCATGGCCCTAGCGTTTTGATTGCCGGTGCTCATAATGTATATGATCAAGACAGTAATAAAAAGTGAGAAAACATCATTGTTTTAGGCAAAAGCCCATTCTCTCAATGAAAGATGAAGCGTAGAAAAAACATTAAGTTCACCTCTATTTCAAGGAAATGCTTGCTGGAGTAATTTTATTTGCCATTTTAAAGAGTCTGTTATTCAAAACTTTTATGATGTCAAACATAAGCGCACTTCAATAGTGAACTTTTCATTCTAACGACAGAGTATTCTTCAGATGTACTATTGCGGTGTACAGTAAATGATCCAGATTCCATCTGTGGACATTCATATTTCCAGAAATCTCAGTTATGTTCCTGCAACGGCTGGGTTCGCTGATAAACGTGTTGTTACACTCACATTCAGTAAACAATGGACCTCAACGTGACAAACCTACTGATTTCTACGGTGGCTATTCTGGAGCCCTAATGATGGTTAGAGAGAATGTAGACGATGATGGTTAATCGAAAAAAGCCACTATGTTATCGCTTAGTGTTCATGGCCTTATTGTCATTTCATTCAGCATGATTGGCACTGAATCGAGAAACGCCATCAAAGAATATGAAAGTTCGTAGACTTTGCTTACTTATATCTAGCTGCATCGTAGACTGCTGCAAGCTCCTTTCTCAGTTTTCCTAGATCTGGAGAACGATTTTCAATCACTTGTAGAATGTAATGAAGCAATGTACGGTCTGGCCGATCCACACACTTCACATCGGAGAGTCGATTCAGTGACGAGAGGTCGAATCCTGAAATTCTCAGAATCTGCGTGCTCGATAAGCCATTCCAATCTTATTTGTCTCGTAAAGAATATAACAGTTAAACTATAAAGAATTGAAAAGGAAACTTGATAGTATCTTTACTGAATAGAGCAATGAAGTGTGATCAACTTGTTTAGTGGGGAATAATGTCGTTGCAAACTGCATGTGCCCATCAAAGTTCACTTCTACCTTGTTAGCCGGAAATTTATTTGTCTGGAAATTTGGAGATGGCAGTGTCAGAATATTTCCAGTTCCTTATTTTCATGAGTTGAATGGATGCTTTGTTGCCTTGGAATTGGATTTTTCGTACTACCACGGTTGCTCAATGCACGTGTTTAATTTTGTTCTGACTTTTTGATGAATAATGGAAATTCTCCTGGGCTGTCATGATTCAAGATCAAATGGTCATCTGTCATTTCACGCTAGTGACCCGGCTAGAATATCCGATCATCAGACTAAGTAGCAGAGGTTTTAGATTGATACCAAACCTTACACTTGGGCAGTTAATTCTCTACCAATCAATCATATTGATTTTCAAATATACAGGTATAAGTTACAATCATTAGTGTTCGAAAATCGTTATGAAGGGACCGTATTGAATTATGCAGCTTGTCTCTTCTAGCGGGGGCTTCCTGTGAGAATAAAACTTCCGACGTTTGTTTCATAGTTCTATGCTCTTCAAGACTCGCGTATTCAATCCAGCATTTAGGCGAATTCGTTGGTTTCGTTAACTTCCCTACACCAACATGCACACCTCAAGCACTTAGAAGTATTCGTTCTTCATTTGAAAGCGATTGCAGCAGTGGAAACGAACGCCCGTTTCATGAATACATTGTTTTTTGAAGGTTGGAATGAACACCTTTTATCCATAAGCAATATGGAAATTGAGTAACATGATTGTCAATGCCTGATTTTGTAATAACGATATCATTGACAAAATGAAGATGGTATAATTGCCACGCGTTGATTTTCGTTGACTCTTTTAAAGTCGCATGTTCCGATAATAGATCGTCTTTGTCACCAGTCTCATAAATGGTTACTGTTTTATCATTTGATGGTCCGGTGACATTTTCTGCTCATATGTTGTGCCATCTCGCCCCGCATTCTGATAGTTATTACGCGAGAACTCTAACTGCTATGTTCATCATAGTCCTCTAAGATTCAAGCGATACAGAATGCCTTTGATTTCTCATCAGCTTCTCTACTTGTCTCGGTACTTTTCCGTTAGCCAAGCGCCATTTCGACCCATCAGAAAAAGCTTATTATGCGCTTGTTTTTGACGATTGAATAATTATTGGATAGCTGAAATCAAAAGCAGTTGAACGGTGTGTTCCGTCTTCATAAAGGCCTTGTTATTGTGCTAAAAGAACAGAAATGATATGATTTCTCATTTGAAGATTTCTCGCTAATAAATGCTTTTCCTTCGCAGATTCAACAATCAGTAGATAGATCAAATTATTGAGACTTCAGTGATTCTTTGGTTTTCAAAATGGATCACGCATTACGTGTAACAGCCAAAAAAAGATTGGATTTTGCAAACTGGATCACTTTTCTATCCGCTCCTCATTTTGGTGCCTTGGGGAAAACGTATTTTCTTGTTGCTTTCAATTTTTAAGTAAACGATCAATGGTTCAAATCATGAGAATTTTGGTAGTGTGTTTCATCTCCAAAAAGGCCTTTCTATTGCGCTGAAAGAGCAAAATAGAATTGTTGTTCTTCATTTGAAGATTTCTCTCTGACCGAGGCTTTTCCTTTGGAGTCATAGTAATTGGTCGATAGATTAAATTTTAAGAGTTTCAATAATCTGTTTGGTTCTAAATACCGACCTCGTATAACGCTGTAACAACAAAAGATTGGGTTTGCAAAACTGCAAAAGAAAACATTGAATCAAAAATCCAACTTCCTTTCGGTTCTTATAAAGTACTAAGAAGTTCGCTCAAGAAACTAAAAACTCTATTAGAATCCTTCCAACTTGTTTTATGGTTTCGCTCCTGAAACTATAAGAGAGAGGATTTGTAATAAATCCCAGGACCGCCTATCTATTAACCTCGGCATAGTTTGAATAAATCAGTATCTTCTTTTGTTTAGCCGCTCAGAGGCGTTATTAATAACTTTGGAAGCCTTTTGGATACATAGCAAAGGCCCAAAAATGAACCGCAAAGAAGAATGCCTCGTAATAACGCGTGACCTAGCACCATATCTCAGGCTAATATTCCCAACCTGAGCCAGGCACAGTCTTACATTAGCACAGACTCCAAGTGGCAGGTCTTCGATGATTAATTGAAAGACCTAAATATCTAAGCGGTGAGTGTTTTTGAAAAGAAGTTTTTTCTATGCGACCCCAAAATTTATCTCTTACATGTTCTGCTAGGGTTATGAAGGCCTTTGATTTAATAATTTGCGAATCAATCTGACCTTTCCAGGCTCTGAAGATGGCGAACCTTGCCGAAACGTTAGCCACCACGACTGTTGTAATATTCGTGCTGCATTATTAACTGTATTGTTATATGCTTCGCTGATATTTAATAAATACTATTAATAACACCTCGGAGCGGCTAAACAGAAGAAGATATAGAGAGGGTTTGGTCAGCGAGAATCTTCTAATGGAGAAGAAAATTTTATTTTTGCTCTTCCAGCGCAATAGCAAGACCTTTTCGAAAATGAAATACACCACTCAAGTTTTCTTGATTTAATATGTCGATTGATTGATTAAACATCCATATATAAAAAGCACGTTTATCCCTATGGATCAAAGTGAAGAAAGGATGTTGAAGTGGTCCATTTATTGCAAAAACTTAATGTTCTTTTGGCTGTTACAGCGTAATACCAGGTCCTCTATGGGAAGGTAGAAAAATTATTGGAATTCCTAAGACTTGATCTATCGACTGATTAGCAAAACTCCGAAAAAAAGTTTAGATCAGCGAGAAGTCTTCCAATGAGAAACAAAATTTTATTCTTGCTCTTTCAGCGCAATAAGAAGGCTTTTTGAAGATAAGGTACACTATTCAGTTTCTTTTGATTTGTGCTATCGAACATATATTTGAACATTGGAAAAGACCAAGAAGTACGTTTTTTACAAAGGGTCGAAATGGCGTTGGTTAACGGAAAACTACCCATGCCTCATCTTACACCACAGAGATCATGAAAATTACCACCACTTTTGTTGTCTAAACAGCAACTATCAAGGGGGAACCTGATGATATTCGACTCGAATGCTGGATATATTACAGGGATTATGGGAGTGGAATAGAGGCTGCTTTTCGAAGTGCCTTATTATTGACTTAATTGTAAGATTTCGGCCGAATATTTACGCAATGTAAGACCTGAGTTGAACAAAACATGATCAAAAATGCAAGGATGAATATTCACGTGCATACGAATGGATTACTCTATTTCTACTCACAATTTAAAAACATGGAATTTATCCCAGAGTCCACCAGAAAAATCTGAAAACGCGTTTTTTGATTTAAGTTGAAATCCATGGGATATTTTTACATTAACGTCATCACACTTGTAGTTGGTCTTAGCAATTCCTGCACTGAATCTGTTTCTGTGTATTATTCGTCTCAAAGTCTTTCAGACATTTCTTCACCGGACAACAGTTGACATCGCAACTTATTTATCTGCAGCTTTGACATAAGAAAGTATTCAAAAATGAACAGTTCAGGCTGTCGCGGGTTTCGCTTTGACTGTATTTTCCAAGTTTGAGCAATCTACAGCAACAGCAAACCTCTCCAACGCTTATTACGAAGAAGGTACTAGAAGCATGAAGTAATGAATATGTGAAATAGGTAAAAGATAATGTGAAACGATTATTTTACAGTGATAAAAGGATAAAGAATAAAGCTCTTGGCATTGATCAATTCCTGAGGGATGCGCCATGGATTCGTCTTCAATTTTTGACTTCTCTTGAGGATTGATTGCATATCTGACCTTTACAATGACTCGCGATGGCCTCCCGCTGCATCAAGTAGTGCTACTTATCCTCCCAGACAAGCCTGATACTAATTTGGTACAATTTGCCGAACCCGGAGGGATGAATAGCTTGGTGAGCCATGAGCGCGAAATCAAATTATTGACCTCGTGTGCGATGCAGAGCACCTCTAACCGCTGCGCAAAATGCGCTCTTTTGCAGTGATAAGGCGTAATAAATGTAACGACTGGTCAACAGAAATCGAAGAGCTTGCAATTTTCAAAAGAACTGGCAATTTTCCTTTTACCGAATGCATTTCCACTTTTCTTGCCGAAATTGAGGTAATTGCCCAAAGCGAGAATCAGAGCAAGAAGTTGCTTGAATTTCTTGCTAGACGAAACTGCAGTTGATGCTTTAGTGACACCTAAAAAAATTCAAATCTCAGGTCTAAAAAAAAATTCAAATCTCAGGTCTAAAAGCAATATTACTAACAATATAGCTCGAGTATACTAACAACTGACGTCTTTAAGAAGTTCTGATTTCACAGGAGAACGACCTCTACAAATTAATATTTTTATCTCGAGCATATTATTACGTTTACTCACTTTGAATATGAGGTGTGAGGCTGTCGAGTCGTTCTTGAAATGTACGAATTATGTACAGTGATCGCAATCTGTGCTCAAATCGTGGTATCCTGAACTCATTTAGATTTAATCTTTTTAGTCATCATCCTTTTTTTCCTGTCGCTATCGGCTTCCATCTTTGAGAGTCCAGGCACTAGCTTGTCACTTCAACTCTCCCATCGTTTCTCTAACAATTCTCGTTGTTGGTGAATAAAGTCTTCCTCTCGAAAAAAAAAACTTTTTCTCTGCCTTTCCTTTCTTTTCCGCTTCCTCTTCTTCCTTCGCTTAGAATTTTCACAGTGTACTTGGCAAAAATTAGAATTTACTCTTACAAGTCCCAAAACGTTTTTTCTTCATCTGAACCACACCTGTCATTTTTAAAAATAAAAAATACTGCCAAAATGACAGAGGTAATGATTTTCAGGTAATCAAAGAAAGAATTTGTCATAAAATCACTACTTATACAAGCCACTCACTGCGCCATTCGTAGAGGTAGCGATCGGCAAGAGCGAGGACAGACGGAGAATTGTGACGACTTACAGTGCTTCTTAGAGTGTTCACCTCTTCTTTAGTTGGCACAAAACTTCAGCATCTTAAACGGCAGTACTTAGTTTCTCGCAGATCTTGGGAATTTTTAATAGGAAGCTTGGAAAATGTCAGCATGTTACATCGTTGATCTTGATTAAATATTATGTTCGGGACTAAGTTCTGTCGTATTTTCTTTTGTTTTTTTCTATTTATTTGCAATAAATTTATTAATTAAATAAATAAATTCGAAATTGATTTAAATTGAAAAAATTGAAAAACTCGAAATTGAAAAGAAATTTATCTCTTGGTCTTTTTTATCGTAATTAATGTCATTTCAGCTGTCGTGATCTCAAGACTCTAGTTTTACAAGCCATTTTATTTTTCGCAAGTGCTCAACAATTTTTATTCGGATGGCATCTAAATTATATTGCATTTTTTGTAATTTTTATTTGGTTACAATAAATTATTTCTACGCCTTTCTTATCGTGTTTTATGTCATTGAAAAGTTTGTGATGTCGAGATTCTAAATACGTAAGGCACTTTAGGTTCTTATATGTTGGACAGCGACAAATGAAAATTCGATGCCATTCGATGGACAAGAATTTTTCATAGGACTGTTAGTAGTCATTTGAAAGGTAAATCTCTGGCTAGCGCGGCAAGTGGCCGGTTCTTCGAAAGATCCTTTTGTTAAGCTGTAAGATTTGAAACAAAATAATATTTCACACCTGCTGCGCGCCTTCTTTTTATCAAACGTATAATTCTCTGGACGCACGAAAAGCATGTGGACGCGTTGAGGAAATCTAGAAGTATGTGAGCCATTCGTTCTATCTAAAGTTTTTTCAAAGCAGAGAAAAAATTCGCGATTGAATATCAAAAATTGCACCCCATGTGTCCAACGTATTGGGCCATTGATCGATCGCCAAGTCCCTCAGGCTCTAGATTAGCCAAGAAGCATATGTCGTGAATGCGAATCAATCTTATTTTTTTGTGCTGCACTGCAGAGAAATGGTTTTTACACAAAAAAGCACAGCGCTGGAATCGCTAAACATTACGTTATCAGATGATTACCAACAGTCCAAAAAGGAGCTCTCTCCGGGGATAAAAAAGCGTGCATGATACGCAAATGCTTTTTTTTGCTACAACGTTATAAAAGAGCCTTTTCGAAAAGCAAATGCATTTCTGAGTTCTTCGAGACTTGCGCTATCGAAAGAGTAATAGCAGTCTAAGGAAGGAGTTTTGTCTAGCGAGATATAAGCAAGATAAAAAAGCGCGTGATGCGTGTAAATTAGAATTTCATTCTGGATGCTATAGCGTTATAAAAGGGTTTTTCAAAAAATGGCTACGTATCGCGCTAGCCAGAGATTTAGGCTTTCGAATGATTACTGACACTTCTATGAAAACATATCCACCAAAAGCGATCAGTTTTTCATTTTTCGTCATTTAACATATGAGTACAGCATTACCTTTTTGGTGACTGCATGAAATTCTTTTTACTTTAGAATGAGCATTCCAAAATTTTTGCGAACGCCTCTTGAATATTCAATTGGGTCATTCAGCCACTGATGCGACACAAAACTATGTAGAGCATTTAAACACAAAGTGGTTGGTCTATGAATTACGAATAAGTGGTTTGTAGAGTTTCCGTGAAGGCGACACTAACATGTCAAATCGGCTGCGACAGCTTTATCGAAACGGAGTCAAAACAACGCCCGTCCACATAATGAGCGCCTAATATTGTAAAAGATTGAAGAATGATGGTGAGAACGTCTAATTCGTCCATCATATAGCCCAGATGCTGCTCCAAGCAATAACTATCTTTCAGGTCTTTGCAGCACTCCTTTTTAGGAAAACGTTTTGCGAAAGTCGATAATGTGATAAAGCAACCGTACTCATCCTAGGTAAAAAAAAAGTTCTCATATTGTAGGAGAAAATAAAATGGCTCACATATCAGAATCTCAAATCACCAGCTTTTGAATGAGATAAAACGCGATAAAATGAAGCAAGGTAAAAATTTATTGCAATTAAACTAAAAAGGAAGCGCCGTGGCCGAGTCGTTGTGATGCTCGTTGCGGAGCGCGTGCCCCTGACTCTCTTCAGCAGTCAACAATATCCCCTGTGAACCGCCACAGTCAGGCTATCCTCGCGATTGAAAAGAGACTCGCTCAGTCAGTTTTCTACGACGTTCAAGAAGAAGACGGAAAAACGAGTTGAACGCTAGAAGTACTAGAATCCTCACAGTGAAAAAAAAACACTGTGAAGACGGATCAACAAAGTAAAAAAATAGGGATAAAGGAAAGAATAGTTTAGTAACTAACCTCTATTTTGAGTTGTTAAAAAAAGTGCAGAATATACGAGACCACTTTGTTTCCAACTCAACAATTTGACTTGATTTGTTAAATAATTTCGTATCTAACAAAAGTTTGTTAGCTATATCTTTAATTTGATTGGGTCTGATATCTTGAAGAGCCTGACACTGATTGGTGTTTTCAAATACTTTCAAGTGAGGCAAGTAGACGATAATGCTCATTCAGCATAGAAATCGAAACACCTAAGTTCTGCTTTAGATATAGTATAGTGTAACGTTGCGTGAGCATACATGGTCTATGAAAATCTCTCAAGCAACACCAAAATCTTCTTCCTTTCAAAGGTGCTCACTTGATCAAATCTGTCTACGAAGTGCTTCTTCATTTGATCCCCACTTCGAATGAATGGACTAAACATACATGAGCAGTCTAAGCAAATAGCAGATAAAAGCGTAATTGTTGAACTAAGCAACGAACGAAACTCGTAAGAAGTAGAGAAATTTGAAGGCAACTGAACAATTTTCGTTTGACTATCTTGTCACCTTGAGGTCTTCGTTCTCCAATCAATTCTCATTCCTTAGCCACTTGAACCCTACGCTCTTTTCCCTTTACCTAGTGGAAGGCGCTAATAAACTGCTGTCATAAAAAATTCCACCAAAACGTCAGACACTGTGCAACAAAAATTGCATCAGAATTTTGTCACGGTTCACCAATAATACTCAAAAATGAAAATGGAATGCTCGAAGCGGATTTACATGTTGCAAACGACTACGCTTGAAGCTTATACGGACACATGGGTACTTAGTGATTTAGATATCATCAGTCTAAAAGTCAAATACGATAAATATGTTTTTATTCCATATAGTTTCTAATTCACTGATATTCAGAATATAAAGTGAACATGAGGAAGAGAACTACCTGTTCGAGCATGTCCTTAGGAAGCTTTCCTTTGTCATCCATGGCTATGAGCGCAGCTCGTATTTCACGATGAGAAAGCTTTAGCCTTGAGAGCATGATCGTACAATTCTGGTAGCGTCTCGGATCAATCACAGATATCTGACAAGCAGTGAGAAATATGGAAATCATTGATAGAGCAACTGAGAGGCATCTAACCTAAGTGAGCAGCAAGCTGTTTTCTATTAATGCTATATAAATAATTATCGAGGTTGTAGTAAAATCCCCACTTCAAATGTAATATCGTTTGAATACTTTATTGACTCTCGTCATAAGATGCATCCGATTCATTAGACAAAGAGGCTACCTAGGATCAGAGCGTTGAAACGGCTATTCCGTATTTTCAAACTTACTGTACCTATTTCGTAAGATGACTGGCTGACTTCTAGTCAATAAAGGGCTGAACAAAGAAAAATCCCTGTAACACTGCAATTTGAGCAGAAAGTGTCAAACCAACTAAATTTCATTAGACGTTACCGTCCACTTCATTGAACGAAGAGGCCACCGATAAGCCTAATCAAATCTTAGGCCACATAGGATGCCATTGGAAACCTTCATAATCCGAGGAAAAATAACAGTGGACTAATGGATCGATAGGACTTCTCAAACCCTTATATAAGCCATATGTATATTTCATCACCTCTAGAATACCTAGTAAGGTTCCCCGCAAAGCTCATTTTTCAGAGATTGATTAGCACTGAACGGTTTAATTTCCATGACAATATCAATTCGTATCATAAGTTTAGGCACCATGGCAAAAAGCACGAAATATGTTAACTAGAGGTAATTAAAATAGCTAAACACAAGAACATCGCTCGAAAAATGCTGCGTCGTCTTTTTTGCGTTCCATTTTTGACTAAGGTGATCACCGTCGACATAAAATGGACTTTTTTCAAAAGCCAACGTCGCCCGAATCAATGGTTGTCACCAGGCCAACGAGAGACTCAAACCCCACCTCCAAATCATTTCGCGCCAAACGCTATGCTCATCATCTTTTAGGGCCGGATCGAGCCGATTCACAGGAACTTGCTGCCAGCTGGAGAGGTGATCAACGCCAAGAGCTTTTGTGAACACTTGGACGCTGCAATAGGGCCTTGTCACGTCGACGTCGCCGCAATCTCATCGTAACACAAGAGAACGCAAGGTTTCATGTCACCAAATTGACAAAGAGAAAGTTGACCGGACTGGGCTGGGAGTTGCTGGATCATCCGCCGTACACTATTAATTTTCGCCGTCTCACCATCACCACTTTGGTAGCTAGATCAGTTCCTGAGCAAGAAGGAGTCGCGAAACATCAATCATTCTAATCGAAATTCGACAACTTTCTTTGAATCTAAGGATGACAAGTTCAATGAGCGCGGTATTGATTTATTGCCTGAGAGATGGCAGAAACGTGTTCAGGCTGAAGGTGCATACTTTGAATAGTGTTTTCAAGCAATATTTATTACTTCTGGTTAACAGATTTCGGGCTTATTGCTCTAGTGCTAAAAATTATGAGAAGACTTTATACGATTTTTTGTCTATTTGATGAATTTTGTTTTAAGCACCGCTTACCTCAATTTGCTTAGTGCTTAATTACTCATATTCATGTTTATTGCAAGCCTATTGAGCTAAGCCTAGTGATTACTATCGCGCCCAGTCGGGGCTAATGGAAATTCATATTTTTAAACAAGGGTCGATGACCTCATTGCCTCCACTACAGATGTTATAGGCATTTTTAACTTTTGAAATTAATCACTTCATAAGATTGATCGCCAAAATTTCTCACCTGTGTATCGTAATGTCTTCTTGACATTGTGCTGTAAATGTCATTATCCTCGTCCTTCTGTGAACACGATGCAAAAGTTGTTGCAACATTCTCAAGATCCAACTAAACAGGTCTATACTACCCAATAAATGTCACCATATTTGAACAGAAACAAAGTATTGAACGAAAGCTGATAAAAGGAGAAAAACCGCATTGAATTAGTGAACATAGGTGATCAACTTCATGCAGTAGATATTCTTGCCTATCTGTACCTGTTTGTACATTTTTTCGTCCTCTATAAATTCCCACGCTGTTCCCTTTACTTTGGTCTCGCTAAATTTCACCCAGTTGAACGATTTCAAAGGTCCCGACGGCTTCGGCACTCTTTTTTGAGTCTAAAACTTCGTTTTCATGGTCACTGTATTCGTTAGAGCTTTGGAGAAAGTCGAACTTTAAGATATGTTAAGAGAATTCTAAGCAGTCAGACCTCGCCGTGAGTCGTCACTCCCAATCCACAAGGCGGAGGAGGAGGGGGTGGTGGAGCGGCTGCTGGTGGACAAACAGGAGGTAGAGGCGACAACGACGGGCAAGGATCAGTCGGCGAAGAAGAGCTTGTAGATATTCTAAAAAGGTCTTGGTGTTATAGCCGGAAAATCGCTATCACTGCTCCAATGTGAGGCTGAACTAGTTTGACATTGGGTAAATCAAGTTCAACCGCTGAGCATGAAAACCTACATAGACTCACGCTTTGAACTGCAAAAGTTATCACACTTACTTTTTCAAAATATTCTGTTTTTTGTAGTAGGAACAAAAAAACAATATGGTGCTACAGTTCCCTGTGCTGACTTAAAAATGCAAAAAATTTAACCTCTAGCAACCAAGCAGCTACACCTTGGGTAGGCAACTTTCTAATCATGTAATTGGAAAGCGATTTATACGAACACCACATTTTACATAATGATCAGTAATCAGTGAAAGAGAGACAAACTAGTTTTTGTAAACCACAACCATTCAGCATAGAAGAAGGAAATTTTAAATCAGGAAAAGGCGAGCCAAACGAGCCAAATTTTAGACTAGTTCATTGGAGTGCGTATCGAAATTTGTGAGACTGAGCGAAACGAACGACCCACGTGCGGAATGCAAAATATCTAACCCCAAGCGTGGTTGAACCGATTTTCAACTGTGGAAAAAATTCAAACCACCTGTTGCGTTTCAAAAACCTACTTATAAATTGCTCCAAATCAAATATGAAATCCAAATTTATTTAGTGAATATGCATGGACCTGCTTGATATGCTAGCTCGTCCGTCGTGGATGTCGGCTATGCGATTGTCCAGCTCCACAACTCGCATCCGCTCCAAGTCCAATTCCTCCTTTAATCGCTCCATTTCGCTTTGCAAACGTTCATAGTCACATTGCGTGTGCAACCTATTCCGGGAAAAAATTTTACCACAGAATTCATACTCATCGCCATATTTCAATTACTTGTCAGTGCAATACACTGATATTTTCCAAGATCATCGCATAGTGACTTCTGCTTCCCACAAGAATGCGTCACCTTCATTTTTCAAAGGAAAAATGTTTTTTTTCAAGCAAAACATGCAATAACTCTATTTTGATATGCTACTATGTTCTTAAAATGCACAAAGAATTGTTCGAGTTGAGATTTTCAGAATTTTTGTGAAAACGATCTTTTGACTGCATCTGTTCGTGAGAATAATCTAAACGAAAACAATGCTGTTTGAAATGTAAAATTATACACTTGAACAGAAGTGATAAGAATTTTTTGAGCATTTCGATGATGACAAAAGGTTACCACGGAAAAATGTTTCAGCTACGGATTTTTGAATCAGGCAACTCTTATCGTCAGAGTTTAGGGGGTATTGTGATAAAGAAGTAGTCAAGAAACCTTGCTAATATCTCGTTTATATCGATGGTAGTGGTGAAGACGTTTTCGACGTCGGCCATTCCTTGAACGGTCGCCTTCAGTGTAAGATGCTGTAAAATCATGTCGAATAGCCGCCACAGACGGAAGTGTTTTTCGTCGGAAGGCACCTGAGGATAACTGCAGTCAGCATTCAAAAGTAACAAAAACAATCGTTATGAAACTATTCAGATCTTTCTGATGCCGCATAAGCAACGGCCTGTCCCTTGCTTTATGTCAAACCATTTACGTGTTTATCCCTAGCTCGGCTAACCTTGAGATTCCAGAAAAATCACTCGAACAACATTTTGCGACATTTATGAAGAGTACGAAATTCTTAACAAACTTAAGACAACGCGCAAAATGTCCGAAGACGTGATGATTATTTTTGAGCCACGCATGCTAGTGGTCTGTTGAGTGGGCTGACTTATAAAGCGCGATACACGTGTTTCGACTTTGCTTTCTCGTCAGTCGGGCAGTCACCTTCTCGTCTCTTTTCGCCAATATTGTATGGGTTCTTTCTTTTCTTCTGGCATATTGAAATTCGAGCTGTGGTCTTAAGAAAACATTCGAAACGAAAGATGTATAAATTATATATACTAGCCAAGAGCAATAGAGTGTACAACACTCTGTGTTCGGTGATAATTTCACTGGACATAGAGTGTAAAACGTTCGTCGTCGCTAACTCTTAATGTGTGAACTGGAGCACCAACACAACACTGGCAAAAGACGAAAGGGTAACTCTCCCTGACGAGATCGCAAGATCGAAACACGTGCATTGGGCTTTACAAGTTAGCCCATTTAACAGACCACTGACATGCATGGCTCAAAAATAATTGCCAAGCATATTGAAATTTGAGCTGTGGTCTTATAAAAACACTCGAAACGAAAGCTATGTTCGAAGATCTTTTGGACGATGAATGTGACCAAGGAATCGAATACAGGAAGTGGAGAACAATCACTCAATAGCTCCGACGATAGATCACGTGAATATAAGAAATAAAAATCAAAGATCGACACAATGTGAATATATTATATAATTCATGACTGTCATGATGACATATTCAAGTGGTATTTCCAACGCTTTTTACCCTATGCATCTTTCCTGCGTGCACACTTGAATCTTGATTTCGGCTCGAATGCTTGCTACGTGGTGTCTATAACTTTTCTTTTACAAAAATTTTAGGCCGATGCTAACGTATAAACCAAACAAAGCAATGAATTGTGCTGTTCTACATTACGAGTTCATACAAGGGCAAAGTCTGCACAGTAATCTCAAAAAGGCTCCATATTCAACGGTTTTTTTTTCCAAACACCGCTCAAAATAATATAATATGACAATGTATTTCTTTTTTAGCCTTTCACGAGATTTTTCGCACTGTATAAGTAGCCATAGGAGATCTCATGGAAGACTCAAAAAAAAGGATATACATTATCAGAATTTACTGTTTTGAAAAAGGACTGGAAAAAAAAAGTTCGACTATAAAGGTTTTATCAAAAATGCCAGCCTTGAGCAATCAATCGTTAATCACTGCAATGTTCGATGATCATGTCACTGGACATGCACTGATTTGTTATCTCTGCTGTGCGTGGAGTAAATTTTCACTTCACATGCGATAGTGTAACATGTTTGTCGACGATTCCTTTATGTAAGTGGTTCTCCCGTAAATGGGATTGGCTTAGACGACAGGCACTGTCAACTGGCGAGGCTGCAGGGCCGAAACACGCATATTATACTGTGTAAGTGCCTATAAAAGACCTCATGAAATGTTTTAGAAAATAACTACATTGTTGAACTCAAAATCTCGTTGAAGCATTGCGCTAAAAAGGGTTTCCGAAGATATTGAAGGGAAGGCTCAAAGATTAAATAAGAGAAAAGAGAGCAACAGTTTGTTGAGCAAAAGACTTCAGTTGTAAGACAGCCTCCTGCCTAGTCCTCACCATCACCACTGCCAGTGATGAACACCTGTGAACGTTCTGGAGCAAGCGGTTAGTACCGGGTAACAGTGCACCATCACTTTTAGCTATGCCAGAATGATAAACACCAATGGATCTTAAAGCGAGTAGAATCTACGGAGGAGTACACCTACTTCATTAAAAGAAGCTACAAAACATCGAAACTAATGGAAGAGATGTTAGTAGTTGCATGGCTCGTTAGATCTAAGTTAATGCTAGTAGAAAAGTAATTGGTTCGGCAACGATTTGATTTTATTTATAGGCCAAAAGTCTTTTTTTTTTTATCTTCTCTTCCAAAGACTTCAATGGAAACGTGCCATGAGTAAGTGCTGCAGTAGAGACATGAAGTGGGGTAGCGCCGGTGAGCTCTTCAACTTCGTTTGCAGCGCCTCTGCTAAGTCAGCTGCACTTTCAAAATTTACTGGCGACGATGCTCCTGAGTCCTCTGAGTTGCCACTGAAAAATAAATATGTACATGTTGAAATCTAACTTTGCATTAGAGAGAGAACAATGAGACAACGCATTTGTTCAATGAATCGAAATAGCGAATTTCATCAAATCTCGGCATCTGAAATTAAAAATGAAATGTAAAAAATATTATTAGCACTATTCCTTCTATTTAAAGCTTGCCTGAAGTTTGTATGATAAATTGATCTGCTATTCTCCTGCAAAAGTTACCATTCAAATGCTGGGTCACGCGCAACTTTGGAACAAAGGTCAGTTTCCAGTGATGTAGAGTGATGTACAAAACCTTGGTCTCAGTTGGGACTCGAATCCACATTTTGTTCTATCCGCGGCGCGTACTTGAACCGATGCATTACCGACGCCTGTTTTGATACCACTATCTCTACGTTTCAACGCATCTATATGTCAGCAATCAGTCGTCAACGGTTTGGTCCAGGTAGTCTGTATCGACGAATCCAGTCACGCTGACAGATATTGGGTTTTGGACGATCGAATAGAGTAGTGCAACGGTTCGAGCACGTTTCCCCGGGTAGGCCGAAATGTGGGTTTGAGTCCCACCTGACGCAAAGGTTTTGTAGATCACTCTACACTGCAGGGTATATCATCATACCATCACTAAAAGCGGCTGAATACAAAGAATTCTATATGAGTTCATTTGCTTAGTTATGAATATCCCCCAAAAATTATGAACATGTTGATCAGTATTTTCTATGAGAAAAACTAATAAATTATATATAATGCCAAATCCAAACATTCAAATAGCCCTCCTAGTTTGCACTGCCACCAGGATGAGAAATGAGGAAGTTCGACAATGCTGCCATATTATGGAAACATGAGATCTTAGCAGGTGAGTTTTCATTCGCCCGGATACATTAATACTTGTACAATTACGGGAGCATGTAGCGCATTAGTTGGAGGATTTCTGTAAAACATGTATAGTAGTTAACTCAATCCCACACCCAATCATTGGTCGGCCAGATATGCACTTTTGACGACGCTGAGTTTAATGCAAGACAAAATCCTCAAGGATTGGTTGATACAGTGGGCTTCTAATAATCGATATACGATTCCTTTCAATTGGTGCAACTAAGTAGTCGAAGAGTAAGCAAGTAATTGGTCTAACTTTCTGGTTTCAATTACTTGCAGGATATGCTTTCAAAAACCAGCATATAATAAATTTGTACACATCCATGTACATCGATAAAAATATGTTAGCTGACCTAAATAAAACAATTTCGTCCTCTTTTTGCATCATTTCGAACAGATCCAAGTGATCCTGGAGAAGATACGATGCCTCGGGACGGATCAAGGAGAGGGCGTTCGCCATACCGAGCAAAAGAAACTCGCAGCGCAGGTGGACACGGAATTCAAGAGACGTCTGAAATTATTATCGTATTGTCATGGTGCTAAACAGGAGTAGCAAAAAAGTAGCGCTGGAGTATCACAGTATCTGTACGCATTTTACGATATTAGGCTGACAAATCATTGGTAACAAGAGGCGTAAAATATGCCTGATAATCTTTCTTGAGCCACGCATGTCAGTGGTCTGTCAAGGAGGGCTGACTTATAGAGCCCGATACACGTGTTTCCACTGGACATAATGTGTAAAACGTTCGTCGTCGCTAACTCTTAGTGTGGGGACTGGAACACCCACAGAGATTAGCAAAAGACGAGAAAGGGTAACTGCCTGACTGACGAGATCGCAAGATCGAAACACGTGTATCGGGCAAGAAAGGATTATCAGGCATATCGAATCTTTGAGCTGTGATCTTAAGAAAACAATCGAATAGGAAGAGACGTAAAATAGTCGCTAACAGATCATCTTCTACTCTTCAACAACATCAGTAATTCATTTCCGGTAAATGCTTTGGCATGGTCTCAACATAGACCATAAATTTGGATATGTGAACAGGTGGAGAACATTGAGTGTGTTATTCATTATCTGTTTTTAAAACATCTCTTTTCTAAGCTCTTTCTTTCTGAATTAGGCGAGTAGTATGAAATTAATGCTTATATCCAATAATATTGATTGAAAGGCAAAACTGCAAACGTCGGGCGCGTGTTGAATCAGGTGGACCCCTCCGGAAAGAGTGAGACAAGGGTTCCCATAGAGGTTCACCGTTTTGCATATGACTCAACATACTGTACATAAAGTTATGACATCATATTACCACTATAAAGCGATAGAATTAGGAAATCTTGTTGATTAATGCTTATATTTCATAATGTACACAATCTTCTGTGCAGTCAAGTCGAGTAAACTTCGATTACAAACGCAGCTGGTACCAGCTCAAAACAAAGTTTGACTCTAGTATTGAATTAAAACTGGAACACTCGGGTTCAATCCTCTCAATAGTTCACTTTCTGAATCTCAGTAGAAAGAAAAACCTCGGTTATTCTTTCAACGATCAACCATTCACAGCGTGCATGGTCAATCACCTAAAACGAAGCTTGAAATTGAAGACGAATGCATGGTACATCCGTCAAAGATCAATCATCACCGAGAGTTTTTTATCAATTATTCGAGCATCGAGTTTAGAAGCGGCAAACTAAGTTTTTGAGGTCATCGTTCTGTTATTAGGCTCAAAATTGCGAGAAGTTGAAGAAAGCTTGAGAGGCTTTAAATTCTAGATAGGTGAGAGAATAATTGCGATTTATGCATTGTTTAAATTCTCATATAATATTGTCGTATCTTCATAATTGATTAGATTATGTTATACAGCATTTTAATGTGCATTACCCGTTTTACGTCTAGTTGCTAATGACGCCTTACTTCGTGCTTACTTCATATTTATTTAAAATAGGGAAAGGATGCTAGAGAAAGAGGAGAGTTCGAGAGATTTTGTTATTCAAGTTCAAAATGAGTCGTAACGCAGCAGAGCAACTCGCAACATCTAGAATTCTTTTGGTTTAGAAATCATTTACGAACGTACGGCGCAGTGATGAATGACGAACTTCAGTAAAGGAGATGAGAACCTCGAAGATAGCAACGTGGTGCGGCCATGGTAAGATGACAACGACCAACTGAGAACAATTATTAGGCTGATACTCTTAGAACTGAACGATTTGCTGGAGAAGAACTTGACGTCGACTACTCAACGATCGTTCACCTCACCAACAGTGACGAAAAGGTAACTGTGCTTTGAACCACGAAGAAATCCGCAATCACATTTGTACCCATCTGATAGTTCCAAAAGACCGCACTTACTGCATCGCAAGTACCGAAATTTGTACACATGGTCTTGAAAGCGTCAAAATGATCTGCATTTGTATAATGTCAGAGCTTAAGAGAATTCTAGCGCTTAAAAACGCTACCTTTATAGTGCTGTTTTGCTTAGGATAGCACGACGGGCTGCTGCAACTGTGGAGACCTACAACTGCGCAAAACGGTATATCTCAAGCGTCGAACAAACTATGTAGAGCAGAATCCGAATAGAAGGAAATAGTGCCCTGTTTTCGGCACAAGCTCATTGATCAGACAGAGATGACTGAATCGACGTTTTTTGGCGAGAAATCAAGCCGATTGTCGTTCATCGAACAAGATGTGGTTTTAACTGAATACAACGAAGCAAGGAATTGGAATGGAAATTCAGAAAACACGTTTTCGCTGAAGCTGTGATTTGTAAGCGCCATATAAGCAATGCTCGTTAGATAAGGCTCATTGGCAAGAAGACCGCAAATGATACGTTACCGACGGTTAAATGATTCGATAGACAAAAGTCATCCAGAGTGAAGAAATAAATGCGAAAAAAGATCGTCACAGAATACTCTTAGAACCGCTTTGATTCCTAAACTGGCCTCAAAATACTTACTATATTTATAAACTCACCTCCTGCACAATTGATTTTTTGTGGGTTCTAGTCCATATGGTAGATAGTTAGATAAACACGATTGAACGACTATCCGATTTGAGCTGTCAACGTGACAATTTGAAATAGTTCTGCATTAATGCACTGTTGTATTGATTTCAGTGCACACTGAAAGCGGAATGGGCCACATACACTGATTTTTATACACTTTCAGGTGTTCACTATGCAACATCGAGTTTTTTTGCCATACTTTTGCATTCGATGGCTTCCCCATTACGGATGTAGTATCAAAAGTGAGCTAAGAAAACTAGAAAAAGTGGTTTTTCAAAAAAAAAATTGGCTCATCGAATCACAGGGCTGTCACAAATGAAGAGTATCAGGATAATTCTGTATGTGTTGAGTGACAGCACAACTTGGGAGGCTTAGACGGGTATCGAACCCTATTTTTCTCGTTTTTCGGAGGCGCATACCAACCCATTGCACAACATAGATTCCTGTTCTGCTATCACCTTTTCTGCTATACAAAATTTCAATCTGTCAACAAGCAAATTTTGAAGGGTAATCGTCATCTCTCTATAATCTGGCCATCAGAATATCATCTCGTTCACGCTAAAATATTTCTCATGGCCAAATTACCAAAGACAGGAAATGAACTAGAAAAATAAATGGCTTTCAAATTACATAATTCCTGTTGAGATTTACTGCTCTTTGTGTCGACAGAGTAACACAAAGACTTTTTGTTGCTGATAAGATGATAATGGGTACATAACTTACTGTCTTAAGCAGGTAGAACGGGTACATGAGTGATAGGTGATTCGTCCGACAAAAAATCAACACTTGCGCATGACTGTCACAGAATTTATATCTGGTCGCTAACCAGCTAATTTTTTCCCTAAGTAATCATTCAGAGCATTCAAATCCCAAATTTTTACTTTGTAGGTATACTGAAAAAAGATGCCTAGAGTTGGAAAGAAAGTTCTGGGCGCGCTTTAATAAGCATGAGATAACTCCCACGCATATCATGGGAATATTGCAGTTTCATGTGTGGGATATTCCCACTGAAGACATAGATATTATTTGTCTTCATTAGCACTTTGTTACAAGCCCCTGCGCCATGTTCAACGATACAATCGAAGTTCGTTTTTTTTTGAATTATCATTGGTAAAAACAAGCTTCCACGGCGAGCTGCAGTCGGTGAAATCAACGAAGTTAAGGGAAAGACAAAAAGCAAGTCTGCTGCTAGACGCTGGTTTCAACGCTCTAATGCCGGAGATCTTGACCTCGAAGAGAAGCCTCATTCAGGACGTCCAACAAAGTTGACAACGAAGACTTGGTTGCTCCTTTGGAGGATGAACCGGTGAAATTTCCAAGGGGTCGTGCATATGAATTGGTTTCGAACGGTAACTTCATCAACACCGAGCTCTATTGGAAGCAGCTAGGCCGAGGCAGCGAAAAGCTTAACGAGAAGTAGCTAACTTTGCTCAACCGAAAGCGCGTTTGGATGCAGGAAGACAATGCCAGACCGCACACTGCCAAAAAGACCAAAGTCAAGTTTCATAAATTGGACGGAGTCGTTGTTCTATCTCATCCTGCCTACAGTCCACATTGCTCTCCATCTGACTTTGGCCTTTTTCGATCAATGTAACACTTTTTGAGTGGTCGCCAGTGTGAATCGTTTGATAAAGTTGGAGAAGCATGTTGAGAGTTTTTGTAACAGAGTAGAAGAAATAGTACTTAACTAAATGCGAAACTTTGCGGACCGATGGGAGAAAGTCGTAGAAGACGATGGCATTATTTTGAAGAATCTTTATTGTTGTTTTTGCTTGGAATTCATGCAAAAAATTTCAATTTCTCACAAGTGCACTAAAACTTTCTTTTCAATCTAGTATCTTCCGCCTTTTATCTTACAACAAAGATTAACTATGTAAAAGGATAAAGGATAAAGCTCCCGGCATTGATCGATGCCTGAGGGATGCGCCATGCATGCATTTCTGGCCTTTACAATGACTCGCGGTGGCCTCCCGCTGAACCGAGTCAGTGGTGCTTATCCTCAGACAAGTTTGAGACCAGTCTGGTAGCAATATACCGACCCGGAGAGATGGATGGCTTGATGAGCCATGAGCGCGTGATTGAAGCATTGACCTCGTGTGCGACGCAGAGCACCTCTAACCACTGCGCCACATGCGCTCTACTATCTATGTACATTTGGAAAATCACTCAGTTAATTCATTCCAAAGGTGGAAACCGTACTAAAAGGCTTCTTGATGCTATGTAGCAGTCAACTAGGTCTATAAGACTCCTTAATTTTCTTTACACTATCTTCCGACTGTGGTTTTGAAAAACACGAATAGTGTTCCTTTTAGAATGGGAGAAACACGTAACTACCAATTCAAGCTGCATACAACACAGGAGGCGCGAAATAGAGACCAAAAAGAAAAGACTGATTAAGCTATTTTGATTGGAAAGAGCAAGGACTAATCTTGCTCACGTCTCTAGTCTTCTCTGAAGACTGAAAGATCTTACTTTTAAGTATAATCACTTGTTGAAACCGAAAAAAATCGAGTTCAGCTGTGATCAATGCGTTCATGAACAAATGAAATTTCCAAAAAAAATTCCTCTCTGAGCAAATTTTTTTTGTACAGTATCAGTAGTTCTTCATCATTTGTCCTGAACGTTTGTCATTTCCAGCGGTTCACTAACATGCGTTTAGCAGCTGTGATTAACTAGCATAATGGACGAATCATTAGGAGAATAAGTGAAGTGATTAAGTTCACCTCGGCATGACCTGTCCTCAGTAGTGCGTTGATGAGGCCAAGAATTGTTATTCGTGCTCGATCGGTCTCCTTGTCGGATTGATATCTGTAAATATTCGACTTCAGCCCATTTAATCCTGCTGCAGATCGTTTTCAGATAAAAGCATAAAGGATAAAGCTCTCGGCGTTGATCAATCCCTAAGGGATGCGCCATGTATTCGTCTTCAATTTTTATCATCATATGAGGTGATTGGATGCATATCTGGCATTTACAGTGACTGGCGTGGCCTCCCGCTGTATCGAGCCCATGCTGCTTGTCCTCCCAGACAAGTCTCAGACCAGTCTGGCACCAATTTACCGAAAGGGATGGATGGTTTAGTGGGCCATGAGCGTGAGATCGAGCCAATGACCTCGTGTGTCACGCAGAGCACCTCTAACCACTGCGCCACATGCGCTCTTGGTTTCAGATATTGGTCACAACTTAGTAATTTAGTTAAAATCTGCTTCTCTAGTAATCCTTACACCGTTTCCAACAAACGTTTGCCTCTAACATGACAATTGAGAAACGAAAGACAGCCGCACGGTGATGAATCGCACATATCCGAATAATAAATATAATTTTATACCTTGTAGGCAAAAAATCAGGCTAAACGCTTAAGGAATGTGAAGTGGGTTTCATTTTGCGAGAACCCGCTCAGCTGACCGCCTTCGAAGAGCCTCCTCTCCAATTGTGCGTATCATGCCTACTACGTGCCTATTGTACGCGGGAAAGTTCGCGGCCCACAACGAGTAGAACATTTTTGAATAGCACATATCAAATGTATCCAATTTGAAAAGGCTCAAACAGAACGTCCGAACAAGTGCAAATCATACGAAGTAGGTTTTTTCTAAGAAAATTCTTACCTTCTATGTAATTCGCTTACAAGCGTCTGGAATCGTGTTCTTTCGCCAAGCACCGAAGATACCTAGAAAGAGAGAGGTATAAAGCCAAAGAGTGTGCGGTAGAAATCACTGCAAAAAGGATATCTATCAGAAGAACCCGCGTCAAAGCAGTCAAAACTTGTTGGTGACCGTCTTCAGGAACGAAACAAAGACCTGAGAGAATTTCCACAGCTAAAATCTGAAAATTTACACTTCGTCTAAAAATGGCGCCTGTATACTTGGAATGATTACTGTGAGTATTTGCAGAAGAAAGAAGGTACCTTGCACTTGCAATCTCGTAAATCAATTGCCCTAGCGATCACCAGTAGCGCTTCTTCGTCCTGTAATACCGCCAAGCGCCCTTTCTGAAAGGGGCCCGATTAGCATGAACAATCGGCAGGATTGATGCTGCCTTTACGGAACAAATAAATGCCCAAATTATTATTGGCGCCACTGGATCAAGATAGCTGCGACTTCTTATCAAAAAAGCAAATTGAAAATTTTTTAGCAAGACATTAGATAATAAAAGTTAAAGATGCAAAAAGCATGGATATAAAAAGGTTACAATTGTAATTCAAGCTTAAAAAACAGCTGAGTGTTCTCGATTCCAAGGCTTCTTATTAAATAGGATATCCATTTATGGTGAAATTCTCGACAGTGAAGGGTCAATGTCTATGAATTGCAAATCAGAGGGTGGTTGAGTGGGTCCACAAGTGAGCTTATTACATTCGCCCTGGTTTATATCCACTTATCGAGCCGTATATCATATTACAGTCGACAGCGGCACCTTTGATCTATACAACGAGCACTTGATGCGACGAGAATAGCTTAATGGATGGAGTTTGGGTATTGAGTAGCACTCAATGTTGCCAGCGATCACTCTCACCAGGAAAATTCGAGGAAACTCCGGAAAATGTTCATCGAAGCAGCACTATTTTAAAGCCTCAATCGCTGACTACATCACTTAATATGCATTATCCAGTATACGACATGATTGAGGACATTGTTATTGCTTGAAGAGAGAAAAAATGAACAAACCTTTGAATTGAGAAGGGCTCGAAATGCGCTAAGAAGACAAAAGACTTGTTGTTCGCGTTCGGTATTGAGCTGACAGCGCAAAAGCAATGTGGCGAGTAGATAAACGCCCTTCAGTGAGACGAACTGCTCGACAAAACTAAAGTGCAATAGTTCAAATCACGTCTAGTAGTTGCACATCACAAATGGATCGGTGGATTGCCTCAGAATGAAGTGGATGGTTTTAATGAGATTGGGCTCCGTTCGGGCTTAACGTTAATCGTTGCTAATCATCAAAGCCTACGTCATATTGGTGTTGTGGGTCAGCAGTCCAATAATACGCATGAACATAAACATGTTTGATCGAATTGGCACATAAATTGGTTACATGGATTGATAATATTCGAATGAACAGTAGAATCAACGACTGCTTGAAACAGTAATTGAAATAGCAATCCAAAGTTCGACTCTCTAAAAACCTCGGCATGAGTCTAGGACATGTAAAGTATCTTAGAAACTGCCTTTTTCTCAAGATGAAGCATGCACTAAGTTGGTATTTCTCTCTTAAAGTTTGATGGCTTAATGTTTCGGTGAACTCGCCTTCGTCAGAGTCGTCCTGACATTTATACCAGAGAAGTCACCAATGTTACTTGACACACTTCAAAAAAAAATTAGCAAAATAGTAAATTACAATATCGGAGCTGACGGCTGGGGCTTCAAAGAGCTTACTCTCACAGGGTTGAGAAAAATGCGCATGCTAAAGTTTTGAAACATTTTTTACCGACTATCTCTAAGCACTGTTCGCTCTCTATAGAATTGTATAGACTATTTAAGAAAAATCAACAAAGCCAAAGTCCTGAACTCTGCGTATTAGATATCTTAGACTGAAGATACAATTATTAATCTCGGCAAGTGATTTCCTTCAAAGTGTTTCTAAAACTATATTTTCTAAATCTAGCTTCTCATATCTGAACAACCGTTGCTCCCGGTACCTCTAAAAAAAAGCAAACCGATATCTATCAATAATGTTACTCTTGGCAAATTCTAGGGTATGACACTGACACTACAGTACCTAGAGCATTGGGTTCGAAGAGTGATAACGATGTCTTGCAGAGTGCTAACTGGAGGTGCTGTCAGTTCTGGAGTTTCGTGTTCAAATGTTTTCAACAGGTCTATCAATTTGCCACAATCTTCTTCTGCACGAAACTGAAAAATAAACAAGTACAGCACAAGAATAGTATGGAAATACAAATAGAAGATAAACGTATAGTAATGAAACACTTTGCGTTCAAAAAATGCTATTTGAGAGATCCATTCAAGAGTTAATTACTAGATCTTTGGTGGAACGGGCGGATTAGCATACAAAAAAGCATATAATTATCTTCGCTAAGCTGGTCTTAAACTCTGTACATGTGAGTCTACTGGTGCCCAACAGTGCCCGTCTACTTCACCTGGATGGTCGTCGAAGTGGTTCATTTTCGTATGAATCAAAGCCAGCAGTGTTGTTTTTGAAACGTATGAATCCTATTTTTTGTCGAGTTGCATGCAAAGCATCACCGAAAGCGATCCAATTATCTGCCTATAATCATTGGCACCTTCTCACATGTCCTATCCATGATTCTCGGCATGCCAACCTGGATCAACAATGTTAAACGTTTTCCACATCTGTTTAGAATATCCATGGCGCATAGATAACTAGATGATTTGAGAAAAGACTAGGACCAGATAGAGAAAAAGGATGGAGATTGAGAGTGGAGCAGAATAATGGCCAAGGGAAAGGCGAAGAAATGGAGGTTCGACCTGTTTGAGCGGTTGAAGCCAATATAGCAAACATGCATTTAGTTTTTCGGAATCATATCACATCATTTTCATAGGAAAAGGGAAGAAGAACGAAATTCGCCATGCTGTTTAAGGAAAGGACTAGAAAGTACTGGATTGATGAAAAAAATTGCGGTTTATTGCTTTGAACGTTTGAAAAGGATAAAGGATAAAGCTCTCAGTGTTGATCAATCCCTGAAGGATAGGCCATGCGTTCGTCTTCAATTTTTTAACTTTGCCTGAGATGTTTGCATGCATATATGGCCTTTACAATGACTCGAGGTGGCCTCTCGCTGTACCAAGTCAGTGCTTATATCCTCCCAGACAAGTATGAGACCTGTTTGGTACGAATTTACCGGTGCCGGAGTGATGGATTGGTTGGTGAGCCATGAGCGCAACCGTTTGACGCTGAAGTGAATTCTTAGGTAGATGTGGCTACGCTATATACCATTTCAATAAGCACTTCTCGCTTTATGTTTTGCTGTCAATGACGTATTACGCGCTCTTTGGTTTTCATTTTGACTGTGAAAAGGACGTTGGTTGGAGCAAAACTAATTGCGGTTAAGGATCGTGGATTTAAAATGGGTCGTAAAACAGCAGGGAACAACTCGCAACTTTGAATCTAGGAACTGCTAACGAATATGCGGTGTAAGGGGCACAAATCTTACCAGTGCTTAAGCCGCTGTTACCTTTGTACGAACCTTATCAGGAGCCATTGAAAGAGTTATTATTGAGACTGATCCTCTTAAGACTGCATGAAATGTCGCAGAAGAACTCATCGTCGAACATATCACCATGTCCGCTATTAAAAACAAATTACAAAAGTAATTAAGGCTCGAGTACGATTAGAAACTACAATTACTTTAGCACCAACATACAAATAAAGGGTGAGATTACTGAACACTTTAAATTATGTCGGTGGTCGCGTTGGTGAAATTCCATAGTGAAGAGATGCTCAAAAAGAGTTCAGGTCACTCCGAATGAAAGTAGTTGAACGGAGAGAATGTTAAAGAGTCACATGAGTTGATCACCAAGATTAGGCCAGATCATCAGACAGAAGCCGCTTCCCATTCAAATTTATCATCGTCAACAAACAAAAACGTTCACGCCAATACATCATCTCTCATGAAGTGTGACCACGCGCTAAATAGACAACAAACCTTTTACAACAACTATTTGACGAGAAATTCTATTTTCTTGGGTTGGTGAAAACCTTGATCTATTCCATTTCTGATTACTGATTGATTCAGGTCGTGTGTAGCGCAGTGGATTAGATATGCCTTGTAATACACATGTAACCTCAAGTTCGATTCCGTGCCCTGCACTTATTAGGCCTTTCGCTCAGTAGTGTTGGCATTTGGAACCAAATATGTGCAATAAATGGCAGTACTGACTTCATAGATCGGTGGGCCACCGCAAAACATTGTGTAGACTCAATACCAGATTAATTACCTCATGTGCTCCATTTTGAGTGGCCGTGAACGGGATCTCATACATCTACGTAGATACCTATAAAATCAAAAGACGTACAGACTGTGTATTCAGCATGATGAGCTTCTTTTCCCGTGAGTACGTTTTCAAGTCTGCTCGTCGTTCGTCGCTCAAACCACATTCTTCCTGTAGTTTGTAATCATACATCAATTGTTAGCAATCATTTGAAAAAGAAGACTTTACCACAAGATTCTCGAACTCCTTCTCTAACGTTCCGTCATCCAGTAGATCCAATGGATCGAGATAATAAAGGGTGTGATGAGAATTTCCTTTTACAGTCTCGCTGTTCTTTCGTCTGTTAAAGCAAGTAAATATGCTTTCCATGCACTCTTCTATATAATCCATCGTGGACTGGGTGACTGCTGAAAAGAAATAATTCGAATTTTGCAAATGGTAAAAATTTTCATTTGCGAAAGCAATGGAATAAAATCAAATGCTAGCACATAACGAAGAATGACAAACAAATCAGATCAAAACAATATGATGCGAAGAGAATTTGCCTCACAACTGCTGGGCTAATCGACCACTAAATAGCGACAGAAATCCTTGAAATATCGAAATTGCTATCGCGAACAAATGGATACAAATAGGCTACGCGTCGCTGTAAAAACAAATCACGAATAATCAGAAATGTTAATATTTCCGGAAAAGAAGATTCTCATAGAATTCATTGATTTGCTGAGGTGGATAGAATATGCAGAAGCTGAGTGGCAGGATTACGCTCTCATGAAGCCCAGCGTAGAGTCATACGTTACCTATTCGTCTCTTCTAAATTTTGGATTGAAACTGACTGTTCGATAGACAACGCAGATCTTTGTGTTTGCGATCACTCGATCTTATTTTACTTTTCGAAATAACCTCATTAGTTCTGTTGCGGGGTCTATTCATCTCCCCTACATTGAGTCTTCAGATATAATTTTACTGGTTATAAGCCAAAAAACGATAAAAGATGCTCATAGCTGGATGAGGTACAAATAATTAACCGGTATAGATATTTTCAAAGACGCTTTCTGACCGTTTTGAACCTTTTTAACGTTGTTTTTTTTTATGAATTAGTGAGATTTGATAAACATGTTGACGGCACGGCATTTTTGTGGCCTCTAGAATGGGAACGAGGTACTCATGCATCACGAAGCGCAGTGGTTAGCGATCAAGGAGTAAGATAATAAACAAGCACTGCTTCGATCCCCTCGCCCAACACCTTCGTACACTCAATAAAAACGAACGGCTTAGAAATCACCTTAGCTTGGCTACCCCAATATTGCAAGGAGAGTCATCTCAACCAGCATCTTACGACAATCATTGAGAAGACGACTTCAAGCAATAACCAAAGCACTACGTGTGAATTCTGAAGACCTTTGTAGAGAGTGAATGCGAAGAAACTAATCAAATGCACGAATTGTTGGGATCCGCCCATTAAAGTGTGATGAGGGGGTCATGTACACATTAATACGAATATGATTTATGCATTCCCAGAGCTAGATTAGCATGAAGAGAATGGTAATCACTTAACTCTCCACCAACGAAGGAGGAGTCCACTGCAGTTCCCTGCGGAGTCAAAACGGTTGCTCCATTTTCAAGCGATAAAGTTTAAGCCAAATTGTAACACCATCATACGACTATCTTTTCGAATAAGGAATTAGTTTACAACGATTTTGAGACGTATTTTTCAGGAGCAGCGAAGAAATTCAGCCTCCTTTGGCGACCGTGCGTTGAATTTCGGTAATTCACGGCGCTTCAATACTGATTCTGAACGTGCATAGCACCAAAGCTACGATTGCTTGCTCGCCAAGGGGAAGAAGTAGATTTTCGTCGAACTTCCCGTGTTGTGATTTATTTGATTTCTTTCAAATCTGACATTTTCACATTTCCTTCGGAGTATGAGCCAATTCAAAAAAAAAAAATTCTATGCAATAAAAGCTTCCCACTTTGAATAGCAGTCTCTTTAATGAGTGGAACAAAGCACGTCAGGAAGTGATGGTTGAAAACCTTCAACCAATAAAATAATACCAATAGTCCAATACGGAGTGCCGCGGCCGAGTGGTCGTGATACTACTCGCGGCGCACGTGGAGCTGAGCTCCAACCCCAACTCTCTCCCGCGGTCAATAAGAAGGCCCTATAACACCTCAACCAGGTTATCTTCGAGATTGCAAGGAAACTCGCTAACCAGTATTCTAAGACGTTCAAGAAGAAGACGACTAAATGGATTGAATGCCAGAAGTACTGGAATCCGCACAATGGAAAAAACTCCGTGAAGACGAATCAATAAATTAGAAGATAGAAAATAAACAATTCAATACATTACCACCGATTTTCGCAGTCGTAGCACACTTCTCGATCTCCTTCTCTGTAAAATGCATCATGCAAAGTGTAACATTTTGTAAGAGAAATTGTTCTGAGGATTGACATAGATGTCGCAAGAAAATGGAAATCCCTAATAAAATTGAATGGACATCTTCAGAACTGTGAAGGAAATCTTGACAAATCTAGACCAAAGAACACTTTTCATCAATGATTTCTCATTGTCAGGCATTTTCAGGATTTTAAAAAATTTTGAAAATGAGTGGGCAACTCTCGGACGATGATGTGTATTTTAAATAAATAACGTTAACAGCAAACTGAACAGCACCATGACAGTTTCATCTTTCTCGAGCACTCCAATCATGTTCACGTTCACCCTTCCTAGAATCGATTGTAGATTTTTGCTACAATCCTGTTACCATCCTAAATTTCATGGAGTGAACCGAAATTTGACCATCCATTGTTCACGTCTCACCTGATAGTTAAACTTAGAAGTAGCATGAAGTGTGGGAATAAACAAATCAGTGAGTGAAGGGAGAACATTCTATAAGCGCAAGACCGTGAAATATGGAAAAGATCTTTTAGGACAACGGATTGATGTCAATGATCAAAGCATAGTCGTGTAAGAACTGACGCAATGAGAGCATTGGTTGTAGAAGATATACGTTCCAATAGAAGAAATAGCATGAGCTAAAGCAAAAAGTGACCGCATCCGATTCGCTTCAATGAGGTCATTGCTCTCAATGTCGAATACAATGGCGTTGAACACATCAAGAGGCTGTTAAATAATCTATGCATAAAATACCATCAAAACGAAACAAATTAGACCATACAGCGTAGGAAAAGAAAAGTTGGTATCGAGATCCGTATATCTTGCAGTTTACATACTTTCGTAGCAATATGTATATGTTACTATTGAGGGACATGTAGCCCACTATTTAGAAGCACCATGGTCTTTGGTTTGATCCTGGGACTGGTTCAATCTTACGGCTAAAGTTCACCAAACCTTTCATGCTTTCGAGGATATTAAAGGAGTCAGACTTGTTTTGAAGGCTAGCCACTAACTTGATACGTTGATAGGCCAGTGTAAGCCATTGTAAAAAACACTACATACATTCAATCACTTTAAATAGCGCTTATTGAAATCGAATTTATGTCGCGTCCCTCAGGAATACATCAGCGTTGAGATCATCGCACTTTTGGAATCATCATAACCTATTATCAGTTTTCCCTTTTATTTTGTAATGATCGACACACACTCCATGAGCTCATTTCCGTCATTGCTGCAGCTTCTGCCCCAAATTTCCTTCTATATCTCATGTTATTCCATCAGGACATAGTTAGTGTAGTAATCAGGCATCGGATTTTTCCATCATCTTGACTTAATTCAAATCCTTATGACGCTCTAGGGAATGGTTTGTAAATAGTTTTAAAAGAGCTGTAAAGTCGCTTTATCGAGCCCTACTCACTGCTTCGATGATCTTGTCATTATATTAGTGGTGAATTACCAATTATGAAAATACTACTTAGGTTAGGCATGGTACTCAGCAGCTTCTATGAGCGCCTAATTCCAAGTGAACAGAAGGGTTTTCTAGTCAGTGAAAGAAGAAATGGTTCTTTTTTTGCCCCATACGACACCTCAATGAATTTTCGCTGTCGTGTGGATAACTTGAGTAATGACCTCATAGAGGACAGACTATATGCCGTCAAACTACTCAATAATTTCTAAAGTTATCGAGACCGAGTTTTTTTGTACGAAAATGCGGCCCAGCGTTTTTTTTTTTATTAGTTAAGATCTTAGCATTTTGGCAGATGATGCATAAAAAGCCAGTCAGTGCTTCGACGCAGAATGATGTAGACTCACCTTATATTCGCATTTGATTTTATCTAGCAGATAAAAGACAGCTTGTTCACCTCTGAAGCCAGTATGTACCTTGCCTGTTTTGTGAAGGTAGTTGAAACGTGACTCTCAAGAGACTGGAGTAGTAGGTACAGTTTGTACCGTGAAAAGTCATAAGATACCGATGTATAGTGGTTGATGGATATTCAAAAGTTTCTACTTTGATAATGGTCTTTTCGCGGAAGTTATACTTGATAGGTCGCCTTGCCTCTTGCACCTCTATATTTGAAATTTGTTCATTGATTTGGCCAAAAGTGACTAAACAATCTGTGGATGAGAATTAGGCCGATAGATTCTAGGAGCAAACGTGTCTCAAAACTCTCAGCTCTTTCGAATGGCTTTGTTCCGATGCTGAGTACGTCTCTTGTATTCAATCCATATTGTCAATGACAATTTCTTATTTAAGGTCGGCGGAAAAGCTAAGAAATACGATCTTCTTAGGCTGTATTCTCTAATTCATGTATATCCTCCAGTCTCCATCTCACCTCCAGTGATCAATAAAATGTGCGAAAATTCAGTGGAGCAAAGGAACTGATGAACACGATGCTACGCTTCGTTGTACAACCATGTTGGTATGAGTTGGAGTCTCTACTGAAATTCTCTCGCGTCAAACACTGATGAGGGCGAATTCTGGGAGAGACGGAAAACATTTTAGATGGTTTCTTCATTATGAACCCAGACACCTTCTCATCCACTTTGTCGAGATGATCAACCTCATGCAAATCTCTTCGCATTTCTGAGCGACAATGTCATGCTAACGGCAAAGATTGCCAGTGCAAAATTGATCCGTAACACTTGACACTTCTTTTCATCCGTAGCGCGCAATTCAGGTCATTATTTATTCATACGGTTGTTAATGGCCATACTAATGTTGACAAGGACACTAACACAGTCAGTTTTTCTGCAGCCATGTTTCCACAGAAGTTTTTTTCTCTTCAACATTAGCACAACACTAGCGCGTAATGGGTAATGCGGTTTCGTCCAAGCTCTGCTGCTTTTTATCACTTTCTTGAGCATTTTCGCACATGCGTTTTCGCTCATGTACTTTTTGTAGGAAGTAGTTACCCGATTTAAGACATTGACGACAAAGTTCTGTCTATAAAAAGCACAGACACACACGAGGTCTACTCTCGCGGCCGGTAGTTTGACTCATGCAGATGTTTCACAGATTATATATCGTGCTTTGAGGTGATTAGTTTTGTTGCAACCAATCAAAGACAGGTTACTGAGAGAACAACTGTCCCTGGGCAAATTGAGATTTCACATCACTTTTAATAGACTATCGATTGATCGCCAAAAGTTCGAAGAAAAAATCTGTCCACTAGATAAACCACTGCAGAGGTGTAGAGATAACCAAGAACATAAAAGCTAGAAAAAACGCTAAGATTTCACCAAACTGCGGAGATAAAGCGATTTAGTCAAGGAAAATAACGTTCTACTTTCTTTGAAGGGATTGGCGCGCTGTTGTGCGCTAGGACACGACTGACATTTTCTCTGCGATCGCCCTTTTTTGAGTGATAAATTACAAATAAATGAATAGTGTACACAAGAAAAACCATATTTGAAGGATCACTGGTATGGTTATAATAAAGAAATTTTATAGCACTTAGAAAAGCAAAGCTTCTATAGATGATAATTTATTTACAGTGGCTTATTTTTGTGCACAGAACATTCTTCTTGGGTTTTGTGTAATCAGTCGATGGCTTATCAAATGTAGGTGCAATGCCTCAATTGGCCCGAAAAAGCCACCCTCTCGATAATTCTCTGATTAGTTGCAACAGGCTTTGCCACCGCTAAATTGTGTATAAATAAAGTAGGGTGCCAAAAAGTCAGTGGAAAGTCATTTAGAGGGCATCATTTCAAAGAAGATGCGCTCCATGACATATCTATAGCTTAGTCGATCGACTGATTTTAACAACTTTAGAAACAAGCTTATGCGACGAAAATAAACCATTGGAAAGGAAATGATGCTTTTGGAGAAGAAGTTCTGTCTTCAATGTGTTGAAAATGATTCAAAGCCCATCCTCTAATATCCACTTTTGGTCAAATGAGAGAGCCGATGTCCTTGATCCATGAAAACCGTGCATAACTGAGTAAGTAAAGGTAGAGGTATAACGAAAAGTAGAATAAAAATAATTAACTGAGGAATGAAAGCATAAGCAAACAGTAAATCCAAAGAATTGAGAAAAGTAAAAGTAAACTAAGGTGAGGTATAGTAAAGTATAAGTGAAATCTTACCAAGACCGACTATTGATTAACCTCGGCATTAATTGAGATAATGCGTGATTTTCTTTGCTTCAACAAACATGAGGTTTTCAATATTAGTTTATTTTGTACAAAGTAGTACAATAGAGATCGTACAATAGAGTAGAGATCCGTGGCTAACGTTTCGGCAGCTTGCCACTACTTTGTACAAATTAAACTTGTATTAAAAACCTCGTGTTTGTTGAAGCAAGGAAAATCACGGAACATAGACGAAATAATAGTAATTTAAGTAGAGAAAGTCTGTGTTCTTCAGTTATAATTTCCTCTTGAGAACAAATGCACCTTTGCCATTGAGGTTTGAGCCGATATGCGAAGTTCAAAAATGAAAAGTGATTCGTAAACGATTACTTAAAAACCGATTCTGCACTGTGCGATGGTGTTCAGTTTGTATCAACGACAACACTACAATTCCCGAAAGCTCAAGTGACTGCTATCTATCTATGATCTTTCAAGGACTATGCTAATTACACATTTGAACCGTTTTTTTGGTCGCAGAAGGCATTTTGATAGGGAGATTTGTTCAAGTAAACCCTTTCGTCTTAGCATTCATTAGTTAAATAAACATGCTGGTGAAGATTTCGAGAGCAAACGAACTGATAAAAGGATCTTGCAAAACTCTGAGTCTGATTCATTGGTCTGATTGATGAGTGAACGTAAAACGAAAAGGCCATTATCACAAAGTTTGATTCATTTTATCACAGATCTGTGACCTAGAATCAATTATTATCCCATTAAAGTTGCTATAAGGATGTGCTTCACCTACAATAATGGTGTTCCACTGCAATTATTGTAGAATATGACAAATTGAAAACCATTTGAATAGGTAACAAAATTTCGATGCTACAGTCCAAGAAAACTTTTTTCTCAGAAATCAAGCACACAATTTGAATTCTCGAGATTTTTGTTAACAAATGACGGCTAAAACTTTGGAAAATAACAGAAAGAGCGTGTATGCCAAAGGGTTGAAAAATGTGAAGATAACAGAAATGTACCGTGATGTCAGTCACTTACTAATCCAGAAAAAGCTGAATTATCTGTGAAAACGTTTTGGGAAAAAAGCTCTGCTTTTGAAAGAAGGAGCAATAAAATTTGAGAAATGATTGTGGAATTGTTGCTTGATAGCGGAGGTCCTATTAGCGGAAATGTCATCTCGTATTAAAAAGTGGGTTTGCTAGTCACTATATAGCACATAGCTTTGTTGCAATTTGGGACTTGTTTGGTTGAGTGTAGAGAAACGGATAGCGATGATTAATTATGGGATAGTACATGGGATTGGGATCGAAGGTATGAATGGGGAGAGATAGTGAGCCGAACACGAGAAACGCACCACACATATGTACGATGCATACCATGGAAACCATTGTCCGAACATTACTTGAACAACATCGCCTAGACGAGTCCGATTCAAATTTTCACTATCAAAATCAGATATGGAGACATCACTCAAAGGAACGACGAACAGATAGAATTAATCAGGAAAGTGACTCTTTGTAAACATATACACCGAATACGGTGATGAGAAAAGAATCGAGTTGCCAATTTCTGCCTCATTTCATACCAACAAGTGAATAAATGGTCATAACTATGTGGAGAGCAAAGTTCAAGGACCAAAAAGCGAAAAAACGAACCCTCACATCATTTCAGCAAGACCATTACTAATGAAACGCTGGTAAAATATCTCAAAAAGTAGCAATAAAAGGGAAGCTAGTAGCCGTTATCGTCACGTCGTCTTGATTCACTTCTGTCATAAGTTCACTCATTTTACCATAGTTCTAATTCACGGTCTACGTTGGAGGGGCGAAGAGTCTACGTAAGATAAAATTCTTTTCGCACATAATTTTCTTTTTTTCTGCTTACACTTTCAACATATAATTTCCGAGATACAATTTGCATATCACATGACGGGACCAAATGGTCAATGTGCATCGAGTACAATGCACTTCCTTTTCGACCTCTAACTTTTTGCCAAAGTTTTGTAACATTGGTGATTTGCAGTAACTCATAAGACATAGACGGACAGAAAACACCTATTTTTTATTAGTTGGTATATTCAAAAAAAATTCTCAATATGAGTTTATGATTATGCTGAAGACTTTTGGCGCTGAAGAGTATGCACTATAGGAACTGTCAGCATTGGAGAAGGCTCAGAGATGTGTCTTTCGATTCGAACGCTAACAAGATTAATCATTTAGCGATAACTTCTGGGTATGATAAGATGACAAATCGTTGAAAAGACTTCTTCATTGCTGCTCGCAGTTCATTATGCTCACAGAGCATTTGTTTATCAGTTTACTTGAACAAATTTTGCCTTTAGTAATAATCAAATCTTATTCCTACAGTAATTCTCTACCACGACCGTACAAAAATAAATCATGCACAAAATTAGCACTCCTTTTACAAAGCTTGCATTTTGTACTTGTTATCAGCAGTTAACATAAAAATTATGGTCGAAGATTCAGTAGTCGTGACGCATAACATCTTCAGACGGCTCGCTGTTGACATTATCATCACCATCTTCACCTTCTTTCTGCGAGTCATCGCCTTCATAGCCCTCAGTGAGAAGCATGAGAGGATCCACAATATCCCTAATGCTTCACGGCTCTTCAGTGTCGCATCATTGAGAAATTGGTCAAGATTCAACTCTGCTCGATGTTCGTGTGAACATCTAGTGCTATTCGGCGGCCGAGGTCACACTATATAAACGTCATCCTTAGCCCCTCAACCTAGTATTTAAGAGACTTTAGTAAGTCGTAAAAAACCTGTATCGTTCGTCCCACTGGGTATGCAGGAATCATCTCCTGACCAATAATTGTCTGTTTCACTTTCATTTAATATGACGGACGATTCGTGATTTCGTTTGGAATAGGCGAATATAAAAAGTATATCTAACGAGGTTGAATGATGTGCCATGTGAGAGCCACGCGCCTCCAGTTTCTAAATAGTAGTCGAATACAGAATAATGTCTCTAGATAAACTATGATGTAGAGTGATGTGCCAAACATTTCGCGTCAGGCGAGACTTGAACTCGAATCTCACTCTATCTGTGAGCGCGTACTCTAGCCCATTGCACTACGGACGCCCGGTTTGCTAGAACTCTGTCTACGCTACAACGCATCAATCTGTCAGCAACCAATCGTCAACGTTTTGAAGTGTGTAGTCGATACTGACATGGAATCCAGTCACGCTTGCATATATAGAACATCTGTATGACTGAACAGAATTCTTCCTAATTAACCGCTTTTAGCGGTGGTGCGATGTGATAGATATACCCAATGATGTTGAATGATATGCGAAAGCTCGGCGTCAAGCGGGCTTTGAACCCACATTTCACTCTTTTCGACGACACGTGCTTATCCAATTGCACTACTGACAGTTGCTTTGCCATCACTCTTTCTAACTTTTTTTTTTCTAAAAGGAATTGCTCGACATATTAACATATAAGGGATAAAAGGATAAAGGGTAAAGATCTTAGCGTTGATCATTCCCTAAGGAATTAGTCATGCATTCGTCTCCAATTTTCAGCTTCGCCCAAGGTGATTGAATGCACATCTGGCCTTTACAATAACTCGCTGCGGCCTACGTTGTGTCGAGTTAGTGCTGCTTATCATCCCAGGCAGTTCTGGTGCAAATTTACCGACCCCGGAGGAATAAAAGACTTGCTGAGCCATAGGCGCTAAAACAAATCATCCACTTTGTGTGCGACACAGGGCGCCTCCAGCCACTGCGCCGTATGCGCTCATAAAATATCGCTCATATAATAGAATATACCGACTTTAAACATCGCTAAATTGACAAGGCAAAACTTGCTCTATGATTTTGTCGTGTTTTTAACACCTCAAATCAACTAGCTACTGAAAAATTATTTCCATCGTCTAAATACCAGGATTGTCTATTATGTACCGATGGGGAAAAGCGGACGAATTATGTCCGTAATCCAGATGAAATTAGGCGCTGTCCTACGCGAAGGCCACGCAATAGTCAAGCGTTGGGCTTCATGCATTAAGCTAATAATTAGCTTAATACAAGGCTTAGACTGAGTTCTGTATTCTGGTTGCATTAAACGTGGCGAACCATAACCAAAGCCATTAGAAAAAGTTTAGTTTAATTTTAGTTAGGACTATGTTTAACCTTAACTTACTGCTTATTCTTCTTTTATGGCAGAGTAAATGACAGTTTTTATAGCTTTCCACGTACTTAAGCGTTCAACTATCTTGTGGTCTAGATAGACTAATGTTTGACGTAGATTCTAAGTTGTTTAGATGACGGCACCTTTCAATAGAAAAAAAGCACGTGTTGCGGTCTCTGCACATGTCGAAAACAAGGAGATATATAAGACCAAAATACATTATATTTGGAACTTCGAAAAAATCCATTTCATTTCAGCAGAAAATACGAAAAGATGAGAGACCTAGTTCCAGATCATTTAAGGTTTCCTTCTCCTTTGAAAAAACTGCATATTACTTTAGTAAATTGATCAATGTATTATTCTAAGCCATTGATAACTTCTGAGTGATCTAGCCGTTGTCACATGAAAATTTCCTCAGTTAGGAAGTTTAGCTCAAAGAACGCTTAGATCCCCGTTTCTGAGGCCTTGAATACGATACTCCTCAGGTGGGTCGGTAAATATGGCGTCGTGCTTCGTGAAGTTATAGTGAATCGCAACATCTTCCTACTATTAAGTGTTTGCTGTTCAGTCAAATCAGTTAAATCAATATAAATCATCGTCGAATAGAGACAAAACAAGGATTTTATCTTTTTTGTATGGAATTATCAAGGAACTTCCAGACTTTTTCAGCAAAATGCACGACCGTCTCGGATGCGAATGACAGTTGCTCATACCGAGTTTCAGTTCAACAAAAGAAATAAGAAGTTTTCTCGAAATGAATCTCGGAATAGAACAAATCTGAGAAAGAAAAACAAACAACATCAAACCAGAAAATGAGATCTAAGCAACTGTGAGAAAAACGTTGGCAAGGTTGTTTTCACGATGAAAGCGTGAATGTTGAAGCGGTTGCTGGCTAGTTATGTTATGCCGACTGTGCGACTGGTCATAGTGGGCGATTTCGAGGGATTATACGACGGATTTCAGCGATGCTCATTGCCTCGTTCCACACCATTCACATTGTGGTCGGAGAAATTTAGGTTTGAGATTCGAAAAATTTCATTAACTAGAAACACTTCTTGGTGGGATGTTTAGATGTCTAGAGCATCATGTGTTCAATGCCCAACGTACCAGACAATCACATCGTCAAATCAAGGACAGTGTCATTCAGTAGGCTTAACAAGCTAGTTTATTGAAATTTTTTTTCTATTGTCAAGCTCACAAAGTGAGAAAAGCCCTAAACGAGCTCTAATGGCCTTAGATGCCTTCAAAGGATTACAATCTCCGTACCCTGCGGACGCTACAGCGTTTATGAGGACTCTTATTAAGTAGAGACAAATTTTTTTACAAGAATGCTAGATAAAAGAACTGTCCAACAAAATGTCTATCCACTAAAAGTTTCGAAAAGCACCGTAGTCCATAGGATGGTACATGTTATGGTTCCCAAATTTTAAATAAAATAATCATAGATAATATCTAAGATGCAAACCAATATAGTACATTGATCTCAGAAAAGGTTCGTGTGGAGCAGCAGTTAGAGGTAGCTCTGCAACACACATGGCCATTGTTTCAGAGCTGCGCTTCCAAGCTAACCAAACACTCCGTTTCGTTCGTTAACAGAAAACCAGTGCATGTATTTAAGCACCTTTGTGATGGTGCGAATGAAATAGAGTGCATGGTTGATATATCAGAGATTGGTCAACACGAACCCTTTATCCCACAACTGCTCGTTTGATTGAAATAGAATCAATGACTGCACCTCACAAGGAATCAAGACGATGAGAAATCCCTCATCCAAAAGTGCATCGTGTTTTATTCATACGTAGTTTTATGACTAAAATGATCGCGAATGTTGCTATCTAAGGTGGAAGGAAAAACGTACAAAATAAAAGCCATTCCACCTCTTCAGGAGAATACCTATGACTTTGCCACAAAAAACTAACCCTCATATTTTTTCATTTCACTTATTTTCAGCAGTTTATTTCTTTGCCAGTTTCTCATCAAAGTGCTGTTCATCACTGCTAGCATTCATCTTCACATGTTAGTAATTTTTACTATCCTACTGATGTAGAGTGATGTGCAAAACTTTCGCGCCAGGCGTGATTCGAACCTGTACCTCACTCTATCCGGGAGCGCGTGCTCTAACCCGTTGCACTAGTGACTCCCGTTCTGCCATCACTCTTTCTCTTCTAAATTCTACTATCGCATGCTATAATTTGATGCCAGATATCTGTGCGAATACAACTCCTGACTGAAGAAAAAATAGCGATTTGAAACATTTCGAAACGAACGTTTAAATGAACTTTTGCATTTTAATTTTTGAAGGACCTATGCAATTGCTACAAGGAGTTTTTCTCCGATCCTTCCTCGTTCCAAAGATTCTTGATTCCATAATCTGCTAATTAGTTCACAATTGCTCGTCCAAGAGAAATAAACTTAAGCAATGAAAGTCACCATGTTTGTACCGAATTTCAATCAAGGTCAAAGCTATCTTTGAGTGAACACTATTGGAAAAGAACTATGTTGAAAGCCCGCGTAGTGTTCAAGTAGCAGACATCAGTAGCTTTTTCACCTTTATCATTCGTTGGCTTAAGGGGTCTGACCGCAATATGGAGGTCGCCGGCGAAAGTGAGTTGCTCCGAATATGACCAATCGCATTCATAGTATGACAAAGACGATGGGAACGGCTTTTGAGCAATAGCAGCAGGTGGTGGAATGCAGGAAAACCACGGACGTTGACCTTGAGTATCTCCACGATGCGCGAGGATTATTGTCAAAGCATAAGCCGACGAGGTCAGGAATTTACAAGGCAAATGGGCCTATTGAAACGACACTGGATAGGTTCTGAATGAGCGACTAATCCTCTTGACCTCTGCTGGACACAAAAAAGATTCGCTTTGATGAACAGCGTGGCATAAGTCTTGCCTGGTTATCAAATCCATAGGGCGTATTTATGAGACCATATGACGTTGCGGGCTATAATCACGGTTGGTGAAAAGCCATCAGAATCATGGCTTTAGACTGCTCCTAGACTCGGTATTACTTCAGAAACCCCGCTTCTAATTCGCTATTGTTTACGCTCATTTTGTCCTCGCTTTCGCAATTCGCTGCTTCACTAGTTTGATTCATGGACAGCATAGACCTTTATGTCTAAAACTGTTAGTTTCTCTGAGTTCTTCAGAACAATTTTGAGTTTTGCGGGAATTGACGTAAGTGGTACTGCCAAGTTTCAGAATAGTAGTAGATGCCAACTGTACCCCAATGCTCACTACATATTGAAGGTGATTGAATATAATGCTAAAGAATAAAGCTCTCGGCGTTGATTAAACACTGAGGTATGCGCCATGCATTCGTCTCCAATTTTTAACTTCGGGTGAATGCTTATCTAGCCTTTTACAATGACTTGCGGTGGCCTCCCGCTGTATCAAGTCAGTGCTGCTTATCCTCCAAGACAAGTCTGCCTCAAGTCCGGTAACAATCTACCGTCCCCGCAGAGATGGGTAGCTTGATAAGCAGATTGAACCATCGAACTTGTATGCAACGCAGAACACCTCTAACCACTGCGTCATAAGCGCTTCTGATCGAATATAATTTTCACTTAATAACTCGAAGGCGGTGTCGATAAATTTTTTGAGGTAACGTTTCGACGTTTTTGTTCAGAGCCGATCAATCGAGTCGACTGCGCACATCTATTAGTTTATAACAACGAAGTTAAACGAGAGTGTATTCAGAAAAACGCTTTCTCAATGCTAGTTCACAAGTGATACTTGGGAACGCGTTAGCTCGGATGTTTTCAAAATTGCAATATGTGTGTACTGTGAGAGATCTTCACAACATTCTTGGAAACAAAGAGATTCTCAAGCAACAGTGGAAGCAATATGTGAGGGTTTGAAGAGCAGAGACTAACACAGTGTATGATAAAGGGTCATTATAGTGAATAAATCAAGTGAAATATTAAAGTCAGAGAAAGCTTTAGTTTGAAGACCCGCAGACTCGAGATTTTCAACCGACAATTCAAAAAACCAGCATGAATTGTATGAAATTCTATGAAGAATTGTATGAAGAATTGTAGGAGCTGTATAAGAACTTGCACAAATTGTAAAAATTAACTTGAACTGTTGGAATTCTACCGAAAAATTAACGAATACTACGACGATGAAGTATTGTATCGAAAATACGGAAATCGTACTAGGGGCAAGCCTGTGCGGAGAATCTTCGCCGTCCTGTAAGAAGGGCGCCCGTAAAGAGGTTACATTACCTCCGATACATGAAAGTCAGCTTCGGCTTTTAATGACGACCAGTGGACGTTGTACGAAAAGGAAACTCAGAATTTTAGGAAACAAGTCTATTCTGAATGGAAAAATCCACAAATTGTTCTGTGTTAAGAAGTTGTTAGGAAAGATATGAGGGCGGAAGATATACTCGAAATAGAAGAACATCTTTCAAAAAGTTATGAGACTTGATTTTTGCCCAAATCGCGCTAATGAACATTACTGTAGCTTGCAAAGCGCCTATTATCAACTGAACACTTGTATAGCCTCAAAAAACCAGCTTGACATAATCCCGGGTATTTAAAATAATAACATTAGCCGTACACGCAACGTTAACAATCAGAGCAGTCGTTCAGAATTGCGAAAATGAGCAAGGAAATATACATGACTGCAAAAAGTTTTGGTGGAATGAAGTTGAAATTTAGTAAATTTCCAAGAGTTCACGCCCCCGTACTAAACATATGAGCCTCGAGATAATGCGTTGATTGATGGCTATTCTGACAAAAAAAGATGAAACTTTCACGGTAGACGAAATCAGGGAAAAATAGATCAGCTGAATTTTGCGTTAGAGGGCGTCTTATATCCTCAGAACCTGCTCGTGGGTTTGCTAGAGACGTGCGCAACTGATCTTGCGCCTAATACTCTCAAATTGCCCGGATCAATCGCAGTATGGCGCCACCCGTGACGATTTACGAAATTTTCACTGACCATACAATAAATGAGGGGAATAGTCGATGTAAAGTAGTATTGTAGAGAGAAATCCATGAGTGAAGAGTACCTGTGCAAAATCTCTAGAAGGACTGTATATCACTCTTGGCAGCATGACTTATTCATCACCGACTTATGAGACTGTGTCGTTTAATCAGATCCCTGGATGTGATACAACAGCTTCATTCACTTTTACTTTACTTTACCAATCCGTCTTCACAGTATTCTTCCGACTTTGCGGATCCCACTAGCTCTAGCATTCCATTCGTCTTTTTCGACTTCTTCTTGAACGCCGTAGAATACTGGCTATGCGGGTCTCCTTGCAATCTCGAGAATAGCTTTGGTGTGACGTTCCATAAGCCGTCGGTCTTGACTGCCGGAGAGGTTTGACAGGGAGGGGGAGTGGAACTCGGCTCCACGCACGCCGCGACGAGTATCACAACCACTCGGCCACGGTGCCCGATACAGCAGCAACCGATGTAAATCAAACAGTGACCATAGGGACGATGAAGTTGGGAAAGGCAGAATACCTAGCCATAAACAATACCCAATAATCTATCTTATTCTGCACAAAAAGCTTATTGGATCTCATTTTTTATGAAGCTCAGGACAAAAAGTTATCAATCAGTGGACCAACGGAAAAATTTCTCTGTGGCAAATATATGTGCAGGGATAAACTGAATTTCCATACTCCTTATCATCTCTCTGAGAGAGTGTTCAAAGGATTATGGGCGAAAACCGAAGCCAGAAGTGACAACCAAATGACTAGAGAGATAATATCCTACGACTTGAAAATTATAGAACTCACGACTTTGAGTATCTCAAATCTGACCTTGCGAACGTGACCCTACATTTAAATGGACTTATGTAAATTTTTTAAATATGCTCCTTAGTTGCTACCTCTTATTTATAGAAAATCCAGTTGATAATTTTAACATATCTCATAATTGTTAATTGAGCCAGCATGTCATGTGGTTTGTTATGAGCTCTTGTAGAGCCCGATGCACGTGTTTCGCCCTTGCAGCCTCGTCAGTCGGACAGGCCCTTCGTCTTCAAACAATCTGAGGTTGCAAGACCGAAATACGTGTATCGGGCTGTACAAGAGCTCATAACTCACCACCTGACATGCTGGTTCGAATAACAATTATGATATATATATATAGCGCATGTGGCGCAGTGGTTAGAGGTGCCCTGCGTCACACACGAGGTCAATGGTTCGATCTCGCGCTCATGACTCACCAAGCCATTCATACCTCCGGGGTCGGTGAATTGGTACCAGACTCTAGTCTCAGACTTGTCTGGGAGGACAAACAGCACTGACTCGGTCCAGCGGGAGGCCACCGCGAGTCGTTGTAAAGGTCAGATATGCAGTCAATCACCTCAAACGAAGTTAAAAATTGAAGTCGAATGCATGGCGCATCCCTCACGGATTGATCAACGCCGAGAACTTTATCTTTTATCCTCTATATATATATATATATATATATATATATATATATATATATATATATAGAGAGAGAGAGAGAGAGAGCGTAGTTTTAACAAAACACCAAAATCGAGCGGTATAATTCTAACATAATTTATATATGTGAGACAGCTTATGTGTTCAGCAAACTTGAACATCTTTTATTTCGCGTCTCATGCACTCTTATCTGTTTTTGAGAAAATCTTCGAATCTGCACTTTGGCTTTTGTTACTATTTAAGTACTTTGCTTAAATTGATGTAGTTAGCTCTCCATATAATCCTGTGATGCATCTGTTCGATCGCCCCCAGTCTTCATTCGAGGAATCTCCAACATTTCCAGATCGTATGGAGCCTTTCCCAGACAGATCTACTATCAATTCACCGAAATATAACAAAACACGGAATATATAAAAGAGGACGCGAACCAGATCCAGAGACCTCTTGTGTACTCTCCAATGTCTATATCCATAGAGCTTGCCATGTTTCAATGAAATCTGGGCATCCTCGAGAAGAAGTACGGTAAAAAATAGGTGGTTATGAGTTCACCGAAAGAATGACCATGAATCATGTGATTTTGGCCATCTGTGATTGAATGAGGAAGTTGTTAAGCAGTTTGACAACTAAAAGTAGAAAACTTCACCATTGGGGTATTGTTGCACAAACCCACTTATGTGTTATGCAATAGCTCTGTAAATAAAATATAAACAGAGATGCACTTTCTTTCTCCAAGAATTAAAGATTTGCTTCGTGCAGGTGAGCTGAGGCATAAAAAACCGTACACGCGTTCAATGAGATGTGTTGCTTGTGCTAATCCTCAACCTTTTTTCTTTGCACAGCCACTGATCACATAGCGTGTGGATCTCAAGCACATCGGTCATCATTTGCTTTCTCGCATTCATCGCTACAATGCTTCTTCGTTTTGCATGCTCATATTCTGCTCTTTAGGGCTTTCCAAAACCCAGCGGAATAAGATAATCTGCTTGCGACTTTTTGAAGTCTGCTTCACAGAGGTTATAATGTAGAAACTCCTTTAAACGTTAGCTATTCTCTACCACAATAGTAGCAGCTTGCAGCTGAAATATATTCTTAAGTATCATGTTGCGATTTGCAAAAGAGAAACCTTTTTCAGTGCGCATTTTCAATCTGAAGAGTTTGACATTTCAGTCCGGGAGCCAGCCCATCCACAGATTTCCGGCAGATTTCAACTAGATTCCAGCAGTTACTGGGTTGGAAAGGAATTTTTCGGACTTTTCACTTTTGTTGGTAATTTCTTACGACTTAAGTCTTTGCATCTACTGTCGCTTAAACCAGCTTGTTGCGGTTATTCTAATATTCAACACTTATATATTTATTTTGAGATGGAATTATATCGAGCAAGTACGATCGTTAATGCTACACGAGTATTGTTGCGTGCAAGGCAACACTTGAGCCCAGACATAGTTGTGTTGTATAAACAATAGTTTTTGCTCTCAGGACAATTCAACATTAGCACAAATGCATAAGTGTGATATACCGAAATAACTGCAAGAAGCTGTTATAGAAGATAGCAGAAGGAAAAATCTAATGCATGGAAATAATCAACAAAAACGAAAAGGTCCGAAAAATTTCTTTCCGATCCAATACTTTTTGGCCAAAATCTGCGAAAAAGGTCAAGAAATTAAAAGTGCTGCCTAGCCTTAATGAGGCTATAAGGTGCGACGTGGACAAATGGAGTTTACTGGCGCCTGAATGAGTTACTTTGTGATTAGCGGACCATAAGTGGCAGAAAAATTTCGAGGAGAACGTTTATTTTTCATGTGCGTTTGCTAGTGAAGGAATCAATGAAGCGGGAATTTCACGTATGAAACTGATAGTGCTAAATGGACAACTTTCAAATAGTGCTGAGATGGACAGCGAATAAATACTTGCTTAGGTTGAAAGCGACCAACTCTGGTCATCACCGGCATGTGATGAGCTATAAAAGTCCAAATTATTGAACAAGTCATTCATTATGGATGTATTAAGTCAACACGGTATCAGAGGCTATTTATAGCAACACTCTATAAATTGGGAAAGGTGATTTGGTTCATCTTTGTAAAAATTAGATCTCTCGCACTCTGAATGGCAGCGACTCAGTTTTCTAACTACACTGGAAACAGTGTGAATATCATTTCTTAGGCAGTATCCAGAAATCGTCTTTATGTTTGTATTTCGGCAGCCAGAACTCTCAAAATAGGAAACTTATAAGATAAAGAAGTTGCTAAATACCGAAGCGGTGTATCCACTTGCAAATGATTTCTTTGGATATCATGAAATGAAATAAAATTCAAAAAAGTTAATGAAAAACAGGACACGTTTGCTTCAATGAAAAGTCTTAACATTGAGTGAGAGTAAAACAGATTTTTCTACAAACCTCGCTTATCAAAATACCACTAGTACAACACGCTTAAACTCTGCATGGAGTGATAGTTGATTGGCAGAGCAATTTTCAATAGATGGCTTGTGTTTCGAAAGTTCTTCACTTTGATTTCCTTAACTTCCAACGATCTGTAAAGCGTCTAAAGATAAATCAACACTTGTATTAGGTTATTGAAAAAGTCCTGTCGCGTTTTCAAATTGTACAGATGAAATTTATTTGTACACATATCCAACTCAAACAAGCGACAGATCAACGTCGAAGCAGTCTACTTCGACACCAAGGCGATTCGGCTACATGTCGAGCCGCATAAAGATTCCGTGGAGGTAAGACTCGCCCACTTGGAGAAAATTTGAAAATTTTGCTTCAATTCAGGAACAATCCGGAGAATCTTGCCTCTCAAAAAGTGCTATATAGAATAAAATATTTGATAGCCGCTCATCGCCAAGTCCGAGATGTACGGCCGATGCTCCAAAACCTCTCACCTAAAACCTGTCAAGGGATTCTTCGTCGCGTTTGCAATCAGACTCGTCAGCCAACATCCGACAACTCATTGATGGACATTCTACTGATGACTGCCAAGAGATCGACTTCTCGGGGGCGTCCCTTTCATGGCTTGTCGGTCAACCGGTCTCCTTCTTCTCGAAATGTCTTGGACTAACGCTGAGCTGTACGAATATCACGAATTTCGCCACCATACGTCTTACGGATTTGTCGATTAGTCTCAAAAGGGTTGACACCCAATTTGTAGTGGAAGTGAAGCAGTAGACGAATATCTCCCTGTGACAGTTCCATTCTGAAGGCTGTGTGGACAAATGATATATTCTTCGATGCGCAAGAAAATGAGCTTTCTGACGATATTTAAGCTCGCACAAAATAGATGTGAAAAATTATTTTCTTAGGCAATACGACAGAACTTTTTCTACAATCTAGAAAGGAGTGTATGCCGCAATGGCTAGAGGTGTCCTGCAACAAATGTGCCGCTGGTTTGATTATACGCCTCGCGCATAGCAAGCCTTTCATCCCTTTGGGCCAGCAGTTTGGTACCAGATTTATTTGGAAGGATAGTAGCACTTGACGTGCCGGTGGGTCGTCGCGAACCATTAATGCATGCACTATACATCCAATCACTTCCAATGGTGTGTGTGAAGAAAGGAAAGGAATATCAAAAAAATCAGCAATCAAAAACTAAGCAAAAGATTACATTCCCATTTTTTAAAATACTGAAACATATGTGAGACGAGTGATTATAATGGCTAGACAGTTGGATGTGGAGGTGATGCAGCGAAAGTAGCAAATCAACTATTGTGATATCAATCTTACTAGCACTGAATAATTTATAGAAGCATATTCAAATCCGGTTACTTTTTTTAGACCTCGCTCAAAGCAATATTTAATCTGATAACATATCTTGAGCCTTTCATGAGGTCTGTTGAGGCACTTATACAGTGTTACACATATATTTCGGCATTGTAACCTCATTAGCAGCACGGCGCCTTCTAGTTCAGTTAATTATTTGGAAAGGGATATACGCCTTACATATGAAGGATTCGACGCTGGATTATTTACAAAATCACCGCATGTCAGGTGATAAAATCACCCGACTTACAGTGACTAACAGTCGATCACCCATGGCTGATAAAATGAATCACACCTTTACATTCGAATTTTTTTATAAACGCCACTCAAAACTGTATAATCTAATAGCATTTTCCGAGCCTTTCATGAGGTCTGATAAAGCTGCAATGCCGAAACACGTGTCTAGCACTCTATAAGTGCCACAACAGACCTCATGAAAAGCTCAAGATATGTTTGCAAATCATAGAATCTTCAAAAAAATCAAAGCTAAGCATAGTTCTTGATAACATGCCACTGCGAAGAAAGATGCGACCTTTCAAATGTGGCTATTTGTTCTTGAAACGCTCACGTGATCGGAAAAAACCTCTTGTCAAGTTGACCTCGTATCACATCGCTGTGAATGTGCCTTTCTCCGTTTTAGCATTCATTTAGCTTATTGCTTAGAAAGGTGTCTTTTTCTGAGCTTGTATACCTAAGAGTTGGTGGTCATGATTATTCCATGTGTTGTTCCTTTTATTTGTTATAACTTTTAAAGTAGCTCTACAATCGAAAACTGAAGTAGTAGGGAGAAATCGAGAGATTCTTAGATAGCAACCTGCTTTCATGCTTAAACACTACGTATTCAAAAAAAGTAGACACCATAATTATATTCAAAAAACAAAAGAAAACTGACGTGGACATTATACTACAGCTTCTATGAGCAAAAGATGCTGATTATTACGAATTTTACATTTGAAACGAGGAGCAGGTGGACGAAGTGGAGCTAAGCTTAACGAATTCCAGTGGATTCCACTTTTACCTTGCGATCTGTAAGAATGTGTAATAAATAGTGCGTGTCGGGCCGGATTGTGTGTTCCAATATGACGCCCCATATCTGGTCATTTCACTTCGATTCATGCACAAATTACGCACAGACATTCAATTAGATTTTCGTAGACAGAAACACAAAGATTAGATCAGGTAACGAATTTTACGGTTCTATGGAAAATTTCCTAAATTGTTCATTACTACCTTTATTAATGCCATCATAGCTCATTTATATACTTATTAGGGACTAAGTCTTCAATTACTTCGATAATTTTGCATTTTGTCTCCACTTTTGAGGAATTCTATCAAATTTTCGGAAAGAAAACTAAGTATCCAGCGTTTTCCCAACAGAGCGATGGTGTATCTGATAATATATAATAGATTTGGAGTTAAACGGTGCGGTAATTTTTCCACAAACTTCGAATGACAGTTCTTCTACGGTCGCTTTCAGTAATTTCATCAATGAAGTACACGAGCGCCTTTGTGAATCTGATGGCAACTTGAAGGCTGTTGTATCTTCAAACCTCACTAAGGAAGTTTAATACCAGTTGTGTATGGTGATCCCTGGAATATCAATGCTATGAGCCTTTTCTTTAACCGCTCTCCGTAGGTCCGCTCAAAACGATATAACCTGATAAGAATATAACAGGGTACTCGGCGGCGAGTCCTTTTTAGAGGATTATTTAGCCTCAGGATATCGACTAAACCGAGGGAGGGTGATACTGATGAGTCCGAATAGGACGAGACAGGCGCCTGTATAGCACTGGACTAACGGCTCAGAACATGTTATATCCTTATCAGATTATATCGCTATGGGATTTCTAGACAGTAGCTGGCCCTTATTAAAGGTAGAGATGTCGAACTCCTGAGAATCAGTTTTACTTCAGGACGGCAGAAATCGATGATAAATCCCACCCACTGAAACAGCAACAGTAGTGTAGCAAGTAGAAGCCTGGAGCCCCCCTCTGCTCGTAGACCAAATAATAACTGGATGGATCTCCTATGGAGTAGTGATCGGTAATTATATGCTTTACCTCTAGTGCACATAGCGTTAAATCTGTTGATTGAACGGATACCATCGAATAGACAACAAAGCAGTTTTTACTGGTTTTTTTTTGAAGAAAAAAAGAAGTAGCAGAGATCACCTTTGCAAGTTCCTTCTAATTGGCTTGTTGAGTATGCTCCTTAAACTTTTTACAGTCATCATCACGTCCATCCCCATGCATCTTGATAAAACACACCTATAGTAGAGTACCTTCATATTCGACTGTTTTTCTCAAAACCCTCTCAAAGCAATGCAATCTGACAATGTATTTTTTTTAGCTACGATACATGTGTTTCGGTCTTTCAGCCTCGTCAATTGCACAGTGCCTATCATCTGAGCTCATCCCTTTCGACGAAGAACTCTTCCCTCTTACATAAAGGAATCGTCGGCGAACATATTAAACTGCCACGTGTAAGGTCAAATTACACTTCACACTTGGCAGAGATAACATATCACTGCATGCTTAATGAGGAAGAAATACTTACTGACTTAGATACTTAGATGGTCCATCTTCTCTACTTGTGCGGACCCCAGCACATAGTCCAAATGGTATATTGCTGGTCATGCATATAATACTCCCTGATTTCCTGACGTTCTTGCAAGGGCTTTTCCAGGTTTTCATGATGTCGTTTCCAAGGAATGGGTTTCGGTAATGGATCCTTGGTCGGACTTCCTACTTGTTGATTCGCAGATGATGTTAGGCCGAAATCAAAAGAAGAAGTAGGAAAGAAAATAAAGCGACAGCTCACGGAGGATGTAGAAGTCAAAATCCGAACAAGAAATACATTGTCAAATTATATTGTTTCACGCGAGATCTGCAAAGCAGTTGAATATAAAGGTATTATCAAAAAATACTAGCCTTGAGCAAGCGGCTGTTAATCACTGCAATGTCTGGTAATTAAATCACTGGACATTCAGCGAAATGTTATCTCTGTCTTGTGTGGAGTGAATGATTGCTTTACACGCGGCAGTGTGACATGTTCGTCGGTAAATCCTCTATGTAGAGCGGTTTTCCCTCAAAAGGGACTGGCTCAGATAAAAGGCACTGTGCAACTGACGAGGCTACAAGGCCTAAACACGTGTATTGCACTGTATAAATGCCTATAAAAGACTGCATGAAAGACTCAAAAGAGAAATGCATTGTCAGTTCATATAGTAAAGAGTTTTCGATGAGCAGACATGACTCCAATACTCTCAAGTATCATGGAGCTGTTTTAGTAACGACTACTTTTTCATTAATTACAAATGTGCATTGGGTAGTATGAAGATCAAAACTATTCCACTCAACTTCATCCGATCAAGAACTGCACTTCTCGCAAGAGTTCGACAGACCAATTATCATTGAACCTCGACGTGTTAAATGTAATGTGAGACTAAAAAAAATGAAAAGATTAGCTTAAGAACTAATCTTCATTCAAAGCTTTCGTCGTGAGCTTGGTATATCTTCTTGAGGACCAAGAGTTCTTCTTGGAGATTGGTGGCTAAGGTTTCGGCGCGTTCACCTTTCTCAGAGCTGTGTCATGCAGGATAGGAAAGGTGTGTGACTCAGTAGATAACATATCAAAGTGACTTTTCCAAGTCCCGGAGAAGGCGAAATCGTTAGGGCGTCAACGAGCACTGATTGATTCTTTTTATCAAAAACCTCGTGTCTACTCAAGATGAATACACTGCTTGCTAGATTTTGCACAAAATCTAATTTTGCTTTAGAAGGTGAAGATTCACTGGACATTGAACTACAATCAACAGGCAAGCAATCATTCATCGCATCAGGCCCATATGTGAGTAGACGAGTGGCAGAAATTACTATCACAAAGGCTGACATCTTATCAAAACAGCAAGTCTTGCTCCAATCCATACTCTGTGGCACTGCTATGGTGACGATTTGGGATAAGTAAGACATCTAATGATTTTCCCAAATTTTCTTTGGTATTTTGACACATCAGACTGACTATTATTCAATTGAAGAAATCAGCATTACGATTAATGATAAACAACCATTTGCTGGGCAAAGATTGAATACCTTCCTTTTAGGAAACATGAAGCTGGCAATCAGAGAAGACGACGAGGTCACTTCTGAGCTGGTTATACTCCATAGTTTTTCTCCCAGTGATGGTGCTTCAGGGCACGAAAGGGACGATAATCTGATGGAGCAATATCACAACTATACGATGGATGTGATACCGTGGTTCAGTATAATTCTTGCAAAATATGGTATACTAATTTTTGATGTGAGATTGATCAAGGGTTACCCTCGAAGAAAGCGACATCGAGTATCCTGTGGCACTGCTGCAGCCAACTTGCGGTATCATTCTTCGTAGACGTCGACATTGCTTGCCTACTTGTTGTCAAGCAGTTTCCAAAGTAGTATGCTCTGGAAATCTCGGAAAACTGAGAGCATACCTTCCAAGCTAAGACTTGGGCATTCGTTGGACGCAGATCATCGTATCACTTTGCTCTAGCCCATTGCCTCTAGATGTCGAGCGATAGTGCTACGCTTGCATCAAACCACGCCTTTTGACATCAACCCGATTTTAAAAACCATTAAGACATTAGTGCGAAAGAAATTAGGAGACAGCCTTATCAAAAATTAGCAACCATCACCAATATACTGGAACTTGCTCAGTGACATTAGGTAGTCGAAAATTGATCGAAAAAATCAGCCTAAGTTCTCAGCAAAAGATTAAGCTTAGAATTTCGAGCGTGATCCTAACAAAGCACTCGAAATAAAGGTATAATATGATAAAAATACCAGCCAACGAGCAATCGAGTGCTCACCACTCTGTGTTGGATGAAATTTTCACTTGACGTAGAGTGTGAAACGTTCGTCTTCGATGACTCTCTATAAGGGAGTAGAACGCCCAAAAGAACTGAATATAAAAATATCGAAAGACGACGGGTTCTGCCCAACTGACGAGTCTGTAAGGACGAAACATGTGTATCGGGCTGTACAAGAGCCCTTACTAGACCACATGACAAGTTGGCTCAAATAATAATGAAAGGCTTAAGCCTAGAATTAGAAAAAAAAAACCAGCACGAAAGGATTGCGTCCATCACGCGCAGTGATGATGGCTTCTAAATTAACAACAATAAGCAATTTTCTTGAAAGTCTAACTTCATCTTCACCCCGAAACAGTAGTTACATCCATCGCCGGTTCTGCAGAAGATGAGCGTTTGTGACTGCTCAGTGTTTCGGTGGCACAGACAATTATTCTACAACCCGGACGTTCATAGTGGTGACAGGTATTTCATGGTTGAATTGGCCGTCATATCAGATCACCAAAATATTAGGAGATTTTTACGATGCGGATTGCTACTATAGTTCACGACGAATCCGCTGAATGTCAAGCCAAAACATCTCCTAATGTATTCGATGCAGAAAGAACGATTGCAAAGGACACCAGCAATCTGCGAATTAAATGCGACCATTAGGTTCAGAAAATCTTCCCAGTTTTTCTGATTTTTTTCTCCTTAACAACACTAAAAAACTGTCAGAGGATATATTTTGAGTCATTTCGAGATTGGTACTCTAGTGACTCACGCACGTTTCGGTGGTCTTGCTTGCCTCATCAGACCCACAAGCTCCGCTCTTAGGTTCCTATACTGATAGTAGGGATGCCGAAACGTTGCTTCGGTAAAATAACGTGGAACTGTGGTTTCTAGGTCTTCACCGGGACACTGAGCTCTGATTGGACAGACGAGACCGACGAATAGCACGTTAGTCACTTACGTACCAACCTCGAAATGGTTTAAAACATTCTCTCTGCGTATATTGAATGCTCATAACGACGTTCTATACCAGTCGCGTGTAAGGACTATAAAACTGCTTTCGTCAAAGGTTTGGAACTGACAGATTCTGCATTTTGATTATAGAATTGCAAACAAATAACTAGAAATTTATAACTGTGTACAATGTGTGCATACTGAAAATTAAATTTGGTTATATGACATTTACAATCATTTGAATAATCAGATCACAAAGTGAAGACCGCATGGCAAGAAATTAAAATTATCGTTTTGCTATGACACTCCCTTCATTTTCCGTTGCTCGAAAAGCGGAAGTCGAAGAACTACTTTGTTCCCTAAGAATGGAGGACATCATGACGTGTCAGAGAAAGAGAGACTACAGAACCTACACGCCTGTCGCTTCATCCTTGTTGGAACTCACTATCACACGTTTGAATCGCATTTGGTTAGTCGGCTCGACGTAGCTGAAGATTTATATTGTTAATTGAATACAAGCTACGATGAGTTCCCAAGAAGGATTTCCGCAGTGCTCCTTGAGGCATCCACTATCATCTTGCGATCTTTCAAACATATTTAAATCTACAGCAACTCATACTCATATCTAACAGAACATACTCCCAAAAGATACGACATATTGAATACCAGACAAGAGCAATCGAGTGTACAACACTTTATGTTCGGTGAGATTTCCACTGGACATAGAGTGTAAGACGTTCGTCGTCGTTAACTTTTAGTGTGGAGACTGGAGCTCTCACAGAGATTAGCAAAAGACGACGAAGGTAAGTGCCCGACTGACGAGATCGCAAGATCGAAAACACGTGTATGGGGCTCTATAACTCAGCCCTCTTTGATAGACCACTGACATGCGTGGCTCTTGAGACGATCACAGAAATAAATAGGTCTCGAATGTCGGAATGTGCTATTTGTGTGATTTTTCTTCCTTCAATCTTTGACATCTCAAGTTCGAGTTCTCAAAAAATCATCATTTCATATACCAAATTAGCAACAGTTTCCTTTGGTCAAATGCATTGATTTTACTATAAGCCGTGAGTGGTGAGATGTTAGGTCGGAATCTTTTGCAAAATAGTGGTCTTTAAAATCTTCAGCGACTGAAATTCGTACTTTGGACTTCGCTCAACAGTCACCATTGGCAGAGGTTCTCTCTGTCACAAACTGCTAATACTGGGATTTCTATGTTACACATTCTTTTAACCATTTATGCCCCGCCGCCACTAAACAAAACTAGCAAAAAGCTTCCCAGTTCAGAAGAACCATTTATTACAGAAACTAATACCAAAACAAAATTTGCTTTCTAGAACACTGCAAATGGGATTTTTTGAAGATCTTTTCTCTTGTAAGTAAATTAAGATTTTATCACATCGAAGTTCGTACCGTATTTCGAAGTGCATACCATCCTCGAAACTGGTGTTCAAAGGGAACAACCACAATCCCCAACCAAACACCTAAATTCTTATTGAATATAGCCATCCATAACTTTTCAAAAAGAATTAGAGTAATTCTTCCTTACTTGTTTGAAGTTCTTTCCCCTACCCAAGTTATAGTCTGCCTTAAAGTCGAATCTGAAATGTAGAATTCAATAAGGTAATAAGTGAAAAAACTTTATCAGTATTTATTATGACGCATATAAAATCCATACTTTACTAAAAAACAGTAAAAACAAGAAAACTGTGTCCTTAATAATTTTTCATAAAACCACTCATTTCGAAATTCAGCACCCACTTCAGCACTGAAGGTTTCGCTTGTTCACAGGTAGTTTCGTTCAGTGATACTAGACCAAAGTGAAATATAAGCATCTCACCAAGGGGGTAGTAGCTGGAAAAGAATCGCTTACTCAAACAGAAAAACGTAAGCATCATGTTTATTCCACATACCCAAACACACCATACGCCACCATCACTATCAACAGCAAAGATAGTGGAATTGACTCTTCAAGCCAGTTAGCATTCAGAACAAACCGAACAAAACATTCCGATGAGGTGAGCAAAAACCTACAATGAATTTTCAGTTCTCAAATATATATAGAGATAAGCTTGATCATTCTGTGTAAGCGACTCTCGCGGAAAAAAGTAGAGTTATCATGTTTTCAGGAGCGCAATGGCGCAGTGGTCAGAAGTGCTCTGTGTCGCACACGACGTCGATGGTCTGATCTTGCGCTCATGGCTCACCATACCATCCATCCATCCGGAGTCGGTATATTGGTACCGGAGCGGTCTCAGACTTGTCTGGGAGGATAAGCAGAACTGACTCTGTACAGCAGGAGGCCACCGCGAGTCTTTCTAAAAGCCAGATATGCATTCAATCACCTCAAACGAAGTTGGAAATTGAACACAAAAGCATGGTGCATCCCCCAGGATTTGATTCACGCCGAAAGCTTATTTTAATACTTTTTTATGTTCTCAACATATATAACGTCGAAACACAGCCAACACTGACTTAATTTCCACGATCCTGTAGTGAAGTGTCAAGGACTTACAAGGTATATAAATGGGAGTAGCAAAGAACAGAAAACATCTTGTCATTTCTGGAAAAACTTCCGCATTACCCACGAGACTTGTTTGCCCAACTAACCTACAATTAAAGTGTTTCACATTATCTCGGCAAGTATAAAATCAACATCGTTGCTGCTGGACGATTAGGCTTAGTAATCACTACTTCCAGAAAAACACACTGATCTACTCCGACCGCTCGGACCAATTCGTCTATTTAACTCCATATCAAGTAACATAAGCACACGGTTGATGTAGTACTTGAAGCCAAGCCATAGGAGAATCCACTGCCAGCCTTTACCAACAAGTGCTTCGACTATTTCCGGAAAACTCTATTTAGTGTAAAACCAGCATGAGAAATACAAGTGCGCGAAAAAGGACCTATACAACCTTAGCAACTTCCGCATAGTCCTGTAGCCACTCGTCTTCACCAACTACTTTTCTCAAGTCACAGGTGGTCGACGAAGTGATTAAAAAAGGCAAATATTTGACGAAGCAATGTTTCGAAAGGATTCGTTAGGACAGTTTACATCCATACAATAACGAAACCTGATAAAGCATTGAGCGAAAACACGAGGCCGCTTTGAGCAAAACTGATTTACTTGAAAAAGGTTTGGTTGAGGAGAACTGTCATGGAATCTCTGGGTATTCAGCAAGTACCTACTTTAGTACAGGGGGAATATACGTGAGCTATATAACAATTAATATAGCAATTTATAGCAAACAACTCGCGAAATTGTGCATCAGTCTAGAGAAAATAAAGCTCTCGGTGTTGATCACTCCCTGAGGGATTGCGTCATGCATTTGTCAATTTTTAGCTTACCTGAATCGAATCCACATCTGGCCTTTACAATCACTCACGGTGACCTACAGATCTATCGAGTCAGTGCTGCTTATCCTCCCAAAAAAGTCTGACACCAATTCACCGAACCCGGGAAGATGAAAGGTTTGGTGAGCTTTGAGCGCGAGATCGACCATCGACCACGTGTGTGACGCAGAGCACGTCTAACCATTGCGCCAACGCGCTTGCTCACCATCTGACATCTATTTATAATTATTCACACCATTCGTTGTCATTTCTTCTATAAAGACCCTAGTAGTTCAGTTCTTTCTTTCATTTCGTTTCCTCGCATTCATTATCCGCGAAGCCATCGAACACTTCGCGTGTTGTTTCGATTGATACATGAGTCTTTTTATGAATGTCGGATGGAAATGGAGAAGTGGTCAGTGCTACAGCTCATCCAAAAGCAGGCTTGCGATTTAACATTTCGCCTAACGATCGCTTGTAAGCACGTGGGAATGCCTGAGCTTGGTTACCTTCAATAGTAAGGAAATTCGTCTCAATTGTTGCTCCACGGAGTTCACAAAGGATAAACAAAAACCCTCAATTAGCAGTCGAAACAAACGAAATGTTCAGATAACATCAAGACCATGAGTGCGAGGGGACAAATCAATTGCGAAGAGTACTGATATCCGCACAGTAGATGTAACGACGAAGCTGTTGAATAGCAGCAGTGAGGTAATACCAATATCTCATCAAGTGATAATCAGATCGAATCTGATCGAATCCTGAGCGCAGACATTCTCACGTGACTGCAAGGCTTCCCTGAGAGAGGGGATCAAATCAGTCTTCCACTTTCCGATGGCCTGCACCACGCACCACTCCCCTATCCGCGCAGATTATTAGATGCTGTTATTGAGTCGCTCCATGAACTATGGCGTTGAAAAATTGAACAACAAGTTTCTTAAACAGAAGCAAAAGAAATCATATTGTTTTGCTATCGTTTAATGCTGCATTCTCTTGCGAGCATTTCTGTACACAACTTCCCTAGACTTGCCTCAAGATGAAGATGTCTTAAAAACAAGTTCCCTTGCTACTCATGCACGAATGGCGCGTAGGGGAAAATGTTGGTGAAGCGGTGCGGAATATTAATGGAGTTTACTGTGAACGGCCCATAATGACTAATTCTTCAGACTGTTCTCTGCAGCTTTGAACTTCGTCGACCACTTCCTAGCCGTCCTTTCTGCAACCGTATCAACGGCCCAAGCTCCATTAATCTTATGCGCTGCTTCACCAGCATTTTCCACTACGCGCCAATCGTGCTCAAATAGCAAGTGAATTTGTTCCCACGACAGCTCCATCTTAGAGCTAGTATTGGCAAGTTGTACATCAAAACGTTCCCAGAAAATATGCAAGTGAATGATAGCAAAACCATATAATTTTAATTACTCCTGGCTGATCAATCTGGTGTTTATTGCCCAAGCGCCAAAATTTATGGAGCGACCTAATATCGAGAAAAATCATGTCATAACGCTCTACCAAGTCAAGTTAGCCCGAATTCGGCAAAAGATCGTACTAATTGCAATTTTAGACGATGCTGTGATGAAAGTATTGAAATTACATCACTCTAAGTCAGCAAGACACTGAATAAAAAGTGAGAAGCTTTGCGGATCCTACCAAACAATAGTGAGTGTGCTGTATAAAATGTACAGCAGGAACTGCTTGTAATTCGCATGGTTGACACATTGGTTGATCCATGGGCAGTGGTGGTCAAACTTCACCACACATCGGCCACAAGACGAGCAATGGTGTGTTCGGTCTGGCTTGAGAGCCATGCACATGTAGCAGTATCTGAAAATCAATGTGTCTACTAACACGTCTCACTAACACTACCTTCTTTGATTTTGAAATTCAACAACCAGATTTTGCCGGATTTTTGACTTGGTTCGCAACTCTACATACTCCAGTTGATGCAGCTCATGCGATGTTGAAGCCGAACGTTTCAGCAGATACTAAGGGTACACGTAGGAGCACTTGGACAGAAAATCAAAGCAAATCACATTATATCAATCCACCAAGATGACAAAGTGCTTGTGGAAACACAGCGAGTAAGAGTGTGCTCGATCACAGAATTGTGCAGTTCCTTCATTATTCCAGAGAAAAACGATTCGTGATTGATACTGAAGACGTGAAGTATTCAGTGGCAAATGAAAGCTTGTGCCCACACCTGAGCGGCTACCTTAGATTGTGACCCACACGCTTCCTTGGAACGTCGGGTTCATTAGAAATTTCAAAGCCATCCTGCACAAAATTGGCGTACTAAATGAGATGGTACTTTAGTACGTCAGCTTCTACCAACAAAAAACCTTCTGCTGTCGACAACGGAACGGCATCACCTCCTCTTGTGTCAGCATTCCTCAGAAAAAAATCAGTGCTGTCAGTTGCTGTCCATTTGTTTGAACTAGAAGCCTTCTACAACCATTCTCTTTGGCGACAGTGAGTGTTGATTTCATTACATAGGCACAATTATTATGACTCTTTATGACATTTCTAAGTAATCTCAAGCTCTTTTGACATCCTTTTCACATTTTATGAGCGAAGAATAGAACATTAATTTTGGGAAAAAAAACTCCAATGTGTCTTATTGCTATTGATTTCTGAATAAATACTATTTCAATGAAATGACCAGTCACGCTGTGATATTTTGGCCGTGAAAGGTTAAAGCGAATGCTGAATTCATTAGGTGATAATGGAGTGATCCGTATTGAAAAGTGTTTTAAAAATGTTTTGTTGAAGCTTTCAATACCAGAAAAGTTCTATGGGCAGTAAACTAATCTATTAGGCTGTTCGGTAAAAGAAAGCTCTGAAGCTCGATTTGATCGAGCACCACACGACTGGCTGACGGTCAGGGTCCAAAATATTTCATAGAAATCGGTTTTGTTGTTTATTGAGCTAAAGTTTTTGGGGCCTTCTATCGATGTCTATATTAATTGCACTCGTATGCTCTTCATATTATGTTCTATGATTCGAGTGTGCACAACTCTCCACTTAATTCCGTTTTGTTTAATCGCTTCTAGCGGTGATACGATGACATAAGTATACTGATGTAGGGTAATATGCAAAACTTTTACGTCAGCGTTTTACTTCAAGTAGGGATCGAACTCACTCACCCTATCCGAAGAAGCGTCATTCAAACCGTTACACTACCGTGACACACCATTGAATGTTGGTTACTGACAGATAGATGCGTTGTAGCGTAGAAAAAGTGGCGTCAAAACATTCGTCAGTAGTACAACGGTTCGAGCACGCGCCCCAGATAAGGTGGAATGTGCGTTCGAGTCCCATCTGACGCAAAAGTTTTGCACATCATTCCTTACTTAATTTGAAATTTCACTGCTGAAGCCGCTGGTTTGAAAAGTGGCGGAAAAGTAAGCAAAACTCTTCTAACTTATTCCTGCCAGCTTGATCGCATTCAGCTTGAACAACTCCCAGATCCTTAGCCGCTTTAGTTAGAATTCTGTGTTGTTTCACCGTCTGAAAACTTTGAATAGATAAGAAGGTTCCGTTTATGGAGTTTCCAACCGATTCTATTGAATGTCATCGGTAAAAAAGTTATTCAGCAAAACCTGCTCAGTCGTTGATTTGTCAACGAGATATTTTCCATTTTCACAAGGAGTACATTCCTTTAGTTTTGCGTCTACTTCTGGTGATACCTAAAGACGACGGCATTTTACATGCTGGCACCACTGTATCTCATAGCAAAAATGAGAAGTAGAATTGCAGTATGTAAGCACTAAATCAGGAAGAAGATGGGTAGAACTCAATCAAAGCTACCATATAAATCCATTTTCTTGAATAGTGATATTTTGTACCACATAAATAATCGCACCACTTCCTATCAGTATCATTAAATATGCATAAATACAAATGTAACCTTTGACGAGTTGTTTTAATATGGAATCTCGAGCCCGAGCTATTGGGATGTCTCCTCAATACTCGCATTTCGACATTTCTCTCAATTCAGATGTAACTTTATCAGAGAAATCAAATATTCACCGATATAGTCACATCTCAACCAATAATATGCAAATATTTGCTGGGCATAAATTGGAAGCCTTCCTCACGGATAGAATAAGGTTTGCGATTAGAGAGATCGGTGAGGTCACTTTTAAGCTGGTCCCTGCTTTTGAATGCTTTCTTCCGCAGATGCTGCACCAGGATGCGAGAGAGATGATAAATCGATGCAGCAATATCAGGAATATACGGTGAATGTGGGATCGTGATTCAGCCCAGTTTGCAGTTTCGAACGCTTCTCTCTCAGTGACGCGGCCACTATTTACACAGTTGCTCTTCATTTATGTCCATAATGATTGTCTGCTTGGTGTCAAGCAGTTTTCATAATTGCATGCCTTGCCAATCTCTGATTTCCAAGAACATGCGGGTCAAAGCACGAGGTGCCTATCGAGGCATAAATTTGCTGTAGCCCAATTTTCTTAGATGACGAGCGATAGTGCTACGGCCGTTTCTAGGTATCTACCCAAGCTACTAGAACTTTTTCAACGTACCATGGCATTTTGGCAATAGCTTAATTTGAAATAGAAAAAGAACTGGATCAAACAGTGGTGCGAAAGCAATAATGAGATAACCTAATACCTTATTAACATTTAAAGCAGTGAACATCGAACCATAACAGCGTGATAGTTCGGTCTCGAGATCTTCCAAAAAAAAAAAATGTGAGCATCCAGTTTAGAGTCATCGCATTGCTCTCTTTCTATCAAAATTCCTCCTTTTTCTCCCCTTTTCGCTCCTTCCAGCACATCATAGATCTTGAGACGAAACTGTCCACGAATCACTTGAGATGACCACCGCAGATGATTCTTGAAGTTAAGGCATGTATAGTGAAATCTCTGGATCATTAGCGTTGTGCACATTCGTTAATCTCCTTGCAGTGACTAGCAATGAGTGTCGCATTCATCAAGTACATTAAGAACTTCTTGTTTTCCTAATTTATCAGCATACAATGCTCAACGAATATGCAAAAAATTGAACCGTAGATATGATTTGAAGTTAAGCAAGATTTTCCTCGTCTAAATTATTTTCTTAATCAAGCTCTGTATACCGTTCGCCTGCCCCGCATAGGCTTGGTCATTCAAGGTTAGTAAAGACGACTGCCGATTATTCAAAAAAGCTGGAGAATTCAGATACTCTAATTTTCATAAATGAGCGCTGTGTCAGCCCCAATCTTCGTGAAGGAAGTTTCCCGTCTAGTACAGCTATTGTAAGCCAATATTTATTCTATCACATAACCACCCATGATATTCTATTAAGTGGATCCCATAACTTCTCGCATTCGATTTGTTTCACCATGCTCATCGTCCTAAAAGTCTTCGAAAACTCCTGTGTTATTTTGCTTGCTGCTTGAGGAGCTTGTCTTCTTCATAACTGCCGTAGAATCACTGTCAAGTAAAACCTCCTTGCAATTATAAAGATAGCCAAATAAGAGTTTTCCATGTGAATGTAGAAAGGCGTTGAGAAGTGGTGGAGGGGGAACAGTGAGGGAGTCGAACTATCATCTTTCCTATTTGGATTTCTGTATCACTAGCCGCTCGGCCACAGCTCACCGTGGCTATATTTCAACAGTAACTAATATTTAGGCACTTATCCTAATCAACAGTATAAACTTTGACGAACGGAATCAAGTAGTGCATGATTGAAAGAGATTGCACATAGAGGAACTCACCGCCCAGTTTTTGTGGTATCTTGGCCACTCCAGCTATCAATGCAGCAAAAAGGGACCAGAGACCCATAAAGACCAGCGATGAATAGACACACAGATAAATTGTTGCTTGAAGTGGAGACTGTAGAAAACGGCCGCATACGATGTAAATATAAACGTAGAAGCTATAAATGCGTCGATTTTCGTAGTTCCTGTAGGATTAGAATTGTTTGCCGCGAATTTTTAAGACAGTGCGGTGACTGACTGCATGTGTATCAAGTATATCTAAAACCATAGCCAGTGTAAAATGGGAACAAAGTGTCATCACTTTAATGTGATTTCACCCTCTTGAGAGAGTGCTTTCGATCATTTCCGTTATCGCGCAGAGATTTTGGAAGGAGAATTTTTCTTTGAAAAAAAAACTGTCCATCAATTTACTAGTAAAAATGAGGAAGCTTGAATTTCAGATAACTAAGAAATATACTTTTCTAAGAAAGACCTTCTGACAGCGCTGTAGCATTCAAAATAAAATTACATTTTACACGCGTCAGTATTATCGCGCTTATATCTCGCAAAACAGAACTCTTTCCCCAGACTATTAGCAGCTACTAGATAGTGTAAATCCTGAAGATTTCAAAAGTTCATATGGTTTTCACAATGTCCCTTGTACGGCGCTGTAGCGGCTAAAATAAGATTGAGTTTCACATACGCCGTGTGGACCGATAGCATCGATCAGTAGACCACGTAGGTTCGATTCACATATGTAGTGCGATTCTTGTTATTACATTTAGAATACTTTTCCGATTTGACAAGCAATCTAGACAAAACATACGGAGCTGATGCTTGAAAATTTTCTCTACACGTTTACATGTTTCTCGTGGCTTAGACTTATGCAACTTAGGCTTGGGCTTAGGCTTACGTTTAATAGCGAGTTTTTTGACAATGCATAATGAGATTGAGAAGCCCATGTACTAGAACGGCAGAGCAAAGTTTCTTCTCTATAGAGAAAGCCATTTCTCCGAGGTTGAGACTTCGCATGATTTCTGAAAGTTTAGCAGAAAGTCTCTGCTCAGTAAAAGAGGTTCCTTTAGAAAATCTATGCCAGATAACGGAAATGGTGTAGTGTTTTCACAAATTACTATTCCAATATTCATTTGACTCTCCAAAAATAACTATAGATATAGAGAGTATAAGACGAGATAAGCGCTTCAACCTTTAACAATCAAAAAGTTTGGTTTTAAATTGCATTGTAAGCAGTTTCTACTTAGCAATCACTAATCAGTTGAGAATCAGCGAACTGATTTCTCAAAATCGTCGTTCTATCCTTTGCTTCAAAAGTGGGAAAAGGGTCAAAAACGGCTGAAGGGATTTGAAAAAGTTGTTCTAAAGGTTCATTATAGTGCCTTGAGAGTCGAGATCTGTAACGGCCACCAAGGTCTATAACACACACACGATCACCGTAGATTTGGTGGAGGCGAGCGAAGCAAAGATTTCGTCCAAAAATCAAAAAGAGTTGATGCTGTTTTTTAGACAAGAAACTATTTATTAATTTTCAGCAAATAAAGGACCTATAAGGTTCAGAAGATTACAAGATTTACAAGAAAGTCCGCGTTGTTCACCTATGAGCATAATGTTGTTACTACATCCTAAATTTCACTATATCTCACTTGTCCAACACAGTTGAAACTTTCGCAGACGATGCGCATCGGTATCGATGCACGCCTGTCCGCGCCGTTCGAACAGCCCTTCAGCCAAAAATGGCGCCCGCCCCCAAAGGGTTAAAGCTTTAAACAAGCGTGTACCCCTATGTGGCAGACGTGGTTCGTCATGTGTTGAAGTAAAAGTCTAGTCAAGCTTGAACTTGTTGGGATTAACTCTGGTGGAAAAGCTACGTCTCGCTTTGTTCACGATCACATCACATCAGTTATACAGGCATTGACTGGTTTGCAAACAAATCGTTCCCTTCGTAATACCTCCTCAAAACGTTTCATCTGCAAATAATATACTACCAATAGTCAATCTGTGAAGGTAGCAATGAGCTAATTAGATGCTGATTTAAATGGAAAGTTTTCGTGTTTAAAAATATCGTCGAACAATACGACTATCACTACTATTATCTGCAGCCATCATTAACAACACGATTACATCAATATTATTATCCGCAATCATCACTACCACATTCATTCATTCCGATTTTGTAAGTCATCGCAGCGGTCTTTCACGGAGTTCTCACTGTTTTACGTCAACGATCAAGACTACACAGAAATAGCTATAATCTGAACTGAAGAAATTTGTTGTGTCAACGAATGACAATGTTCTGGATCTCACAGTACCCAGCTTCAACTTGTAAATTCACTTCTCGTATTATACAAGTAAATATTGATCGATGTGATTGGTATTGATGAAATGCTCACCTGTACATTAACCCAAGCAATTGCGTCACGAGAAGAATGTTCAGTAAACGAGTGAGAAAAAAACCACGTATTGGATTCTTTTCGGTATATTCACGCACTCGTGTGTAGATGACAGAATACCAAGACATATATGAGCTGCAACATTTCACTGTGGAGAGTTGAGTAGTCGAAATTTTACAATGTTTCGAAAAATACCATTCCGTTATGAAACGAACGAAACTAGCTGTTTTTGTGTTAATCGATTAACTTCGCTGACACTAGTAAAGTAAATAGACGACAAGTGAGCCCGAAGACCACTTATAGAGAGCCAAAGGGGCTCGGAGTACGGTAACATAGAAAAAAGCACCGACCGTATTTACAGTGGTCAAAGAGACGAGATCAGTTCATCTCCACTTCTTCTAGCCACAACCGTGCCTTGCTACGCTGAAACGTTAATGGTCGTCTCTCAAGTAAAAATGTAAGGTTGTGATATATGTAGTGTTATGGAAATGTTTTTCTGAAAATGATTAAGTAGTCTGATATGATACATATATGAATACTATCTCACATCACACACCATTTGAATGAGTGGTTTTGAAAACCTGCCTTGATTATAATTAAGCGCAAAACACGACTTTATCGTTGTTCATAAAAAAGCGGGTGGCGTAGTGGTTTTGATCCTGCTTATTATGATAACGGCGCAACCGACGAAAGCTCACTGTACGAGCTCGCCTCTAAATCACGAAGTCTCTCCCTTCACCGGGGTCGAGAAATTTGTAACAGAAACCTGTGGGACAAGTTTACTCGCCCTAGTCCACTTGGGGACAGAACGGCTACGTCCGAAATTGCGAAGACAATCATTTCGACCAGCATTCTACGACATTTTTGAAGAAGACGAAATCCTCAAGCAACTCCTGGAGCAATTCGTATAATGTTTTAAAGCCTTAGTGGAGGATGAAGGCTAGGAAACGAGTCGTATGCAAAAGGGGTTGTGGTCCGCACAAAGAACAGTCAGGACGGGTTACGTAAAATGAATAATAAAAAGGTAATAACCTTTTATGAGTCACAAGCGTGAACTTGATCCTCAAATCAATTTTTCCCAAGATTATTATAGCATTAATTTTAGCACATGTTCAATGATGCTTTTTTCCGATAAATAAGGACGATTTTCTGAAAATTAGAGCAATTGCAACATTGGCTACCCAACAGGCTCACAAAGACTTTACACTACCGCTCTAATGTATACCCAACTTGTCTGATATTTTAATAAGGAATGAAACAATGTATATCCTATCCGCTAGACCGCCTACAAAACAGAGAGACCAATTAGCCAGTTGGCTAGTTTGTTGGCGGGCGCCGGTGAATAGATAACATGATTTCCGATCCTCATATTCTCGCAGTTGTTAAGGTTTATACCAGCCCATCTCTCTAATATTGGAATTTTTCTAGAGCATCTACATTGTGCGCAGTCAAATCACACGTATGTAATGGAATTATTCGATGCTACTGCGCTCCCCATAAGCGTTTCGAATGGTGAAAATACACGACGGTGATAACTGATGTGGTAGTAAAAATGACGCACGAGTCAAAATCATCATCGGTGTGGAAAATCCTTGAGGTCCTTTCTTTAGATTTTGAGAGCCCAGGAGTAAATAGAGGGGAAGAGTATCCAGATAAAGCAACTATTACAGTACCTCATTTCGGTCATTTTGTAGTTTGAATGAGATTCATCTATCACGTTGATAAAATACCATTGATTTCCTAATATGAGTAATCGAACAGTGGGTCTTCTTCGATATACCTAAGAGAATTGAATGGTGAGCAAAAACACGGCCTCAAGAGGGAATCGAACCAGCGTTGCATCCTATTCGGGAAGGCGTACCGTACCACTATACCACCGAGGCACATTTGCATCATCACTCACTCTTCAACATCTCTATGTTAGCTTACTTCCTTGATAGTTCAACAAATGGAATGATATTCAATAGATATTCCCTTATATGGGAACTAGACACTGGAATACTTCACCAAGTTTGAGACGGATTATCATCATGGACTATGATCGCGTGTAGAAAGATCGTCGTCCACATGACGTGTGAGAACGTGATGTTGTACTTCCTGAGCACTGGCCCATACCATTTCCAATCCCTTCCCCAATGTCTCATTTTTTCTTCCACCTACTCGTTACGCCATTCTGTTGCGCAAATTGCTGAATTAAACCGATGCAAGTTCTTTTTTCCTTGACAAGTTAAACCCTGAATCTAGCAAACATTTAGGTTAATTTTCAATGCATCTGCCCTCTTTAGAGTCATGGTTCGCAATGGTTTCCATCGTACGTTCTGTAGACCATTAATCTGGATCATCGGTTCTGAAGTAGGTAAAGATGTTGAAAACTTAGCAGCCAGATTGGTAAAAACATGTGTTCGTTTATTAATGAAACAAAATACATTGATCAATTATATCGAAGTTAAATGAAAATCGGTTCGAAATGTAGCCTCTGATATGTCAAGGATGCATGGCTTAAACCTCTCCTGGTAGGACAATCTAACGAGGCAGAGGCCACGTTACTTCTCATCTATGACTCTTTACCCATAGATGATACATTAATCATAGCTTCTTTCCACTATTTACATAATTATTTGAGTCAAAGAAAGATCTCCCCGTGTTTTCTTCTTTTCGCCTAGGGTAGTTAGGTAAAAATTTCAACAGCTTTCCCAACTTTCCCATAGAGAAAACCGAGACTGCGAAATACTCAAAAAGCGCATGAGCTTTCCAACTCTAGAATATAGACATCCAAAAAAACCTACTCATTCCAAAGAAAATTTATTGCAACCACTGAATCGATAACAACTTTCGAACATCAACAAAAGATCAACTTCTGATTTTACTATCGAGCGTAATTGTAACAGGCCCATCATTAACGATTTCCACATTCATCATTGCTGCGAAACGACCATCCTGAAAAATCTAAAAAATGCTGTTGTTCTAGAGTTGCACAAAAAAGGCAGTTCTAAGAGGTCACCTGAATATTTTCTGGTAAATAGGAAGACCGAAGTTTATCCATAAAGCGACCATAAAACACGTTAGCATCTTGAGGATTCATTGAGTTGTGGAAGTCAAGTTTATTACCATGAAATGAAATACGATAAATTCAGCTTATTTGTGTTCTTTATGATATTTTCTCAAATAAAGAAGCCATTCACTAATTTGCGCTATACGTTCTCAACACCTTATGTACCATAGTTTCTGTACCACGACTAAACAGCAGCCTAAAAGGCCAATCAGTTAGCCCTTCAACTGATGTGATAATTCTTGTTTTCTCCTTCTTTTTCTCCGGAAAGTGAATAATAGAACGACTGCCGAAAAAAAACCCTACTGAGCCCCAGCTTCTTCACATCCCACGTGATATGTAGACTGATTTCGGTGTTCATAGATATCGCGTTCCAATTGAAGGTGCGTTAGATGTCACTGGATTTTTTTGAGAAAGCATGGTGGAAATTTCTTTCAGCACAACACCTTACCAGGAAAAAAAGGCACAAATTTAAGTGCGTTAATTCAACGCATTAGATGAACAAACTATACAAAAAACTTTACTGTTATTCAGCACTCGTAATCGTACTCCAAATATTACATTTATGGGGATAAATGAGGTTACGCAAAGACAAAATCAATTACACTCTAGAAGATTCTCATATGTATACGACGTTCTTCTAACCTTCTATGAAAGACGTGGATCGTTCTGGATTTACGAGTAATCAACAGCTTTTTTTCTTCTAACAGAGATTTCCTCTTAGATCTCTAGTAATCAATCGATAGCTTGAGAAACGCCAATTTCAATGATGCTTAAATTCTGAAAAAACCCTCTTACCCTCTAGCAGGCAAGAAAAGATTGGGTTAACCAAGACCATTATGGCCTAGAAATTGAACATTATGTCTCGCATATTGAGCCATTTCTAACGCAGGTTTCACTTCTTGATAATCTATTATATTGTTCGTCATTTCTTATGTGTACGCGAAGAAAAATCGAAACTGGAAAGTGGAGGAAAGCCATTTTCTCTCCACATGCGTAGATACTAGCATAAGGAAGAAAACAGATATCAAAACATACTTTCAAATACCCATACAGGGTGAACTGACTAACGCATAGCACCTCCAATCCTTCATCTTTCACAGATTTCTGCCAGCGTTTGTCTTCCGAGTCAAATAACCTCACGTTTAGAATTTTTCGAACAAGATACTCAATGTCATCGTCATTGTCATCCTTTGAAATTCCTACCAGTACACACACACCACGTCCAATTGATCCTACCTGAAAACAACGAAGATGGCTTGGTTACAGTACGGGACCGGTGAGAACTGTGCACGATGAACCACTCTCTTCCATTACAGTGACTTGACAATGATGTAGTGTTCACAATACCAAATTCCTGATTGGTCATAAGTATCAGTAGATAAGGCAAAATAGTCTAAGGGGCTAGCAATGCACTGTATGTGAAAATGATTTGTTAAGCAATGCCCTGTTTCGATCTCATCTCCACCACTCTCATACAGTCAATCAACTGAACGCCTCAGAGAACGCTCCAGCTCTGCTACCTCGAGATTGTAAGGAGATTCGTCTCGACCAGCATTCTACGAATTTGTAAAAGAGGACGAAATCCCCACGCGACACGCAATATATTCGAAGACCGTGATGAAAAATGGGTGCGAGGAAACAAATCGAATCCAAGAAAAGCGGGATTCCCCTAGTAAGCTGCGACAACAGGCCACGTAAAATAGAAAAAAGAATGAATAATAAATAGGCACGACCAGAGGAGGCTCAGTAGAATTTTCAAATTCACGAAGTATTGCTGATTTAATCACAGCTTCAAAACTAGTGACCATGTCCGCCATTGAATACATATCATTGCACACTAGTCGCAACAAAAAAAAAAGGGTTAAAATTACAATTTCCGGTACCACATGATTTTTCCTGGTATGTGGCTACTCAGAAATTTCAATGACACAAAAAATGTCCGTATACGAATGTTGGTTAGTGGAACAAAGTTGCATTTGACACATGCAAAATAGAATAATCATAAAATTCATCGATTAGTGGTAATTACAGCTATCAGTCGGAGATTTATAAATTCTTGTTTTAAATAGTAAGAGTTACACGTAATTCTTCTTGTCTCAAATAAGCAGAGAATTCTCGCAAAACTCATAGGGACGTTATACTCTTTCGAATAACTGGTTTTTCCTGGGCTTTGATATCCCGAAAGAGAATATCAAAGACAGACTTTATGGCATTGATCAATCCCTGAGAGATGGGCCATGCACTCAACTTCACCCAGTATCGTTTGAGGTGATTGTATGCATATGTCGCCTTTACAACAACTGGCGCTGGGATTCCGAACTAGTGATCGCCCTGTAGCTTGATTCTCGGAAAATTCGAAAATGTGTTTGCCTTCCAGAAAGTTTTCTTCACAGCGCTGTAACAAAAAGAAAAGATTTTTGTTTCACGCACGCGTATTTTTCGCAGGACAGAGTTCTTCCTTGAATTGTGAATAACTATTCGATAGCTTAAGTTTCGACAATTCGAACGCCGTGCTTCTTCACTAGGATAACCGTTTCACTCCAGTGTAGCAGAGACATAAGACTAAGTTTCACGCACGCCGCGCATTTGCTTGTCGGATGATATACGTGCGTGGCCGTGGACCGATACGCGGTTAATCGATCGCACTGGCACGACTCACATGTGCAATGACATCTCTGTTATTAAATTTGAGATTTTCCCCGCTTAAAAAAACTGCAGACAAAACGTATGCCTCGGGTACTCAAAGATTTCCTCTACACGCTCACATATTTTTAGTGCTTCCAGAGAATTTTATGCGCCATAGAAATGGAGGCGCGCAGCCAGTGTGGAACATAATTTTACTTTGATTGTCATAGCGTCATAACAATACTTTCAAAAGAAAAGAAGCACCTAGCGCAGTAGCCCAAAATTCAAGCTTTCGACTGATTACTGACACTCTCATGAGAAGTTTTGATCCAGCAAAAAGGGTCTTTTTTCATTAAGTACCATTCGACGAAAATAAACCGAAGCTTGCTACAAAACTCCTAATGGCCGTGATTGGAACACAAGCTTGATGATAGAATCACCGTTTCTCAACCTATAAAAAAAACTGTCAATGGAATAGTGATATAGTTGCATTTGGTGAGAAAGGCCATTATAAGAGCGCTTTCAAAATAATACACGCTATCCTTGAAGGGTTCAGTTCAAGCTGATTATGAAGATAACACTGTTACCTGTCAAAAAAATTCCCATTGATCAGCAAGACGATATGCCTTCATCAGAAACTACTTGTAAGAAGAGAACCGATGCGACCATTAACAAGAAAAGATAATATAAATGGTATTCTAGGTGGAATCCCTGCAAACTCTTTATTACATGAAGTATTTATTGCAACGCAGAGTACAGGATAGCAGGAGCTCATTGGTGCAGTAGTTATCACACGCTTACGGCTTGTGAGACGTGGGTTCAAAACTCGCACGAGGTTTCAAGTTTTGCATATCATCCACTTCCCTGTATATTTTGGATACTTGCGGCTTTGTTTTTCTGGCTGTTGATGTCAATACTATCGTTTGGAATAGGCACTTTCTTCTTAACGAGTTTGAAACTCCTATTCATATCTCTTCCGCTAGGATGTTCCAATCTCCTCGTCGTTCACCACCTCTCCTGGCTGTCACTGTTTTCAAGTTGGTGGGCAGGAGTCCTCGACAACCCCAGCAGAACTGCTGCGAAGCTTCGAGATAGCCTACAGAGCATTTCCAAATGCATAGGGTGGATCGAGAGAACCGAATCACCTCGGCAACCCTCACTGAGCCGGTCTCAACATCGGTAGAGATCTCGAAATCAGTAGGAAAAATAAGAATGCACATTTCATTCATGAATATATAACTATACCTCTATTTCGAGTGCTTTATTAAGATCATGCTCAAAATTCAATAGATCCTTTCATTATCACTTGAGGCACTTGTCATGTGGTTTGGTAAGGGCTCTTGCACAGCCCGAGACACGTGTTTCGTCCTTACAGACTCATCAGCCGGGCAGAACCCGTCATTTGTCGATCTTTTCATAGTCAGTTCTCTCGGGAGCATGAACGGATAAAAGGATAAAAGGATAAAGCTCTCGGCGTTAATCAATCCCTGAGGGATGCGCCATGCATTCGACTTCAATTTTTAACTTCGTTTGAGGTGATTGAATGCATATCTGGCCTTTACAATGACTCGCGGTGGCCTCCCGCTGAACCGAGTCAGTGCTGCTTATCCTCCCAGACAAGTCTGAGACCTGTCTGGTACCAATTTTACCGACCCCGGAGGATGGATGGCTTGGTGAGCCATGAGCGCGAGATCGAACCAGTGACTTCGTGTGCGACGCAGGGCACCTCTAACCACTGCGCCACATGCGCTCTATTTTTTTTTTAAATGAACGGATATATTATAATAATTTTATAACACTGCTATGAAAACGGTTATAAGAAGATATCTTGTAAACTTCATAAACGTCTAGAAGCCTGCCAATCGACTGTTTCAAACCTCGCTATATACATTCAATATAGTCTGTGAGAATGTTTGAAGCCTTTTCGAGGTTGGTACGTCAGTGGCTTGCGTACGTTTCGGTAGTATCGCCCGCTTTATCAGAGCCACACGCTACGCACAGAGTCCTACTTAAGAGCAGAGATGGGGAGACATTATGGTGGCCAACACGTGATAATGTGTTCCCACCATTTTCTTCAGTCGATGGATTGCGGCTGAAGGGTTCACTGTGGAGCGCGTGGCTCTGACGAAGCGGGCGATACCGCCGAAACGAACGTGAGCCACTGACGTACAAGCTTCGAAACGGCTCCAAACATTCTCAGAGACTATACACCTAGGACGATTTTAAGGGTGAAGCTGCCTTATAGAAAGGCGACCAAGCTCATAGAAGAACAATCTCAGCTGTCTATGAGCGCTTTGTCGTCAAATGCAGTGAGAATAGACGGACTCGTACTAGCATTGATTGTTTATTTTTCCAGAAAGGAGTGGAATATTTCCTTAGCCCTTTCGGGACCGTGGACCTACCTCCTCTGCATCTCTGACCCCTAACGTGGCAACGCTGGACAGTCTGCTCCCCTTCTCTAGATTTCTAACCCCCCGCATGGGGAACACATTGAATCACTGTATCATTCAAATGTGTTAGGGTTATTATTTTCCTACTTAAATCAACATAATATATTTACAAATAACAACATAGGAAATTAACAAAATTACTACAACTGAAACAATACCATAATCATTCAATGCGTAGTCACGCTGGGGGTTAGAGGTGCGGCGGAGGTGGGTCCACGGTTCTAAAAGGTTTAGAAGACTTGCCGTCGTCCGCGATAGATACTAGGAAATCCATGTCAGAGCGCGTGTGGCGCAGTGGTTAGAGATGCACTGCGACGCACTGATGATCGCTGGTTCGCTCCCACGCCCAAGGTATACCAAGTCTTCCATCCCTTCGAGGTCAATAAAGTGGTACCAGACTTGTTTGAAAGGGTAGCAGCAATGATATGGCAGATGGGTAGACTTCTCCGAGTCAGTGTAAAGGTCAGAGATGCTTCCAACCACCTCCAACGATGCCACGAATTGAATAGGATGCATGGCGCTTCCCTCAGAGATTGATCAACGCCAGGAGCTTCTATAGCTCTACTTATGTTACCCAATAAATCATCGACTGCATAATTAACTCTTTCGGGATCGTGGACCCATGGCCCCTGCATCTCTAACTGGCAACTCCGGACAGTCCGCTCCACCTCCTCTGCGTCTCTAACCCCCAGCGTGCTACGTCTAACAGTGGTACGGTGGGGGTTGGAGATGCAGTTTGGGTGGAACAGAGCGTCCAGAGCTGCCGGTTAGAGATGCAGAGGACGCGGGTCACGGTTCCGAAAGGGTTAGAGGCGATGGAGAGAATTTAACGCTTTCAAAATTTTGACTTTAGAAAGAAACTATCGGAAAAACAGAAAAAAGCACTCACCACCTCCTCTCCAACTTTCACAGAAGCCCTAGCCACTCGCTGGACAACCGCACGCATATCAATGAATCGCCATCGAGTAAAATTTTTTTATAAAATAAAATAATTTACATTCTCCTCAGCAGGTCCATTTAAATTCAACGGGGGGTCAAATGACAAAGTCTTGAGCTTGCGCTTTATCGTTAACATATCGTCGTTGGATGAAAATAGGTGGCAGCACATTTACTCCAAGTCACCTTTGTCGAAGCATTTGTTTTCTCTCTCTGTCCTATCGGCATCTCTCCATCCATGGCGTATTGATCGATATCGATTGATATCGATTTTTGTGTGACCGTCAAGATTTATTGGGCCGCTCCTGGCGCTTCTTGGATGCGATCGTTCCCTCGCATTCATCCGCCACCATGGTCTTCGAGTAATTCACGCGTTTGTTTCGGTTGCTGCTTGAAGATTTCGTCTTCTTTATGAATGTCATAGATGCTGGTCCAGTCGATTCTCCTGGTGATCTCGGAGGCCTTTTCGTTAGACGGCAGCAAATTTTTAAACCGATCTCATTCCCTGGGCAGGCGCTATTCGTAGGAGTGTCGGTAGTCCATTCGAAGGCCCATATCTCTGGCTACAGCCACACGTCGCCGGTTTTCCAAACATTTTCTTACAGCGTTGTATAATCCAAAATAAAATTACATTTCGCACTCGCCTTTCGCTTTCATTTTTATCAAGCTTGTAATTCGATGAAAGCGCGAAAAGCATATCATCGTGTAGAGAATTTTCCGTAGAATCAGAAACATGCGTTTTTTACTTGAACTTTCTGTCGATGCAGTGAAAAGAACCTCAATTGAATAACCATATCCCTAACGCGATCAATCGCTTCGCCCCGTGAATCAGCCGGTAAACAATGTCGTCGAAAACGTGGAGATTTTCGGTCGATTTTCCTTGCTAAACGGTATTTCCAGAAAATAAGCACGACGTTGGATTTGTTGGAATTTACGATATCGAATGATTGCCAATAATTCAGAAAAGGAGCTCTATCCGACGAGGTTCAAAGCACAAATATTTTCTTTCTCCTATCGCCTGTATCTCCTGTCGTCCCGTTGATCGTCGAGTGACTCGAGCGGGTACCAGCAACTCTTCCATTTTACCCTATCGCGTGCAAGATTAGCCCAGTGGGTCCTCCTCGCTCTAGGAATTAGCTGAGCAACATATCTTTCTTCCATCGCTTCCGTGAAGAAATCGGACCAACGGATCAGTGGTCTTCCTTTAGAGCGCTTGACGTCCCGAGGAATCCAGTCGGTAACGGCTCTCGTCCATCGGTTGTCGTTGAAGCGTATCACGCGTCCGGCCCGCCTTACTCCTGATATCCTGGCGTATAGAACGGCGTCTCTGATTTTCGATCGTTGACGTAGGTCGGAACTTCGGATCCTTTCTCTCATTTGCGAGCTACGGAATACAGCATCAACCTTTCGACTGCGCGTTCGATAACGCCAAGTGATCTTTCATCCTGCTTACGTAGCGACCGTAGCGAGGTTTCTGCTGCATACGTTAGGGCAGGGATAACCGTCGAGTCGAAAAGGTGGGCACGGAGTCGGATGTTTTCTTTCTCCCGAGCGCTACCAATGAAGCTTTTTCTAAAAGCGAACATATTTTTGAGTTCTTCGAAACTTGTGCTATTGATAGAGTGCTAGTACTTCAAGGAAGGAGTTTTGTCCAGCGGAATTTAAGCGAGGTAAGAAATGAAAAACAAGTGGTCGTGCGGAACATAATTTTATTTTTGATCTAAAAGCGCTATAAAAGGGTGTTTTGTAAAAACGACCACGTAGGGCTTTAGCCAGAGATTCATGCTTTCGAATGATCACTAACATTCTTATGAACATTTCCTGTACAGCGAATGAGATCTTCATGAATTTATTGCCGTCTAACATATAAATATCATCGCGGAAGTAGCCAAGCTAAACGTTCTCTAAGAGGTTCAGTCGATTGGTTGCCAAAAGTGTGTTGAGCTAGGGGATCGAGCCAGCGCATCGCTTGCCTCGTTTTCTGTTACGGTGAATCGGTAACCAATGTGCTGCCTGTTCCTCCACCCTTCTCCCCTCTTAGTAGCATTATATAAGATATGTAGATTTTCAATCCTTTCAGGACCAATTGTAGTCGCCACGGGCAGTGCAAATCGCAGCCCCGGTGCGTGATTTTTGATATTTGATTAGGGTTTTTTTCATCGTTTTGGATAATAATCTGGGGTTTCTTGTAATATTTCGGCAGTGTAAAATTTTCTCTACACAATCGTATGCTTTTTGTGCAATTATGCGTCTTATAATGTCTATGTTTGCAAAAAGAAACCAAAGCGTAGTTTTTGTTTGCCGTTTACACCTCATCAAAAACGTACATTTGCTATCCAGTTTGGAACTAAGTCTATATTCAGACTCGGCATTTCTCAAGCTATCGAATAATTCTTGAGACTTTGGTGAAAAACCTTTGTTATGTAAAATGACAATGTAAACACGAGTGCAGATCACGCTGTTCATTCCGAAGAAAAATAACCCAATTCTTTTTGCCCCTACAGCTCACTGGAAAAGCGTTTCAAGAAGCCAAGCATACCATCGTAAGCGCAATTTTTTCAGCTATCGAATGACTACTTAGAGTCTAATGAAAGTCTGTGATCGACGAGAAAACCACGAAAATGCGCGTGTATCATAAGTGGTCCCGAAAGCGTTAAAGTAACACATACAACTTTTTCATTTGCAAATTCAGCCTTTTCATTAGGTCGATATTTGTCCAAGAAATCAAGGCTGTAGGAATTTCCTCGGTCATAAAACGTGTCTACAAGTCTTTCTCTTGTTCTTCGCTGCATTGTCATGTCACCTGCAGGGCTCTGGCCAAGTGGCTAGTGGTGCAGTCTATCAGGAAGCAGGATGCTGATTCGACTCCCTCCAGCACTTTTTGTCAGTCAGTCAACGATTGCCATACGGAGCAACTTAGCCCGGGTTTCTTGAGTATTTCAAAGAGAATCATCTCGACCAGCATTCCACGACATTTATAAAGAAATCGTAATACTGAAGCAGCAGTTGAAGTAAGACGTGAGATGATCGAGGACTTTTGTGGAGAGCAAATCTGAGAACGGATCGAATGTCAGAAGCAATGGGATACACTTAGTAAATTGTGATAACGGGTCATGTATTATGCCATATGCCTAGAGATGAAGAGTGATTTGCAGGACTTTGCGTCAAGTGGGATTCGAATCCGCATCTCAGTCTATCCGGAAACGCGTGCTTTAACCCGTTGCACTACTGGCGCCCGTTTTGCCACCACTCTTTCTACGCTACAACGCATTGATCTATCAGCAACCAACCGTCGGCGGTTTAGCCCAGGAGTCGGTATCGACATGGAACTTAGTCCACGCTGACAGACATTGAGTATTCGATGATCAAGTAGAATTCTCTTCATTTAACCGCTTTTAGCGGTGCTATGATGTGGCCGGGTTCATTGTCGATAGCGATCACCTGGGCCAAACTGTTGACGGTTGGTTGCTGGCATATATACGCGTTGTAGCGTGGAAAGAGTGGTGGGTAGAACGTGCGTCAGTAGTGCAGCGGGTTAGAGCACGCGCTCCCGGATAGGGTAATATGTGTGTTCAAGTCCCGCCTCCCGCGAAAATTTTGCACATCACTCTTCATCACTGGGTATATCTGTAACATAAAAGGATAAAGGATAAAGCTCTCGGCGTTGATCAATTCCTGAGGGATGCGCCATGCATTCGACTTCAATTTTCAATTTCGTTTGAGGTGATTGAATGCATATCTGGCCTTTACAATGACTCGCGGAGGCCTCCCACTGATCCGAGTCAGTGCTGCTTATCCTCCCAGACAAGTCTGAGACCTGTCTGGTACCAATTTACCGACCCAGGAGGGATGGATGGCTTGGTGAGCCATGAGCGCGAGATCGAACCATTGACCTCGTGTGCGACGCAGGGCACCTCTAACCACTGCGTCACATGCGCTCTATCTGTAACATACCACCATTAAAAACGATTGAGTAAGAAGAATTCTATAATGATATATATGTGAAATGTAGAAGAAAACTGGTGTTCTTGTCGTGATATTAGCGAATATCTGCTTACTTTCCAGGAAGTCATTCCTATGGGATCAGGACGAGAAGATGAGCGCCCGTCTGATCTCCTTCTCAGGTGTCTCGACAGTGGTCGTGTCGATGTGCTGTGCTCACTTCTCTCCCAGATGAGTAAGTTGATGAACTGTTGAAAGTCTATCTGTCGTCTATCGTAGTAGCGATGTTGTCACTGTATTCTTTCCAGAAAACAAGCCTGGTTATCATGAGAACGTCGATGTATTGTGTTGCGATGAAGGCACCTTACTCCATCGGGCTGTCGGATTAGGTTAGTCTATTATCGAGTGGCAATTATTTGTACACAGGTAGCTTATGTTTATAGACGAGAGAAGGCTTTTTTTTTGTGTTTTATTGTTTCGATTTCTATTGTTTTTGTCAGCAGTGCCGTTCACGTCATATCCATCAGCACATTAAGAACCAAATGCAATATTTTTTGCATCGGTGATCGCTGCATGCTGGTATTAACCATGGTGCGCCGTCATGGTAATAAGGGGATTTATACGGCGAGTTATTTTTGAGCCATGCATGTGGTTTGTTATAGGCATTTGTACAGTGCAGCACACGTGTTTCGGCCTTGCAGCCTCGTCAGTTGCACGGTGCCTTTCGTCTGAGCGAATCCTTCTCTGAAGAGAACCCCTTTACATAGAGTAGTCGACGACGAACGTTTTACACAGCGCCGATAAGTGATAAAATCACCGAATAGACAGTGTTGTACACTCGATTGCTCTTGGTTGGCAATCGCGAAATATCATACCTTTCGTTTCGAGTGTTTTTCGACACCACGCTCAAATTTCAATATCTCTAACATTTGTTCTTTATTTTATCTATCATTTTGACAAGCACGTGAAACGAAAGGTATAAGGGGGTTCAATTGGTAAATTGAGGTTCAAGGGGCCATTATCATTAATTAATGAGGACTGATAAGTGAAGAACCCTCTGTAGTTTTTTTCCCAGTTGACAGAACTATATCGAAATTCGAGCAGTTTTCTTATTATCATCCAAAAACTGCAACTTGTGTTAACCCTTCGAGGACTATGTGGGGGCGTTTCGTCCCACACCGCGCGACATCGCGTCTCAGTAAGTACTGTATTGGTGGCGCCGCGCCCCGTGAGAAAGGCCGCTCATCTCGTGGGAAGATAGACGCAGACAGCATGATGGATGTGAGGACAAACCCACATTTTGAGGGAGCATTCACCATCGTGAAATGATAGAATTTTATTAAAAAGCTTCTACAGAGGTAATCGAAGTAAAAGGACATCTATGTATTCCATATATCTCTATATTTTTTTTCAACGAGAAAACGACATAGATAAATGGTAGCGATAATTGTAATGGCAGTGATAATGATCATGACAATGACAATAATTAGTATGGTAACGATAATAGAATGATCAATCGCATCTCAGGAATTGATTGACCCATACCCAGAGCGTACTCTACTCTGCCTTTGTTCTCACTCTCAATTTTCTCACGGTTTCAGTCAGCTACTCTAACGGCGGCGTCTCGTATCATGGGAATAAAGGCGCTCGTGGTAACGGAGACGCACGAAGCACGACATTCCACAATCAGACGCAGATGCCGCGTCCAGGAATGCCGTGCCCTGCCTATCAATGGTGGTCCTCAAAGGGTTAAAAGCGCGCCCTCAAATGCAGGCCGAACGCGCCGCGTGCTAAGCGAAGATTCGACGCGCTCCTCAGCGTGTTACCGTATCGAGCTATGGTTTACATTACTGCTTTCCACGCGACTCTCGTTATTTATTTATAGGTGTTTTTTCTTTGCTATAAAGAAAATTGCCTTCTCAAATTACTATGATGCTTCAAGTTTTCCCACATAGTTTTTTCCCCGTGGTTTTGGTGCATATAAAACTCTACTATAAAACGTTATCTCACGTACTAATAAATGCCTTGTGCAGAAGCTTTATTAGAAAAGCCTTTAAATACGGGTGTAAAGTATGCCATACACGGTGTACTCAAAGAGTTAGTATTTGTAGATCTGCCTCTATTCTCAGACATTATTTTCTTCGATTTCGAGAGCTCTAATCTCAAAGGAGTGTCCTAGATTCTGCTGATTTTGTGAGCGCCCTTCTATCAAATGGAGCTAATCCATGTGTCCAAAATGAGTCGGGAAAAACCGCGTACCAAATGTGCAAGTCGGATATCGTTCGCAATGCTTTTGTTCAGGAGGCTCTAAGAGCCATCACATCATCAAAGTGAGCTTTTCGGGCTTTATATAATCTTTTGAAATAAAGATAAATGCTGATTCATTTTCTTTTGGAGGCAACAGTAATAAGGTTTATTTGTTGAATAACATAATTTCTTTGACTATTTCGCTTTTTCTTTAACTCGCTCTTCTTCCACCTTTGATGTTAGCGTAGCTGGTTTCATCTTGTTTAGTTGAAATTTCTGCGCCTGTAATCGTCGCGTAAAATCTGTGCAGATGTTCAGTATTCATCTGAGAGTAGACCGTTACGCAAAACATCTGATCCCATGGAGGGTTGAACGCGCGTATCAGTCATAGGAGAGGCGCGTGCTACTACATCACTGATATTACCAATTTGATATCACGCTCTCCTCGATATATATTGATATTCGTACCTGTGAGTAATCAATCTAAATGGCTTTAGTCGGTAAAGAATCATATCGAAGAAAAAGTGGTAACAAAGCGGGTGGCCTCGATGGTGTAATGGTAGCATGCCTCTGGTCTCAGTGAAACTGAGGTTCAACTCCTGTCTAGAGTCGAATGATTTGCATGCACTAAATACTTCAGATGTATGTTTACGACATCATACACAGTGCTCAAAATTTAGAAGGGAGTCCTAAAGACTATCTATTATCCTTATGTTTTTCAACTATTTGCGTTCAACTGTCTAATTGCACTTCTGTTAGGTTGAGATGAAAGTTCCTTAACACCAGCTAAAAATCCAAATTTTATCTATGCATTCAGTAAAAGACTGTAATTATTCCCAAATAGAAACCATCATTATCCACGATCATCTGCCAACGACCTGTATGCTTCCGGATCTTCTGGAATGCGGCCATTCCTTGGGTCTCAAAGCAGGAAACCGTGGCATGCTTCTTCAACTTGATCAAATGCCTCGAATCGAGGGCCACGCAGGAAGTGTTTCATTGAGTGAAACTCAATTATAATCGGACGGCGCAGCATGTGATCTGTACGATGGATACGGCTAGACCTCAACTCTCTCCTGTTCATCAAACTTCACCTTAGTTTTCTTTGAGGTGTAAAGTTTGGCATCGTTTTGCTGAAACAACGCACGCTTTTGACGAATCAAATTCGGGTGCTTTCTCTTCAATTCATCTTAACTCGGTCCAGCTGCTCTCAAAAGAGATTCTTTCAAAAATACTCCTGAGACATTCTTTTGAAATCATAGTAACCGATACTTTGTGAAACGAACATGAAATTTGAATTTTTTGAGGAGTTAAAAATCTTCTCAGTATGGTATTTATATATCTAATGAGCGAAAATTCTTCCTTTCACGGATTTTTAGCAGTGCTAAGGTGTTATGACTAATATCTCAAGATGTTAAGTGATGTGCAAAACTGCAAACCTCGGATTGAGCCTTGTATTACTGAAAGAGTGATAAGGGAAAGAGTCTCACTACTGCAGGAGTTAGGACGCGCCCCCGGAAAGGGTTAAAGGATTGAACCCGTGTCTAATTCCATCTCGAGGTTCATAGGTTTGCGTATCGCTTAACGTTATTCTGGATTGTATTTGTGTATCTAGTGAACAGACCAAAATAGTCAAGCGACTCCTCCCTTTCATGCTTTGCTCAGCGCAATAGCTGCTTTAGACTTCAGTTGTTGCTCATTTTAGGTAGTCCAATATGTACCTCACAAACTACCCTCTAACCTCTTGTGCAATCCTTGGTCCGTCTAGTAGATTCTTTCTGACTTTCGGCGTTTCCCATGGAATGTATGGTGTAATTTCTTTGCTGTGGTCTGGACCGGATGCCATCATAAGCTGAAGAAGTTGCTTATCGATGACTTGCTCACTGATTTCGTGAATTTTCGATAGAACCCTTATATTTGAGTTTATGTGTTATGTAAGAAAATTCCCATTCAACCTGAACATGTGGAGGAATCCTGGTCCTTCTCTCATGAACGTTTGGTGGAATACGCTCTGTTTCACTCGAGTTTTGCTGTTTGTCTAGAATTGTTTTTTTCTGAATACTTGCTTAAAAGTCGATAGTGCGAAAGAATAGCCCTCGTTGGGTTTTTATTGATGAGATTCACCGATTTTTCTTTTATTAAAGTCGCATACCTCAATTTTGACCTTACTCCATAAAATATATTTGAAATCAAAATGTTTTGAAAAGGGTAACTCACCCATTTCTCGATCTGAACTGCTACTAAATGTCAGTGCCCACCTAGGTGTGGAGAATTAATGTTTGTACTGATATAGTATGGTATCATTATCATTGAAAAGGCTTTGGAACTCTTCGGTATAATCAGGATCATCACCTGATATCTTTATCATTTATTGAGTGAATCATTCAGTTTCGTTCTCAAGACCGAATATCTCTCAACCTCGACATTGCTCAATAGTTCGCAGTTTTTTTTTCTTTATAAGCTAAAGTGCGAGGTTGCTATAAAACAATTTATTTGTGCATTGCCGTTTCGGCAGTTTCGCGGTCTTCAGGGCCTTGAAAGATCATCTTGTCCACTAACCAGTCGGCCAAGCAATCTCAATAATTTTCGAGTAGCTGCTCCTTCTCAGCTTTAGAGATGAAGTCGCCGAAGCGTCTTGTACAAACTGATTGTGTTATGGCAACATCGTGTTACGGCTCATGAAGAAAAAACTGCGAATTTATTTTGAAATAGTATATAAATTAAAATAGTGATACAACTTCAGAGTGTATAGAAATGTCTAGTATGAAAGAGCAACGAGTCGATTTTAGCAATGGTCGTCTTTGCCAGCTTATTTCATCTGGCGTCTCAGTAGATTCCGTCGATTCGCAGCAGTCTCGTAACACCCTATTGAATTGGGCCGCCGACTTCTCAACTGCGGATATTATCAGGTTCGAAACGCCTTCTATCTTTGTGTTAAGATGTGCTAAGAATTGAGTTTTACCGTACATAGTCGTACCAGCAGTCACGTAGAACATTTCTCAGGACACTATGTGAAGGAGGAGCAAGTGTTGACCTTCCGAATGCCAAAGGCGAAACTCCACTCGTAACGGCGATTCGTCGTGGTAATGAGCAATCGGTACGACAACTTCTCGCGTCTGGTGCAGACCCTACAAGGAAAACGATTAAGGTCTGTCGCGTTTCGGTCGTTTTTATGTGGAATCTCTCGGAGTTTTGGTACATATGAAGAATGTCTCGAGAGAAACTAGTAATTCAGAAGAGCGACTCCAAACCGCGGGCGGCTCCAATTATCAATAAGGAAATCTCGAGGGCTTATTTTGTTTAGCCGACGTTGGGTTGGCGATAGTAAAAGCAATAATAGTAAATGTCTAGCTGACGTTGCAATGTCAAACTTTAGTAATTAATAGATAAATCTATTAGTGGAGTGGCCAGCGCTTTCTTTTTTTTTTTTTCGTGGTGAAGCTTATTTCCCTTCTGCTTAAACGTTTCAAGGTACTCCAAATACTCTTTTCAGGGAGATGATGCGTTCTCTATTGCTACCGAAAAGGGAGGAGCACTTCTTCCACTACTCAGCATGGATAAGTAAGTGCATTTACCAACAAATATCTCGGGTATGAGTCAAGAAAGTCAGAATTTGTTGTAGATCGGGCCAGTTGCATTAACCCAGCAACTCTAGAATGTTCGGAGTTTTAGCTTTATTTCATTTTGTCTTTATAATTCTTCTTTCTTCTCGTTTTTGTTTTCGAAATTTTTTTTACTTATCTAATTTCTAGTCTCTTCAGTTTTTTGGATTTTTCTTTATATTTGGTAGTACCTTTTTTGGCACTTTGTTATCCATCTTCACAGTGTTTTTTTTCATTGTGCGGATTTGCTACTGCTAGGATTCAATCGTTTTTCGTCTTGTTCTTGAGCGTCATAAAATGCTGGCTGAGCGCGTCTCCTTGCAATATCTGACGAGAGCCTGGCTTTGGCGTTTCACAGGGCTATGTTGTTGACCGTCGGAGAGAGTTGAGGGGTGTTGTTCGGCCCCACGCGCGCCGTGACGAACATCACAACCAGTCGGCTATGGCGCCCAGGTTTCGTAGCAATACGTAAAAGTGATAGAAACAACACTGAATTTCTTCAAGAGTTTGCTTTCGATTGTCCAATCTCATCTGAGAGCTTGGAGTAAATCTGTTACAATGTGAGATCAGATGCACTCGAATGTTTTTCAGAATAGTATAATGAAGATTTGTAAATCGTTAGATCATTTCTAGAAATTTAAAAGGTCAATAATAAACATTCTCCGCTAAAGCGCCTTCCTCGTTTAACTGAATTTTTTAAGTTGAACGAAATCATTAGATCACAGTTTTCTCCTTGTGAAGCCAAAACAGGAGGCTTCAACCTTAACAACCTCATCTTCTGCATCTGATAAGAAAATTCTTATATTTTGAACAACACCGGGTTTATTAAATATCTTGCAGAAACTTCTAGAATCTTCGAATTTTTGGCTATGAGATAGAAATCATTTTATCCTATCATGATGAGATTACGGTTTTCTTGAGCTCATAATGTATAATTCTTCCACTTTCCTGCTATTCAAGGCTTATAATTAGAAAACGGGAACATATTAATTGTATTCTCTAATGTATTGCTTATGTTCGCTTTGCCGTTTCTGCGTTTGCTGTTGTGAAATCCTAATTTTCTGTTGCTTCTTGAAAGTTTCCAATTTTCATATATCTAAATTTAGAGAGACACTTTCAGTTTTTGAGATATTCTAATTTGAAGAGACGTATTGGGAAAAATTTTACATGCGCTTAATGTGGTAAGGTAGGGTGTCTCTCTTAATCCGATATATATATAACATATATATATATATATATATATATATATATTTTGAACTCGTGAAATACTCCTACAACAAGAACTTCTCGTCATGCAATGAGCAGCACCTTGAAGTCTTGCGTCAATAAAAATTTATATCAAATACGTTACACGTTTAGTCCATAACTCTTAAACCAGAGAAAGCTCCTTGTTTTGTATCCTTATATTTATTAATATAGACTCGCACGAAGTGTTCGACGAACTCAGTCAGTGGAATCTGTGGATTATGACCGAGCGTCTATCACATCCTGTGAAGTCCTTTCAACTCAACTTTTCAACGATCGGTAGGTTTTTGATATTATTCTACTTTCTTTATAATTTCTTCTTTCAAGTACATCACTCATCAAAATATTTTCTGATAGTCCTTTTCTATTATTAGCAGTTGCTATCTTCAGTACAGAGAGGTATACGGATGGTAAACCAGAAGTGTGGTCGGATCTGCTTTGGCCACAACCAAAGCTAATTAGAATTGACAGTACCAGCAAAGGGTTCGCTTTTCCTAAGGATAACAGGTTTGTTCACCTAGTATATACATGGTATTAGCAGTTGCTGTACATATGTATATGTACATGCATACATGTACACACACTTGTATAAGGATGCATATATATATACGTATATATGCACATGTGTATATGTGTTCACGCATATGGATGAACGTATATGTGTATATGTAACATATACACATGTTTGCGTATATATGCATCACTTGAAAAAAATATTGCGTCCCTATGGATATTTTTGCAGGCTTAAGGTCTACTTTTGCGATGCTTCCAGTGGTTGTCCTCTTCGAATGATGCAGGCGATTCAGATGAGTGCTCCAGTGCTCTCCAGCGTTAATCTGGATTTGGACTATCGTGGGCATAAGGTGTTGTGAGATTATTTTATGACTACATTACCAATTGATCGAATTAACATTAAGTTATGTTTATTCTTTGTAGGAAAAAAACGTAAAAAGTAGAAACTTCTATAAGAAATGCGATTGTCTATAGTTTTATTCAGACAGCGGACCATGATAGTTCTTCCTTGGATGGGAAAATAACTTGTGGTATCTTCACGGATGGTCGTCCGTCAGGAGCATATGTGCTGAATATAGACGGTCGTGGTATAGAAATCGTTGCGAGCGATTATTGTGGTATTCGTTACGCATTCGCCACTTTTGTGCAGATCATACGACTTCGAAAGTAAGGTTCCATGGTTTTTGGTAACTAGTAGCTCTTCTACTTCTTTTTACATTTATCTAGCGAGCCATTAGATAATCGATAGATAGATCGATGATGAGCAAAATGTGTAGGCAGCTGGAAGGAACATCGGTGCTAGGATGAAAAGGCGACAGATAGATTTCCCGATTTTGATCAGTCCTTGAGAGGCGCCATGCATTCTATCTCGTCAAGCTTTATGAGAGATGACGGAATGCATATCTGGTCTTTGCAAGAACTCAAGTAATTTCTTCTATGAGTGAACTATTGCCACAATGTTTAGAGAAAATTTTATCAAGCTAACAATTCGACGCGTTTCACTTTCTTCGCGATGTTTCCGTTCGAGTCAAGTCTTCGTTGATGCACTCCAAAATGTTCTTGTATTGTGAACTTGCTAGCACATTTTTGATGTCATACCTCATTAGTATTTCGAGCCGCTTCCGGCGCACTTCTCAGACTTCGAACTATCTTACGAGAGGTTCATAGTGATCTATGATAGTAGAACATTCAGAGAAATTATTGCTAAATATACAAGAGCATTGATATTACAAATTAGTCGTTACTTTCTGGCCGGCCTAGTATTGCAAATCCAAATGTTCAATGAGTCGCGTGCGGCTCAGTGGTTTGAGGTGCTGGCAACGCACAAGTGGTCAGTAGGTAGTTCGACCTGACGGTCGAGGCTGACCAAGTCTTCCATCTTTCAAGAGTCGCCAAATTGGCACTAGACTTGTCTCAAAAGATAGCGGCACTGAATTGATATATCAGTAGGTTATTGCGAGTCATGGTGAAGGCCACATTTACATTCAGTCATCTCTAGCGATGTTTGATGAAGATGAATGGATGCTGCATCCCTTAGGGATTCATTAACGCCAAGTGCTTCAATCTTTTGAATGCATTTGAATGTTCTCTATCTATATTTACAGATTTGCATCACGTCATACTCTCGGTGATGTTTCATCAAGCATGAACGATACCAATATCAAGCTAAATGGACGGGTGCAATCAACTAACCAGTCTATTATTAACGGTTATTCAGCCGAAGAAATGGGTACTTCAATTCCAGAGTTGCCCGGATTGACGGGAGGTATGTAATCTGCTCCTCCTTATAGCCTTTTTAATCCAACCTAACTGTATTTAGACGGCCTTATCCCATGTATGACTGTGCGCGACAGTCCGGATCTGCCATTTCGCGCAGTTTTCCAGGACTTTTCGGGTTGTCGCGTCCTAAATACGGAGACGGTGCGTTACCTTGGCATTTGTATTTTTGCTCAGTTAAAATTATCTACAGACTATTCCAGCTGCTGCAGCTTGCAACACGTCTTTCGTATTGCAAAGCCAATTTCCTGTTTGTCAATTTTGAAGTGCGTACCACCGATCGGTACCAACTACCATATACAAATCGTGATCTGTTTCATATGATGCAAGTCTGTGAAGAACTTTTCATCACGGTAAATCCCCAATATTTATTCGGTTTTGATTAGTTTCCAGTTGTGTTACGTGGCTTCTTACTGTAATTCGGCTTAGATTAGAGCTCCCATTTTTCCTTCAAGGAAAGAAAGCAGAAAACTAGTCTTCCAAGATGTATCTTCATGGTCATAGGTGCCTTCTGGCGGCCTAGTCGATGGTTTGATCCTCCGCTCAAGTCTCACCAAGCCTTTCATCTCTTCGTGCTCGGTGCAGTGGTGCCAGATTTTTCTGGGAGTATAGCAGCAGTAATTTGATTCATTGATAGGCCACCAAGAGTCTTTGTAATGGCCAGATATACGCCCAATCTCTCAAACGATGCTTGATGAATTCGAATGTATGGTATATCTCTCAGGGATTGGTCAACACTGAGAGCTCTAACCTTTGTCCTTCTACATTTTACTTTTAAAGATTCTGAAATTTCTTTGGTAGAACAGGATTCACTACGGTTGCATTTTAAGTTACTTCAATACTCTACATTTAGCTGGTACCGTCTCTGGATACGCAATCAAATTACATTGAACCCAACGCAGCTCGTGATATCATAGAGCGATTTTTGGACGATTTCCCTCTCAGCAAGACGGCACATTTCGGAGCTAATTTATCTAGCATTCTTATTGCAAATAGAACTGGTGAGGCGTAGATTTATTGAGCAAGCATCGCTCACTAGCATTTCTTTCATACAAAATACTTTCAGTACTTGCTGCGATACAGCGTCGAGTGCCAAAGATCTTTTTGTCGTCGCATGTCGATGAAAAGAATGCGTTCTTGGTTTGTCATTCATTATGACCTGTTTATTTTAGTCTCATTCTTTTTATTATTGACTTAACCGCTGAGATTCCTTCACTTAACTTTTTTTCTTCTGTGATGTGATATTATAACTAGATATCCAGTAATGTTGACCGATATGCAAAACTTTGATCCTCGTCAGATGGGAGTGGAAGTCTCATCACCTTTCCGGGGGCACTTGCTAACCACTGAACCACGGGATCCTGATCTAATAATAATCCTTCTGCGATACAATGTACCGATTTTCTCAGCAATCAACTGTCAGCGGTTTGGCTTAGTGAGCCCTTGGCGCTGAACCGAGTTACGCCAGCACCTTGATTAGCTAAGGCGCCGGTTCAACTCCTATCAAGGTTCAAGGTTTTGTATATCACTGAACACTATTAGGTATTTTATTTCTTCAGTTGTCTTCGGTGCCTTCTTATGTCACGCTATGTGTTGAAGGATGTTATCCGTTTGATGCTGATAGATTGTTGTCGCCAAGAGTTTCTATAGTATTGAAGTTTTCTACGGGTATGTACAACGTGATCTCGCTTATATATCATAGAAGGCGTTTTTATTTGTTTGGAAATGACTGAAACGTTTGCTATTTATAGGTGATAGTGGATATTTATGTGCTGCTCTAGATTCAACTGCGAAAAAAGCATTATTAGCCTCGAGACTGAGCGAAAGATGTAATGTGTTAGGTGAGATTTGGATTGATTCAATCGCATTCTCACATATTTTTCATACTTTAGTAGAATGTTTTCGTATTTTCATTCGTTTCTTATCGCATTTTTCTCGTAAACGACTGAATTTCCAACATCTAGTCACGATAATTCATATGAATTTCTTAGTGTAAGCAAAAATTCACCCTAGACAAGAGTTAAGCTCTCGTTTCACGTTTACCTAGTGTGTCCTGCGATTACCACTGAGGCCAAACGCTATACTACCACTCTTTCTTTGATATGAATCATGGAAGCTATCAGTAACCAGTACCTCATAAGCATATTTATTAGTGCATCCTCTCAGATTGGCCATCATGTTACTATTCTTCACTTTCTGAATTCTATATTGTTCTCTAGTAATACTCTGTTGTTCTCTAGTACTGATGAACTTAACTGATGAAAGAGTATGATCCGAGTAAATGTAACTCTACGGCTCGACGTGCTCAACAATGTGCACGTGGTCGTTCGTTCGATCCAATTTCCCGAGTTCATTAAACTCTTCATCCTTCCGAAGGTGGCGTGTAAAATGATACAAGCTTTTTCCGGGAGCGCCGGAAAGAGTGAGTTCTGGGTTCGAATCCCGGCTGACGCAAACGTTTTTACACAGTACTGCACATATTGGGTATAAGTATAACATCATACCACTGCAAGTGGCAGTCAAAATAGAAAGAATTTAGACTGGTACAAGCTTTGTTTAGTAGGATATAACTTTCAGTTGATACACGATCGCTCACCGCAGAACATTGTATGGCCTAAATTTACATTCGCTCTCCTCTGACGATACTCGATGAAGTGGAAAGCATGGTGCTACCATCAGGAAGTGGTCAACACCGAACTTTTTTTTATCGGCTTGGTCTATAATCCACCAGATTTGTTTTTCATAATGCCCTCATTGCAGTTTTATTGTGCTGTAATTTTGGATGCTGATGATATACTGATATGATATGCTGGTAAGTTTTCAACCTCAGAAGGGGGGTCGAACCCACGTTTTACCCTTGCCATGGGCGCGTGCTACCAGTACACGACCAAGGTCACCGCTCTGTTATCACTCTTTCTTTTACCTACCGTTAACGCTTCACTTATGGTAGCTTCGATGCGTTATTTAGAAGAGAGAGTGGTAACTTTGGTTTATCTCGTGTATAAAACATGTTTCCTTCGCACTGCTTTACTATTTTGTGCAACTTTATTAGGCACCAGAGAGTGCAATATCGCCGTCTTACCCTACCTATGTGAAATTTAGCGGACGGAATCTGTTAATGTAACAAGTTTTTTCTCTTACAATTTTAGGTAATGTTTTATAGGAACAATGGTATGCGATCTCTCAACTGGTTGTGAAGCAATGCCACCCTCATTGTCTTACATATCGTTGTTGTCAGTATTGGGCGTAGCATGGAATGGAACGTGTGATATGAAGAAATTTGCGTTCTTACAACCCGCTATTGCGGCTCATCACATTCTTATGGATGGGTGAGCCATGTCTGCCCTAGAGTGGTCTTCAATGTAGAGCGTCTCCAATGAAAAAAAGTAGCGGAATGGCAGTTTCAGAGATATGACCCCTTTGTTCGAACAAGCAGTTACTCTGGGTCGTGTGGAACATGAACTCACCAAGGTTGCTTGTGGAACGTGGCGTCCTGCATCTGCAAATTCGCCGACATCTGATGGAGGAGAATCGCTGGTGTGCTTTTTAATGGCATATTTTGTATTAATTCAACAAAATTCACCTTTACACGTCTATGCTACGGAAATATAGAATATGGAGTGGTATACAAAAAATTCCACCTTAGGCGGGAGTGGTACCCGTGCTTTACGCATACCGGACGCACACCATCAAATAAAAAATTTAAGTAAGACGAAAGGGTAAAACAATCGGCTTTGATTAATCCTTGAAGGAATTTTATGCAGTCTTCAATCTTTAACTTTGTTTGAAGTGGTGGAGTACATATCATGCCTTCACATTGACTCACGGCGGCCTCACGCTCTATCGAGTCAGTGCTGCTTATCCTATCAGACATGTCTGGTCTCAATGAACTGACCTCAGAGGAATGGAAGATTTGGTGAACCTTGGAGCGCGGATCGAGCCATACCATCGGTCATCAACTCGTCGATCATTGGTTTTGCAGAGCCTTCTACCATTGCGCCAAACCCGCTCTGTATATTAATATATTTACATCTTTAGACAAGTACATGTATATATATATATATATATATATATGTACATTTATTCATGTGTATATGTACATATGTATAGTATTTATGCCTATATATCTGTTAGGCTACGGAGATTGCCCAATTCGCTCCACATTCCCAAGTTCTCATCACATTGATAAATCGTGTATTTCAAATAACCCAGTTCAATTTGCTCTAAACCCCATATCTGCTTACCGAACCGAACCCTTTGAAGGTGTGATGGTGACAGCTATGATAGAATATACTGAAAAGAGCTGTAACAGGGCAGTAACTTCGACAGTATAGTTGTAGTACGCGCTCCCGATGTGCGTAAGACACGGGTACAAGTGCCGCATGAGGGCGAATGTTTAGCATATCTTTGAGTGCTCTTAATTCATCTTTATAACATCATAACAGTACTTCAAAGCAGCAAAAATAAGAATGTCTATTAATAATAATAATAATAATAATAGCAATAATAATAATAATAATAAAGCACTCGAAGGAAAGGTATAATATGAATGTCAAATAGTTAATGGCAGCGTATTTCAGAATAGTAGTTTCGGACAAAGTAAAAAGATGCCAATCTCGGTGTTCGTTGAGATGATCCTCAACCCTGAAGCGCTCAATCTTGAACGTCTTACACCAGTTATTTTCAAGGTTTTCTTGTTTTGTCATATAGTGGTTTTATACAGTGTAGTTAGGATGGCATTTTTTTCTATTTAGAAAGCTAGAATCGAATTACGTCGCAGTTTGATGGCTCTTGATGCTGCTCGGAAGACTCTTCCATATAATTTTGAACTGGCTTTAGTACTTGCTGAAATCAAATTGGTCACGGAGTTAATGGTTCTAACTAGCAGGTATGATTATGATGTTTTGCTGGAGTTTATTCTGCCTTTATGGTTGTTGCTCTATGTGAGCCAAAAAGCGCATTATTTAGGTTAGGGCAGGCTCTATGTATACACGGAATGAAACCCGTTCAAGCAAAAGGTCGTGAGGAAGGTTTTCATTATTCGACTGGACGCGTAGGTGTCGGTCATCTACCACTAACTGTGCGAACTGACTTCGCAAATAGGTTGGTTCCTACATATTCAGTAGACTTAAAGTGAATTCGTAACTATATATGAGTGAAAGATGTACTCATTTTGAGTAATGTTGAGTGATACAGAACACTTTGAACGTCAGATGGTAATCGATCCCGCATCTCATTCTTTCCGAGTGCGCACGCTAATCAGTTACACTACCGAAACTTCTGTTCTGCTACCACTGTTTTTGCGACGCAAGATTTCGGTTTCAGCAATCGGCCATTGACGGTGTGGCCTGCTAACCACATATGGGCAATAAATAATTTGCGTTAATTAAATTTGACTACAGATGCCTTATATTGTCATTATAACTGGGTCCAGTACCGGTATGTACCCACCAGGTCAAACTTTTAACGGCTGGTTGCAGACAGATCGATTATTTGTATCGCAGAAAAAGTGATAGCAGAGCAGGAGCAGAACCGAGGTATTGCATTAGATTAGCACGCGCCCCGGAGAGGAGTGAGAGGCGGATTTCTCGTCTGAGTTCCACAGTTTTGCATATTACGCAACATTATTGGATGCAAGAATATAACAACAGAGCACCGCTAAAGGAGCGGTCAAATTGAGAGTTCTTATTAATCTGCCCATAGTTTATAGTTTACTTGAAATCCGATCACAATTCCAACATGTTTGGTTGTCACGGTCGATTCCAAGCACGCTTCCGAACGCTCTAAAAATGTTTGATAATCTCTTTCGGTAGGTCAAGTCTGACATTTACATTTCTAAAGCACCATTAAAAATTATAATAATTGTTTTAGGGCTTTGCTTCCACCAGATTTGCAGGAAGTAGGCAGACAACTACTGTGATGTGCTTCGACAGTGATAACTTCAGTGCATTCTATCTGTGATGAACGGACGTTTTGATGCATATACGATGTTTTACATGTCTCCTCAATATGTTGGGTTCTGTGTGTTTACGGAAACCTATGTAGCCATCTTATATAATAGCTACCGGTAATTTCTAGATAACTAGAGGTTCTGAAGAGTTTAGAACTTAACTAAACTTGTAGAACAGGCCTTACTCTAATGCTTTATATATTGTTTGGATTTGAAAATCACAAAGAAATTCAAGGCAGATTTTAATTTCTAGGGTTTTCTGCTTGATTTCCTGTCATATCAATTCGGGGAGGGGCACCGCTGCATAATATTCTGTAGTGTCTCGGCTGTTCATTTTCTTTGGTATTCGAAAAACAATTTTCGACGTCGAAAAGCGAAAATAGAGATACGTTCCATGGGCTGCTGAGAGTCAGAACTTTTTCATTGTAGGTTAGGAGAACATGCGGATTGTTGGCAAAAATCCATAGATTCTAAGTTTTTGTTTCAGTTAATAGAGCCTTTGGAATATATTAGTGTAGGCTGAGAGCAACTCTCATTTTTGAGCCGTACGGACTGAAATCATCGATATACGTTGTCAGTTGTGTGTCTAGTAGATTGATAGAGTGGTCCTATATATCTAAATAATTGATGCGGCCCGGAAACAGTGCATGTTTTTAATACTAAACCAACAGGTCTATGCCTATATTGGACTTTATCAATTAAAATGACAATTGGTAGAGGCTGCAGGCTTTTTCCTACCTTCCCGAGTAAGTTCCCGATCTTTCTCTTGAGAACTTAATCGTTTTCATGCCAACAAGACACGTTTTTCGAGTACGAAAATAGTTGGTCATCAATGGTTGTTGCTGTCTCTAATCCATTGGGGATTTTGGAAACTCAGTATTCTCTCTAACTCTATGAAATTTTCACTTCATATTCCGAATAGTTAGAAAATTGAGATTAAATCTTCCAAAGGTCGTAAACTTAGTCAATCCTTTCGTTACGGTATGTTGCGGGAACGATGTCTGCCCACTCTGTTCGGACGCCTTACGATCATTGGTGCGATACCGAGTAAATATCTGGTAATTATGAATTTAGGTTTTAGAGGGGCCTTATCATCAGAGACGCAATGCTTGTGAAGATGATGTATCATTACACGATATTATTGGAGAGCGTCGGGCCACCACTTGTTCTTCATAACCCTTCTGAATCGCCCGTTAGCCAGCCGAAAACGTCCGGCGTAGCGAAAGGGTTAATAATGTGCGACGAAGTCTGTTCTATGAATGTGGGGAGTTTCGAATTCTTTGAGCCCTTTAGTAGTCAGAAATTAGTGGCTATCCGTTGGAAAAAATCCGTACGATCGCGAATGTGTTGAGGAAAAATTCTGTAGTCGTACCATTGCCGTGTAATGAGTTACATTAATATAGTCATTAGATGTATGCTTTTCGGGGCCTTAGAGGTTACATCGTTTTATGCTAATTTATTTTACTTTCCTGCAGTGCCTCGTGGATTCGTTTCAATTCCGTATACTGTTGTAATCTATTCCTTGAAATGTGTGATATGTCTCATCGGGCTGGGAAGGTCGCTAGAAATAATAAATTATTTATTGATGCTGCTAAAGGAAATCAAGCACGACTTTTATTGTCAGCCTTATTTTACATCCATCGGCGAAATGCCAATTTAATGCATTTTCCTCTGTTGCTTAAGTTTTAATGCAAAATGTGAACTGAAAAATCATTTTCTCAAGTTCAAAAACAGTCATCTTAACAAAAGAGGCGGGGTAACCCAAAGGTTAGTGATGCGGTGTATCAGGAACAAAAGTGATAAGCAATGTGCTATTGCGATCCACTACATCAGCACTCTCTTACAATTAATCAACATGAGAACGCCTTGATTCAACTACCTCCGGGATTGTAAATGAAATTGACTCGGAAAGCATCCTAACGTTCACACAAAGGGAAGATGGAATCCTTAAGCAGCAGCTGGAGCAACAGCACGTGAAATGTTCGTAGAACTCTGTGGAAAATGAATGCGAGGAAACGAATGAAATACAAGGAGTGCTGGGATCGACACAGTAAATTGTGATAACGGGACCTGTCTTGTACTAATGCAAATGTGGAAGTGATGTACTGTAAAGGTCACAAGACATCGGCGTAGTATGGGTTCAAGGAAGTGCTTATGAATGCCCATGAAGCGTTTGTTCGTAAGGTTTCACTGAGGCGAAGTCGATTCTGAAGATGAGAACGGTCATTGTAGATATATATGTGCACTTGACGACGATAGCTTTAAGGTGGGAGCTGAAGCTCAGTTTACGAATTCCAAGTGTTCCGAAGCATCGAAAAAGCGGAAAACCTTGACAAATGGACTACGGTGAATTGAACGACACTCAAGAAAGTCATCGTTGTGAGATTTCATCGGCAGTCTTTACAACTGGGTTTTCGGTCGTATTGTGATGGACGACAAAATAGCGGATGATCTTTGACAACCGATAACAACGAAGGTTATTTTGAACGTTGGATGGTCTGCCAATAGTCTGAGTCATCACAGTTCTCTAAATCTGAGGAACGATTACGGCGAAAATTTTAGTTCAGATAATTGACATAATGCATCAGAAACTCCAACGGTTAGGAGACGGATTGGATAATAGGAGACTAAACCTGCGTAAGGCTTGCGGAGCTCAGATATCCGGAATTTGTGTCATCTTTGTGACCCAGAAGAATACGCCGATAACGATACACAGATGAGCCGGTCATATATCAAGAAGATCAGATAACAGCTGAACAAAACGAACCATGGACTGGACTTTACGTGGTTACACCCGACCCCGAGGACGACCACGTTGGGCGGACGTTTATGTAAGAAGAATTGATCAGCTATGCCCGCAGCTGCCGATATTTTACAGATCACGGTACGAAAATTGCGGTAGCCCCCCCCCCCCTCCCCCCCCATGCTCGAATCATACCACAACCATGGACGACGATCGTGAGAGGAAAAGATAATTGGAAAATCTGCTAGAGTTCGCACAGTTCGTGAAGACAGATCGTCCAAGTTCCAAGTATTCACACCTGTATAATATCGCTGGGCTTCACATAGCCCTACCAACGCTGAAGGATTTGAACGAGCCTGGGAGTTTGAGGCGTAATCTTAGTCGCCAGACCTCTCCTCTATCGAACAGCACTTTTTCAAGAGTGTGAAAAACTACTCATATGAAGAGTGCTTCCCGAACTATGCTAAGATCGAAACTACCCGTGATAACTTCATCGTCTTCAGAACATGAGAAATTCGGGGCAATGGGAATAGATATATCTGTTTCTCGTTGACAAAAATAGGCATATTGAAGTGGCTTTCATTTCGGTTAGTAGAGATTGTTCTAAGGTGGGATGTGCGATTCTGGAAATACGGCTAAAATCCTGTATGAATTTCTAGACAATCTCTACATTCCGCTCTTCATCGTTCTTGTGCTGCAGATGTCATTTGATCAAGTAATGGAACAATTGCACATCGCCATTCAAGGCGTGAACAGGTAAAGTTTCTATTCCACAGTCAATTAAAGATTTTTTGTAAACAAAATAAACTTCAATAGCCTTGCTTAACAGCCTCTAGTAAGCCAAGGTCGTAATATAAAAGGTGTTTCATAAGGAGGGGAAGGAGGAGAAGGAGAAGGAGGGGATATTTCAGTACAGTTTTATCTCATTTGCCAAAGGCAAGCGAAATCTCTTGATTTGAATATTTTGTTTCTGGAAACGTAGCATGATATTGTTTCCTCACTGACAGCTAACCGCCACACTCTCCTCAGAACTCTTGGTTTGTGTTTTATCTATAGATTAACATTTTGGGTACGACAGGCCTACGACGTTAGCCCCGCCTCGCCGCGCGCGGCGGGTAGTCCAAATGACCGAATTTTGCATAGAGGAAGATGCAGTCAGTTAGGCTGATTCTGTGCTTTGGTTCCGCTGTTAGCCCATAAACATACTGGTCTTAAAAAGTAGTGATTTGTGAGACAACTAAGCCTTTTTTTTGCATTGTCACGTCTATAGAAAAACCTTCAATACTGCTCCACGTCAAAAAATAGCACAAAAAGGCAATAATGAAGCGTCGTGGGAGGAGATAGAACCAAAATTCTACCTTCCGATTGACCGGCATCATTAACCACTTGGCACTACGAACTGCTCGCCTTCGCGCTCAGCTGCGGTCGAGGCTAGCACCGTGGGCTTGTTGTACCTAAAGTGTTAACCACAAAGAGAGGCATTAAATGTCTGTAACTTGGCATAGGATTGATAAAAAAGGCATATGGCTGGGAAGTTCTAACTAATATTGGTTGAGAATTGACCTGTTTAGGTATAATCCTGAAAATGTCAATGAATTGGCGAAATGTGTGCAGTTAATGGCGTCAGAGAATAGATATGATCGCGATATTGTCCTCACTATACTCAAACTGTATCAACTCAATCCGGACAAGTTAGTTTATGAGATATTTTTGATTTTTTAGTGGTTTATAATTTGTACTTTTAGATGGAAGAGAGCTACTCAGTACTCACAGGGTATGGTAGACCCTGTTTTGTTCTTTTACAAGCTCACCGAGTCTTTCATCCCTTTAGGGTTGGCAAAGTGTATCATCTTTGTCTGGGGGGATTGAAGCATTGCCTCTACAGATGATAGACTCATGAAAGCAATTTATTGTATGGGTCAGCTATCTATCCTCTCGTATTCACAATGATTTATAAAATCGGATTCATTAAGCACGCAAAAGCTGATTATCGCCAAACCCTTATTCTTTCCATCTTTTTATATCCAAAGCAAAGTGAAATGTTAGCTGATGATAAGATCCGTGCCTTTTCCTTAGCTCTGTCGGCTGCGACGCCATTTCTGGTGCAGAAATGTTTGCTCTGCTGTTAGCACTTGTGGACATAATTCGTTTGCGCGGCGTTACAGTCGCTTTGTCATGGCAAGTGTCTGAATATTCGACTGGAACAAAGAGTGTTAGCAGAGCGGTGGACTCGGTGGTATAGTGTTAACACACGCATCCGATATGGGTGGAATGCGGGTTCAACTTTCACTTGAGGTCCATGGTTCCGCAGACCATTAAATATCTTAAATATATGAAGACTAAACCGCAATCTTGTGATAGAGCCCAATTTCACGTTTATTGAAAGGCTGATGTTGAATTAGCAACTTACTAGCGTCACCCTCGTCATTTTCTTTGAGAACTAGTGAAGAGAGTTCGAAAATTGAGCGGCCTAAATGTGTGCATTACAAGGTCCAAATTAAATGAAATAGATGCAAAGGCAGTTTCATAAAGAACACGAGTGGAACGATATGAGTGTTTTCTAGGTTGTGTTTATGGCCTAGGTCCAAAATAAGGTCTTATTTACTGCCCGTCCTCACTCATAGTACGATTCCCAGCACGGGGAGTATGGAAAAGGCCCAAAAAGAGCCTCGATGACTGGGAGCAGATGATGTTGCTATCAAACGACCAACGAGACCATGTCTTCGCACTTACTCGCTTATTTGTACACAGCTTCTTCAGTGCTAACTCGTTGAGCACGAGTTGGCTTCTGAAGTATCACTGGGTCACAAAATCAAGTCGTACTATGTAGTTGAACCTATTTGGATACTTGGATGCTTAAACGGCCCGTTCTCATTGATAGTTCGAGCTCCAGCACTGGAGACTGTGCTAGTTTAGCTGTTTTGTTCCATGGTGTCCCGAGGTAAGCCAAGCCGGGGCCTCAGATCGTCAACATATTAGAGAAGTCGCCGGCTCTTGTGGATCAAAGGGAAAAACCACCTTGCGACCAGTAGTAGCTGCCAAGACGGGGATCATTCCCAGTACGGTTTACTCCTAGCTGGGCTTTCCGAGTGGAAACGTCAGACTTCTTAACTCGAATGATTCTGCTAGTTGGGGGGGGGGGGGGGGAATGAACCCTCCGCTCTGTTGCGCATTCCGGCACACACATCTCCCAGCCACGATGAGGTAATAATTCATTCGGAAGGTAGCTGAACTATTTAGGATGCAAACTTCAGTATCTCAGCGTGGATAATTAGAATTCTGCTTTTTGATATGTCACTAAAAACCTCCTGCTAGTTTTAGTACAGACAGATTTATTTTGAAGTCTTTCGCGTCTCAGATATGCTTCATTTGATGTTGGATAGGTTTAGAAAGCAGTGCAATAAGTCAAAGGTAAACTAATGAAAACTTATTCCAAATGAAGAAATTGATGCATCAATTTTACAGCAAGCTGACATCCTGCGGATGAACTTTCGTTGAAAAATCAAGCGCACTTATATCACTTGTTTGCTCGAAAAAAGGACCTTTGTGAAAGACGTGGTTTTCACTGCTTTAGCGTTTTTTCCAGATTTGACGAAGGAATCGTTCGGCTAGTTCTCTTGAAAACGTTGATGGTGCTTCCGAGAAGCGACTTTGCTCTTGCTAAATGTCTGATTGATTCGAATCGTTTAGGATCACAAGTGAGTGTTTTCTTCAAATAGAAGACCGAAGCTTTATGTTACCTGACAGTCAACGTCAGTATTGCTTTCCTAGACGTTCTTGGTCTTCAACAACATTGTATGCTACTGTGTTTGTGGTCCGGACTATTCTGTTTTCTTTTTGGTGGTGCCTCATGTTCATACCTAACTTTTTTACTGTGCGCGTCCTAGTACTTCTTACATTCAATTCATTTTTTCGTCCTCTTCTCAATCGTCGCAGAATACTGGTTGAGGGCGTTTCCTTGCAATTTCGGGGATAGCTTGACTGTGGCATTCCATAGGGCGTTCGTTATTGACCGCCAGAGAGTGCTGGGGGTTGGGGTTCGGCCCCACGCGCACCGCGACAAGCATCACAACCACTCGGCCACTCGCTGTTTCCATGCCGAACAATTGAAATAAAAATAGACTATAACAATTTTGTCTAATTTCTGCTCATTAGATTTTGGAAATAATGTCTTTGAAATGGCTGGAATATGTTGAGTTTCACGCGTGGAACGCTGCTTTTCCATTCAGTGAAAGTCGTACGTTTTCTGATTGCGTCATGAGCTGTATAGATGAGTAATGATAGTGTTGAGAGCAAGTGATACTCGTTATCAGAAAATCATGTGCCAGTTCGACCCCCTCCTCCACGGCGTCTTGCAATCACCTGAAAGCGTCATAGACTGGCTCGGCTTCTGAGATTTGCGCAACCAGTGTTATATTCGACTTTCGAAAAAGACGAAACTCTCAAGCAAGTGTCAAGGAAGCGTGCGTAATGTTTGAAGCTTTGAAAGTACTGGGAGCCGCACAATAAAATTTGTTAACGGGTTGTATAAAATTAGAGCTATAAAGTAGATGCTGGCTGCGAGCATAAGAATCATAAAGTTGGTAGGGCACCAGGCGGGAGTATTGATTCTACTTGTTTGAATTCGTATAGGGAAAGAAGCATAGGCCTTTGGTTCTCCATTGCTATATTCATAAGTATAAGCACGTGCAGTGGCTAGAAACCTGCGCTGCACAAGTGGTCGATGGTTCGATCCCGCGCTCAAAGCTCACCAAGCCTTCTATTCCTGCGTGGTTGGTAAATTGGTACCACATTTGTCTAGGAGGATAGAAGCAGTGACTTGAAGTATTGTTAGGCCACCATGAGTTATGGTAAAGGCCAGATATGCATTCATTCACATAATGTTTGATGAAGTCGATTACATGGCGCATTCTTTTGCGTTTGATCGACGCCGAGAGCTTTATCCTTTCAAATTTTATCCACAAATACCCTGAGACATACGCAATATTATAGAAATTTACATTATACCAGTATCAGTTAACAATGTCGTTTGTCATGACATGTCCACGTGCTTAGGAGCTGCAAAGGGTATTGGATCTTGGGACTGTGCTGGAAGCGTGTGACTTCGCCGTTTTCTGGTCACTTATTAAAGGAGAATACAAGGTTGCGACTGACTTTTGTGATCCTGTTTATTAATCGTCCTCAGATTCTTGTTCTAGCCAAGTACTGATGCTACTGAGCCGTTTAAAGTTCCACAAGAAGTCCCGCGGATGATTAAAGCCGTGGTTGGTTTCGAAGAGGCTGTTCGAGCTTGTAAGTTTACATATGAGCTCTATCAAGAAGCGCCGAATTACAGCTTTATCGTAGCTTTTTTTTTCGCAATTTTATTTTTCAGATGCCTGTCGAGTTATTAGCGTAACGTTCCAAAACATCGAGAAATCAACTCTAAGTCGGTTGCTTGGCGGTGCTACTGGTCAGTGAACGTAAACTTCTGGAAACATACGTGCACTTAGTCTAGGTGGATGTTGAAGTATTTCATCGTTTAGACAAGCAAGTTGCTGAGTACGCGAAAAGATTTGGATGGGAAGAAAGACCTGATGGTGTATATTTTATCGCGAATCACGAGGCAACCATTCGTACAAGGAACATCGATGAAAAGCTGCAATTCTCCAGTGAGTCTTTTTCTCGCTGTCATTGTTTGAGCCGTCATACTAATACCAGTAGCTAGACTTGGTTTTTGATTGATTAGTTCAAGGCATATGTATATATATATATATATATATATATATATGCATATGCATATGTGTCTACATATACATATGTACACAGATATGTAACGTATATGTGACGTAACGTGTATATATATATATATATATATATATATATTTATTTAAATCTATATATGATTATAAACGAAGACATGTATGTATGTATGTACATATATATGTAAACATGTATATGTACATATAAATTCACATATATATATGTACATGCGTACATATTATGCACACGTATATGTATATGTATATATAGCATATATAACTACATATGCACTGTCCTGTTATCGGACAGTTATTTTTGAGGTAACCTCTTTTCTTAACAGAGACTCCGGCTAGACTATCAGTATTCATTCGTAAGCCTAAGCCTCGAATAATTCAAAATGTACTTGTTTTTAAGAAGGCCTTACAGTACTGTAGCACTTGGAATAAAATTATGTTTTACACTCGTCGCGCATTATCGCGCTTAAATTTCGCAGGTCAGAGCTCTTCTGCTGAACTATTAATGATGATTGGATAGCGTAAATCCGGGAGATTTGAGAGTGTATTTGTTTCTTGAGAAGGCCTTTTTATTGCGCTGTAGCAGGGAGAATAAAACTGTGTCTCACAAGCGTCGCACGTTATTGCGCTTATTCTCAATATTTATTTGAAATTCTTACTCCATTTCTAAGATATCTATAGGTTTTTTGTATCAAAATTGTAGAACCAGCTCTCGTCTATCGTTCTGTGGGCTGCGGCTTCTCATTTCTTTTTACAATGCCAAATAAACGCGTTTCTAAACCTAAGCTTTGCATGGATTGTTAGAATCATCATGCACAAGATCCATGAGTATGTGGAGGATATCATGGATTGTTAGAATCATGCATTATGATTAGAGTCTTTCTCAAAACGAAGAAAAAACCATCAATTAGGCAAAAAATACCTCACCACATCTAAATAGTGCTGTTCGATCGATCGATCGATCGCATTGGGGATCCACAGCCACTCACACACCATAGCCGACAAGCAATGCGCACATGTTTGAGTTTCAATCTTATTTTCCTTGCAACAGTGCTATAAAACGGTCTTTTCAGAAACCAAGCTTAGCGTTTGAGTCGGCAAAATTTACGGTATCGAATGATCGGTGATAGTCTAAGGCAAAAGCCCTGTCTTACAAGAAATGCGCGTGTACGTAAAACAAATCTATATTCGCTGCTACAGAAGTCTTCGAGAATAAGGCTATCGAATCATTATCATTAGACTTTGGGAAGAATTTCGTCCTGCGAGATAAAAGAGCGATAATGCGCGACGCGTGTGGAGATAATCTCACTTTTAATTCTACATCGCTGTAAGGCTTTTTCGAGAAATAAGTACATTCTCAAATTTTCCGAAATTTGACTTTTCGAATGTTTACTGAAAGTTCAATGGAAAGTCTTTATTCGAGCGAAAACTTCTTTGTAAATCACTGCGCGACAACGGAAAATTAAATATACGTATATACATGTAATACACAAATATTTGTAGTACATATGCATATATATGTATGTATGTGCATATACGTGCGAATGTATACGCATCATACATATAAATTAAAACATATGTATCTATTATGCATGTATATATATATATATATATATATATATATATATATATATACATGTATATAGATGTTTATGTGCATATACTGTCTGATCATACATATATCCAATAGCTGTCAGCGTGACTAAGTTCAATGTCGATATCGACTACCAGGCCAAATTGTGCTATCAGAATGATGCGTTGTAGCGTAAAAAGAGTAGTGATAAAACAAGCATCAGTAGTGAAATTGGTTGAGCTCGCACCACTGGCAAAAATGAAATGCAGGTTCGGGTCCTGCCTGACGTCAAAGTTTTGCACACAATCAGCATAAGCATATATACATTATATATACATATATATATATATATATATATATATATGGGCGGCGCCGTGACCGAGTGGTTGTGATGCTCGTCGCGGCGGGCGTGGAGCCGAGCTTCACTCCCCAACACTCTTCGGCAGTCAACAAGAGCGCCATGTGGAACACCACGGCCAATCTATTCCCGAGATTACAAGGAGATATGGTCGACCAGTAGTCTACGTCATTCAAGAAGAAGACGAAAAAGCAGTTGGATGTTACAACAACGGAAAAGTACGGAGCTCTACGTATATCATCGCAATTTTTATTATACTGAGTTCCGCACATTGAAAATTATGATGAAGGGTAGTGAAAAGAAATAAAAGAAATATATACGTCTATTTATATATATATATATGCATGTATATATACACGCATATATATATATATATATATAAAAGCTAAAAGGATAAAGCTCTCGGCGTTAATCAATCCCTGAGGGATGCGCCATGCATTCGACTTCAATTTTTAACTTCGTTTGAGGTGATTGAATGCATATCTGGCCTTTACAATGACTCGCAGTGGCCTCCCGCTGAACCGAGTCAGTGCTGCTTATCCTCCCTAGACAAGTCTGAGACCTGCCTGGTACCATTTTACCGACCCCTGAGGGATGGATGGCTTGGTGAGCCATGAGCGTGAGATCGAACCAGTGATCTCGTGTGCGACGCAGGGCACCTCTAACCACTGCGCCACATGCGCTCCTATATATATATATATATATATATATATTATGCGTATTCATATATATGTAAACATGTACGTGCATGTATATGCATATGTATACATATATATATATATATACATCTGTATTTATGTATGTATGTATGTATATATAGATTTATATAATATCGCGGTAGTTAGTGATGCAACGTAGCAGGAAAAAAGTGATAAGCAAGACCGTCGATTCGTACCCTCTTCTAGCTTTTTCTTAAAACAAATCATTGAGCATTTTTGTGAACGCCTGAGCTCAACTGTCTCTAAGATAACGGGTAGGATCGTTTCAACCACCATTCTACGACATTTCTGAAGATGACGCAATACCTGAGCTGCAGTCAAGGCAACACGTGGAATGTTTGGAAACCTTTGTGGGTGGCGAATGAAAATTGAACCGAGTACAATAAGTACTGAGGCTCACACAGTGAATTGTATTAAGGATTAGTCTAGAATAAATAAATGATCCATCTCCTATTTTTTTCATATCGCTGCGACTAGAATACAGCTACAGGTTGCTTGGAGGTGAGCAATATCCTGGGCTTCAAGTGTTTCGAACCCGTGGTTAGCTTTTTCGCGGTTCACATGAAAATTTCACACCTCTCTCTTGCTTTGCTTTCCTTTTAGTCATGTTCTCACTCTGCCACTGCCAATGTTAATCACCGTCAACAGAATAATTTTGGGAGCACAAATCGGCATTGAACTAGTCAGTCTAAAGCTGCTGTGGAAATTACAATGTCATTTTATTTTCTATCTATCCATACTTTGTACAAAGGTATAATCGAAGATACAGCTTCAAAAAGAGTAATTGCAAGTGCGAAGCCCGCCTCAAGTCCCTAGTTTTGCTTGTGTTTCACCATCCTTGTGGTTTCAATATATACTTTTTGTTAAAAGGAGACTTTCTCAGAACTTGTAGTTTTTAGTGGTGTTCAGTACAAGAATATGAAGTTTTCCAGATGTTGCCGATATACTACGAAACATGCCGGGAATCCCTGTTGTGGAAGAGTGAATCAAAAGCTGTTGTTGATCCTTGTTGTTTTTCTCTTTGTTTCATTGATATTATCAAAATTTTTGGAATACACGCTGTTTTTTCTATATATATTGAAATTTAATTATAGATTGAAGAATAAGGTGTCTGGCATTGATCAATTCATTGAGTACACATCACACATTTGTTTTCTCTCAGTATGGGATACGTGTTTGAGTGCGTATGTGGCTAATGCCATGCCTTAAGTTGGACAGCTTACCGATCCGTCAAGTCAGTGATTATGTCCCATCAGACTAAGTGTCGTACTCGTTTACACACCACGAATATAGATGTAGATATATTGGTTAACCTCAGATTGTTTACCGCCTCATCGTGGCTGGGAGGTATTCTTGAATGTCGGATGCGAAGTACAATGGGGGGATTCAACCCCGCCAGGACTACCCAACCTGAGAAGAAGTGCGTTTCTACTCGAAAAGCCCAGCTAAGAGTAAACCGTACCAAGAATAACCACCTTCTGGGTAGCTATTAGTCCCAACGTGGTAATCTCTCTCTCTCTAATCCTGGAGGGCCGCCGACTGCTCTAATGTGGTGAGTACCCGAGAAGCCCTCAGCTAGGCTTACCTCGGAACTCCAAGGAACAAAGCAGCTAAGCCAGCACGTCTTCCCTGTGTTGGAGCTCGCACTATCAATAAAGATGGGCCGGCCATATGTCCAGGTACGTAAATTGGTTGAAGGACTGGTGTTTCGAAAAAAGAATCGCAGAGTTTTGGATTTGTTAGTGCGTTGGTTACCTTCCTTGAGCGACGTGAAATCTGTGAGCGCTTTGTATAAGTTACTATATATAATCATAGTTCTCTTACAAGAAATTCGCTGCCGGCATGAGGAAGTATTTTGCAACTAATGCTGTGCCTATCTCGGTTTTCTTCATACCCACACAATTTGTGTGATAAAAATCCATTGTCTAAGGATTCATCCTAGATGTTCTTATGCCCGATGACCGCCGAATACGCTGCACTAGACTGTGAATATTCCAACTTTTGCTTGACCTTACTTATTCTTTGTCGTGGTACACCATGAGTGAATTACTGCCACAAAAACCCTGAGATCCGTTGACAGCCAAGATGCCAGGTGGGTTTGTGTGATGTTCAGAATGAATTTTTTCCAATTACAGAGGATACAGCATGAGATTTTCATCATGTTCACAGTGTAGATGTGCTTATTTTCTTTCTATTCCATCCCATTTCTGAGTTCATTTGATTTACCTCTATTCTAATATCCACTGAATCATGCTGAGGCGAGGTTATGTGTTTATTCTGCAAAGTATAATTGTTACATTAAAGATCCGTAAAGTGACTACTTTTTTGAGAGATATTTGACTTCGATTTTCTCCTTTCTCTCGGAATTTTTAGGGAAATACTTTGCATTCTTTCCAGGATTCAAAAAACCAGCATTCTCAGTTTATTTATATTCGATTGTTTCTCAACATCTCGCTCAAGAATATTACATCACGACAGCATATTTCTAACCCTTTTATGAGGTCTGTTATGGCACTTCTGTAGTGCATTCCACGTGTTTCGCCCTTTCAGCCTCTTCAAATGCACAGCGCTTTTCGTCTGAGGCAATTTTTTTCGGAGGAGAACTCCCATCCCTCAGCCTTACATAACGGATTCGTTGACGAACATGTTCTATTGCCGCGAGTAAAGTCAAGATTCTTCACCCCACGTTAGAAATAATATATCATTGCATGCCCAGTGACATGATCACCGGACATTGCAGAGATTAACAGTCAATTGCTAAAGGCTTAGAAGAAAGACACTGTGCACCTGACGAGGCTGATAAGCCGAAACACGAGTACTGCACTGTTTATGTGCCATAACAGACCTCATAAAAGGCTTTAAGATTGCTGACAGTTTCAATCTAGTTGAGAAACTCTGATCACGCTGCTGAAAATTCAAGAGTCGATTGTTTTTTGAAAAACACATTCATTTATTCAGCCTTAATTTTAACTATGTGATCAAGGTCCTACTAAGTTGATTAACATCGGTGATCGATTGGTGGTATGAAATCTGGAGATTGACAAGCTGTTGCCACATTGTATTCGGAGATGGACTTTGATGTCAGATAAATGTGAATTCACCTAATCCCTTATAGGATTGTACCCCTTTCCCCCTTCCCTTTTCTCTTTTTCCAGAAGGGATGAATGAAATATTACGACAATTTATTTTAGTCTTGCCGTTTCCCACCTGCTATGGCAAGCCTTCATCTCGTGCAGCAACGTGTTTCCTTTTTTTTCTTGGCTTGTATCGTTTTGGCAATAGCGCCAGGTTTTTTGCAGTGCCCAACCTTTGAGCAGTACTCCAGATAGCGGCATACTTCTTCCCATTGCGGTCTGATGCTGGCCTGTAAACCAGACAAGTAGACAGTGAAAGGTTTTCAAAAACTGGCTCCTAAGTTCAGCAAGAATAAGCAGAATTTTCTATTCTGACTGAGTTTACTCCACATTTTTGTGAAAATTTCCATGTTATTAACCTTTCGCTGTTCTCGCCTTCTTAAGAGTCCTATCAACTCAAGCTGATTCTCTACATCCAAGCTTTACTCTGATGTGGATTCTATTGCTCGGATCCTGTGGAATCAGTGAAGTATCCCTCAAATTAAGTGACTTAGTTCGGCGCGCTGTATCTATATAGAACACGGTTGTTGACTGGCTCCCGAGTGATAATGATTTCGTTTCATGAAAACAATCCATCCTGCAGCAGTCGATAGCATATCAGATACACATAACGAAGTAATGTTATTGGAAGGCGATTTTGATTCAAATTCGTTGAAAATGATCAATAATTTTCCGATGTTGAGCTTAGTTACGATTTCGTAACAATCTCGTGTAAGTCCAGTAATCTGCGAAAGAAAACTTACTCTGAAGAAATTGCTATTCTATGCAATTACAGCATTGTAACGTGAATCATAACACTGAGAGTACACCACACGCTTGTACTTTAAGCGAAAGCAGTCTTCACGATAGGTAACGAGAAAACACTTGATCAGCTGGTGCTATTGTCGGTGATTCTAGTATCATGACCAACAAATTCTACCCTATCACAACTGTCATCAATGCTAGAAGTGGTTTATTTTAAAAAGGGCTTCTAAAACGTTTATGCTTTTGTAAGAAACAATTTGAAACTGGTGCAGGATTCAGAAGATAAAGGTTTCACGATCAAAAAAATTTTGAACACTACTCATTATACGATGGAGGGGCTAGTTACCTGCGCAAAGTAGATAGGACAACAACTAATTGTGAAAACTTAGGTAGACGCCAAAAATTCTTGGATTTCGGCTTCTATATCACACCCCCTCCCCCCATGGAGAGGTCGGTTCATTTTCTAGCACTGCTTCTGATTTCGGTCCAGCACCATCCCCGAATCAACTTGTAGGAAGCGCGGCCGAGGATCCGTCGCCGAAACCCATCCTTTGAAATGACATCATGAAGACCTGAAGAAGCCATTGCAAGGTTACATCAGGAAACCACGAATTATGATAAGCACAACCAGTAATATACCATTTGGAATATGTTCTGGGGTCCGCACAACTAGTGAAGACGGATCGCCTAAGTATCTAAGTTAGTATCAAAGAAAACTTAGGAACTTATAGATTAGACGTTGATAAATGAATAGTCGACCTCATTCGCTATGCAAGAGTTTTTCATAGGAGGTTAGCAGTCATTTGAAGGTTAAATTTCTGGTTAGAACAGTACATAGCCGGTTTTCAAAAAAAGCCTTTTCATAATCCTATATCATTTAAAATAAAATTATGTTCCGCATTCTCCTCGCATTAATTTTCTCCCGGGTATCATCCGCGTGGAGCACGAAAGCACACGAACGCGTCGAGAAAATCTCGTAGTATCTCAGTCAATCGCTTTATATGGAGTTTCTTCCAAATTGATGAAATTCCCAATTGAAGACAAGTTACACCCTACGGGTCTAACGCATCAGAGCATCGTTCAATCGCTCCGCCTCAATCCGTGGCTTGGCCGGCAAACAATCTCGTCGAATATGTGAAACTCGATCTTATTTTTTTCTGCTACACTGCAGTGAAACGGTATTTCCAGAAATTAAGCTCAGCCTTGGAATCATTGAAACTTAAGCTATCGAATGCTTAATAATAGTGTAAAGAAAGGACTCTGTCAGGCTAGGTGTAAAACACAGATGTTTTCTTATTACTATAGCACTACAAAAAAAGCTCTCTCAAAAAGAAAACACATTTTTGAGTTCTCTTAGACTTGTGCTATCCAAGAAGCCCTAGCAGTTTGTGAAAGCAGTTTTGTCCAGCGAAATATAAACGAGATAAGCAGAAAGAAACGCGTAGTGGTGTGAAACATAATTTTGTTTCGGATTTTACAGCGTTACAAAGGATGTTTGAAAAAAATGATTTTGCGCAGCTTTAGTCAGAGATTCAAGCTCCCTAATGATTGCTATCACTCCTATGAAAAAATCTTGTCCAGCGAAGGAGGTCGAATATTCATTTGTCGCCGTTTCAAATATAAGTACCAAAACCTATCATAACCGAAACGCTGATAACTCCAATTTGATTCTGCTCACCTTCTTAGTTTGATTACCCAGCAATCAGTATTAGGACCGACTATCTATTAGCCTTAGCATGGAAAGAATGTTCTATATATCAGTAAACCATACGAATATCTTATCTTGCTCCTGCTCAGCGCAAAAGGTATAGAGTTACTCAAGAATCAAGCGATCGAAGCAGATCCCCAGCATAACTAAATTGAACTGTAGGTTTCTGATGCATATATTAAGCGAGGGATGGTCGTCGAGGAGAAAAGGTCGCCACGATGTAAGGTTATTATTCTTCACTAAGCCTTCAGTGCTCTCAAGCACTCCTCAGGCCGCTCGCTTTCTTCCGTTCAATTCTGAGCCAAGTCTTTCATTATTTAAACTTCCCAACCTAGGCAAACGTAGCTGGAGCATTCTGAGACAATCATTCCATTGAGCGTGAATGTGTATTCAACATCAAATAATCAATCCGTTCTTCATAAACATCGTTTTCGCTAAATTCAGTCGTAGACCATTCTTTCTACATGCACTGTCCTGTTCAACATTTGTTCTTGCTCCCTATTTGATCGTATAAAATAATGTCATCAGCAAAACGAAAATGGAGTAGTCGATTTTGGCTCCCACGTTATCCCATTTAAATGTTTAAAAGACGCTCTGAAAGACGATAGGTGATTGATTTTTGTGAGATGGTAACGCCCTGTCGCACCTCTCTTCTTACGTCGATAGTACACCATCTAAGAATGGTGATAATTCAGTTCTATAATCTCCATATTGTTCATGAAAAAATTTATGTACTGAATGATTACTCCCCGAATGTTCAGTGTTTCTATGACCGCTTCTGTCTCAGGTGAGTATGAAACTCTTTAAGATGATGAAAGAGAGGCAAAACGGCATTTCATACTCTCATCACACTTCATTAAGTATTGTTACCTGTAAATAAAGTTATGTTAACAACCTAATTCTATCGCCTGATTCTTGAGTAACTCGATTTTTTTGTTGAACAGAAAGAACGTTCTTATGAGTAGGGGTTTTTTTGTTATACTGAGTTATTCTTCCTATGCCCAGGCTAGCAGATAATCAGCTCTTATAAATCACACTTAGGTGAGTAATTGAGTTCAGAAGGCAAAGAGAATAACATTGGAGTTCCCAAAGTCTTCGTCATAATAAATTTCAATAGATATTAATGCTGCATCTACTTTCCATAAGTAATTGATTGCTCCATCGTTTTATGATGTTCAAAATGTGTTCAAAGTTTCTACGGCCTTCAATCCTCTATCTGAAAACCTGTGCCAGTTTTGAATTGTTTCAACAAAAGCACATACGTTTTAGGAGCCGTTGTTCAAAACGAACACTCGTAGCACTGATGGCACGATCTTGATAGCATAGATTTTCTCGGTCATGATGCTGGATTTCATCAAGTTTCTCAAAAGTTGAGCATTTGTTTTGCTCTCACCTGTCACGAATATTGCTGTTGTCTGCAGTTGAACTGCACGCTGCACTATCAGTGCTACCTCACAGTACAGTGTTGTGATTGCATCAAACAACAACTTCTCTCGGATAATTTTTCTTTCATGGATTCCTGAGCTTACACATGATTGTTACAAAATCGTAACAAGCTCAGCATTGGAAAAATTATTGGTCATATAGTGACTATTCCACGAGTGGTCCCTATTTCTAAATTGCCGTTAGCCTCCCAAGATGTCATGTAGTTTCATATAAACTTTACTACAAACCATTCCGTTGTGTTCACATAACCTTTTCCTTGCAGCGATAGCATCGCTTTCGCTTGAACTTTCACTGCAAGGCATTTTATTACTTTAACATCGAAATATGCACTTTTAGCTTTCTGTGTTCTGAATTTTCTTTCCCTTCGGTTGAACGTTCCCTTTTAATATTGCGCCTTATCACAAAGAGCCTTCGTCGTCATTCCATATAAGCCTGACCTTACTATGCGCCGTAGGTAGTTCGATACTTACGTAGTTCCATAGTTCCAGTGTTCCAGTTAGCGGCCCAAATTCGTTCGTGTCTATTCCATTAACTACTCGTCATCACATTTACTGTATTAGAATGCTATTATTTCTATAAACAGCTACAACCCAAACGTGAGTTGTTTTCGCGCTTACCTGAAAAGCACCGCGTGGCAAACCAGTTAAAAAACAAGCATTTTACTCCGAATTAGTATTACGTTGTGCTCAAGATTAGCCCAAAACTCAACAGTTTACTGCAACAACCAATTCAGGCAATTTACGCTGAAGTTAAATTAAAAGCCTTCTCTGACAACGTTACTTTTTTACACGTAAGCTGGTGTATTACCGGCTGTTGCAATATGGAGTGTTCCTCATGAAACAATATCATTGTCGTTGGCAATCAGTCAACAACCATGTTGTGTATAAATGCATCGCCAAGTGAAGTTACTTCATTTGGGCGATACTCTACTGATTTAACTGGTACGAGCACAAGAATCCATTTCGGAGGAAAGCATGGATGTGGAGAGCATGGATGTGGAGACTGGAGAATCAGCTCGAATTAAAAGGACTCCTAGGGCGAAAGTTAGTAACATTGAAGTTTTACAAAGACCTTGAGTACCCTTTGATGTAAAGTGATGTGCAAAACTTTCGCGTCAGACGGGACTTGAATCCACATCTCACTCTATCTGGGAGCATGAGATCTAACCCGTTGCACTACTGACGCCCATTTGGCACACCACTCTTTCTACGCTGCGACGCATGTATTTGTCTGCCGTCAACTGACTACGGCCTGTCCCGGTCGGTATAGGCATTAAACCAGTCACGCTGACAGATTGGGTATAGATGATCATCTTCTAAACCTTAAGAAATCTCAAAAAAAATTGCTCCTATTCATGATGATCCCGAATGGGAGTTAGTTTTCGGAAACATTCTATTCCCTACTTCTCCAGTTTTTAGACCAACATTGGACCTCAATGGACAGAGAAATGCTGAAATCTGAAGTGCTGTTCAGAGATTGGGCTCCTTACAAGTACATCCTTTTGCGTCAATGGAGGATTGTGGCCCCATTAATTCTTTATCCCTTTCACGAGCAGGGAAACCGCTTTTTCGTCGAGAACAAATTTTCGTCGTATTATAGTAGTCATTCGATAGCTGAAAATTTTGCGGTTTTGACTGTATCCCTGATTTTTTGAAAAAGCTTTTCTAGTAAGTGTAGCAGTAAAGAGAAAATTACATTTTTTCCTGGAAGTAAGTAGTGTAATTTGCAATCGTATTTGCGTGGTCTTTTCACCGAATAAAGTTTTCCCACCGAAATTTCAATGGTCATTCGATAGCTTGAGCTAATCACGGTTCTAAATATGAACTTCCATTTCAAATCAGTACTCAATCGAAACTATTTACAGCGCTGCAGTAACGATGGAAAGAAGTTTACGTCTTCCCTTTGAAGTGAATGCGTGCTTCGCTATCGCTTATGCTTGGTTTTGTACTAAAGTTTTGATGATGATTTAATCAAAAGTTTCTTCCATTCCAGGAAGTGGTTTTTTTTGAACTTATCTTTTAGTGTGCCATAGCAAGGGAATTAAGATTACGTTTCACACTCCGAGAGATTAGTCCATTGCTTGAACTTCAGAATGGGCGTAATAGCACTTGTATGATAAAATTCGTCCTCTAGAGATAGTGTAAGATCAGAAAGAACGATACATTAATGAAGACCTTTCTCGTAGAAAGAACCTTCTGTGAGTGTTTTTTGTAAAAAGATTGCCCACTTGTGATGAAAATTTCCACTCTTTAAAGAAGGTCACATCAGTGACGAAGCAACGCTTCGTCATTTCTTACTTTTTTATTTTTGACGATATGTATAAGAGAGCGCTTGTGGCGTAGGGATTAGAGGTGCTATGCGTCGCAACAAGGTCGATGGTTCGATATCGCGCTCATGGCTCACCAAGCCATCTATCTATCCTGAGTCGGTAAACTGGCACCGGACTTGTCTGGGAGGATAGGCAGCACTGACTTAATACAGCGGTGGGCACCGCAAGTGATTATGAAAGCCATTACTGAAAAGCTAAAAATTGAAGACAAGCTAAAATTTGAAGACGAATGCATGACACATCCCTCAGGGACTGATCAACACCGAGAGCTTAGTCCTTTGTCCCTTTTTCAGATAGTAATGTATGACTTATTGTTAGTTTAGAGAACCTGCAACAACTTCTACTGCGCAGATCTCAGCATTCCTTGCTTGATTCATTTCCTGAGACTCGTCTCCCCCAAATGCTTCAAATAATTCGGGCGATGTTTCGGTTGCTTCTTGAAGATTTCTACTTCTTTGCGAACGTCGTCGAATGATGGTAGGAGCAACTCATTCGCAGTCTTGGAAATACCCTATGTAAGACGTCCTATGTTAATTTCTGAGCGCTCTATAGAGAGTTATCATAAAAAAATAGACTTTCCATCGATCTCTTAGTAATCCCATAGGAAAAAATGTTCGAACAGAGCGGCATCATCTCTCCGAAAGTGTTTACAGCAGCGCCGCAGTGGATGATGAAGTCATTCAATCGGAACGAAAAGGGCATGCGTAATGGCGAGAAATTCCTATCAGACCTCTGTTTATCGACAATCTCATCGCTTTTTCGAGGAACATCAGTGAAGCAGTGACGACGTTTTAACTATTTCACCAACGCATGAAAAAGAATTGGACTGCATCTAAATAGGAAAATAAATCCACTTCATGAACAACCTATGTTAGGTCGACTAACCCTAAATTGTCAAATAACGTGCGCCGATGAGATTGAACGAACATTGAGAAAATATGTGTGTAGGAAGGGACTGAACAGACAAAGAAGACACTGTGGCATTAAATCATATTATCCTTTTCGAGTGCTTTCTTGAGACCACAACTCAAATTCCAATATGCCAAAGGATCATTTTTGAGCCACGTACGTCATGTGGTCTGTTAAAGATGGAGAGACTGTATAGAGCCCGATACACGTGATACACTGGACATAGAATGTAAAGCGTTCGTCGTCGCTAACTCTTAGTGTGGGGAAGGGGCACCCTCAGAGATTAGCAGAAGATGAGAATGGGTAACTGCACGACTGACAAGATCGTAAGATCGAAACCCGTGTATGGGGCCCTATAGGTCAGCCCATCTTTAACAGACCACATGACATGCGTGGCTCAAAAATGATACTATGGGAATAATTAAAACGTTTGGAAGGAGATGCTGCCCTACCAATAGACCCAGAACTTCACCTTCAGCATTTGGAATCGTGTTCTTCCAGCGCTTTTTTACACAGCATAGACGTAGGCTGAACATCAAGCCCAGTCAGGAATTTTGAGTTCAAATGAAACTCAGATGGATCAAATAAATTGTAAGAAGAATTGTGATGGAGTCAAGAACTGTGGAAGTGACTATGAGAGGACGTAGTTCCCTTTCAGGTACGACCAAACAGAGAATGGTTTGGATATGTATACATTCACATCAACCATCTGCACTCGCAGATTCACCTCTAATCACAAAATATATTCCGCAGACGCCACCGTGTTTGAAGTAGATCGCCACCATAGACGGCAGTTGCGCGATACAGATTGAAGTAAAATATACTGAGGCTCCCACTCCTCGTAATACGGAACATCCGAGAGTGAAGAATCGTCAAACTTTGCCTTTCATTTTTGATGTATTAAGCAGGTTATTGATTAGTGATGGTTTCGTTTCGTCAAAATGACATCTGACTCGTTGCAGTCAGGCAGATCGTGCACAAATAGGAAGAGAACACTCTGGAACATCTGCATTTACTACGCTCAGATGTCAAATGGCTGAGACGTGAACTGCTAGCTTAGAAAATTTTCGAACTTATCCACGTACGCATCAGTTACCTCCAAATTTTTTTTGCGTTTTGCATCAAAACCAGCTAGTAGAAGCATTGAAAAAAGAATGCTGACAATTCGTTGCGCCAAGCAGCAGAAAACTAGCGAACGATGGTACACTGTAGCTAGACTGTTTGAGTAGGACATTCGCTTATAGCAGTTATAGAGAGCATAGGTAGGAAATCCTGAAAACACTTTACCAGAAGGTGAAATCCAAGGTTCTTGGGTCAAAAAGTGGGACCTCATCAGGCAGATAGTGTTACAAGCCCTGACAGCTTCACTTTACGATAAGTGTAGTAATACTGTCGATGGATACACCTTTGATCAGAGAAGACGTTTTCAGTAAGCACACACTCATTGTCAGAGCGATGCACAAAGTTTGTCTAAGTGTTATTCTTTGTAATATCCTTCGCAGAATCATATCAAATTGATAAACCTGGAATACAGCTTTTTTGACACTTCATTGATCCGTCTTCACAGTATCTTTCTTTTTCTTTCTCACTGTGCGGGTCCCAATACTTCTAGCATTCAATTCGTTTTCCAGTCTTCTTCTTGAACATCGTAGAATACTGGTTGAGCAAACCTTATTATTTCTTGAGGATAGCCTGGCTGCGACATTCCATAGGGCATTATTGTCGAATGCCGGAAAGGGTGGGGGGTTAAGCTCGGCTTCACGAGCGCCGCTACAAGCATCACAACCACTCGGCCACGGTACCTCCAACTTGAAGAAACAAACAAATAATTCTAAACCGCGGAAGTCCTCAAATAAATGACGTCGAAGTTGACGGAATTCCGCGTTACTTGTAGTTTTCTGCGCATAATCACATTTGTACAGCAATTACTTTCAGCGGCAACTTTATGGATGAAAATACCCCTCGCAAATCGACTCGTTCTTCACAAGATTAACTCAAACACTATTATTCATCCATCATTTGCACCAACTATGGTCCCTTCCCTCGTTGAGTAATTTGGAGTGAACATAGGTAGTCCCCACGGAGGAGTCACTTCGTGAGTCCAGTGAACCATCTCAGCTCTGTCGATGATGAGTCAATGAAATACACTTTTATCTTGGTACTCGAAACATTCGAGCTTATGTATTGAGGTGTGCACAGGAAGGAAGCTTTGTTGTAACTCAAAACAGTCTGTGATACTGAGTCATGAACTAAATAAAGTACCAATATAAATGAATAATCAAAAAAAGATTTTTCAAAGTTATTGTACAATTTTTCATTAAAAGACTTATATATACTTGACCCAAGCAAGATCTCATACAAATTGCTCCAACAAAGATAATATAACATCAAAAGAATTATTACGGACGCACTTAATTTCCAATTTATTTGAGGAAGAAGAAAATCCCAACTGTTTTCATCAGACAATCTGGTGTGTACTGCAGGACACCCCCAACCACTGCGCTTCACACGCCTCTTTATTTTCAATACCCGCATCTAATCACACAACTCAACTCGAAACAATGCATACATAAAAAATTAGAACATGCCAAAAATTCAGTGATGCACATCTAGAATGGTAACTTCACAGATTACGACAACATCGGAAAAAAGTTGAATTCGTTGTGCTTTAGTGTTTCAGAGCTTTTAGAGTATCTCCGCAGGCTGCGTAACTATAAAACAACAAGACAAGGAAGTTATAGTCAATATGGCTAGTGTTCAATGGCTTTTCCGAGCACTTTCAACTCATCAGGAGCTCGTACGACCCACTCGGGCCAACCGCCGAAGTAGATTTTGGCGTCGTAGTTCAAACGCTTTAATGCCCACCACACCAGTGACGACCGCAGCGAAGTCGAACAATAGACGATCTCAAACGATAAACTCAAGGATTGCATCTGTAGTTAGTTAAAAATGAGATTATAAATTAAGCGTGTGATGAAGCCGATGAAAGTGATTATCTACTTAAGAAGTACATGATTTTTTCTATTGGAAGATTGCGATGAATTCAAGGTAGTGAAATAAGATTAATTTTCGAAATTTAATCTCAATGGAGCGCACGCAGAAATGGTGGTCAGATTCGATGGGTGCACCTGTGTAAGACTGAGTGCTTGATTAAATCCGTTAAAATCTTACCACAGGTCTTTGACGGATAAGGCCAGCATAAGTAAAGACTTGCTCGATTTCGTTCGTCGAGCGCCAATTGTTCGCTTTCCAGTCATAGATGACATCAACTGGTATGTTGATTGCACCAGAAATATGCCCATATAGAACACCCATTGCCTCACCGGAATATTCCTAAATTATATAGCGTAGCACTTTTCTTAACTTATATCTAACATACCACGAGCATTTCTGGAGAAAGGCAAATTTGTAATAATCGATTTACACTTCCAGTAAGCCACACTGTACATCATCCAATACTGTTGATTAAATCATTATTATTCTTCCATAGAGAAAATCTATAGCAAAAGTTAGACTTGAAAAAATGAAACGCATGTCGAAAAGTGTAAGCTATCGCATAGTACTTTTACACTCTTTCGTTCCATGATTTTCTTCTCAAGTTTTAATTCCACTCTCTATACTACTACGTAGAAGGAAGAATAAAAGAACATCGGAATTGATCTCATGTATGTGTGACACTCTGACCAACCTCTTTTGTCTGAGCGTCAACGATGTCAAAGTTGTGAAGTTCGGCGTTGAGAAGAACATCATCAAAAGTGATCAACACTGACTCATTCCATGACGACAGTAGGTCTCCTGAAGAACTTCTTTGACATCTTTTGACAAATTCATCTCATGTGCGCGTTGTGGCTATGATTATCGGCATGCTGGCATAGACTATAACATAGGAGTAAAACCATAGTTCTTTTCGGTTATCTGACAGGGAATGAAGAAACGATCCTTTTTCTTGGACAAAAACTTTTGAGAGTATAAGTGATCAACCAAAAGCCTAAACGTAGAGGACTGCGATACGAGCTTATTTTTTCAAAAAGCCTTTTTTATAGAACTGCGGCATTCACAATAAATTATGCTTCACACGCGCCACGCGCTTCTTTCATTATTTCGCTCCTATTTCGCTGGACAAGATTTAGACTGCCAATAGTCGCTCGATAGCTCAATATCGAAGAACTCAAAAATGTGTTTTTTTTTGAGAAAAGCTTCAAGCGTTGTAGCAAAAAGAAAAGTTCTGTGTTCAACACATGCGTTGTTCTCGCAGGACAGAGCTCTTCCCTCAAATCATAAGTAACCATTCGATAGCGTAAGTTTCAGCGATTCCAACTCTGCGCTTATTTCCTAAAAAAATCGTTTTACTGCAGTGTGGTGGAGGAAATAAGATTGAGTTTCACGTACGCCAGCTCACTGCTTGTCGGTAGGGTGAGTGGTGGCTGTGGATTGATAGACCATGTAGACGTGAATCACATGTAGAGTGCAACTATTTAATTAATTCGGGAATTTATTCTCCGCCTTGAAAGAAATTCCACATGAAACGTAGTACTCTGATAGTACAAGATTTTCTCTACACACGCAAATGCCTTCCGTGCCTCCAGCGAAGTACACGTGCGATAATAATAAAACCACGAAGCGTGTGAAACATAAACTTATTTTGAATGTTACATCACTACAAAAAAGTCTTTTCAGAAGACAAGCACGTACAGTAGTCCCCCGAGATTCAAGTTTTCGAGTGATTATTGAAAGTTCAATGTGAAGCCTCTGTCCAGCGAGAGGGGTTGTTTTTTCCATTCCCTGTCGAATAACCGAAAAGAACTAAATCATCAAAAATGCTCATTCCATGGAATTATCCTTCAGTTCATCCTTTGTGTAGTAGCAAGAAAGAGTACTGTCCATTTTTATCTATATCTCACTCAGCGTCAATAGATGCCATTACGGAACATTGCATCTGTTCTCTATCTTACTGAAACTTGTTTTCTATATTAAGCTCTGCAATTTTGAGATAAATAACAACTTCTCGCGTGAGTAAATCTAATCAAATTCCTTTCATATCTCAATATGCGGACTTTCACTGAATTTTCCTTTTATGACTTACACGACAAGAACAATTTTAGCCAAAGCGTGAAGACAGACACAAAAACTTCCATGAGAAAAGTCGGTGAGGACTAGTTATAACCCAGCAGTAACATAAGTAGAAAGAATACTTCACCATGAGCCAAAATTGAATTTGTGAGAGGGTAGACTGATTCTGTTGAAATCTAGTCTTCTGTATGTGCCAAAAACAAAACTGGAACTCATTCATTCTATTCTTCAATTAGATGATTGTACAGCTAACCTTGTGGTCGTCTGCTTTCTTCACCACTATCGGTTCGATACTGCGGCGATCTAGCCTGCTCTGTTTTCCAAGCGAGAAGACCACCACTCAAGATGGACACCCGACGGTGTCCAAATAGCTGCAACTTTTGAAACGAACAATTATTTAGTTAATATGTTTACATTATTTGACATGAAGCCCGTAATTACAAGCAGCAAGTTAGACTTTTCACTGCACATTATATACCAAATAGCAGTTTTTTCTATACTTCTTCAGTTACTGATTTCCTTTGTAAACAACTCTCCCTCACTGTCAAGAGCACAGTCGTCGCTAATAGGTTTTCCTAACCCTTGTTTTTTCTGTTTAAATCATTTTTCGATGGGAGGATACGATGTGAAATATAAACACAAGTGTGCTGACAGCTACCTACTAGGTTGAAACATAGTTAAAAGAAAGGCAAAACGAGGGCCCCGAGAAAGCTGTCAAGAATATAGTGAGCTCTTAGAAGAGGTAATATTGCGGATCTGTAGCAACCATAGGCTCAAGTTGTGCTCGTACCTCAGCACTCTTGTGCTAATAAGTTTATTGCTCAAATATTTTTCAAGTGCCAAAATAATCGTCAAACTGTTATTGTATCGTAAGAGCAATTTGTTCCCATTTTCTCTTTCTTGCAGTGGTTTACTGCAGCGATTTCAGACGACCGAATACAGCGACATCCCCATTATGATTTGGGTGATTGATGGGTGGTGAATTTCTATGTTTAGTCGGAGTTGATACAACGCCATGGTCTCCAAAAGTGAGAATAAGCTTTGTTTTTGCAATCCGGAAACACAACCAAAAGTAGATCAATTCAGGGAATCACCGCTAGCCCTTTCAGAAATCAATACCAAGAAGAAAGTGGTGGAAAATATTCTTATTCCCCTGCATTCATTTTCACCGAATAGATATTTTTGACGGGCGGATCATTCCATTAGAAGAACAGTAACAGAACTAACAACGTCAAATTAAGAATTCGCGTTTGATATTTAATCCATCCAAGCGAGTATTTATATCCTATCCCATCCAAGTCGGCACAACTCAAGGCAAAGGTATCATTCTAGTACTGTATGCTGTAATAAATATCAGCGGAAGAAGTGACACAAACAGACCTTGAAAATCCATGCTGCATAGGTGCTCCAGATCATTTGTCCCCTGTCGTAGATTACCACATGACAATCACTATCGACACCGAGTGATCGAATATGGCTAAAATGTATCCAATAAAATATGAAGAGTACAGAGCTGCCGCCCATCAGTAACAATTATTTATTGTGTTTTCATTGGTAAACAGATATACGAGTTGGACGTATATAGGAAGCTCTTATTATTTGGCTCCTCTCATATTAGATCAAAAATGACTGATCTACTTAGTGAGAGAGATAAATTCGCAACATACAGCTCTTCAAATTCAAATTTTTGATAAACCGAAAACCGTACGGTATGATACAGTAGGATGCTTCCTGTTTGCTCAATTAATCCTCAAAAACCCTTAAACCATTGTAGAGATTTATTGCCCCTACGTTATGATCAATAATACAGTTATGTTTTAATATTCAATATGCTACAGTGAAATATTGCATAATCACCTTATATCACTCTATTTGATTCGTATTACAATTTTTTCCTTTTTTTAGTGTTCGGAACCCAGTAATTCCATAATTCTATTTCTTTTTCGTCTTCTTCATAGAATGTCATAGAGTACTGGTTGGCCACATATCCTTGTAATTTCAAGGATAACCAGATTGTGGCGTTCTACAAAACATTCGTGTTGACTACTGGAGAGTCTTGGGTGGGTGGGGATCAGCCCTGCGCTACTCCCAGCATCACAATCTACTCGGCCACACCCCCTCCCCACACAATAAATTATAAAATGCAAAATATGCATGAAATTTTGATGTGTACCATGGTATGGGCTTACACTTTATATTTTACATGCCCCTTTATCGCATTATGTTGTGCGGATACCAGCACTCCTTGCATTCGCTTCGTTTTTTCGCACTCATTCTTCCCAACGATTTTCAAACATCTCCCATGCTATTTTCACTACTTTCATTTTCATTAATATTATCTTCTTTACGAATGTAGTAGATTAGCCGAATCCATTGCTCTTGCAAAATCAAAGATAGCCGAGTTAAAATGTTCTGACGTGGATTGCAAGAGGACGTTGAGGACGGGGGTCAAATTGGAAATTTGCTTCATGACGGCCTACATCACTCACCACTCCACCGTGCACCGTTACATGATATACTATGTGTAACACAATAGTATAATAATATACAATATATTATTGAGAGTGTTCTGCACTGCAAATGTGGGGAGAAAATCACCCAAATGTCGCCATAGATTCCTACCCTTATCCAAGTGACTAGATGTACGCATTTTTAAAGCACGTTGAATCGAAATTACATAACATTATTGCATCTTTATAGAGCTTTCTACTACAGTCTTAGGTTGTATTCTGAAAGTAGTGGGCAAAATTAAGCGCATTGCTCAATTGAATTTTAGGAGCCATCAAAAATGCTCACGATTGCTGAAAAATGACCAAACAGGTGCAACTCACCGTTGAAATTGAAGTGGATGAACTGGCACTCCGGAATGACTAAGATTTGAGTGATAGAGAAGGCGGGCAGTTTCGATGTGTTCGGTCAGGTACACCTCTCTAATTTATAAAAACACTTGTTATTTCAAAATTTCTAGAATATGAAATAAATCTAGTAGTTGTCGTTTAATTATATAGTCATGAAGAACTTTCGGTCCTTTTTCGTTAGACGGCACGGGAACAAAAAACCGAAACTTCCCGCTGGACAACAACTTTCAATAAGGGTGTTAGTAATTCATTCAAAGTTAAATTTATGCCTAGCGCTCGTACGTGGCTGTTTTTCGAAAAGATCCTTTTATGACGCTGTAAAATTCAAAATAGAATTCTGTTTTATATCGGCTAAGCAAGTTGAACTATTACTTTGCTGGAAGCGCGAAAAGCACATGAACGTGTAGAAGAAATCTTGTGGTATCAGAGTCGTATGTTTAATCTAAAATTTTCCTCAGAGTGCAGAAAAAATTCCTGATGTAAATCAAAATCACACTTTTCATATGACACGAAGACGCTTATCAATCGATCGATGACGGAGCTGCCGCTTTGGATCTACAGAGACCACACACCTCGACCGTAGATCATGCCGTTAAACAGGCACGCTGAAGTTGTAAAGCTCGATCTTATTTTCCTGCTACACTGTAGTGAAACGGTCTTTCCAGAGAATGAGCACAGCAACGGAATCGCGGAAACCTAGGCTATCGAATGATCTTCATGTATTCTAGATAAAGTGCTCCGTCTTGCAAGAAAAACGCGTGTGTGAAACACAAATTTGTTTCCGTTCGTTGAAGCGTTATAAGGAGATTTTTTCTAGAAAACAAGCTGCGTACGGTGCTAGCCAGAGATTTGAGCTATCGAATGAATAGTAACACTGTTTGAAAGGTTTTTGTCCAGTAAAAGGGATCGCTTTTGATCCCGTGCCGTTCAATGGAAAAGGTACCGAATTTTTCTTATCTTTTATCACTCAAAACTGTACTATTAGTAAATGAGATAATTCACTTAGAAAAATGTCGAAAGTCAAGCCATTAATGTGAGTAGACGTGGATGCACGGCTGCTAAGCGTACCTGCTCCTTACTTCGTCACCGGTGCTGGCCTCAAGCAAACATACTTTCCGCTTTGTAATCAGGAGTGTCAACAGGTGGCTGGCCGACATATCGGCTTCATATCTTTTTGTGGACGGAGCCGCACGAAGCGAAGAAGCATCGAGCAACGAATACTTAACAAGAATTTTGTATTCAAAGCTTAGAAATGTAGGAATACTCTTGCGACGACGAAGAGATATATAAAATCAGAAAAGCAACAATGCTTGTCAACTATTCACTTCATTCAACTCACTGGCGACATCCGAAGTCTTTTACGGGCTATCCATACCGAAAATAACTGGCCCTTTCATCTTTAACACATTCAGGAAATTGTAGTTTCAATGTGCATGCGCGAGGAGATATTCTAGATAGGAAACATTCAGCTAGCACACCCAGCTTATGCTAAGCTTTACTGATGGCAACGCCGATATAACTTACAGCAAGAGTTTATAATTTCTTCGCAACATGATATGAGCTGTCATATTATTTAACAAAGATCTGGTAGAAAGACGATACTAAACCTTGTTTTCGGAAGGAAAACTGAGATTTCTAAGAACAAGAAATATTGGTGACTCTAATTACATCACTGTAGACTGCAGCTGTCGATGAAATCTCGAAAAAATAATCCTTTGTCATTTGCCAATTTTATGGATTAAGAAAAGCTATGGTAGCTATAGTTTTACATAGAATGCGGCAAAATCTTTCGGTCTTTTTCTGTCAAGTCTTCATGTACTCTAGTCATTGAGAACTCATAAAGGAAAATGCTGATCATGTCGTCAGAATGTTAACTCATCTGGGAAGTATGGACACCACAGTGTACATTACGCACTGGGCATTCACGTTTATGTATGTTGATTTCGGTACATGGTGCCATTTCTGGCCTGAAATTTGGCACTATGAAATCTGAGCTTTTCGATCTAAATTTTGCGGCAGTATTTTCTCGTCTTTCTCAAATTCGCTGAATAAAACAATATCTCGAAGAAAAAAGTTTGTCGCGCCTTTACTATTAACTATTCTACTAGAAAAAACTGATTTCAATACACATAAGAATCGAGCTCTATTTACGCGGTTCAGTGATGGTACTTTCACTTTCAATATCAATGTACATCAAAAACAAAAGTCTTTGATCACTGATCAATCAAGACGTGGCTGATCATCTCATTGTATTCAGAATATATTTTATATGCCTAGTAATCATTTCTGAGCCACGCATGTCAGTGATCTGTGTCAAGGAGGGCCGACTTATAGAGCCCGATACACGTGCTTCTGATCTTGCGATCTCGTCAGTCGGGCAGTTACTCTTTCTCGTCTTTTGCCAATCTGTGTGGGTGCTCCAGTTATCACACTAAGAGTTAGCGACGACAAACGTTTTACATTCTATAGTCCATTGAAAATATCACCCACACAGGATTGGCAAATGACGGAAAAATTTACGAAGTGGGAAGTGGGCTTAAAAGAGTTTGAAGAGCTTTGAAATTATTTTAGGGGGCCATAGTTACCGTATCATGAGCACGGAAAAGTGCACGCATGGTAGTGAAAGAGTCACGCAACATTTCTGGCAATAAGTTTTATCGAAATTGATTAATATTTCAGCTCAGAACTCGGACGACTGCGAAATATTTAAATGCTAGCAAAACGCTCGGAATGTTCACCACTAAAATTTTTCCTTTTTTATTTGTCGAAACGTAAAACGAACCTTGTCGCGCATACTGTGAAGCATGGGCTTTGGACCGAACAAGTGCAAACCGATAAGAGAGACCACAAGGCTGAGGACAATCATCAGAACAGCAGCCGATACGAGTATTACACACCATCGTGGAGACGAACGCTAGAAATGAGCACGGTAAAATTAGCGGTGTAGAAATTTCGTTATAGTGGGGATTTTAATCATGAGCATTACCAGATTTATAGATCACAAAGGTGATGGACTGACTAAGAACTATGACTGATTGAGCGTTTATGCAGCGATAGCTGTACCAACTAATAAATCTGAACTCTGAGAAGAGTGTACATTCTGTAGCAGCGGTATCAAAAAGGCATCAGCGTTACGGGGAATATAACTCCAAGTCGAAAGATACGGTTTGAAAAAATGAGGCATCATTCAGGAGCAGCATTTGCTCCTACCCGAGAAGAAGATTGAACGACACCACACTTAATTTAACATGATGTGATTAGTGTTCATGTGCACGAGCGAGCTCAACACGATCTACAAGGACACAGCGACCTGTCTCGATCTGTGCTGGATTCGGGCTATGCGCAAAGCTCTTAGATGGCTTAGAGAAGTTACGTGACTATGATCACTTCATCATCTACTGGCATCGCAGTATTACCGGCTTCCGTGAAGTTCGGTCTCCGTGGAAATCTCATAATTCTCGTTATGAACACGAATGTGCGAACACATATCTGTAGTTATCCACTTCCTCACGGATAATTTTTCGCTACTTCACAAAGGAGACTTTCTGAGGCATATTGTAACAAAATAAAAGGATAAAAAAGCTTTCGGCGTTGAACAATCCCTGAGGGATGCGCCATGCATTCGACTTTAATTTTTAGCTTCGTTTGAGGTGACTGAATGCATATCTGGCCGTTACAATGACTCGCGGTGGCCTCCCGCTGAACCGAGTCAGTGCTGCTTATCCTCCCAGACAAGTCTGAGACCTGTCTGGTACCAATTTACCGACCTCGGAAGGATGGATGGCTTGGTAAGCCATGAGCGTGCGATCGAACCATTGACCTCGTGTGCGACGCAAGGCGCCTCTAACCACTGCGCCACATGCGCTCTTGTAACAAAATATTATAGATAAATCTTCGAAAGAGATAACTTTTTTAGTCCTCAACTATTTGATAAACAGAGCGGTTTGTACACTCACGCTTGCTCAGACACCATAAAAGATGGAGAAAGAGAAAAGTGACCGACACGGCTGAGAAGAAAAAACTGCACTAGACCCCTGTGTGAAACTGCTCCACCTCATGGTATAAAAGATAGCTCAAACATTTACGGGAGTCGGGCTTGTCTTTTTAGAGCTTTGCACATGTGAAGTTACGCTATGACTATTGTAAAGGCGTTAATGAACTTGGCAGCGTTGGAAATGAGTATCTAGCAAACAGACTATAACGATTTCACAGAGTTCAATATGCACTCTTGAACTCGTTGCCCTAATTTCCTTATGGATTGCAACTGCGACGTTTTTGCGAAAATCAAACACATCTAATCGAAAGATTCAAAGTTTAGCAGGGAAAAAGTAATGGGCCAAATCAGTGAAAAAGATTGACTTGTTGGCATCCCTACTCTTGCATAGTGCTTTTCTCTCCATCACTTAGAACCACACGCACTTTCCTATCGGGCACCCCGATAAGTTCTGGACTATTTTTTCTTAGAGGGTGTTGGTAAAGCTGTCGCTTATAACCACTTGCCCCGTTTATCTTTCTATGTTCTTTTACATAATGAATAATGAGCAACAAAAAAATTCTCACCTTTTTGGTATTGTGAATGGCAAGATGCGTCGGTGTCGCTGGAGGTGGTAGTGGTGGGAGCGAATTCACTACCTGTGTATACCTTTGTTATTTAACTGGTAATCGGATTTCCAACACGTACGGATACTATAATGTCCATAGGTGAAGTAATTACAGCCTTTAGAACTATTATGAAGTCTCTTGAGCCCTTTTAGTATCTAGTTTTCTATTTATGAAGTGAATACAGTGGGACGAAGATCTTAAGAAATTGGTTGCAGGGTTTTCACTGACTATTGATTACTGCATAAATATTGACTTTAATGAGACGCTGTAATCGGTCGGCAAATTATGTGCAAGCAGTGTTTCAGGCACTTTCTGAACATTACAAACGATCGCTATTCAAATACTAAGATTGAGCAAGAAGTTCTGTGAAATTCTTGTAACTTTAGTTTTTATGCGCAAATTGACAACAAAAAGAACAATAACTATCTGCCATTGTTCTGCAGCTACCGATTCTGCTCGAAGTAGCATTCCGGCTCCTTCAAACCAACTCTTGACAAGCTCCTTCACTTCATTAAATGATTCAAATCGGCGGCCATTCAAAAGTGTCACGTTTGTCTAAAGAGGCTATAATGGGATAAAGTTCATGCGGAACCTGTAGACAAAGTCAATTTGGTGCAACTTGTTGACAACGGTTCGCTGCGGGACACCGACAATGTTCAGCCAAATCAAGGAAGCTCGATAAGGTAAGACATCCAAAGCAGCTTGTAAGTCACTTTCATCCAAAACAGAAGGCTGGTCAGAATGAGGCATGTCTTTGAGATCAAAATTGCTTTCCTTGAATCGGTTTCCAACCATCTTCCTGTAGTCGATTTTGTCACCGTAGCACCACCTTCACCCTCATTGGTCTCGTCAACGGCTTTAACGTTCGTTAAACTTTTTCTCCGATAATGGCACATTAACAAACGCAAATCATAGTGTTCGATAGGCATTTTGGAGGTGAAATTAATTAATTGGAGGAACTAGATAAATATATACAGAACTATCGATGAAAAAACAATGATGTTAAAATATTAAGCTTCCAAATATTTCATAGAATTTTTTACTCAACCTAATAAACTTGATATTGCGCCTTTTGTGTGCTTCTTCCTATTCTCTTCCGATAGACAACCCTAGCCGCCGCTGCGCGAAACCACGCAACGACCTTCGAAAAGTAGGCTGTGAACCTAATTCCAAAAAAAAATTCTTCGATCACGAACAACTCTCTTGTTTTTTGAGTTGAACACGTGACAGAAAAATCTATAAGAGAAAGCAAAACTTTTTTTGCAAGAGTACTGTGATTGAAAACTGATACTAACGCGGTATAACTCACAAGGTATCGAAGTTCTGATTGGAAATGTTATTTGAAACCTTATCACATACATCAGATATTGAAGAAGGTCGCACAGCGCATTTCAGCCAAGACTTTTGAACCATGTAGGCATGCAAGTACATAGGATCACTTAAAAGAGTGATTATTTCATAGCCTAATTCTTTATTTATTCCCTATTCCCCCTTCCTAACTGAGCATACTTTTTTTTTTTACCATGGAATGCGTTTAATGCTCTGATATAGGAATGATACTTCAGCCTCATGTTGCTCGATGTTTGTTCATCATAGGTTGGAATGTAAAAGTAATTCCTCGTTTTTCTCTTATTTTGACGAAAAGAAGCCTGAACAGTAAAACGATTGAGATATAATTTCATTGCTTTCTAAGAAAGACTAGGCACGCCGACATTTGGAAATCACTGGAAGAAATGACTTTTATTGGTTTACTGAACAACATAACGCAGCGTTGCTTGATGATACCTATCTGATATCTAATGGAAAAATGTTAAATGTAGTATTACCAAAGAGTTAACACAAATCTAAATCATTAGGTCCTTGAGTAGCAAAGGTGATCCTTCGATGACTGACCATGATTTCTTGATCACTTCAGATCCTAGAGCATTTCGAGGATTTTAAAGCTTACAGCTTAATAGGGGTGAATTGACTCTATCGTATCAATCACACGTATAATTATCATCAAGTGCCATCTAAAATTTGAATTTGCTTAGAATGAAAACTTTAAAGAGAGTGGAAATGAGATCTAGTTTAGCTTTTTAGTTGACAAGCTAACATGTGGTTGTTACCAAAGCTTAACTCAGCTGACGATTTCGACATATTCATCGTCTTCGGAGCCGACGATTAGAATAGATTGTCCATAGCCACTTGAGAAGAAAAAATGCAATTTTGAAACTTAGAAAGAGAAGATAGATCTTAGTTCAAATCACTTTCAAAGATAAGATTTGAGGTTTTGAAATTCCAAACGAAAGAGAGGAACTTGCAAGATAATCGAGTTGTTTGATTATTTTTTAACAAGTACGAGCTCTAGAGTTGAAAAATGGATGAGATATTGGCTTCAAAAAGTCTGAAAGTCATTGTGGCAAAAACCAGAATATTAAGCACAATCAGCTGTTAGTTAACATGGCAAACAGCTACAGTTCTCGCATCCTATAATTCTTATAAAGTTTATGGAGTTGCCAAAATGTCCTGCGATGGCGGAAACATAACTCACACTTTGCATTCCTGACCAAGGACGCTCACAAACCCCGAACTCGATAACATTGTTATGTATTTCTCTGAAGTCACCCAAGAACATACAATTTTTCGTGAGCTATCAGGTCTGCTCGTATGGCTATCATCCTCGCCTCCACTGATTTCGCCATAATAGTCAGCGTCCTCGTAGTCCTTGAAACAAAGAGAGTAAATCACAACAGAGTGAATATTGAAATTTATACTCACCTTCTGTTGACCGCCGACAGTCTTGTACTCACTAGCACCATTTTGCATTCTATAAAATCACTTACTCATTCATTAAACACGGTTCAAAAGCGAAGTGGGAGCATAAGGTTATAGCGATAGTTGTGAGTATGGAGGTAATTTTTGTTATTGTCAGCAAGAACGTTGACGATGGAATACAACAGTGTAGCGTAAAAGGAGATTCTCCAAACTTTTACTTGAAGGATCTGATTTGTGAGGGGAGATTATCAATGGAAACTGACACTGTTTATTAATATATCTTAGTTTCGTGAAAATTCTGATTTCTGCTGAATACTAATTACACAAGGAATACTCGACTATCTTAGTGAGATAACTCAAGAACTTTTCGTGATTCCAGTAGAGCAGCACTCAAAGCAAACCAGAGAATGTTCTCGTGTTGATGACAATCAGCATTTCACAAATTCGAATCTTTTCATGAATTCATGACCAAATCCGAGTTTAAAAATTTCCAGCGTTCATATTTTCGATGAATTCTTGTTTTCCAGACTTACAGAAAAAAATCCTAGTATTCCTCTTATTTAAGCAGCAGAATAAAAAGAATTTAACATGAGACTTGATGTAAAAAAACGTAATAGGCATTGAAGCCCCATAAAGTTCTAAATAAATAAAAAGAGCCAGATTGATTTTTTTTTCTTTTTCTTCTCGTCTCTTTTCCCATCATTTCCTTTCTTCTCTTTTTTCATTTCAAGGACGGCTTTTTCGATACTTACCCATATCGGGTGATGAGAACAATCGCTCGAGAAAGCGATTCAAACAAACGATTAAGTGATGTCCTAAACACTAGATTGGAATATTTCACAACAAAAGTAGAAAGGTCACATCAAACGGACTAAGATAATACTGGCTTTAGAGATATTTTGTTCGGATAGAAATTTATAGAGAAGATCCACACTGCTTCCAAAACAAAAAAGTAAGTACGAAGGTTAAGTTGAACGGGTCGGATGATACTTTTATGGAGGATATTTTTGCTTGGATAGAAGTTCAAAAGGAAGATTAGAAGTGCTTCCAAAACTGCAAGAGAACAAAAAATGGAAACCCAACACTTGGAAGAACAATATGCCTTCTACATGCTTCACTCAAATACGTGAGTACTAAGAATACCCACAACATCTCAGAGCATGGAAAACAAAATGAATAGATTATAAAAGCTCGTCGTGCTTTCATAAAGGCTCTGCAATGATTGATTCCGCCTTGAATGGTCCACATATGCACACTGAATAACTTGTGTAGTATTAACCAGCAGATCTATGGAAAATCAACTGTACACAAAAAATGCCTGGGTGTGAGAAACTAGAGGAGCGGGAAGTCGATGGTATCGGTCCCATCGGAATTGAAAAATGTAAAAGATAGTGATCTAAAAAGTTAAAGGAGACCGGCGCAATGAGCTGACAAGGAGACGAACGTGTGTATGAGACCGATTTCTATATCAAGGCCGACGACGACTCAAACGATGGGTGCTACGCCTACGTCGGCTACTTCTACGCTCACATCACCTGTATCACCTGTCGTCTCGCTAATCGTCGAATGACTCCAGCGGGCACCCGCAAAACTTTCGTTTTTCGTGTTGCGTGCAAGAGCAGTCTAGTGGGTTCTCCTCTCAAGAAGGTTTCGTTCAGTATCATGTCCTTCTTTTAGGTTTCTCGCTGAAGAAATCGGACCATCGAATAGGATCCCCTAGTGTTATTTTGACATTGCAAGGGATCCAGACGACAAGGTTCTTGTCCATTAGCTGTCGTCAAATCACATTACGTGCCGGGCCTATCATATCTTCAATAGCTGGCGTGTACAACGGCGTTTTTGATTCTCGATCGACAACGTGGGTCAGAGCTTCGGGACCTTTCTCTCAATTGCATATTCGAGATACTTCTGACATTTACTCTCCGACGCCATATTCTGACAACCAAGTGATCTCTCAACTTGCTCGTATGGCGACTAGGTTTTTGATGCATACGTTAAAACAGGGGTAATCGTAGAGTCAAAGAGCCTGGTGTTTTTTGTACACTTCACAACAATTTTGATGCTCTTGATCACTCTCCAAGCGCTCGCTTCCTAATGCTCATTTTCAAAACTGAGTCACTCATCGTATTGACTTTCTGACCTTGATACACGCAACTAGAGCAATCGGAGAGATTCATTTTGTTGCATATGAATGGGGGATTCCAAAACCATTCCGCTTCCCATGATCATCGTTTTCATGAGATCTATTCCGGAGACCCATCATTCGACAAGCGTTGTTAAAATCGGTTGACATCCGTTCCATCTGGCTGATGCCTGCTGTCACATGAATGATACATAAGGATGGTGGTCTAGTCGATTTTTATTCCTATGATATCCTATTCTATTGTACCAATGATGCTCTAGAGGACGACAAACTCAGTTATTTGGTGAAATCGTATCGCCTGGCCAAATCCTTCCGCTTACGTCAATAGTACTATCGCTATGAAATGGTGATATTTTAATTGTGAGAGCTTTGTGTGAGAAATCACGAAAATGTTTACGCAATAAAGGATACCCTGGAATGTTCGACTTCAAGAGTTTTGTTTTGATTGGAACAAGCGCCTTTTTCAAATTCAAATGATAAAAAGAGACAGAGCGATCCCTACTGTAGCAAAACATCGATGACTCTTGCCATCGGAATATCGTCTAAACTACTAAATTTCTCTCGAAACCTTGACTGTCTTGTAGCTTTTCTTCCTTTGTCCAGTGTTTTGAAACTGTGTTTAGAACGACTTGAGTAAGGAGTTTATAAACGACAGACAGTGAACACATCGGACTATAGTTGCCAATACCGTAAATGTCAGCCTCTTTGAATAATAATGCAGACTTGGTGGTATTTTGACTAGAAATCTTGCATTCTGACCAGGTAAACATGAAAAATTATCCTGTCTGAAGAAAACTAGTGCGGAATTCATTTATCTGACCGCTTGTTGCGGTGGTATGATCTTAATATACCTAATAATGTGCAGTAGCTGTGCAAAAACATTCGCGTCAGTCAGGATTCGAACGCGCATCTCACTCTTTCCGGGAGCGTATGCTAACCGTTGCACCATCGACGGTCGTTTTACAAGGCACTCTTTTTACTCTACAACGCGTTATCTGTCAACAGCCAAACTAGTTCGATTCTTCACTAACGGCATAGCATATCGGAATTTGGAAGGTAAAATCGGTTAAAACCACAAATCATCCTCTTCTAATTTATCTGACTGTAGGAGGACGTGGCTGTTAAAGAGGTCCGAGTGGTGATTGTGCATGAATCTTTTTATTGCCTTTTTGGAAGCTGCAATTGTTCTGACAAGGCATCGGAGTGCGATCATCTTGGTTTTGTAACTAACGAAACTCCAGTGAGCTTTGCGAATGTACATTCCAGCTTTTGCACCTTCGGCTACATATATTGCCTTGACCTTCTTGAGATTTTTTCATCGCTTCTTTGCAAGTTAGGATGCGAGGTTTCGTTTGCCTGTAGTCCGTGCGAAATCACACTGGCGTATCAGCTCGAATGTCTGCGGAGGCAATCGTCTCTCACTGGCATGAGGACTATCTCCTTTCATAGCGCCGACATGAAGATGTTGAGTTATCGATCGTATCTTTGTAAATATTATTAACCACGGTATCCTCAGAAGATCCAATTAATCATTTGAATGAATCCTTCATGTTAGTTCTGGAATTTCAAATCTCTTGAAATTAGCTGCTTTTTCCTCTTTTTACAAATTTAAATGTTGCACAAAGGGGCGGTGGTTCGACCCCGCCTAAAATGGAATAACAGCGAGATCGGTTAGGCAAAACCTTCGATTCATTAAGTAGTGGTATATTCTTTGGTACTCCACCGAGAGACTCTTACTTCTACCGCTAAGGGTGAGACATAGGTATTGTGAGATACATGATGATATCGCTCATCATAATAAAGTCACACATTCTCTCACCCTGTTCGTTCCTTCTAGCCCTTGATTTTCGTAGCATACTTGCGGCACTCTTCTAGTATAACATTCGCGTTAGGATCTCTACTGATGACTTTAAAAAGTGTATCCTCTTCTCTGGAAAAATTTCATAAGTTCAGATAGGGAGCTTCGACTTCTTTTTCGCCATAAATCGTTGTTCATAAGTGAGCGAAGATGGTCAAAGCCGACATAAATCCACATCAATTCAACCTCAAGTGTCCGATCCGGGTGTCAGTTGCTCGGATGAATCGATGTCCACGGTCAAACTAGTTTTTTTCTACGCATTTTCCCAGAGACAGTTCTCCGATGTCCTAGACAGCGTAAAACAGGTAGCGACTTCTCGTGTTGACCAGGCGATCATGTTCTACCGTATCACTGTTGCTAGCGTTACCAGGATCTCTATGAAGATATCGCCTGCAAGTATACACCGTTATAGGTACTGATCTTCACCTTAGTCCGTTGCGCTTTTGGCATCCTTGTACGGCTTTGAGAACTTAACAACCTCTCCGTACTCGTTTTACCTAACATTGTTCTTTCGTTGGCAGTGGAATGAGGCCCGTTTTCTTTAGTCTGTTTAGCTTTTTGCCCAAATGTGTAGGTTGCTGAGCTCTGGGCGTGGGTCTGGGTCCTCACGGTTAGCTTACCAGTTTTTCGTGGAGGGATAAGAATGGGTTTATTGGAGGGATCTTCTAGCCTTGTCTATCTTGTATCTTCCATAGGCTAGCAAGGGTTTAGCCAATTTGACTCGAAGAGTAGCATCTGTTCCAAATTGGTGCAGCGAAAACATGCAGCCCATGCTCTGGATCCACTTGCATCTCGAGGAAGATCATGGTTGCCATTTGCTCACGATTTCCATTTACCACCTGGAGACAGGCCACGGGCCTGAACACCAAACAAGACAGAGATTTCTGTATTAAGAGATGTTTGGACGCTTTCACAAGTTTCAGTAATAATGATTATAGAACTCGAACTTTCGAATATTCCTTTTTTATGGCTAACAATGGTGCGAAGTACTACCACAGCCGTACAAAGATACAACCATATCTTTGAACTTAGTGTGATGTGGATGCGAACCCGTGATTACACTTTCCGTAGGCTCACATGCTGCTCACTACGTCATTGTACCCTCGCCCTGCCTTTCTCTCAATCATGTTTCAACTGTACTGACTGCTATTAACAATCACAAGTTGACTGGATTGATCTATAGAGCACGAATAGGCAGCAAACCCTGTTAAGCTGGAGCTTTAATAGCAATTTTGAATTTGATTTACATGTTTTTTCCACTATAGCAGTGTACTAACGATGATCCAATCGCTACACTGAAACAGTAACAAATGTGGTGTAAGAACTGTGTCGATAGCTCTCACTAATCCCTGGCCTGGTACTGCAGATCCGCCTAGCTCATAGTTGACAGCTATAGCACATAATATTTAAGAAAAAATACTAGCAAGAGACAGAAACAGGAGTCAGAGCGCCTTTATATGTTTCAGTCAATTCAATAACTTTGCAATCCGGTCTAGCTGCTGCTCTACAGACATATTAAACTGTGCTCTCCTTCAAAATAGCCTTAAAATTCGGAGAGAAAATTGACTTATTTCTGTGACATTCTTCGTACCGCATTGTGATCAATACAAATAAAAGAGAGCGTTGAAATATTCATGGTAGAATACTACTTGTTCTCTAACCTGCTCAGATTGATATCTTGATATCCCGTCCCATGACTGATCGTATCCCATTTCTTGACGCAAAGGTTAAGCAGGATTATATTTACGTACGTATAGCATGCATACAAAGAACCACATTGAACACCGATCTCAAGCGCAAAATGCTCCGATAAACTTATATACTTGGACGGTCGGTTTGCACTAATTACGCGACATCAGCGCATGAAATTCTGCTGATTTAGGTGTTTTCCCTGAAGTCCCGAGGAAAGCTTAGCCAGGGTTTCCTCAGGTCGTCACCACATTGGAAGAGTCGCTGGCTTTTTAGATTAGAGGGAGATTACTACCTTGCGACTAGTGGTCACCAAAACGGCGGACATTTCTGGTACGGTTTACTCTTAGCTGGGGCTTTCCTAATGGAAGCGTTCAACTCTTTGTCAGCTTGAATGGCCATGCTGGAGGGTTGAACCTCCGCCATAGCTCGCAGTCCGACACCCGGGAATACCTTTCAATCATGATGAGGCGGCAAACCATCTGGGAGGGTTCCGAAGAAGGACTATCGCAATCGTAAAGGTTTTTCAAAACCTGCGAATCATTAGACCTAAATATTGAAGCCATTACAACGGCAATGAGGTCTACGTTTAACTCTTTTTTCCTTCACGTGAGCACATTGCCTGTTTGGAAGGACTATGAATTCTCAAATGAGAACAGTTTCATTGAGCAGTCTTCGTTTTTTGAAACTCTTTATTCCGTGTGCACGACAAAATGCTATTGTTTTACAAAAACCAAGCTCAATGTCTAAGCGAGATCACTCACTGGTCGAAAGTTGTTCATCACTTGCAAGATTGTTTACTATAATTATATGTAAATATTATAGATATCAAGCATGATACCACTAGTGTGGTAGCCCAAAGGTTCCTGGCACTCTGCAAGGCAAACAAGATTAATCTCTGGTTCAACTCTGCATCAAGAGTCGACGAAGTATAGTGTTCCTTTAGCGGTGGCAACTGCTATCAGACTTGTCTGAAAGAATTAAGCAACAATATAGGTCAGATATGTGCCCAAGCTACGTGCCTTTCCTTTAGAGGAATCTTTGCCTGGTTAGTCGTGAGGACACATATCGCCGTCCAAAGTGGCTGAAGAAATTAAATGTGAATGAAGAGAGACACTGTGCTTTCCTGAAAAGGAGAGTTCAGAGAAAAACTCCTCAATTCTGCAGAGCCAAGTTAGCATACTTTTCTTATCACGAGTCAGATTGGCCAAACGTGCAGTCAAGTAGTTGGGAAGCTAAGAAAAGTGGCTAGGAATTGCGTTCAATGAATATGTTCCCCCATACCACTCGGGGAGGCAGTCCTCACATTTGAATCTCAGAAAGCTATACGTATTGTAGAAGAAGCTAAACACAACAATGAAAACTTCCAAACCTAAAAGGAGCCTTTGGTACGGCAGCGATGGGACGTAAATGTGCTAGACGTTTAGTGCCATACTAAGCTGCTACAAATAAAACGGGCTAAGATGACTATCGGCACCAATAATGCAAGTACTCTTGCCCACCTGTTTCTCATAGGGAACGTTATAATGTAGGCAAGAAGGCCTGGCTTATAGAAGAATTGGGACGGGACGTCATTGGCCTGGCTTATAGAAGAAGACTCAACCCATTTCACAGTGTCTATGACACCAAAGACTAACTGCTTCTTGAAACACACGATTAGAGGTGTCGACGGTGTTGACGTTCTCGTCACAACGAGTTTGACTATAAGCGGCGATTCATTCGCACAACTAACATTCCGGATTGAACAACTGCGGTCGAAACGACGTGGTTCAATGCTGTCTCAAACCATCTAGGAGGATAAAGCAACAACCTACGTTAGATATATGCTCAAGCTACGGGCCTTTTCCATAGGGGAATCGTTTCCCGATGTTAGTCGAAAGGGTATACAGCGCCGTCCCAAGTGGTTAAGTGATTTGAATGTGAATGAAGAGGGACGCCGTATTTCTGAAAAGGAGAATCTAGAGGAACACTCTATTCCTGCAGTGCCAACTTAGCATGTTTTCCTTATAACCAGTCAAACTGGCCAAGCCTGCAGTCAAGTAGCTGGAAAGTACAAGAGAGTTGGCGAGGAATTTCCTCAATAAAGTGTTCTCTTCTGTCATTCCGGGAGAGAATCGCGGACTCACGTGGGTATCCAAACTCACATTCCAATCTTAGGAAGTTATACATTAGGTAGAAGAAGCTCAAAACTCCAGTAAAAACTCCTCAACTTGAAAGGAGCTCTTGGTACGGCAGCGAGAGTACGTAAAGCTGCTAAACGTTTGGTGCTACACCGGGCAGCTAAAATTGAAACGGAGTTAGGGGTTGATCAGTACCAATACGAAGTTACACTTGCACACCTGCCTCTCTTAAGGGACCTTATAATGTAGGCAAGAAGAATATTGTACGACGTCATTGGCCTGTCTGAGAAAAGAAAACTCATTTTACATTGTCTAAGACACCTAGAAGGAATTGTTTCCTGGAACATAAGGTACTAGAAGTGTTGATGGTGTTGGCGTACTCATCAAAACGAGTTTGACTCTAAACAGCGATTCATTATAACAAATAACAACCCGGATCGAACGATTGCGGTCGAAGCGACGTGGTTCAATGCTGGCTCAAACCTTCCTCGTAGTTGACGCACCAAGATCAAGCAATTAAAGGCGAAATCAAAACGTTCTATATGGACTTGGAAAAACTCTTGGAGAAGACTATACATCCTTTCATTATTATTTGAGCCAACATGTCATGTGGTCTGGTAAAGGCTCTTGTACAGCCCGAGACACGTGTTTCGTCCTTACAGACTCATCAGCCGGGCAGAACCCGTCGTCTGTCGATCTTTTCATAGTCAGTTCTCTCAGGAGCGTCACACTCCTTATATATAGTTATCGACGACCTACGCTTTACCCTCTATGTCAGGTGAAACATTCACCTAACACAGAGTGTTTTCGCACTCGATTGCTAGCTGGATGGTATTTTTATCATATTATACCTTTCCTTCGAGTGCTTTATTAAGACCACGCTCAAATTTCAATAGATCCTTTCATTATTATTTGAGCCAACATGTCATGTGGTCTGGTAAAGGCTCTTGTACAACCCGAGACACGTGTTTCGTCCTTACAGACTCATCAGCCGGGCAGAACCCGTCGTCTGTCGATCTTTTCATAGTCAGTTCTCTCAGGAGCGTCACACTCCTATCTTGTCTATCTTCTATCTATCTATTTTATCTTGTGTATCCAACGTAACGGCATTCCGGGCTAGACTCAAGATTGGATTACATCTGCAGAACTAGTACAAAATCGAGCTATTATTTTTCAATAATATCCGTTTATTCTCTTCCTCCAACAAACGCAACTCAATCAGCCCTAATAAGCGCGAAGTTTTTACATATAATCAAACTCTAACCTCGGTATATCACCAAACTGAAAGCTCCAAAACATGCAGAACTAGCTTAACATCTAAAAGCGATGTGCTTGCATGGTGCTATCGGATAATTATAGAATTTCTCAAGGAAAACCTCGGATCAGCGAAAAATGCTTCAGTGTGACATAAAATATTTTCACTGTTATAACGTTATATTTCAAAAATAAAACACATCTTTCAAATTCTCAAAATTTGAAAAGTTAATCGCTACTAAATACCTACAAAGGGCGCAAAATACGTTTTATAGGCTATGGGTACGAATAAGAGAAATGCTCCGAGTACTTCTTTGACGACACATGATAATGTTCCAAACCACCAAGATACTCAAACACGATTGTTTCTCAACTCTCAGGATTCTTTCACTAGCCATAAGTTCTCACGTTTTTCTCGCAGACTGCAACTCTAAAAATCGAGAATAAACGAGAGAGTGATATAAACGTAATTATAGTGAGTGTTATCGAAGAACTGGTATTGCATACAACATGTATCGTCATGTCCGATAAATTACTTGTTTTTTTTCCATTTTTATTCGCTACGATGGCTCTTCGGTCCTGTTTGAAACTGGGGGAGACTAAAACTAAGGATTTTTATTGCGCTATACCTTATACAAATCAGTACAATTGATTGGTAGCCAAATTCACCATGATTGTCTAGTAAATCAAAAATTTTCTTCATACAAGAGGCATATATTTAAACCAAGGCCAAACGAGTTAGTAGAGAAAGGTCGTGTTGCTTCGAAGTACTTCAAGAATTCCAAGAACTCTTACAGAACGGAGAAAAACTCACACTTAAACCACGAAAATCGCTCATCACTGCACAGTTCGTTCAACGCGCATTAATTTCTATAGCCGTCTTTCAGTATTCGATCGAACTTTCCGAATAATAGTGAACAATTGCCTATTTTATCTGTGTTTCCATGTGAAAGAATTCACCTAATTGCTTCCTATAGTTGATTTCTTGTATGTCCTCCTTTTCATTTTTTTGCAAACATCCAGAGTAGTCCCATAGCCTTGTTAAGCAAGGCACATAGGAAATGTTCGCATTGGATGAAATGCTCAGATTCTGAAAATGTTTAGGTACTATTAGAAATACTATAGCATCTACAAAATGTAAGCAGTCGAAGGAGACAGTTTTCAAGCCCGTTCTGCATCAAGATGACTTACAACCCTTAAACACGTAGTCACCCGCGTCCACGCAACGTTCCCCCGGAAGGAAATTTTTGCAGTAGTGAATAAATTGCAATGAATGCCTCTCCCACAATGCCGCTCATCACATTTCGAAGATCGAAAACATGGCGGATGTCAAATCAACAATCTTTATTTCACCGCAGTACAACAGTGCATTGCTGTAGTGTTGCCAATAACCCACTGCACTCGCGCAGATATCACGCAAAGTCCATATTCACAAGCCTCGATCTTCGCACTGTTGCAATTGCCGCCGCTTACACATGGATTTCCTGGTGTGTACACCCTAGTCTCCATCTTTAGGTACACTGAAATAAAGTATTAGGCCAGTTAACGGACTATTCAAAAGTGCTTCGCGTCATGTACTTACGGATGAGAAAATACACATGCCGTAGACGTGCCATCGACACAAGAAGCACTATAGCACCGACAGCGGTGACGTTTGCATTGAGCATCTAAAATTGGAACGAAATTGATGCTGCTCATCGTGAGTATCATTGAGTAAACTCACATCAAAGAAGTCAAGAAATATGCTGCTGTTACCGGGGATATTGGGTGATGTCTTGAGAGGAAGTGTGATCTTCTTCCACTTCTCAATTGACTCGAAAATTGGGTCTGAACGTATACGCTCACTTGGTCCATAACTAAATTCTGAGAATAAGGAATGTAGATATCGCAAATTCAATTAATCGTGTCAGCGAAAAGTTTCATAAAAACATCATTTGAAGCTTACTATTTGAAATATATGGCATTTCTTTGTGAAATATTCCTGAAGAATTGCCGTGGGCAATTCTGCACAGCTCTTTCGGCGATTGATTCGAGATTGCAATCCCATTTCTGAAAGGCTTGATATTTATATGACATTCTATTTAATCTGTGTCATGTTCGATTACGTTTTTGTGATTATGCTATGGAATGCTCACAATATCCTATCAGTGAGTGAAAAAAGTCACCAGTTTATTCATATCACTCGATGATGCCAGCGGTTCGTATTTACCCTGCGCAAGAAGAGCACGAATGGTGTTTATACGGGTGAGAATCAGTATCTCTGACGCGATCAGTTAGAGCAGTTCCATTACAACCAAACGCTGAAACACAAAATTACGTCTGATCACTTTTTTCACGGTAAAATTTACGTCAACTTTTCGTAATGTTCGCTGATTCAAGAGTAAATGAAGCTCTCGGTACTGATAGTTTCTAAAACATGCAACGTGTTTTCGACTTCATTGGAAATCAAAGTGCGAAACAGCCTCGCATGCGGTGTGCTTGACGGACAGCGCTTTCATTGCAATACTGCAAAAGGTATTGTCTCTAACTGGTAGAGTATGGCAGAAGACGTTATAGTACAGTTATTAAGCTAAATCAGCGCTGGTGCATTATTTAGATTTTGTAATCTTGAAGGGGATAATCATATATCTACGAAAAGATTACATTTCACACTATTGTCAAATATTTTCATAAAATCTTATCTATTTTACTCTATATATCTATTTAATTTTTATCAATTCGCCATGTCAACACACTGTATTTGAATGAATCGTTAAGTAATCAACTATATCATCGTTTTCTATTTCTAAAATTGGCAAGGTACTTTACAGATCTTCCAGCCTTGACATCCTTTCATTCCATGCATTACCAAAGATTATTCATAGTGAGTGAAAATGACAGCATAATTACTAATTTGCAAAAAATAATGCTGCATATCAGTGCAGTGGCACTTGGTATACAACTCTAAATAATCACTTGATGATTACAGTAGTTCACACTTAAGATCTTCGGAAAAATAGAAGAGATTCTTTCCTAATGTTTAATGAGTATTAACTTTCTTATTTATCAACTCCTCCTTATTACGATCACTACCGCGTAATAATTTTGCGCCCTACGTAGTTCTTTTTAGTTGTATGCACTCAAACGATTGTCTGCTCTCTATTCAGTCTCCACTTCTCCAATAACTTCAGTGTGAGCTCGAACACGGAGTTGTGACAGCCCCGCAAGCAAACCAAAGACTTCCTAGCCAGCTCGACTGCTTCCGCCAGACAATCTTTACTTCCTCTAATATGAGAGATCACTGCGCTACGCTTCTGTTTACTTGTTTCGCCATCGGCACTTTTTGGGTGAATTTCAGAGCTCTTATCTCAGATATTGATAATAGATATTGTACGCACCATAGACCTTATTGATTTCTGCGTTTTATTTGTGATTCAAGTATGTCAAGAGGATTTAAGTATGTGTTGCGCAATAACTCTTTTTAGGAAGCCACATTCGTTTTAAGAGAACTAGTGAGTACCGATCTCGCTTGTTCACTGTTTAGCACAGCACAGTTTACCCATGGTTTCGATGCACTCATTTATTCTTTGAAGGCAAACAAAAGCTAACACCTGTGCAGTGCTTCATAATCGTATCAAAAGCACAAAGCATCGGAAACCGACATTTGCTACAAGCTATGCCACCCGTGGTGTTGTGGAAGACCAAAGTGTAAAGTAAATATTATTTATATTATGGTGATTAGTAGTTAGAACTGTATGGGGGAAGGGTCGACTTTTGTGAAATATTGCAATATTGCCTATCGAAAAAATTGTAAGAAATAAACCTAAATAAATGTTCTGACTAGGAGACCACGAGCAAAAGAAAATGTTGAATTAGATTATACACCTTTCCCACAGGCGGTGAGTTGTCAGAGAAGGTGTCGTCACCCGGAAGCCTACCTTACTCATCAATGACATTAAGATGTCTTCAGGGCCGGCGTAGTGCCCACGTGCAGGAAACCAAGTGACCTCTAGGAATTGTGCTTGCTCGATGTGAGCAGTTGACCGTACCACAGACTAATATTTATGACAATCGATGCTTGATGGAGGAGAAACGAGCCCATACCGTCTTGAAATAATGCACAATAAGAGTTGAAAATATGTTCGTTTCTCAAGGATATCGTTTTCCTCTTGAAAAATGCGTATTGTTAGGACGCAAAATGGGTGTTCACGTCGCCTAAACGTTGCTATATAACTGCCAACAAGATCGGTGTGAATTTCAAAGAACGGATTAATTACCACAAAGGTCAGGCTTAATCTTCACTTTGTTGTTAGTGCACACTTAAAATGCCTCTGTAGATATCAGACGTGGTGCTGAAATCTTCAATTGCCGTGCCATCGAATGACTATTAATAGTCCGAGCTCTATTTAAGAGAAAAAGAAAGGAAACACAAACACAGCTCACAGAATGCGACCGCCACTCATTATGAAAAGTACGAATTTTTGAAATAACGGAACGTTTTTTTTCTTCATAAAAAAACATTTAGAGAAAATTTTTCACTGAATATTCAGTTTTATGCATCGGTAAACTTTTTTAATTTTGGCATGTACTATATAAGTATCAAGAAAATCGCTGTAAAATTGAAACAGCGTGCTGACTACTCAAATCAAATGTAAATTTCTTTCCAGTTATTGCAGTGTACTATGAGGCATTCCTAAAACCAAGCTCAATACTAAAGTATCCATCTCTTCCCTTTATTGTATGATTGCAAAAGCATGGATAAAATAGCAATTAAATGTCATATAACAGATATATATATATATATATATATATATATATATATATATATATATATATATATCAAAAGGATTTTTGACACTATAGCGTAATTTGTACTAAATTTATTCTGGTAGAGGTCTTTTCATGATATTTCATCATTTGGCCGAGACAGTACTTTTGAAACTTAAATGTTACTGTATAGGGACCACATTATCATTGCGGTGTGCGCAAATACAATTTACGCGCCATGCGAGCAGCGATGCCATCGAATTTCTCTACTTTGTAGCAAATGCATTAAGCATTGTTGGGGTTGAATGAATACTTTCCACTATTACAGTGACCCGCAGTAGCTTGTCAATATATCAAATCACTGCTACTCTTCTCCCATACAAGTCTGACATCAATCTGGTCACCTCGGTAAGATGGAAGTCTTGGTGGACCTGTGGGCGAAATCGAACCAAAGCCCACCTTTGTGTAGCAGGTCACCTCAAACCAAAGCACCGCGCATAATGAACAATGAAAGTGCAAAATTGGAAGTACTCACGTTGTTCGTATCCAGCACTGTACAGACCAAATTGGAGAAGCTGAAAAGTTTTATACACTGCTCATGTGAAACTGTTTGGTTAATCTACGACAAATTTGACGCTTCCATATAGCGAAAATCTTAGCTCAGTATTTTCTACCCTTGAAAGCGTCATCTTTCTTCGAATGGTTGAATGGGTTAGAGTTTTTATTATCTTACTCAGTAGCAGTTAGCTACAGTTTGCAGTAGACTCGTAACAGTTAAGCTAAAATGATAACAAATCATCAAGAAATTGGAGTGCCTGTGAGATTACCATAGAGTCTGCTATATTGCCACTGAATAGGACCAAGAAATCAGTAGCTCTCGCAACGGTCGTGATTATCTGGAGTAATCTGCTAGTTATAGAGGAAAAAGCAATTAAACCATGGAAAAGGAATGTCCTTATGGCTAACTAATGTGGAGCGAGGCCAGTGAATAACCGTAGAAACAAAAAGGAACGATTTTTTGTGATTCCCTTTCAAAGCCAACATTGCGTTTGCTAAATGATAAAGGGTTTGGATCCATAACAGTTTTTTTTCTAAGCTAGCAACTCAATTATCGAAGTAATTCATAGTTCCTTATGAAATATTCACTGACCACAAAAACGGGGAGGAGTAGAGGTGTAGCTTGCATCATTTTGAGAGATGAACGGTGTACAATAGTTGTCGAGACGCTTCTGGTTGCCGAACTTGGTAACGATGCACTAGGTATTTGAGTTTAATAGAAAATACTCCTTTTATAGTATAGAAGATTATGCATATAAATTCCCGAAAAATAATCTACCAGCTTTCCATATAACAGCATTATATGGTAGTCTTGATTATTCACGCAACACTCTTGTCAACACATTATTAACATCACCATATGAGTTTGAAGGCGAAAATCACGTAGCCGAAAAATGCGGAGAATCTGGTGAATGATGCAATAGATCCTAGGTTTTATTGCTATTCTGTCATCGTTTCAATGGTGTTAAGCTGAGAAGTCAATAGCTTAACCCACTCAGATATTCTTAAAAGACCGATTTAATGAAAGTGATACGAATTAGATGTTGAAGCAGTTATGCTTGGTAACTGCTCAGGCGACTTTTATGTGTACTCCGATAGGAAATAATGCGGACCGAATCCTCTTCATTATACACAAGCATGTTGAAGTTCTTTGCGTTTTTCTCAGCTTTCGGCGATTTCTGAAGTTCTGTGAATCATGTTAATTTTTTTTCCTCTCAACTCTAATCGATTGTCCTTTCTTCTACTCAGGCAGAAATATTTAGGACGAATAGAAGACTTTGTAGAGAAAATTTCACTGTAACCTCAAGAATGCTGAGATACCAACGAAACTTCAAAAGTGCTGAAACTCGCGCCAAGGGTCATAGTGGCGGTTCGAGTTCATGACACAAGAACAACACATCAACTGGCTCCTCTCTCAGCGGTGCCAATTGTACTTCACATCATACCTTTCCCATGCCATACTGAGGAGATTCGTCGATCATTTGCCGAATGTGAACGCCGAAAACTCCATAATGATCCAATTTCTACAAGACTAGTTTTCGGTTTGACGGAAATCTTCGTGGACACCTTGTTGAATCTTCATGAAAATACCAGTGATTACTGATCCGCCAATTTCAGGGTGATCTGAGATGTGTCAAAACGACATTCTCTCAACATTCGAGACGTTTTCTCGTTGTTAGTTGTCACGTCCTCCAATTCCAGAAATCTATGGCAAAATTTTGTTCATAACGGCAGCGCGCAATGTGAGCCGTAACCACCAGAATACTGAGATACAAACAACAGTTCGAAATGATGCTCTATGTGGTCTCCAACCTCAATGAACTGTAATGTAAATTTGTCCTACCAAAGCGGAAAATCAGTTAGTACAGAATTTTTCTTTGAGGCTCCTTTCATTCAGGAATTGTGCTCCAAAAGTGATGCTAAAATAATCTCGCAGGAAACACGGTGTCCAATATTGCGATCTTTTGTTTTATGCATTAATAGCATTACATTTCCTCTCAACGGTGCAAAAAATTGTTGCATAATCCCGTCGTATATATTTGCATAAGCTTCGACCCTCGACCGTTTATTATTATTCACCCAATATGGAACGATCAAAACTCCAACGCATATCGTAACTGCAATATATGGCAGGAATGCACTTGTTTGATCGCCGCCTTAATGTCCTGTATAGGAAGGTTTTGACGAAAGCCATAGAGATTCTCTTGGAATGTTGAGGATGATTATGTATTCCCCTGTGTATCTTCCCAACATCATTCATACCCATTCAAAAAAGAAACTGAATGAAAGAAGAAGTGTGCATTCGAATAGGATCGATTCAGAATGGAGGGTAAGTAGTGTATGAGAAGAATGTCACACAGAAGACTGATCCTTTTGCAACGACGTAACGCATTTTGCAACACGCCGCGTGACGCCCTCTTGCTTAGCTACTGCCAATGACAACGTTGCAGAATCGTGTGAAATCTTATTGCTGGGCGCCTCAACGGAAACTAGGGAATCACTAAGTGAATCGAGGTTTCGACGGGAACATATCACAGGATATAATTTGATCAAGGAATTTCCTATGTTCCTGCCGGAAAATTACATTCTACTGGAAACCAACATTTTTCTAGCGCTGAATGATACCTCTTTCATTTTTGTCCATGATTCTGTAGTCATTTTATAGCTAAAGCAATACCGATTCTGAAACTAGGCTGACTTACTGAAAGATCTTCATATTACATTCTCGTAATGGAAAAAGAATGAATTATGCTTACGGAATGCGCTGTATCAACTTCACAGCGGAATTGCTAGTACTTCTATAGTATAACTTTTCTTCTAAGCAAACTTCATTGCTATGGAAAGATTAGATAATACTGATAAATCTTCTTTTGACGTTTTTCAGCTAAAAAAAACGCCTATGTGTCCTGAAATTCTTCACTTTTTATCAAGAGTTGTTCTGAGTGTTCGATAGAATGTGCTCGTTCTAACTGACTTTCTAACCAAACGGAGCTCTTTCACAAGACGATTAGTAGTCGTCCAATAGCCTGTAAAATGCTGATTTCAACATTGATCTTCGTTTTTAAAAGATTTTTATACTGCGTTCTAGCACTGGGAGAAATATTACGCTATGCGATTCTATTGCACTAATTCATTTTACAGCGGATTTGTTATCACTTCTACGGTAAAATTTTCTTCATAGTAAAACTTTGTTTCTATGAAAAGATGATATCAGTGGAGGGACTTTTACAGATCGCAATCTCACATTTCGCTGCAGATATTAAGAAATAAGTAGAACACGCAAAACTAGTACGAATAATCAATGACAAAGGTTGCAGCGATGAATGAGCGCGCAGAGTTATAAGTGGAGATACATAGGGTTATCACCTATAAGAGTATGAACAAAGTTTCTTTTATGACTCTACAAAGTATCACCTCCTAAACGCAGTAATAACTGAAAAATTTTTAAGTGATATCAATAGACAGGTATCGCATGCAATATGTAGTATCATTTTGACAAAATATCCATTATTTCACAATTGCTCCGACATATTTGGATCAAAGGTAGACTTATTCTCCTACAGTCTCTACAACATGCTGTGACATTTAATGGCCTAAATCTCTTCAATGGTAGAGTTTTGTGTTCTCGACTTAAGATCTACAAATTTACTGTCCGCATCTCGAAATGCTGCGATCATAGGTTTCGTCATGTCTCGCTTAAATTTTTGGGAGTGAATAAATAATCAAAACTATGTCTTCAAAGTAGATTTGACCATTCTCGCTCGAAAACAAGGAATAGTTTGTCAAAAATAGTGCTGCTTATTGTATACGATACCGCTTTCCGACAGTTTCCAGTAGTTTAGTTATTAGTGCACTTCAGATCCCATTCACTACATCAATGAGTGATTTCGTTCGAATTCTTTATTCAGCTACAGTATACGAAGAGAAAATGGAGAAATACAGTTCTCTTTCTTTACTTACACCTTGTTTGAGCCCCTCGATAATAAAGTTTTTTTTACTTTGTAAGACTTTTTGTCAATTAGCTAAAACCAAGTAAATTTGGACGATGCACTCTAGATGGCCTGTATTTTACTCTGTAACAGTCACAATAGAATTTCATTTCATACCTTTCCTTCGAGTGCTTTATTAAGACCACGCTCAAATTTCAATAGATGGTCTGGTAAAGGCTATTGTACAGCCCGAGACACGTGTTTCGTCCTTACAGACTCATCAGACGGGCAGAACCCGTCGTCTGTCGATCTTTTCATAGTCAGTTCTCTCGGGAGCGTCACACTCCTTATATATAGTTATCGACGACCTACGCTTTACACTCTATGTCAGGTGAAACATTCACCTAACACTGAGTGTTTTCGCACTCGATTGCTAGCTGGCTGGTTTCTGCCCGGCTGATGAGTCTGTAAGGACGAAACATGTGTCTCGGGCTGTACAAGAGCCTTTACCAGACCACATGACATGTTGGCTCAAATAATAATGAAAGGATCTATCAAAATTTGAGCGTGGTCTTAATAAAGCACTCGAAGGAAAGGTATAATTTGATAAAAATACCAGCCAGCTAGCAATCGAGTGCGAAAACACTCGGTGTTAGGTGATTGTTTCACCTGACATAGAGGGTAAAGCGTAGGTCGTCGATAACTATATATAAGGAGTGTGACGCTCCCGAGAGAACTGACTATGAAAAGATCGACAGACGACGGGTTCTGCCCGGCTGATGAGTCTGTAAGGACGAAACACGTGTCTCGGGCTGTACAAGAGCCTTTACCAGACCACATGACATGTTGGCTCAAATAATAATGAAAGGATCCATTGAAATTTGAGCGTGGTCTTAATAAAGCACTCGAAGGAAAGGTATAATATGAAGACTATACATTTTCAAGGTCGTCATTGGGAATTTTAGCTCGGAAATTGGACCTAGAAGGGCGCTTGAACGACGTCACATTGGAATCGACGGCTCGGAATTAAACGAATAGAGTGAGAGGCTGTCCGTACTTATCAAAACCCACACTCATTTGTGATAACTCACAATTCCAAAAGCTCCACTTTGAGCGGTGGACGGTGAGAGTATTCTATTAAAAAAGTACCATAACAAAGTAAACATTGTCTGAGTAAGTCGAAAGTTTCATTTAACCGAAAGTAGGCCTAATCGGAATCAGAGCGTCGCCTCCTTCGCTCATCGTTCAGTTTCTCAGAAGGAGAGAAAGCCGCAAAATGCAAAGATCGAAATCCGAAAGCTAACAGAAACTGGCATTCATTAGAATTTTTAGTCGGCTCTTCAGTAGATACCGTCATCTACAGCTGTGACGAAGGATGAAAGGATGAAGATAAAGCTCTCGGCGTTGATCTTATCTTGACGATGAGCCATGAGTTTGACTCCATAAGGCATCGTTAGAGATGAATGAATGCAAATCTATCTTTAACATTATGACTCACGATGACCTACCGCTGTGTCACGTCAGCGCTGCTTATTCTCTCTGACAAGTCTGGTATCACTTCACCAACTCCGGAGGAATGGAAGGCTTCGTGACCCATGAGAGCGAGACCCTCTTTTTAACCGTAGTAACGACCCGACTGACGAGGGCCATTACCAATTGGATTCCTTGGAATGTCAAGCGCACCACAGGAGGACCACCTAACCGATGATCCGATTTCTTCACGAAAAGCTTAGAACAAAGACATGATGCTCAACGAATTCTTAGAGCGAGGAAGAGCTAATGGGCTGCTCCTGCACGCGGCAGAGAAAACTGAAAGTCTTACTAATGCCCACTAAGGTAACTCGACGACTAAGGAGACGACAGGTGAAACACTGAAACACAGTTGCGATCCTGGATGAAGTTGGTACATGGCGCGTACTAGAGAAGTTGATCAACACCCAACCTTCCATCCCTTGTGACCGTATAACTAAAGAACCTTATAGGGTTTGATCCTGCCTGCGCAATCCGCCAGAAATTCACAAAACTCCAGTGGATTATGTCTTCCAATAAATTCGAAAACATTGAAATATGCCATCCCTATACCGCCGACTTGCAAGTACTCTAGGATCTGTCCTTGTTCAAAATGGCCTCAAATTTCATAAAAGCTGCCTCATTCTTGTGTTATTGAACCCCAAAATCTTGCTACTGAATGCGGCATTAGAATCCATTTTGAATTTCAGATAAACAGGTTTCAAGTAAATGTTTTTACTTGCAAAAACTGCGACTTCACGGCTTTGCGATTACTAGGCTGTATTTCCATCTGCCACATCCGCCAAAACACCGAATTAAATTGTAACATGGTCTACCGTTGGTAGCATAGAATGGATTCGCAGGACATTTTCACATATTTTATTCATAGTTCTACTAATAAGCAATGACATATACTCTTTAGGCTTGAAAACATGAAAAATATAATACACCATCTATATTTGGAAGAATTAAGATCATTTCTACGCAGAAGAAATCACGGGACCAAAGATGACTAGATCACTACATATTTGGTTAGAAACTTACACGGCTCTTTTTAGTGGGGTAGTGAGCTCAGACACAAATTCCATTCGATTTTTTTAGAATCAATATTTTATGAGGTAAGTAATTTCCCTCCCTAAAATAAAGATACAACTTTCCTGGAGATAATTGCCCCAGCCTCTTACCAAGTTCTTCTCACAAAAATACCCTTTCCCCTACGAATCGGGAATAGGCTTCCAGACGACTAATTCTTGTCAGCACGAGGTAATGTTCAAGATAATGTAGTCTAATTGAATCAATAGGAAGATTTCTACAACTAATATATACTAACACAGCGGAATGATTATTTCTGCACTTCCTACACTGGATGATAATGAAATATGGAATCATCGAATCGTAAACAACCTCAAAACCTGCGCTTATAGGAATGGAAACGCAATGAAAAAATAAGAAGAAGCATATAAAATCAGGAAATGACACATCCACTGAAATTATTTGGATCTTTTTCTGTTTGGTAAATTTTCTCCTCGACCACCGGCTTCAGATCTTTCTTCCCCTTCTTGATTTTAGAAAAATCTGGCATGGAAGCTTTAGAGATATCAAATGCTTTGTAAGCAGCAGGAGTCCAACACTGAAAATGCAAGCATACTGTGTTACAGGAATAAAAAAGTTTCAATGAATAGTTCAACGAAAGATAAAAGAAGCAGTGGATACAACTCAGTAATTTCATTAATAAGAGCTGATAGCTCACTGGTGGTGATCACGGTGATTGAGTGGACAAACAAATGAACCCGGGCATGATTTCGACTCCGCTCGGGAACCACCAAGCCTCCCATTGTCTAACAGGGTCGAAGAATGACTCCAGAGTCATCTGTCACAGGTTGACTTCTCCTAGTCTAGAGTGAATAGCTCTGGAACAGTTTTCCACCAATTCCAGGAGAAATTAACTAAAAACAAGAAGCCACTGAAGCTACAAGAAAGAGTTTTATCGCCTTTGTGGATACTCGATGCGAGGAAATGAATGGGAAAGCTGGAATCCTCAGAGTGTGACACACGTGATGCTGTATCATTTGAAGAGAAGAAGAAATAGTTCCAGCGACTTTTCGCGCCGATACAATGAATAAAAAAGTTCAACAAGATATCTACAATCCAGATGGATTAAATATATCATTTTCAGTACTTCCTCATGCCTACGTCTTCTTAGAGTCACTGTTTGCATGAACAATTGTAGTTAGATTGATCTCAATCGCTCGTGAAATACAGTTGCTTGAAAACATACACAGGAAGCTTTATATCTACTGAGAAATTATTTTCCTCCGAATTGAGAATCACCAGATGCGCCGACCGACAAAAGAAGCGATTTTTTGCACGATGACATACGCGATGGAACTTCTGCATTGTATCTTAGCTGAGTTGTGTGCGTTTGCGCAGTGATTAGAGGCGATCGGCACACAAGGGGTTCATCAATAGAGGGTTCGGTTCCGCGCTCAAGGCTCGCCGAAACCTCCAAATCTTCGGGATATATTAAATGATACCAGGAATGTCTTGGAAGGTAGCTGTTCCGGCTCGATAGCTCGATAGGACACCGTGAATAGATTCAGAAGTCAGATATGCAGTCAGTCACGTCGAGCTATAGCAGATAGCAGATGAAGAAGAGTGGATGACGGAGCATCCTTCAGGGATTAAACGCCAGGAAGCCTAATCCTTTACCGTTCTGGTTTAGTCATCAAAACATGGGTAAAGAAAAATTTACACAGAAAACCATAAACCAACATACTTCTGCTGGCGAAGGATAGTGGAAGGGCTCAGGTTTCGCAATACCGTAATTAGGATCCGTATCCAATCTCGGGCAATCGTCAGGCACCTGAATCGAAGTTAGTATAAACCCTTCCTATCGCATGGAACATCAATAGCTCCACAATGACAGTATCAAATTTAGTGCTTTGACACAAAAGTTTATAATGAAGAGGACAAGACAAGTACCGCTATCCGATTTCGAGGAAAATTTTTAAAAAACGCAGCATAAAGAAACTGTATCGAATGAGAACTGCCACTGCATTATATACGAACTGGTTGGTGGTATATAAAACCATTTTCCCGTTCGGCCTTCTCAAGGTGACGCATCAGAAGCGGTTTAACGTTGCGGAAGAATAAGTGGTCCTCAGGTTTTATTCGTGTGCCTAGAATTAGAGATTCACAAAAATTCTGCTATATAAAATCTCGAAGAGAAAATTCGCTTTTCTTTGGTTATCTGAATACTAATGAAAAAACGATTCCCCCTAGCTGGACAGGAGCTTTTAATAAAAGCGCCAGCATCAATAGCAAGCCTAAATCTCTGGTTACTGCGCTATGTAGGGGAAATATTGAAGGATCAAAGTCATACCTTATGTCTGGAGTTTCTTTCAAAGCGGAGAAAAAATCTGGAATTAGATGACAAAAATTTCGTCCTATATATGGAACGCACCAACGCGATCGATCATTCGCCGTATGGAATCAGCGACCAGCATCCTCTCACCCCCGCCTATGCTCAGCCCACACACTGACCAAAAAACGACGCTCGCATATGTGAAATTCAATCATATTTTCCTTGCTATACTGCAATGAAACGGTATTTTGAAAAAATAAGCACAGCACTAGAATTTAAGAAACCTAAGCTACCAAATAGCCACTTGCAAGCTGAGGAAAGAGCTCTGTCCTGCGAGAAATGTGAGTGTGTGAAACACAAATGTTTTCCTTTTGTTACAGCGTTATAAGAAGATTTTCTCAAACAACCAGCCACGTAGCACGATAGCAAGAGATTTAAGCTTTCGAAATGATCACCAGAAGTGCAATGAAAAGTCCTTTGTCCAACGAAAGGGATGGTTTGTTCGTTTGTTGCCAGAAAACAGAAAAGAAACGGAAATTCTTTCCTGAGTGGAAGCATCAAATTATGTGATAAAGACTACTAGTCAAAACAGCAGACCTGGTCCGGGTGCAGTTTTATACATGGTGGTGAAATCAGACGCGCACTTCAAACTCTGCAACTCCTTCTTTACATGCTCTGAAAACAGAAGATCAAATGGGAAACGGAATACAATCTGAGATCCCGAAACTATTCGACTGACGAATAAGTAAAATACAGACATACCTTACAGCTTCGCCACATTTATCCTCCATCAATAACGATTCACCAAGGAAAGCATAAGCATAGGCATAATAGAAATGCTCTTTCAATTGAAAATAACGCCTCCATCTTCCAAAAATCTCTTCCTTTAGCGGGGCAACTTGTTCCCCTGAAGATATTGAATTTATAGTGGGCAATAGAACACACGTACAATTTTTATATGTCCGATAAGGTTGAGTTATAATGCAAAACGCTTGAACCTCAGACGAGAATCGAACTCGTTTTCCACGGGAGAGCATGCTTACCACGTTGCAATACCGAGGCTTCTGTTCTGCTACCACTAGTTCTGCGATACAAGGTTTCGATCTGATAGCAAGCGACCGTCAACGGTTTGGCCTAGTATACACGCATTAGCACTGAACCTAGTTATGCTGACGGATATGGTGGACATGATTGACCATAATATTCTTGTACCTAAACCATTTGGGACTGTGGAACCTCCTCCACTCCAGCTCTAACCTCTAGCGTGGCAACGCTGGACGGTGTGTTCCACCTCCGCATCTCTGACCCTAGCGTGGGGATGCATTGAAAGCATTATTTCAATTGTATTATTGTCGTTATTTCAATATGCTATCTTTATGCAAACATATTGTTGTTACAAGCTGGAAAATAATATCAATAATACAATCAAAATAACACATTAATAATACATTCAATGTGTTCCCACGCTGGAGGTCAGGGATGCAGACGAGGTGGGTTCATAGTTCCGAATGGGTTAATCGCTCTTCTAGAACGGCAGCTTCGATGGTGGAATTGCTTAACACACGCCCCCTGAGAAGATGAAATGTGAGTTCGACTCCTATCTAAGGTTCAAATTTTGCACATCACTTCAGCGTTACTAAATATATATTATTGTATTATCATCACCGCCAATAGAGCGGCTGGTTGAAAAGATTTCTTGTTGACTATACATGGAATGGTCGAGAACAGAGCCTCTAAGCAAGAAAAGTGTAATAGCTTCAAAATTTAGTACAAGCTTGATAGAAAGAATGTAAACAAACCAGCTTTAGCAAAAATACTAGCAGTGTGTGCGGCTAATGATGAGATCAAAAGTGGATTGTGTTTCATCTCAATAGCTCTCGCAACGACTACTTCCTGCGCCTCGGCAATCGCCTGAAATGCGAACGTATGTTTGGCGGTGAACATCAAGGCTCAAAGATAACACTCCCGACGTTCATAATTCCCTGAGGGCCATTCGACAATGCATACCTGGCCTTAACAATTACTGGCTGTGGCTTACCAATATATCAAGCCAGTAATTCTTTGTTCTTCCTTATTAAGTCGAACACAGGGTTTTATACTACCCTCCCAGGCAAGTCCGGTACCAACCCGTCGATCCTAGAAGGATAGAAGATTTGGTAAGCTCGGGATGAATCATCGACCATTAATTGCTAGATCACTTGTGAGTCGCGGAACAGCTCTAACCATTGCTGCACACGCGCTTGAAGTATGCGCCCTTCGCACTATTGTCTGTCAGACCAACGTAGCTTAAAAAACCAGAGCGTTGTAACCCATCGACGACACTTACGCTGCATGTGTTTACAGATTAGTCCTCCACAACTGGGTTTACTCTTTCGGGGTGCCAGGTTCATGGCACGTGTTCTATTCCTCTTCAGCTCTGCACATGTTGATGGCAAGGGCAGCAGGTATCGAGAAAACTGCAGCAAAAAACTGAATACTCTAAGGCAAGATGCACGTACAACATTTGTACATGTAACCGTACTACAGAAAAAGTCAAACCACGGCTCTAACTATAAACCTTTTGGAACGCTCCTCTGAATCCCAATCAGTCCAAATCCTGATTTTGCCCTATGAAAGTCAAAAATGGGAACTTTCCATTACCCACACTATTTCGACCTCTTGAAAAAAGCATAATTTTTGATTGCTTATGAAGTTTTGATAGTCATTCGATAGTTCAGGTCGAAGAAAAACTTTAGTGGCGTATTTTACTCCTGAAATGGCTTCATTACTGCGTTGAAACAGCAGAAGTAAAATTATGTTTCTAATTCAAACATTTCTCGCTCATCAAACCTTTTCCTTTAGAGTTTTAGCAACCATTCGATAGCCTAAATCTCGATCATTCAATGACGTATTTGGTCTTTGAAAAAAACTTCTTAGTGCGCTGTAATAATCGAAAGAAGATTGGGTATCGCAGACTTGGCACCGAAAAAAGCACGGCGGCTCAGTGGGCAACATTGCGAAATCCTATCCACATACCGGCAAAGCGCAGTGATTTGGTGCCAATGCCGCGCTGCACGAATCCTATCCTTTTTTGGCTGTTACAGTTCACTAAAAAGTTCTTTTCAAAAACCATTAACATCACTGAAATCATCCAGATTCAAGCTATCGAATGGTAACTAAAAACTGAAAAAACTTTGCTCAGTAAGGAATGTTTGAATGAGGAACGTAATCCTATTTTTGCTGTTACAACGCATAGCAATAAAGCCTTTAATACACTACTGGAATTCATAAGATGAGCTTCTGGATACTTGTCGAAGCCCTAACTGACATTAGAAGGCGTGTTTTTCTCAAGAGATTGAAAAATGCTGCGGATAACGGAAATGATCCAAAATTGTGGGGCTTAATCTTCTTTTGGCTGTTACATTGTGATAAAAACCCTTTCTAAAAACCGAACACATCAATGGAATCATCGAAATTTTAGTTATCGAATGGTTACTGGAAGTCTAAACGAAAACCTTGTTCAGCAAGCAGTGTTTTAATAAGAAACATAATTTCACTTCTGCTGTTATAGCGCAATCATAAATCAATTTTGGAATAAATAACACTGCTCAAATGCTCTCGATTTATGCTATCGAATGAAACTAAAATTCAAAAAAAAAAGAGCTGAAAATACGTCTTTCCTGAGGGGTAAAACAAGGTGCGGAGAATGGGAAAGTAGCAAAAAATGAAATACAAAGCTTCCTTTCGACATACTGAACAGCAAACAACAATGATGTATTCGAGGATATCACTACGTTGTGCTGCATGAAGTCACCGTCTAAATCACTTCAATGACCGAAATTAATAGTATTTTCAATGCATTTCGCAGTGTTATGATGTTTTCTATATACCTGAGAGAATTGAGTGATAAGCAAAAACGTGGCCTCAGGCGGGAATCGAACCCGCGTTTCATCCTATCCGGGAAGCGTGCTCTACCACTACACTACCACATCACTTCAACGTTCCAAAAGCGGAAAAAGAAGGTTAAATAACCATTTCTTACGATATCAGAATTTCAATTAGACAGAATTAAATTGGCCCACTGCAATCGAAAACCTGCATCCTAGAGACTTTCTTTTGTTTGGTGGAACTATCAAAAAAGAGAAGCTACTGGTCCAGTAATTGATGATGCTCAGAACTGTTCAACTCGGTATTAAACTACAACCTCTCTCAACATTTCGATAAGCAATAACGAACGCCTTCGCAATGCCCAAGGCTGGCTATCCACGCGTTGCAAAGAGACATGCTTGGCCAGTTTTTACGAAGTTCGTGAAGAAGATAAAATCTTCAAACAAGCGAGGAGACGATTCGAAGGTTAGAAGTGCTGGACTAACGCAATAACAAAAAAACTATGATACGGGTTAAATGAGAGTCAAAATGATTAGAAAAACAGGTCGAAATTGGCATGCGTGGTCACTTTCGCGAACGTATGTATTGAAGCCAGAGCGTACAGCAGTGAAGAGTTAATGAAGCACAACATACGTACCTGTAATTCATAGCATCTTGCTACTTTTGGGTCAAAATCTGATCCTGTAAAATCATTGGCGCCCGACAAGCGACCTAAAATGTTCCAACTTTTTTGAACTACACTGTAGTGAACAACAGTACATTATTACGACGAGATTCCAAAGCGTATATGGTACGACTAGATAACGTATCATTCAGAACATTGAATGATATGCCAATATGCAACAAACTCGACCCCAGGCGGGAATTGAACCCGCGTTTCTCCCGTACCAGGGGCGTATGCTGCCACTACACCGCCGAGGCTACCGCCTTCTACCATTTCTTCTTCGAGATTTTCTACTGATAAAAATGAAAAGTCAAATAGATGTTTTACTTTTCAAAGACCTGTCAACTTAATCGGATCTAATGCCGATATGTGCTTACCGGTTCAAACACGTTAAAGGTTGTTTGCTGACAAATACGGTAGGATATATCAAAGAAAAAAAGATAGCAATGAGGTGGCCTCTATGGTATAGTGGTTGCGTGCCTCCGGTATGGGTCATATGAGGTTTTATTCCCAGCTGAAGTCGAAGGCTCTGCATACCACTCAATCAATACTCTGGAACGTACATTTACAACATCATACTTCCAGGAAGCAGTAAAAATGAAGGACTCAAACAAAATGTGTCAGACACCAGGAATAGGAAACTCACCCAAATTTGCTGAAACAAAGGCAAACATTCCAGCAGAACGTCGCAAACACAGCAAACATTCCTTTGCTTCAAAATCCCTTACCTAAAAATAACCTCACATCAATGAAAGAAAGAAAAGGATCGATAACCAAGAAGTGTTAAGCCATTCCGTGACCGTAGATCCACAGCCTCCGCATCTATGACCGGCAACTCTGGACGGTTTGCCCACCTCTTGTACATCTCTAACCCCCAGCGTGTTCTGTCTAACAATGTCACGTTGTTGCGTCTGACAATGGCACGCTGGGAACTACAGAGGCAGAGGAGGTGCAGCAGAACGCTTACAGTTTCCAGTTCAAGTTTCAAAGGCCGTGGGTCCACAGTCCCGAAGGGGATAAAAAAAAACAAAACCCCACTTCATCCTTTCCAGCGACCCACGCTGCATGTTTAGATAACCACATAGCCATACACTGTATCAAATTCAGCGCTTCAAACCATGAGTCCGACATCTCTCTGAACAGAAGAAAGTGTTTGAAAAGAAAGAGAAAAGATACGCGGCTTAGGACACCGTTATATAAGTTGGCTACAAGGCTATAAGATGAAATCAAACAGCTTTCACAGCTCATCTTCGATCTCTAGATGCATTCGCATAACCCCATCACTGACCGGAAAAGTTAGAGAATCAAAAAAAGATAGGCTCTCGGAGTTGCCTGGAGCAAGTGCCATGCTATCGCCCTCATACAGCATCGCTTAAGGTGATTTAATGCACACCTGGCCTTTACAATGTCTTGGGGGTAGCGCACATATACAAAGTTAAAACTCTTATACTCCCAAACATGCCTGTTCCCAACTGACGCGCCAAAGCGATAAAAGGCTAGTAAGCCTTGAGCGTGGGACTGAATCGTCGACCCTAGACTGATCGTGTGTAAATCGACACCTTCAATCAATTACTGGTATTCATCACTCATCATTAACACGCTGAGAACCAAGGGTCCACGGTGCTTGCCCCGCCCCGCTGCGCGACCGGCGGCACGGAGGGAGCAGTCCGCGTGACGTGTGCTTTGTCCCGAGGCTAAAATCAAGCTGCTTTAGTCGTAGATGCTTTTGGCACTTGATGCCTTTCTGCATAGAAAAAGGGCACCTCATAAAATCTCTCAGCCGCATGCGCCTCAGTTGTACATAATTGGAATACTTTGATGAAGATGTGCAGGTGGTTCCCTCAGTTAGAGACAAAAACACAATCCTTGAAGACGAACCCACAGGGTTCTTACTAGCAGGACCAATTACGAGAGTAAACGAAAAAGATGGGTAGTCCACGCCGACAAAAAAATGTTATCTGGGTAAGACTGACTTTGAATAAGTGGAAAAATTTGAAAAATTTAACTCTATAATGGAGTTTTTCCTTCAATCTTGATAGAAACTTCAAGAGCCAATAAATCTGGTTGTTGATGACTTGACAATCCAATTCAGTTACATCACGAATCTACAAAAATCCTCTTCGTTTAACAATGCCTAAAGCATGCGGCAAGCATTCGTCGTCATCTGACATCGTTTGAGGTGAGTGACCCTTCCGCGACCGCGGACCCACCTCCGCTGCATCTCCGATTCCCGGCGTGGGAACGCATCGATGTCTTATTGTATTGTTGTTGTTATTTTCCTACTTAAGCAACATATTATATTTAAACACGATTTAACATAGGAAAGTAAAAAAAAAAACTGAAATAACGCTTTATATCCACTGCTTTCCCGTGTCATGAATTAAAGGTGTAGAGGAGGTGAGTCCACGGTTCCGAAAGGGACAAATGCATATTTGGCCTATACAGTTGATCGCGGTGGCCTGCCGATGTATTAAATCAGTGCTCCTATCCTCCCAGATAGACCTAGTACGAATTCATCGCCTCGGAAGAATAGGAGGCTTCATGAGTCAGGTACGGGATCGAACCATCGACTATCGATTGATCGACTCAGGCCTATCGTAAATCACTTCTATCCACTCCGTCACAGACGATCTTGTGAGTGGAAATAATAGATTTTGGAAATAGTCTCAGTAGAAATAACTCACGTAGAAAAGGTACCAAGCATGGAATGTCCCCACTGATATCGTTGCACAGGTAAAAGTTTACTAGTTGCCGCCAAGGATTCAATTTCTGCAAAGTAGAAGTGAACTACAAAAGAAACTTTCAATAAAAATACAGGTATAAAGACAATGAGAACTTTGACAAACGGACAACTGACCAACAGTGGGTATACTCAAATCGATGAGAAAGCCTGCAAAAAGACGTAGATAGTCATTGAAATCTTTGTCGACTTCCGCCAGAGGATTTCCGGCATTTTTGAAAAGCTCCACAAGTTTCTCCCGACGCAGTCGTAGTTCACTGAAATTCAATCATGTCCGATTTATCAAAAACCAATGGTGGCATAATTAGTCTTTTCGGAGCCGCGGACCCACTTCCTCTGGATCTCTAACTCCCAACGCGGAAACGGTGAACGGTCTGCTCCACCTCCTCTACATCTCTCACCCCCACGGCGGGAACGTAACGAATGTATTATTGTATTATTTCAACTGCATTATTATTATTATTCTCCTATGTTGTACATGTAAATATGATATGCTACTATAAATAGAAAAAACAACAACAATATCACAACTGAGACAATGCAATAATACATTCGATGCGTTTTCACGCTAAAGGTCAGGGACGCAGAGGTGGGTCCACGGTTCCCAAGGGGTTACACAAAGAAAAATATTGCCACCCCAAAAATGAAGCTGAAAAAGGATAAAACTCTCAATGTTGATCAAGCCCTGAGGAATGCGCCAGGCATTCCGATTCGTCAGGCACTGTTCGAGGTAAGTAAATGCATATCCAGCCTTTACAATGACTCACGGTGACTTATCGACGTACCAAATCCGTGCTACTAATCCTCCCGGACAGTCTGGTATCAATTCGCCGATCCCGGAGCGTCGGGAGCCTAGTGAGCCTTGAGCGTGAAGCCGAACCACCGACCATCGATTAACCGACCACGTGTGCGCAGCAGAGAGCCACTAGCCACTGCGCCACATGTGCTAGCATCAAAAACAACTGGTAATTTGAAATAGAGAAAACGATCACCTGCAAATCTTCCCCGAAACGTCGGATCGGATTATTTTCTTCAACTCGAACTTGACAAAATCAGTCGGCTTCATAGGGTTACGATGAAACCAATGCGCCATCGCTAGAGGTCAGACAGAACAGTGGAGCTGACGTAAGAGGTCTTGCTAGACCCTTGTAATCTGCAAGTTACATCTCACAAAACCAACATAACATGAAAACCGATAAATAAAACAATTTGTACAGAGTAAAACAATAAAAACACCAAGAAAATCAAAGAAGAAGTGGGAAAGTGAAGATGACAAAGCTGATCTTTCTTCATGTCAATCCAGTTTTCAACCTTTTCGGGTTAAGGCGTTCTCCACTCTTTTTTTCAGGTTTTTGATAGTCATTCGATAGCTTCAATCTCGGCGATGCTGCTATTGTACCACATACCTGAAAAGGCTTATCTAGAGCGCTGTAGTAGGGGAAACAAGATTGAGTTTCACACTAACGCATTTTGGCGTGTTTTTAGCTGGACAAAACTTTTCCCTTAGAGTTCTAGCTGCCAACTGACAGCTTAAATCTCGACGATTGCAAACGTGTGTTTGGATTCTTGAAAGGTCTGCTAGCTGCGCTGTAGCTTCCAGAGGAAAGCGAAGATCACCTTCCAGATTTCGCGCGTGATATCGCACCTCTCGAATGGCGCTGCATGAACGCTCTCAAAGCCGTCTCGAAAAGCGCTCGATTTCCCTGGTTTGTTCAGAGATCTTTCTTCGTTTCTTGAAAACCAATGGGTTTTTCCAGAGCTCTGTCCAGCAAAAAACTTGCCGAAACGCCGTGAGTGTAAAACTCAGTTTTATTTTTCCTATTGAAGCGCTGCAAAAAGGCCTTCCCTCGAAACCTGTATACCGTTGAGATCACCGAAATTTCGGCTATCCAATGGCTACTGCAACTCCGGGGAAAAGCTCTGACCAACGGAAAACATGCTGAAACACGTCGAGTGTGAAACTCAATTTTATTTCCGCTACTACAACGCTCCAATAAGGTCTTTCCAAAAACTAAGTACAGTGTTGAGATCGCTGAGATTTAAGAAGATGGAATGCCTACTAAAACTCGGAGGAAACACCTCTGTTCAGCGAAAAACATGCCAAGACGCGATAATTGTAAAACTCAACTGAATTCTCACCGCTGCAGCGCTCTAAAAAGGCATTTCCACAAACCAAGCATATCATTGAGATAGTCGAGATTTGGGCTATCGAACTGATAATAAAATCCTGGAGGAAAAGCTCTGTCCAGCGAAAAACGTCCCCAGATGCGCTGGGTATGAAACTTAACTATATTTCGGCTACTGCAGCGCTCTGGGAGGGTCTTTCCGGAAGCAAAGAATGAGTTAAAATCACCGAGTTTTAAGCCATCGAATGACTACTCAAACTCCGAGGAGATACCTTGTTCAGCGAAGAACATGCCGAGATGCGCTGAATGTGAAACTCAATTCAATTTTCACTACTACAGCGCTCTGAGAGAGCATTTCCAGAAGCCAAGCATATCATTGAGATTTGCGCTATCGAACTGATAATAAAATCCTGGGGGAAAAGTTCTGTCCAGCAAAAAACGTCCCCAGACGCTCTGGGTGCAAAACTTAATTTTACTTCGGCTACTGCAGCGTTCTGGGAAGGTCTTTCCAGAAACCAAGTACATTGTTGAGACCAGCGAAATTTAAGCCATCGAATGACTACTTCGAAACCGAAATTCCGAAACTCGCTTGGTTTCTGGAAAACCCCGAAAAACGGTGAAAAATGTCCCGTCCCAATTTCACTGAAAAATAAATAGAAAATAATTATAAAACCGATAAATAATAACCCTTGGACAGCGTCGGATGCGTGACAGGTAACGAATGCGCGAGCATTAGTCACACCACACATATGACTCGTGAATTACCGTAATTCGCCTTGCCGTGTTAATTAGGCGTACCTTGTGTAATACACCACACCTCATTCATCGTACGTCGAATATTTCGAGACTGGGATGATGCTCGGCTCTTGCGACGGATCTTCGTAGTTGAGCCAAGATATCCGGAAAAGTAGAAGTTCCTTATCTTCATGATTCGTTGGTGCAGCGGTTAGCGCTCACTGCCCGAAAGAATGAGAAACGAGTTCGATCCTCGCCTCCGATGCGCTCATCATTCTTCGATAAATCTTAGTTCTTTTCCAATGCCTTGCTTTGTTCTTCAACTTGAAGTGATGAAAATAACTGCTGTTTGCCAGTAACGTTGAGTCATACGTGAAACTTCGAAGCCCGGCGGAGTTGAACCCGCGTCTCAACCATTCCCGGGACGTGTGCTAACCACTACGCTACCGAGGCGCTTGCTTTACTACCACTCCTGCCTCTGACTAGAGTGAGATGAGCGTCAACTCCCGCCTGATGCTCAAAATTTTGCGTATCACTCAAAAATCGCTAGGTATAATGGAGACAGGAGTCGCGCCGTGGCTTCCGCGACAGTTGCATGCAGGCAGCATCTGCATGTCGGGCTGTCTGCCTGCCTTACCACGAGACGCGATGCCGCCGTTACAGTAGCTGCGTGGGATTTGTTGTAGCGCGGCATGGTACAAAGCGTACCATGTGGTCCCTAACCCTCGAGGATGACGTCTATGAGCTGAGCTATACAATTGTTCGAAGGCCTTTCTTGCTGGGCAAAACTTTTCTCGGTTCTTTTCGGTTATAAGGGGATAAGATGAAGAAACGACGCCCCTCCCCCCCCATCGATAAACAAGAGGTTTCCATAGGAGTTTTGGTAATCATTCGAAAGCTTAAATCTCTGCGATTTCAGTAATAGGTTTGGTCCATGAGGAAGCCTATTTATTACAATAATAGTCTGATAATGATATACTATGTTTTGAACCGTTTGTAAGGTCTGATAACTGCTAAACAGGCGCCTGTTTCGTTCTCCAGGGCTCGTGAGTGGTACAGTCTGCTTTGTTCAGTCGATCCCCTGAGGTTATAGTCCTCTATAAGAGAATCGACGCCGAATAATAAGTCACCGCAAGTCGGGTGACAGAATTTCATGACATTTTAGTGACTAGCAGTGGAGTTTGTGGCTGTTGAAATAATCATACCTCTTCTTTCTACACCATTCTTTTTATAAACCTCGCTCAAAGACAATAATACTTTGATAATGATATAAAATGTTCTGAGCCGTTTGTCTGATAAGTGCTAGAAAGGCTCCTGTCTCCTTTTCCAGGGCTAGTGAGTAATACAGTCTGCCTTGTTCAGTCGGTCCCTGAGGCTATAGTCCTCTATAAGAGAATCGACGCCGAATAATAAGCCACCGCAAGTCGGGTGACAGAATTCAATGACATTTCAGTGACCAGTAGTGGAGTTTGTGGCTGCTTAAATGAATCATAACTCTTTTGACAGCATTTTGATGAACCTCGCTCAAAGGCAATATCACTTTGATAATGATATAACGTGTTCTAAGCCGTTTGTGAGGTCTCACAAGTGAAACAGGCGCCTGTCTAGCACTTATCAGACTTCACAAACGACCATATCATGTTATATTACTATCAGACAATTACTGTTTCTGAGCGAGATCTATAAAAAGCGGTCTAATAAAGAGAAATGACCTTCTTTATAACGTTGTAGCAGCGGAAATAAAATTATGTTTTACACTCAGCTTGCTTTATTAGCTCGAATGAGGCTGGTATAGGGCTCTTCGCCTAATTCTTACTAGCCATTCGATAGCCTGTATTGCGAGAGTTTTATGCTCTATTTGGTTCAATGAAAGGTTATCGTAGAAGGCTTTGTAGCGCAAAGAAAATTCCGTTTGGCACTCAAAGGTTTCATCCTACAGGAAGATTGAATATACATGAAAAACATATGACAATGGAGAGAAAATCATGCAGTATCAGTGAAGCACAAAAAACCTAAAGTTTACTTACTGAATAGAGGAAAAATTCTAATTGAATAACGAAAATCGCGCGCCATTTGCGAATGTTATGGGTCGGTAATCTGGTGTCCCTAAAGGCTTAAAAGGAAGAAAGTTTAGAGCAGAGTCATCATTGGGAAACAGACTAAATTGCTGGTTATCTCTAAAATCATTCCTCTTTCTACAAATCTACAGTTAAATCTGAGTTATGATCTCTGATCGTCCTCACAAAAACGTTAACAAAGTACAAAGCTCTCGGCACTGATCAATCCTTGACCGAAGCTCCATACATTGGACTTGATCAAGCATGTTTAAAGGTGATTGAATACACATCTGGCGTTTACAATGATTCGCGGTGGCCCGCCAATCTATCAGGTCAGCGCTGCTATCCTTTCAGACAAGTCTGGTATCAAGCCGACTCCGGAAAGATGGAAGGCTTGGTGAGCCTTGGACTAGAGATCAGCTGTTATGATATTGAGAGCTCACCAGAATGCCACCTTCATATCTGAATTGATATCGGTGATGTCTGAAAAGATAGCAGCACTGGGATATTTCCAGCAGGCCACGGATAGTCGTTGAGCAGTACGCATTTATTCACCTCTGACAGTTTTTAATGAGCTCAAATGCATGGCGTATCCTAAATAGAATGATCAATGCCGAGACTTTATCCTTCTTATTCAACTGTGGTACTTGAATGTTGAACGACGACAAGTAAATATTCGACCTCAATCGCTGGAGGTGATTTCTTTATATTGTTAGTTTTTTAACGCTTATATCTTTGTCTAAAGCAGTACGTAACCGCTCTTCTAGAACGTCCTTTTATAACTCTGTAAAATCGAAAATAAAACTGTTTCATAGGACCACGCGTTCTTTTACTCATCTCAATTATATTTCGCTGAACAAGACTCCCTCCTTAGACTGCTAGTACTCCTTCAATAGCAGGAGTATTGAAGGCTTGAAAATGTTTTTGCTTTTTTTAAATGCCTTTTTGATAGCGTTGGAAGAGAAAGAAAAGATTTGTGCTTTACACCTCACTGGACAGGCTCTTTCTCTAGACTGTCTGTATTCATTCGATAGCGTAAGTTTCAATTACTCCAACGCTGTGCTTATTTTTCCAAAAGACCCTTTTCTCTGCAGTGTAGCAGGGAAAGTAAGACCGATTTTCACATATTCGGCGGCTCGTGGATTGGGTAACCTACCGGTGGGGAGCGATCGATTGTAACGGGTTAAACATGTGCGGTGCAATTTGTTATTCAATTGGGAATTTTTTCTCCGCTCTGGAAGAAACTCTATATAAAACGATTGTTTCACATATTACGAGATTTCCTCTACACGTTCATATGCTTTTCGTGGTTCTAGCAAATCATCCGCGTAATAAAAATGAAGGCGTGCAGCGGTGTGGAACAGAATTTTATTTTGGATTTTACAGCGTTCTAAAAGGATGTCTTGAAAAACCGGCAACGTGCGACTCTAGCCACGGATTTAAGCTTTCGAATGATTGCTAACTCTCTGTGAAAAGTTCCTGTCCAGCGAATGACGTCGAATATTCATTTATCGCTGTCTAATATATAAGTACCTCAATTGTATCACCTGTCTTCCCCTTGATCGTTGACATGCTTCGACGGGCATCAGTAAAATTTCAAATTTTCCCTGTTGCACGCAGCAGTAGCCCAGTAGGTCCTCCCGCTGTAGGGATTCGTTGAGTATCGCATCTTTTCCTTGGGCTTTATGAGAAGCGATTCTAGGAATGACTTCGTGGTCTTTCTGGGGTGCGCTTGACATCTCGACTAATCCAATCGGTAAGAGCTGTCGTCCATCGGGTGTCGTTAAAAAGCATTATCTGTGCGGCCCGTCATATCGTCGAAGCCTGGCGTGTAGCTATCTTCTTCATGTTATTATGTTCTTCATGTATGAACCTGAGAATTTTGCTATATACGAGATCTTCGGCAATTGGAGTGCGATTTATGACTACTCATAGAGCTTCTTCAATATACTAATCGGTAGCTTGTACAATGCGAATCGCGTGTTGGGTGTCGTCCAACAAATTCTATCGTCTGCACTGAACGAATGGCACTAGAAAATTTTCTAGACGACTTTGAATTTGACAGTATAATGATCGCAATAAAGAGAGTATAGCGATGCCTCTCAGCCTTTCATATGACTATATACTGAAGTCTGACGCGTAGGATAAATTTTTATTGCGACAAGATGGCATTTCAGCGAGGAGACATATCTGGGAGTGATCTAGCTCTAATTCTTTACTCGTAATCACCAGAAATGTTCCTCTCGACGTAGCTATAAACAACAACGAAAGTCGCAAGTGATACAGTGCTCAATCACCTCAAAGCATTCGGCAAAGTCCAAGAAACGAGTGGGCAGATATGAATTCGTGGCATAAACCAATAACTATTGCTGTATGAAGGAATTTTCTTTAGCAGACAGATATCGATTTGCTATCTGAAGAGCGATTCGCACCTGATATTCTCCATAATTTTTGAAGACAACGAATAAATTGGTCAAGGAACATGATCCCAGTTAGTACGCACGCAAGGACACTAGCTTTTTTTTAATAGAAAAAAATCGGGGCAATTTCTCAAATAGTTACAGCTTGCGTGATGGATATTGCGTAACTGTTTGTATAAATTTATTTAAAATGTGTATGGGCTTCTTTGTGAAAAGGATAAGTATACTGTTTTTGGCTCTGATCATCCCAAAAATAAGACGCCTACTTTCAGCATCAATAAACATTGCAGAGGTGAATTAATGCACATTTGACTATGAAGAAACCTACGTTAGTGTAGTTATGGAGAAACTAACATTTTATCTTTTAAAGTAAGCCTAGTACTAGCTTGCCGAACTCGGAAAGATAGAAACCATGACGACTCTTCGACGACAATGGCATACGCGCCCGCTCAAGATAAAACACTCTGGAATTCTTTGGTATCACAAGAACTGATCCTTATTCATGGCTTTTTCGAGATTGCTATGTCTTCATGAAGTCGATGATTCTTGATATCTCTTCGATTGTTTAGTTGATTCTTGTTTCAAAAGAGCCTAGTATGCAATTCTTTTTTGAAATATACGGTAGTTCGAAGTTCAAACTTGAGTAATGAGACCTTCCTACATATATAAGCAGTTAGTCATTTATAGAATAAACAAGCAGCGATAGATCAGAGAGCACAAATCATCAATGATAAAAGATAAGATCGCTTCCTTCCTTGTTACAATGCAGCGCTTAAAGTGTAGCGTGGGTCACTGATGAAGAGGGCGAGACCTCCGAAACAACCGTATATGGCCTTGGCGTACCAACCTCGCTTAGGCCTTAAACATTCTTTTTGAAGTTATTTTAGATGTATATTGCGTGGTTCCAAAAACAGTCGATGTCAAGGATAGGATTATTGAAGGACTGTAAAATAGTGCGAAAAGACATAGCACAGCACAATTAAGATGAAAGATGGAAAATTGGCAACATGGGAAAAACTGCAGGGAAAGATTAATATTCCTTGTACAGCGTTTTGAAATGGACAGTACTGCCGGCATTTTTAGAATTAAATGTCCGTTATGATGCAAAGTACTCAGAATGCTGAGATAGATATAAAAAGACTATGGGGACGTTCATGCTGAATAAGTACCATCAGCGTAATGCGAATGAAACATTTACGTCTTACGCAAGTTTGGAATAGTTCTAGGATAGTACTGAGTTGATACTATGAAAGCTTAAGGAGAGTTTTACTAGTTGAGATTCAGAGATGCAGGACGCATTTCTAGATCAACTACAGCAATCAGGAGCTTATGGATCTAAATTTAAGAAATAAAGTAGTTTTGCAGTGCATTTGAGGGCAGCAGTGGACGTTTATAGGATGCATGTGACATAAGAAATTTATCAAATTATGAGAAACATTTCCTTTTGATTTTACTTGTCATTTTCATTTGATATTGTACTATTTGTGCTGCTGTACCTCACTATACTGTTGTATTGCAATCCTAGTATTCAAAAAATAAAACTATCAAACACCTCGATCCTGCTTAAGAGAAAAAACTACTGAACCATTCCTACTATGCGTAGTCGGCCTTAGTAATTAATCGAAAGTCGGCCTTCGCAAATCATCTACACAGTGTTTTCCTAAAACTACGGATCTCAGTACTTCTAGACTCAATTCGTTTTTTTTCGTCTTCTTCATAAACTTCGTAGAATACTGTTGAGCGTGTCTCATTGCAATCTTAAGGATCGCGTAGATGTGGCGTTCTACAGGGCTTTCTCGGTTTGGCTAGAGTGAGTGAACTCGTCCATCGCTCGTATATATTGTTGTTGCAAACCTCCTATCACGCTAATGGATTTTTGAGAGTTAAGGCTGACTGGAACTGATCCGTTAGCAAGAATCCTTGCATGTGGATAACACGGCTCTGACAAAGGCGAACGCGCCGAAAGTTCAGCTGTTGATCGTCAAAAAGATCCATCAATCTTCAAGAAGACATAGTAACCGCGGAAAAAACTATGAATAAAGATCAGTTCTTCTGATACCAGAGAAATCCAAAATGTTTTTAATAGAATGGCGCGTATGCCACTGTCGTGGAAGAGGCTCCATGGCTTTTATGGCTTTTATAGTTACAAGTTCGGCAGACTAGCACTAGGCTTACGTCGAAAGATAAAATGTTAATTTCTCTATAACTAGACCAACGTAGGTTTTTTTTATAGTCAGATGTGCATTAAGTCGGCTCTGCGATGCTTACTAAAGCTGAATGCATGGCGTGCTATTTATGGAATGAACAAAACCAAAAACACAATCCTTATCTTTTTCTACAAAGAAGCCTACACGCATTTTACATATTTTTGCATAGATTATCGTGCAGTATCTGTCAACCGAACTGTTATGAGCTGAGAAAACTTACCTCGAATTTTTTCTATCGAAGAAAAGCTAGTGTCTTTGCGTGCGTACCAAATGGAATCATGTATCCTTGACCAATTTTGTTGTCTTCAGATATTAAGGAGAAAATCGGGTGGGAATTGCTTTTCAGATAGCAAATCTATAATTGTTTGCGGAGAAAATTTCTTCGAGCGGCAGTGATTATTAGTTCATGCCATTGGTTCGTCTCTGATTACTAGTTTCTTGCAGCTTACCTAATGCTTTGAGTGAGTGTGCACCGTATCACTTGCCAAATTCCTTATTTTTCTGTAGCTACCACTGAAAAAGCCTTTGATGAGCGCTAAGATAGATGGCAGTTATTCACGGCACGTCTTCTTTCAGGTTAAGAAAATTATTTTCGAGCTGTCGGTGACATAAACTCAACAGCATCAATGTTTCCAGTAGCTTGCTCAGGGCTACCATATCAAAAGTAGTAATAGAGAGAAGAGGACAAACGGTTCTTTTTTTTGTAAACAACGGTCGATTTCATTGCGCAGCGAAATTTTTTCATACACATACCTGAACGGATTATACACTAAAAGTTTATCAAAAACCGATCTCTTGTGACCAACACCTAGAGCCTCTCGCTTCGAACAGAGCTCTACTTTCTTACATGGGTCAGCTTAATTCCTCATGTGTAATGTACTCCATCTGCTTGTATGAAGCGTAGCTAAGATGCATTGATTGAAATCTACCAAAGTAAGGCTCTTGACGTTGATTAGTTCCTCAATATTGCGTCATTTATTCGACTTCGACAAGCATCGCTAGACGTGATATGAATATAGAGAATTCACATTGACTCACGGTTGCCCGTGTCAAGTCATTGCTGGTGCCCTCAAGACAAGTCTGGTGTCAACTCGCCGACCTCGGAAGAATGAAAAGCTAGATTATCCCTAGGCGCGGGATTGAACCATCAGCAACGTATGTGTCGTAGTGCTTTTCTTTAACCACTGCACCACACGCGCCCTTCAGTGGTTTACTTTTAGAAACTTTTATGACTGAATTTATATATGATTCGGTCTCACTACAGTTATTTTCAGTTGTAGGAGTGTAGTAGAGTTTGGCGAGGATGTCATGTGAGGGAAATGAAACAGAAACTATTACATCACCTACTTAGGAATATCGGTTCATGGACTCCTTTGGATGTTCCACATAACTACATTAAAGGTAATCGATGAAGCTTTCGGTGTTGATTATTCTCTGAGGGCTGCTATGCATTCGTCTTCAATTTGTAACTTCGTCTGAGGTGACTGAATGCATATGTGGCCTCTATAATGGCTCGCGGCCGTGACTTACCGCTGTATCGACTCAGTGTTGCTTGTCTTCGCAAACAAGTCTGGTACCAATTTACCGACACCAGAGGAAGCGATGACTCGACTAGCCATGAGCACGGGAGCAAACCATTGACGTTATGCGTTGCGCAAAACACCTCTAACCACTGCGCCACATATACTTCCTCACAAAAGAGTAACTACATGCAAGATGAAAAGAACCTTATCAGCACAATGGCGTCGCGGCCGAGTGGTTGTGATGGGTCGCGGCGCGCGTGAAGCCGAGATCCACCCCTACTCCTTTCCCAGCAGTCAACAGTAACGTCCTATGGAACGCCATAGCAAGCCTATTCTCGAGATTGCAAGGAGGCTCACCAAACCAATATTCTACGCCGTTCAGGGAAAGACGAAAAACGAATTGAATGCTAAAAGTGATGGGATTCGTACGATGAAAAAGGAAACACTGTGATAGCGGATCAGTTGAAAGTGCTAAAAAAGTATCAGCACAATACACATTGTCTTTTTTGCTCTAGAAGTCAGATAGTTTCAAGTTCTTCTTTGAAGTCGAAAATCTGCACCTTTACTGCGACACTGTTAGGAAACCATAAGCTATTGCAGTTGCAGTATTCTGCTGAGGGACTTACTGAGATTTAATAGAAAGTACCGGCGTAGCGATTCTGCCCAAGGAATCAATGAATTTTCTCTGATACGCTGCGATACTTGGTAGCTTGTCGTAGTAAACGTAATCGAACGCAGAACAAGTAGACTAAGTGGTATTCCAGATTGTGATGTATAGGCGGCATTTCATGGTTAAACCACTGACATCAAGATTTCACGATTGGATTATAATTGAATGGGAAATGGGGTTTTTGCCAGAGCCTATTTCCGATTCGACTTTTCTCTTCAAACCCTTCAAGAAAAATCAGGAAGGGGTATAGTATGACAAATTCTAGTAGAAAAATCTATCAGTGAACAGCTGCATTAGTAAAATCGGCAAAGTTTGCTACGACGACTAAAAAAATTAACAAAGAAAAGTACGTAGTAAGCTATTCCACATCTAACAACTATGCTTCAAAAGAAGTTTTCAAGATCGTTCGATTACAGCAATCAAGAACGGTGTTTGCTTATGTCTACTCCTTCAGCTTTTTTTCGTAGATTATTCCAGAATCATTTCTAGCCATATATATAGAAACTTTTGAGCTTTATATACAAATATTCGGCAAAAACGAGGTTTTAAGAGACCAACTTATTCAGTAGAAATAGAAGGTACAAAATACAATTGCAGTGAGTGACGCAGTTTTCGCCTTAGAGCCGACAAAAATTAAATTGACATGGAGACTACTCTCAAATACTTTTATAACCAAAGCAGATGGAATTCAGTATGCAAGCATTAATCGCATTGTAAACAAATCTTATGTTCAGTGACCGTTTTTTCTGTTCCATGGTCCACCAGATATTATGTAGACTAACCACACACGGTATTTATATCACATAACTTCATTCTCAGTTAGAAGGCGCATTTTACTCTAACTTCTTACGTTAGTCTCTGATCTTTTCTTTTGATATCGAAACATCTTCAGTTTCAGATTAGTGGGACGAAAGTGAAGAGATGTGAAGCCAGGCACTATCTCTCTTGTTTTCAAACTTGGATGTTGATTGCTGCCCGACGATGTTAATGTCAACGTTACACTTGGTCAGGAGAAAGCTATTAGCGTATGTAGGTGGAAACCTAATTTTCACAGATTTATCATGAATCCACGGACCTCCCTCTTTGAGGGATCCCGCCCGGTTAGTCGCGAGGGCACGTGGCGCGTCCCCAGGTGGTGGATAGGGGAATAAAACGCGAACCAAAAGCGACCGTGTGCTTCCCAGAGACGCAGGTGGATTCAGGGGACGAGCTCCCTGCTTCTGCAGTGCCGACTTGACAAAACTCTATTTCTACGAGTCAAGTCGGCCAAAAGCCTGCAATCAAGCGGCTGAGAAGTACATGGGAGGCGGTTAGGAGTCGCCTCCAACAAATAAGCTCCTCCCGCTCCTCCGAGAGAGACTGGCAAGCTACTCGTGAGTACCCAGCCCCCACGTTTAGAGCCTGGCAAGCTACACGTTGGGTATCAAAAATGCCAAAAACAGTAACAAATATGGGCCTCATTCCCCTGACCCCGAAAGAGCCCCTGGTACGGCAGCGCCAGGTAGGACGAGTACGGAGAGGCTGCTAAAATCTCAGGGCCGAACTAGGCTGCCAAGATCGAAACGGACTAAAATGACGATCTGTACCTACAATGCAAGAACCCTTGCTCAACAATCCGCTGTAGAAGATCTGTTGATTCAAGTAAGAAGAATAAGGTACGACGTCATTGGCCTGGCTGAGACGAGAAGGCGCCATCCTTTTCACGCTGTCTATGACACCGGAGAAGAACTGTTCCTTGGAACATGCGATCGCAGAGGTGTCGGTGGCGTTGGCGTCCTCGTCAAATCGAATTTGACCGTGAACATTGATTCGTTCGAACAACTAACAACCCGCATCGGACGATTACGGTTGTAACAATGTGGTTCTATGCCGGCTTTGACGATCTTCGTTGCTTACGCACCAACATCAAGCTATGACGAAGACGAAGTCGAAGCGTTCTATATGGACCTCGAAAAATTCTTCAGAGAAGATCATACATTCTTCAAGGTCATTGTTGGAGATTTTAACGCAAAAATTGGACCTAGAAGAACGTCTGAAGAACGTCACATAGGGACCCACGGACTAGAATGGAATGAACAGGGTGAGAGGCTATCCGAGTTTATCATGACGACCCAAACCATCCATGGTAACTCGCAATTCCAAAAGCCTCTCTCTCAGCGATGGACGTGGGAGTCTCCCAATGGAGAGTACCATAACGAAATAGATCACATCATAGTAAATCGAAGGTTTTGCCTGACCGACGTCGCTGTTGTTCCCAAGTTCTACACGGGATCAGACCAACGCCTCCTTCGCGCAACGTTCCGATTTTCGAGGAGAGGAGAGAAAGCCGCTAAATTCAGACAACGAAGTCCCAGAACTACCATAAACTGGGATGTATTCAAATCATTAGTCGGCTCTTGGGAAGATACCGTTGTCGACAACATCGACGAAGAATACGATCGACTCGTTGAATATCTTCACGTTGGCGCTAAAAAAGCCGAAAGTCCTAAGGTCACGAAGAGACGCTTGTCTCCGCAGACACTCGAGCTGATACGTCAACGTGGAATCGCACGAGCCGCAGGCAACCGAAAACCTTACGTCCGAACTTGCGAAACGATGCAGAGAAGCGATAAAAGAAGACCTTAAAGAGAGAAGAGCAGCAGTTATGGCAGAAGCTGCAGAAGCTGGGAAGAGCATTCGCAAAGCCCAGCGAGGCTTCGCCAACTATAAGACCAAGATGATTGCACTCCGATACCCTGACGGGACACTTACAGCTTCCAGAAGGGCTATGGAGAAAATCATCCACCAGTACTACTCGGATCTCTTCGCTAGCCATGTTCTCTTACCGTCATATAAATTGAAAGAGGACGAATATGTCGTTCCACCGGTCCTTCCTTCCGAAATCCGACATGCTATATCGTCGGTGAAAAACAGAACAACACCCGGTCCAGACAGGATTAGACCAGAACACCTGAAGAACCTGCCGCCAGTTCTCATCAACACCCTGGCTCGGCTCTTCACTCGCTACCTGTCAGAATGCAAGGTCCCTATTCAATGGAAAACCAGCAAGACCGTATTGTTGTTCAAAAAGGGAGACCTTCACGACATAGGCAATTATCGCCCAATCTGCTTGCTGTCCGTTGTCTATAAACTCTTTACTCGAGTCATCCTGAACAGGATTGACAGAACACTGGACGAAGGACAGCCATGCGAACAAGCAGGGTTCAGAAAAGGATTTAGTACCATGGACCACATCCACACGATCACAAGACTCATTGAAGTTTCGCGAGAGTACAAACAACCACTCTGTCTCACTTTTATCGATCTGAAGAAAGCCTTTGATTCAGTGGAAACAGAAGCGGTTATAGAGGCTCTGGATAACCAGGGCGTCCCTACTCGGTACATAATGATCCTTCGTGAGCTTTATAAAGATTTCACGACCAGAATATCTCCATTCTACAACAATATCACCATTGACGTAAGAAGAGGGGTGCGACAAGGCGATACAATATCGCCAAAACTATTCACTGCCACCCTACAAAACGTCATGCGAACTTTAGAATGGGACGAAATGGGAGTGAAAATTGACGGTCGACAATTAAACCATCTTCGCTTTGCTGACGATATCGTTCTCATAACACCAAACAGCAGCCAAGCGGAACGAATGTTGACTGATTTCGACAACGCCTGTGGAAAGATCGGTCTTCAACTGAATCTAACGAAAACAATGTTCATGAGGAACGGATGGGTTTCTAATGCCCCATTCACGCTCAACGGAACGACAATTTCCGAATGCTCCAGTTACATCTATCTAGGTCGTGAAATCAACATGATGAACGACCTAGCCCCAGAGTTGAGCAGGAGGGAACGAGCGGCTTGGGGAACGTTTAAGAGCATCGAAGATGTAGTGAAGAGGACAAAGAACATCCGACTCCGTGCCCACCTTTTCGACTCGACAATTATCCCTGCCCTAACGTATGCAGCAGAAACCTGGTCGCTACGTAAGCAGGATGAAAGATCACTTGCCGTTATCGAACGCGCAGTCGAAAGGTCGATGCTAGGAGTATCTCGTATTTCGCAAATGAGACAAAGGATCCGAACTTCCGACCTACGTCAACGTCGAAAATCAGAGACGCCGTTCTACACGCCAGGATATCGAAAATAAGGTGGGCCGGACACGTGATGCGCTTCAACGACAACCGATGGACGAGAGCCGTTACCGACTGGATTCCTCGGGACGTCAAGCGCTCTAAAGGAAGACCACTGACCCGTTGGTCCGATTTCTTCACGAAAGCGATGGAAGAAAGATATGATGCTCAGCGAATTCCTAGAGCAAGGAGGACCCACTGGGCTACTCTTGCGCGCGATAGGGAAAAATGGAAGAGTTGCTGGTACCCGCTCGAGTCACTCGACGATCAACGGGACGACAGGTGATACAGGTGACAGGTGAGACAGGTGATATCATGAATATTTGCTTTATAGACAAGCTAAGGCAATGCTCTCAATGTATGTTGTATGCTTAGTCAGTCCTACAAAGGTGACAAGGTGAGGACTTTGTGAAGGGCATATCCGCTCATAACATTTTGAAAAATTATGTAAGAGGTAAACGTATACATAAAAATGGCTAGGAACTACCTCATTCGATTGGGAGACGAGAAAACGTTGAACAGACACCAGGTGAACTCAATGGATCTCATTGTAATCACCATCATAATATCTGTGCTGCACTTCTTTTAGACAGAAAAGAAGCGTTTCCTAATCACATTCTGAAATTTAGCTATTATTAGGTGCACAAATATGACTCCGACGTTCTTTACTGTTCAAATAATCAATCGATGCGAAAGATTTTTGTACTGAAGTTTATTTAAATATATTTACCATCATAAACAATAACATTTTCCCAATTTTTGGGTAATTTGTGAATGCTATGAAAGAAAAAATTTTTGTTTTTTTATTAAGCTATTCAATAATCGAGCCATTTTTTGACCTCATCATTTCGGCGATGTGCTGCTCAGAAAAACCCTGTGCCATTGATAAAAATAAGTGGTAATCCAATGGTGCAATTTTGGGAGAGTAGGACGATTGGGGTAAAAGCCATCTCACCTCCTTTATTGACGATTTCAATCGGTTTTGCAACATGAGGTCGAGCGTTATCATGCACCAAAATCACTTTGTCGTGTCTTACGGTCGTTCCGGTCTTTTACTTGCAATTTATTAATATTTTTATTTTACTTGTAACTCATTGATTCAATAATTTGGTTAAATGTTGGTGATAAAGTGCTGTATTAGCCGCGATTCACTAGTTTCCAGGAGCTCCTAGTAGAGGACGCCTTTACGATCCTACCAATTGCAGAACAAGACCTTCTCTCCGTGAATATTTCGTTTTGCAGTTGAGTTCGTTCGTTGTCGGGGTCGCTCCATGATCGTTTGCTCGTTGAAGTGTCAAAACAAAAACCACTTTTCGTCTTCAGTTATTATACGATGAAAAATTCTGCCTTTTTCTCATTCTAACAAGACTTCACATGTTGTTTTTCGCTTTTTCATGTGCCGATCCGTACGCTGGTAAGAAACCCATAATCCTTCTTTTTGGATTTTTCCCATTCAATGTAAACGATGTGAAGCTCTTTTTTGAGTCACTTCAAGTTTATCATATAACTGTTCTTGCGTTTGGGGAATCATCATCATCCAGTAATGCTTGTGATTATTCGTCTTCAAATTTTTGGGTGGTTTTCCAAATGCTTTGTCTTCCACATCAAAATCGCCGAGTTAAAGGCGCTGAGCAATTATTCTCGGTAAGTTATTTCAGACAAAGCATGATTGCGCTGAAGCTTCTACAAGCATTTGATGAGCATTGACGGCGGTTTTCTTAGACTTAAACTTGGAAAGTAAAGTCTTCTGCAAATGGCATTTTCGTGATCAAAAGTGCCGATTTTCAAAATCCTATAATAAATCACCATATGAAATTTTTCCAATTCAAAAAAAACATTACGCCTAATAATATCTGTGCAGCACTTCTTTTGGGCAAGAAAGAAACGTTTTCTGATCACACTCTGACGTGTATTTAGTATTTAGTGAAAATGGATTCACTGCAACAATTTACGAGTTTCTATAAAACGGGTGAAAAATGGCAGAGTATCAAAAATTTTTTTAAGTAAAATTTGCATCGAAAGAATTTGTGACGCCTTTTTTGTTTTCGACAGATGGCAGATGTCCTTCTACTATAAGCTTTTTGATCATGGCATAGCCATTAGAGCGGATATATATTGTCAGGAAATTGAAAGGCAATAGCAAGACTTGCAATGTCTGCGACAGAGATTGGACAAATGAAAGAGGTCATACCTTTCGTTTCGAGTGTTTTCTTAAGATCACGGTAAAAATTTCAATATGCCGGATGATTATTCTGAACCATGCATGCGGCCTGTTATGATCACTTATACAGAGCAGTACACCGTTTTGGAGTTGCAGCCCTGTCAGTTGCTCAGTGCTTGTATAAGTGTCCATAACATGCTATGTGCATGGCTCAAAAGTAATTATCAAAATTTGAGCGCGGTCTTAAGTAAACACTCGAAACTAAAGTTATGTTATTGCACAGATACCAGCCGAGAGCAGTCGAGTGTACAAAACTACCCGCTTAGTGATATCTTTCACTCGATGGCTCGTGTTAAGAGTACATCAGCGATTCCTATTTGTAAGGAGGATCTCCACCAATATGGATTGGCTCAGATGAAAGGCACTGAGCAACTGACGAGGCTGCAGGGCCGAAACAGGTGTATTGCACTACATAAGTGCTCATAACGGATCACATGCACGGCTCCAAAATTATTATCAGGCATATTGAAAGAGGTCAGTTGTGTAGTGGTAAGCACATTCGATCAGCAACAAGATCATCAACGAGCAACTGTAAAAATTACAAATTGGAATAGAAACATCCTCATCTCAACTTTCGGATGCCATTAACGAAAAATACCACTTTTGAAACATTTCGGCATTTATTCTCTGCCTGAGAAAATATTAGATAACAAAATCGCGGATGTAATATTTATTTACACATCGAATTTGGTCGTCTATAACTTTTATTTGCCAACTCTTCCTTTTCATAGCAGGACACAATGTGAGATTCACTTGTAAGATTGCTGAGATAAAATTCTTGGAGCCTGAAGTGGCCTGTCGAATTCAAAAGTTTAAGACCAGAAGAATGGGACAGCTCAGTTTTCGTTACAAAAGCAGGCACCCTTCTCCAAAACCCCTGTGCATATTATCCATAAAAAGCAGGCTACGGAGTAAGTGTTCAGTGATAGTGTTCAATAAGCAATGATTTGACAATAACATCATCGTCAACTTCTGAGGATGTCCCATTTTGAACAGTGACAGTGTACTAGCATGCTGGCGATCTTCTAATAATCGACGTAGATCTAGCTTAATTCAAAATTAATTTATTTCAACATACTGTAGATAGTATTGCTTGAAGATTTCATGGCAGCTCTGTTCCGCTTTAGTTTCGCGTTTGTTTTTTTTTACAACTAATTTGCTTTACCTTCATTGCGTTAATTGAAATATGTGTCTTACGAGCAGCAATAAATTGATATTATGCATATCAAACATATCTTCTGTGGTGCGTTCACTTCATGAAGCACCAGGTATTCTTAGGAAGGCATAATCCGAATTTGGTGATTATTTTTGGGTTGGTGAGTCAAGTCGGCGAACAATCATACCGAATTCGCAATCTCCCATAATTTTTCATTGGTATGTAAGGTAAGGCACGAATGTTCACGAACGAGTCGCGCGATATTCATTTCAATGTATTGGCCTTGCGAAATTCATGTTTCACAAACATATTCAGACAGTTTTATCCCCTTCGTAATCTGAACCGAGTGAAAAAGCTTTCGAAAAAAAGAGAGTACCTCCGCCGCTCTTGTGTATGTGTATGTATGTCTATGTGCGTGTGGCTAACAAACAAGGTCATTCGCGTGTCACTATTGCCTGAATAGATTACAAACTCTAGAAAGAAATCGCCGGCAACATTTCCGACCACGCATGAAAAACATTCAAAGAAGATCTACGGAAGTTGAATCGATTTCACTACTAAGTAGACAATAAAGTACAATGACACTCACTTCTCCTAGCACTTAGAAGTTAAGAAAAAGGTGATATAATTGATGTATATCAAAGTTGTGTGCTGAAAAGCACTTGAAAAATGTGAACATCTCATCAGTCTCTGGTCTGATTGCGGTTTTGCTGTTCTTGAGAACTATGAACGTTGTGCTTCATCGATGATCTCCCCCTTATCCGACTTTGGCCACTTCGTTCTTGTTCGACCAACAGCTTCGTGCAAGTATATGAACTCATGTCGATAGTTTTACTAATTCATGTCTCTATCACATTAGATGGGAGTTGCTCCAGATTTCACGACTAATAAAGGCGTACTTCAATGTACTTGTGGTTCGCTAATCGTATGCAAATGTTGAGGGCTGTCCAGGGGCTCCGGGAGGTCGTTCAGCGTTCGTTTTTTGCCATTCTCCGCGATTCATTTATTGCGCATTGAACACAGGCGTTCGCTCCAAAGACACCCCATAGCACACATGCTTTTACTCTGACACGACCAAGGTCACAATCACTAGGTGGTCTTTTCCGCTATCTTTCCGAAACTGTAGATTTTTTTTTACTTTTCTTCTCTTAGACTTTTTCTTCGAGGCTTAAACTTCGACTTTCACATATTAAATTTCCATTACGATTTCGCATGGGGTGAACGCAAAAACTCGCTCTTTTGAATACGAAGATTGTTCACTTACTTCAAAGTTCTATAAAATGTTCTAGTACTATATTTGGCTTATAATGCTTTACTTAGTTCAAAGAGCAGATCCTGTCCATTGTTGCCGTAGCATATTCCTGGGTGTCACATTGCGATGTAGACCAGTGACTCATCATCTACAAGCTTACGCTACCTGTGAACCAGGAGATTCAGTCCGTGGGCGGACCCGACGGGAAGAGAATTTATGTCATGAATTGTCGTTCGACTGTTGGGGATCTGTTTCCAGTGGTAGATGAAAATTTCTGCAATCCGCAGTTATCTGGGTTGCAACTGCATTTTTTTACATTTTTTCTGCCTGATCATTTTTCAACGGCAGGGTACGACATGAACTATAAATACAAGAGTGCTGAGACACGAGTGAAACTTGTAACCTGAGGTGGCTTCCAATTTGCGATTACCTTTTCCGACGCTTGCTGGGTTCAAACCACACCAACAGGGACCTTTCTCGGATTCTCTGGGCCCTGGAATGACCTGTTCGGTGGTTGTCAGCAATCACCGGCCGTTCGGAATTTGTGGTGTGAACAACGCTTTTAGCTCATCAGTGGTCTATGTCGATTCCTCGTAGGTCACTCCTGCGGACAAGACTTAGTTAGGCTGGAATGCGACTGACAGACAGGTAGAAACTGGGATCTCGATAGCGTAGTAAAAAATCTAGTGAGCCGACGGAAAGAGTAGTCACGAATCCGAAGTCACCTAAAGCTCCTATCTCAACGCTCCTGTAGTTTTGTGTTGCTTTTTCCTTCTCAATGACGCTTTGCTTAGTTAACCTGCTGTTTCATTGAAGTGCCCAACCAGCTGCAATATTCATTACAAGAGTTTCTTTATGATGTCAGATTGTATGACAACCGGTGAGCAAGTACTTAAATACATAAAAGTCCCCGTTTGGGTATCACGATAGCGCATTCAGTAGGAACACTGAAAAGTATTTCTCAATCTATACGCACTGCACTGCACTGCTCATCTCACGCATGAAGTTTACAATTTTCCTCAATACCTCAGATCGTTGCTGATAAAGGTTAAAACACGAATGGCGTCTATGCCAATATATAAAAGTGGACAGAAAAAAAAAGAATGAAGCCCTTGGGTTGATCAATGCTTCAGGTATGTGCCATACATTGGATTCATGAAGCATTGTTAAAAGTGAATAAATGCATGCTTTAGCTCCACAACAACTTACAATGGCCCACCGAAGTACCTGGGTAAAGCTGCTAATCTCTCAGACAAATGCAATACCTATTTACCGATCCCGGAGAGATGGAAGGTTTGCTGAGCCCGGGTCGGGATTCAAACTGGGAATTAAGTGTGTGCTGGAGGGCATCTTTAACCACTGTGTCATACCCACCCCACAAAATCTTTGGTATTGAAATTTGAGTTTTATTTAGGGTTTAACCTTAGCTGGAAATAATAGCATAGCAAGGAATAATGGCTGCTAAGAATTCTAATGATGCGATCAATTTGAAGACTTACTACGTTTATCGCAGACGACTTATGATGTAAGCTTTGCACCTGTTGTACAATCATCTGGTCATGATTGCTGCAACTATTACCTTCAAGCAACGTTTCAGTTATGGCTCTTAGAACAACCGTGCCATTGATCGAAAAGGAAATGAGATGCTGTGTGTAAAAAAGAATCGGCGAGGAACTTTTTTTCTGACACACTTAGACACCAAGCTAATGGCTGCGAACTATTCGTACGGGGCCTGTATAACTGTGTCAAATGTAAGATCTTATGGTAATGTTGATCGAATCCTTGACACCATCATTGAGATTCAAAATGCTCCAGAGGGACCATACTTAGATGATTGCAATCAAATTTCGAAGATCCAGCAACCTGTAGAGACCCAGCGCATGGAAAATGCTTAGGTGCTTATGGTAAACCTAAGATAATGGAGTGGTGGGCAAAAGTCCGACCTCACAAGGGAGTTGAATCCCCGTTCCGTCCAAAGGGACGCATGTTACCATTGCACCACTGAGGACAACGCTTACTCACTATTCGCACAAAGATCTCTTCATGGCAATATTTTTTGTCATGGTCGATCTCTATGCCATCAGAAGTTGATAATGCAAACCAAATGTATTGTCTATAACGTTCCGTAACGCTCAAACGTATGCGAAATCCGTCTCTGACGCTTTGTATTCACTGACCGCCTTGTATTCACTATACCTGTTAGTTAAACCAAAGAGGTTTTGTTGTGAATTGCTAAGCTTCACATGAAGAAAGCTATTGCAAAGTATGTCGTGTTAACAACCTCACGTCTACTCGACCAGAACAGTTCGCAAAAGGACTAAACTATTGGTCGGTGCTGAGGTTGCTAGAAAGTCTGTTTCTAGGAAATATCGCAGGCTGCTTTTTATATCTTCTCATTATCAAACTTATTGGAAAAGACACTCTACCACTCTACTCTCTGGTTTACACGTTTCACCAGAAATGGACAATGCCTTCACTTGACGAACGAAAATGTACAGATGTTAATTTGCTCCAAAGCTTTGATCTCTAATAGGCATCCTCAAACTGTATTGGCGATAGGCATTTCCAAAATTTTTCTGGATATTGTAATAATAGTAAATGCCAAGGCAATGCTAGAAGAGTTCAAGAAAGTGGTAAAAATGTGACGAGAAGACTGGATTGCTTCCAGAAAAGGTTTTGTACGAGTAAGCTTTACCACGACGGCTAAACTATTTGAGTTAAGTGACACACGAAAAAACATTATCAACGTCTGCAGTGTCCATGAACGTTTGAGGAACATGGAGATTTGGTGGAAGACTGCGACATTAAAGCTTCTTTTATAATTAAATTTTTCAGAAAATATATAGGTTTTGTGACTTGATGAGTCTATGCCTCTCCTCACTGCTAAGGAGAGCAAGGATAAGTGTTAGAAACAATTGAACAGATCTCAAGAACGTGCAAGTTCTCCCTAGGGAGATCACTTACAAGATGAGCGGCGTTTTTTTCCAGCCTGCGTCAACTATCAGTATTTTCTGGTATGCTTAAATAATATACTCGAATATGTTACGATGCATTTAATGGAACATCTTTACAGAGATCACTCGTGATCAAATAGAATGAGTAACACTAGAGATCACAAATATGCCGAGAATCCATCAATTAGCTTTGACTGACCTGCATAAAATCTTACGAAACCAGTTAAAAATGTGGTCACACGTATAAAGTCTTTCCAGTTTAATTAAGGATGTCATCTTACAAAACTCTTTCGTGAGACCCTTTCTCTAGCATGCCGGCTTTTTTGCTGTTAAATAACTCCCATAACAGTAAAATTTAAAAAAAAAACAAGCCATTTCAAAAAAAATTCGCTCTAGCCATAAGAAATTCCAAAGTAGTTCTCAAAGAATGGCAGTGATATGGGCAGAGCAGATCAGTTCAACATGGACATTCTCGATTTGGCTCCATTCTAGTCCAGCAAAATAAAGTAAATCAGCCAGCGTAGCTCCTTCGTTATACTTCTGCTCCACCAAAAACATTTGGTCTTTGTAAGTCATCTGGATTTTAGCTTCAAAAAATTGTATCGTTAGAGTCATATGAGATTGCTTCATGTTATATGTTACTGCTACTACTGCCTCACTGCCTACTTGAAATAATATAGGACTTTTCTTCCAGTTTGGTTGCGTTTTTTTTCGATTGCCGTTCAACGCGCTCTTCAAGCTCATATATCTCTCCTTCTATACTCATTGCACGCTGTCCAATAAGCAGAAAGAAAGGGGCGCGGCTACCGTAGTTTCATGACAAGACAAGAGTTCAGCAGTCATAGGCACTCTTGGTTATTCTTACTCTTAAAATTTGAGCTATGGAGTTCGTGAGTTATCCTCCGATCCATGCCAGCATCGACATTGTTTTCCATAGAAAACTCGTCCACTTTTCAAGTGATACTGGCTACTGCGTAGAGCATCTCTTTATAACTTTAATTATACCCCTCAGAAATTGTTTTAATAAGCGCGTAATTTCCTGGTATGGTGCATAGTAGGTCATGATAATGTGATGCTATATTCGATGCTATCTCTTTGAACTCTAAAGGCGAACAAATGTCGCACAAGATCCGAAAACTGAGAGTTCACACGTTATCATAATCTCGAGGTCGCAGATTTCTACTGAATAATGGAGCCTGAATGTATAATTCTTGTTCTGAACGGTGGCATTTATTTTACACATTCACTTAGAAACCATCATATGGCAGCAGTGTCCAACTATGATAATGTTTCAAATTTTCTTTTCTTTTTTCATGCTGAAGGTCTAATGAATGTGCAATGAAGTGTCTCCTATGATTACTCTTGAGTGGATTGATTTCTATTACTATATCAGTGATTTTAGAGCAAGTGGAAGAAATTTTTTAGCTGAAGTGTTATCCTTTTGCTTGATTCAAATGATACGTTTAGTGAATGACAGATGAACATCGAGGACATCGTACCAGAATTATTTGGCGAGAAACGAGTCTATTACTGTCAGCGCTGTTTGAACCATGGACTTCGGGAAAAACGCAAAAATCACAAGCAGAATTGCGTCTACAGCATGTGTCAGTGCTCCGACTGCATAGTTAGTGTGTTTCTAATACTTCGTTTCCTTTTGAATTTCAAAACAAAACATTCTTGTGAATTAACTATAATTTAAGCGAGATAGTAAGGTCCTAGGAAGTCAACTTGAATTTATAACACTCGATAAATAATAATGATGGAAAACACTCTTGATACGTAATTAAGCAAGTTATTACATGCTATCAAACTAAACCCAACTAAATACTAAAGACCTCCTCACGAATCTGTGAATATGATAGAGCTTCTACCATATAATTATCAATTAAGATGGTGGAACGAAGGCGGGAGCTGAATAGCAGACTTGTACAAATCGAAACCGAACCTGGTAGTCAAATTCTTGGAGAGTCCCAATGCTCCACAGAAGATGTGACAGGAAGATCTAAAGGTTAGAGACTTATGTTATCGGACGATTAACGAGTGTGTTGATTGCTTAAGAACTGATATCCGAACATTATCTCGAAATTCGAGAAATGGGTAATTACAATGAAAGCTATGAGCGATTCACATCGAAATTGCCCAGAGCTTTAGCATAGACGTTAGAAGAAGTGCGATAAAGGTGGCTGAAATGAGCAATACTTCTTTTAGTACTATCTAAAACTGTTGAAATTTACGGGAAACAGCAGTTATGAAACTCTAAAGATTCACGTGGTTCATCGCTATTTACAAGATCTCTTCAAACATATGTCTGAATTAATGGAGCACTGAAAGTGTTTTCGATAAACTTCACGTGGATGTGAATGTGAAGAATGTGACTTGGTACTTATTCAGATAGAAGCTTACACACATATTTTATTCTATTGGCAAATTTTCGCGGCGTTTTCATTAGATATTATCTCATATATAGGTGCTTACTGGGAGACTATTTCATTCTCATCGAATTTGATCTTTTTTCTTTCTTCTCTTAGATGACTTCATATTCGTAGAAATGCCTCAATATATAGTAACAAAGGTGGACCAACTATGGCTTTTACTGACATCTTCTTTTGCATCTTTCTATTGCATCGTTTTCCTACGATTTCTTCCGAATTACTGGTTACGACACTCGCTACTCAACGAAATCACACTACGAAATGCGTATGACACATGACACTGTGAAATTTTTCACATATTGAACCGAGCTTGTTGCTTACTTGCGATTATGAAAGATTTTCAAAAAACCTTCAAAAAGATTCTGGCACAAACAGCTGTTGCCATTTTTCTAACTTTTGATGACATTTCTTTTGAGCGCATTATTACCGACACTTTGTCATTGTAAAATGAACCGCGAACAACGTTTGACAGGTGTCGGTTGAACATTTTAGCCATCGTCTATCGCACGGGCAATTATGAGCAGCTCATTGGTGGCGAATGTTCAGAGAACTCGTCAGGCAGTTTCTATGTGCTGTCGGATTATTATTTTTGATTTTCCTTATATAGACGTGATACATCATGCTATACCTGCTCATGCTGCCTCCTTTATTAACTGAAGAGGAAAATACGATACGGTACTGCTTGACTGTCAATAAAAACAAATCAACCGGCTGTGCATGCCGTGGTTTTGTGCTAGGAATTTTGGAGTAGCACATCACCTGTATATTGCTACTGAAGGTTATCCCAATCTATACGATCCATAGTGAAAATACCTGCAGGCTCATATGAAACTACTTTAGGTGTATAAAACCTGGCATGAATGGTAACATGAGGATAAATGAACACGCAGATGGATACTGCAGTATTCTTCTGCAAGAAAGTTGACTTTTCAAAAAGAAATTATACGTAAGCTGCTAGCTGGCAGTACATATCTATCGTATGAATTGGTTGAACTTCTTTCACTCTGATAGAATATATTGGTAAACCGCGCTTCTCGTCGTAGTAGTCTTCTGTTAGATGAAGAGCAGTTTTCCGTGTTATAAGTGTTATCCTACTATGATGTCTGCTTGTTTATATCTGTTTCCTGCAGGAAAAACAGCCAAAACATTGTCAAAGACTATGCGTGAATATTTTCTGTTTGTTGGATTTTCAGATGGAAATGTTGAAGTTGTTCCTAATTTGGATAAGCTTGCTAGAGAAGGAGCCAAAGCAGCAATTCATGTCTTGAAGCCGCGAATCTGAGTCTTTTGGAGTAGTCAACCACTAATTTGTGAAGTCAAATAAATCATCAGTGTTCTCATAGTTGTTCCAATGGTTTATTACTTTCCTTGTGTTCCAGTCGTAATTTACTGGAGCATTTAGTGTAGATGTTCCTCATCTCGTTGAGTCAAGTTGATATAAAAACGCCTAATCCTCCGCGAAACTAGCCTGTTAGTCGCCAAGATTTAAGAAGGAATGGAGTACTTAGCAGACTTTGCTTTACCATGGATACTATTGCAAGTCTACTTGTGCTCATACCTGTTGCTCTGATCAACGCTTTTGCATTACCGTCGAAACACAACATGCCTCTGTCGACAGCAAACTGTGTCATGAGATTTTACTCATGGATTCTCAAGATTCAGCTGTTGAGCATTCAATTATAAGCACTTCCTTTTCCCATTGACTTTCCTTTGTATCAAACTTCTTCTTCTTTTCCACGAAAAACTCCTAGAAGTAAGAAATGAAGCAATATTACGTCAATTTTGATTTTTGAGAGCGCCGCCCGAACTGTCAACGATGCGCTCAGCACAATGTCGTCAACCGTCTTAAGGGGCACAAGAGGTCATGTCCGTTCAAGGAATGCTTCTGTCCGAAATGTCAGGTGATGCACATTAGTTCCCATGTTTTGTTTGATTGATTTAACACAGCATACTTTGAGTTGAAGATGAAGAGAAGGAATTAGGATCAAATTGCAAAAAAATATTTTGGATGTCCACGTCTTTTTTAGTGTGATAGAAAAATCTAGGATAATCTTAAATAACAATCAGGTGATAATTCTAAATCAAATAAATGTAAAATTTCTACTGAGGCTCAGTAAGATTGAACCAAAGTTTGATCTGTCGTTAATATTCTTGTTGCTGGCCTAATAGCTATATAGAGTTTTCTTGCCAAAACAAACTATAAGCCAAGCAGTAGCCTGATTGAAACGCATTATAAAATCATGGGGCAAATCAAAATAATTTTATTGAAAGGCGTAGTTTACACACAGGATGTTCTTACGGTGAAAACGTCTTGTTGACGCAACTTTTTCAGAGGTTAGGCAATTAATGATATCGAAAGTCGTTTATCAAAGTAGAGAGAGAGAGAGAGAGAGAAAGAGAGAAAGAGAGAGAGAGAGAGAGAAAGGAAGAGAAAGAGGAGCTAAGCTTTGACTGAAACGAAGGTTTTTATGCAGCTTAATTTTCGTTACAGGTGGTGGTTGAACGTCAAAAGTTGATGGCCGATCAAATAAAGCTGAGACGACGTCAGAAGCGCGAGAAGAACATTACCGTTGAGGGTGCCACACGAACATCAGCAAGTAGTACACGTAGGTTTCAGCTTTCTCTTTAACAATTTCGGCTTTCAACTCTGAATTTTCTACCTACGATAAAAATCAGTTAATATATAATAATGACTATGAACTTCTTTTCTCCTTCTTCCAAGTGTTCATCAACTGTGAACATTAAGACAGTAAACAATATTGTTTTGATCAGAATTAATTGTAGACTGTGATGTGGCTTAATGAATCAAAAAACATCTAATTAGCTTAATAAATCAGAAATGCTTAAAAAGTTTGACAAGACGTCTAGTCCTTTTCAAAAAAGCGTGTTTGAAATAATACACGAGAACGATGAGTTGATTGTTCGGAAAATATATAGTTGTTCTGGCTTAGGCCTGAAGCTATTTGTTTTTTGTATTCCCTAGTTCTTTTTAACAATTGCTCCTGGATTTCTGATTATTGATGCAATAAATAGGGGAGGCTAGTGCACTGATAAGGAGGTCCGGTTGCCACGGGTGCGGTACTTGTTCGATTTCGTATCGGAATCACCAAACTTCTCATCCTTAGGGATCAGCAAGCTGGTATGATTCTCTTTCAGCTCACTCCTTTAAATTAACGCGAGAACGTTCTAGTAGAGCTATCCGAGAACTTGAAGGCAAATCGAGTTGACCAGAAAGCAACCACATTTCTATAGATGGCCACAATTCTAAGGCATTGCTCGAACCTGTATGTGTAAAGTTTAAAGAGCTTTGTAAACGATGAATGCGTGAAATGTGTGTAATGTAAGAAGTGCAAAGATCCTTCCAATAGATCTGAATGGACAAGTGAAATAAATATAAAAGCATTAACTGGGTTACTAGTTTACGAGCTTCAACGACAGTTATCTTTTTGGTGAACCCCAGAAAACTTGAATAGAACTCTTGTCACAAATATTGTGCTGTCGACACACTGAGATCTGACAGTCGTTTGGTGGAAATCTGTGCCAAGTGTACATGTGGCTGTAGCAGAGCCCCTCACCACGCGGTAGCTTATAATTCACTATCAATTCAATCAACAATAACGTTTTCTGCTCTTAAGAATTTCCTCTATTTGTTTGGTAGCTTTGGCACGTATGACGTCACTGGCTCACAGCTTGTAAGACTTCCACTGACTGAAGCAATCTTTGACTTTCTTCCACTAATGATCGTCTAGTTGAAGTAAGCAGGAACTGTATGTATATACTTAAAAACCTTAGCGAAGGATACTCAAAATATGCTTGAAAATGTAAAAACAACTGGTGAATGAGGGTAGACAAAGACAAAATAAAAACTGGTAACACTTTTCAGGACTAGCTTGTGGATTTCTTTGACGCTGTTGCTTTATGTTTATCAATTTTATTTACTTAATATGATTGCTTTTTTAATTTTTCTTGAATGCAGAAATTTTAATCAGAGCCAAAGTGACAGAGTTCGTTTGATCTTAACATTTCTGAGCATTGACTATGTCTCTTCGTTTAGAATGAATTTCTGAATTAAAGCACAAAAATTTAGCGGTATGTTTGAAGTGTACTCAACAAGCGATCGGCTATCAACAACTGATGTCCATTCTCGATCCATCCAGCACATCTGAGACGCTTTTTAACCTTTCCACCATTCTGCAAGCGTGTCCACATAAGCCGCCGTCTCAAAATGTGGTCGACTGCTCGAACAATCTCCTAGCCAATCCATTGTCGTCATTTATCACGCGCCACCAAGCACCCCTGCTTTCTGAGGTGCGACAAGATTCGGTTTGTTTATATCGAGTTTTTTCTTGCTTACAAATTCACTAAATTCTTTGATTTTGAGGAAAAATTGTTGTAAATGTTATTTCAAATCTATTCTCCACTTTTTCCATTGCCTCAACCTATTGGACACCGTTGACGTATTCTCACTATGATATCATGCTTACTAATAGTTACCTTGAATTCCGGTGTGAGTGAGCTGTCATGTTTTTTATTTTTTCTCTACTTTTCTGTATTCACTGTCTAATTTGAGAGACCAAGTACTGCACTGAGTGCGTGGGTTATTCATAGACCTTGTATAATGTATCTCATAGATACTTTAAACGAGAATAACCCGTTTCGTTTCTTCATTTATGTGGATATACTGTTGATCTCCCATGAGCCATTCCGTTCGAATAAATAACTGCAAATGAGAGTGCACATTCATTACACACAGTAATCGTAGAAACAAAGCCCGAATGTCTCTGAGAAATATCAGCACGAATTCGGAGAGAAGAGATGTGGACAGATGGGCCGTAAAAACAGCTATATTTCAGCGGAAAGGGGTAAAGAATAGTGTATGCGAAACACAGACGCAGGGCGAAAAAAACTAAATTGGCGATGAAATCAACATTGCGTTGAGAACGCCACGGGTGGTCACCACTCACTCCGATTCGGATGAGGGAAATCAGAGGGCCATGTCACTCAAAGAGAGGAACATATCCACCACATCAGCTGAGAGCTCTCAGTGTCGCAAAGACCGCTCTATCGCCGTTAGATGTGAGTCTCGCTCAGCTTGAAGAATTCCATTAAGTCGTTAGTCGTAACTCGTCAAATTCCCGTAATGTCTAAATGCTCATATTTCCATAACACATGGCTCCATTACATTAGGTTGTCGCATACACATCGCCAATTTTATTTTTTGTTCTTCGAATAATTTTATTTAGAACCTTGCTTTAATATCCGCGTTTTATTATGTTCTCAAAATCTAACACTAGACTACGGATAGAAGAGAACAGTGGTTGGAAATTCACAGCAATCTGCTTGAAGTTGATTAATATAGCTCGAAGTAAATTTGGCTTCAAAACTTGCAGAAGTTGCAAAGGACCAGGCGTCACTATAAGAACAGTTTCGGAATTTAAACGACTCAGAAAATTGTAAATTTTGAAAAAATTACAGATTTGTCGGTGCATCATTTGGTAATATGGTGAAGAGGTTTCTGTTATGAAATTCGCTTTTCTCCTTACTCTATCCCCTTCTGCTAATGAGGGAAAGTCCGTTTTGTGATCGTATTCTGCTATTTCAATCAAGAGGAGCTGATTTTGTATCAAGATTGACCGTTTCAATATAATTTATGAGAATGTTCAAAGCAGTAGCGAGGTTGGTACACCAGAGCCATACATGTGTTTAGGAGGTCGCGCCCCTCGTCAGTGGCCCACTCCCAACATTAAGCCCTGCATCCCTCTTTGCTACAATGCGGGGCTTAATAAAGGGAGTGAGCCGCTGACGACGGGGAGACTCCGAAACATGTGTATGGCTCTGGCGTACTAATCTCGCTAATGCTTTAAACATTCTGAAAAATTATACTAATTGTTTTTTGTGGTGTTTTGAAACACTATGCTATGACATCGTTTTTGCTCAAATTTAGTCATAGATGTAGCTACCAGACGGTTTCCAAAAACCAAATTTACAGTTAAGGGAAAGTTTTTAGGAGCCTTTGGTAGCTGGTAGACATCGGAGCTCAACATGTTTGAGACCACTACCATTATGAACGACAGCGCAGCGAGAGAGAAACGAAAGGAAACTATGTTAAGGTTCGCATTTAAGGTTCGCATTATCAAGAGCCATCTTAGTATCCAAATATCCATATTTCTGACCTGGCCGATAGATAGAGCCATCCATTATGAGTTGAATGAGCTAGTGATTCTCTTCTAGCAAAAAGTATTTTTTGGAAGTCCTGAAATTTTCTTGAGAGCAACAAATTCTTCGGCCACACTTGACCCTTTCGCTACGAGACATTTCTCGCCTTTCGCTTGTACTTTTGGTAATAAGAGAGTAACTTCTTCTAAAAAAAAATCCAGTACCGTGTTTAGTAATCAAAAATGTTTTTCGTAATGCGCTGTAATAACAACAATAAGATTACGTTTCACCTTCCACGCAAATGTCGTTAGCCTAGCGTTTGTGGATCTCCTATCAGCAGAATTTAGTACTTTTTGATAGCTTGAGAAGCGTTGGTTCTAAAACTAGGCACAATTTTGGAAAAACTCTTTATAAGTTGAAGAAACATCACGTAAGGCACTTAGAGATAAATGCACCAAAAGTATTAGGTTGAGGAAAAGTTCCTCAACACTAATTGAAAAGTCAAAGTTTATGCATAAAGTCAGTTATGAAACAACAATAATTATTCATTAAAATAAAGACCATCATTATCCACCATCTTTTGCCAACGCTTGAAATGCGGATCTGCTTGAATGGTAACCGACAGCTTGCGAATGACGTACAAGCCGAAATCCACTGAATACCATGGGACGACAAAGGCTACATAGACTACTGCAGGATAATTTTTATTGAATCAAGGAAAGAAGCTTGCACATATTGAGCTTGAAAATGCTGACAGATTTGTCCTCAGTGTTTTGAAACACCGATAGTATGCAATACATGTTGACACTATTCAGTCAGGTGAATTCTAGTGTCGAATTGCGACTATATTTCAACTCACCAACCAGTAATGAGACCAATTTTGGTGTTGCATAAAAAAACAGGAAACGATTTTTTTCACTTTATAGCGTGAAAATATTTTCAACAAAAATTGCTTCACGATTCCTCTTCTGATAGTTAAAATGCTAAGCAAATATGCTAACATAATTATACATCAACGACCATTTCCAATGTTGAGAAGATTAATCGCACATTAAAATCACCTTGTCGTGGGCATGGCTTACATAAGTCATCACCTTATAGGCAAACATAAAGTAATAACCATGTGTCTCTGAAAACTTTGGCGACCACGGGTACAACTTTCCGAATAGAGGCCTAAATCGAGAATCTCAAAGGAGTAGTTTGCCACGTCTTTGTTGATTACTGATTACCAAATAAATAGTGATTTCGAATGCCATGACCAAACACAATGTTATGTGTTGATCATCAAAGGTTTGCTTTCCAAATGGGTTCACCACCTCATCGTGGTTGGGAGGTGTTTCTGGGTGCCGGACTGTAAAATTAAGCGGGAGTTAATCCTCCAGTATTGCCTTCTAGGATGAAAAAGAGATCGACGTATTCACTCAAAAACCCCAGCTGAGAGTAAAACATATCAGAAATCACCGTCGCCTTGCTAGCTACAAGTATCATGGTGATCATCTCCTTCTGATAAACAAGGGGCGGCGATCCTCTGGTGTGGCGACGACCTGAGGAAGGCTCGTGCAAAGCTGGCCCCGGAACTGCAGAGGAGTTTGACACATAACGAACAAAAATCACTGATACAATCTCCAACTCGGCTGCTCGGATAGACGCAAGGCGCTGACATCAACGAATTTTTTTCGGATTCTTTTGCCAAAGCTTTATTTATTGGATAGCTTGATGAGATATCCGGTATCGTGTAGAAATAAAAAAATAAAACCGTTTTTTGAGCGACTCGATCTCCATTCCCTCTGCACACAGCTAATTCCCTCCAGAATATCACTAGATGATCACACAGAAGTACAGTCAGTCTGATAGTAACTCAGTAATTGCAGTCAGCACAAAATAACTCGTTAATAATTTCATTCTGAAATCACTGATTGAGATTGCAGCATTTACGTGCTTGCAAAAAGTCCACCATCCTTTAGCAAATAATATCTGTATGACCCATGAATTTTAGTCTAAATTCTTTTTTCTTTAAATTTTGACTGCCACTTGCAGTGGTATGATGTTATAGTATACCCAATATGTGGAGTGCCGTGCAAAAACGTTTGCGTCAGCCGGAATTCGAACCCAGATCTCACTCTTTCCGGGAGCGTATGTTGACCGTATACTTATAGCGTATATTGGGTATACCATAACATCATACCACTGCAAGTGGCAGTCAAAATAAGAAAAAAAGAATTTAGGTTGATTATCGATATGCAATGTCTGTCAACATCAAGTAGGTTCAATGCCAATAGCGGCTGCCCCGCCAGACCGTCACGGTTGGCCGTTGGCAGACAACGCGTTATAGCGTAAATAAGAGTGCTGTGCAAACGAGCTTCGGTAGTGCAACGGTTAGCATACGCTCCCGGAAAGAGTGAGATCTGGGTTCGCATCCCGGCTGACTCCATGAATTTCAGTCTGCAGAGGATTATTTTCGTGAGACTTGAGTCAAAGCGAAGAAAGCCAACTGAGCAATAAAACGGTGAATACAAGACTGCTTGCAGCGCCTTCTGGTTACTGATTGCTGAAAAAGCTAAATTTGAAGTGAATTCAAATCGCTTTCAGAAAACGCGTTCCAGTGAGGGGCTAACTTTACCGTGGGTCATACCGTCGCAAATATGTTGAAGAAATATTTTCAGTGAGTATCGGATCGTCTCACCAAATAGGCACTTGGGGCGCAATACCAACATACACCACCAACCAGATTCATAAGCACGTCTGACGGAATGTGGGTTTAAAATGTCCTTACAGAAATGAGTAGTCCAAACAGTCTTTGAAAAAAGAAAGCTTTTATTTTATTAGGTTGCTTGTTTGTTTTTCCCCTCTTTCCGCTCTAGAAGCCAGACAGTTGATCTACTCTCGTAAAGAATTAGTGCACTAGATCTTTTTCAGGTTCCACAGATATATATAGTGGAACGGGTGCACGTGGATGTTCAAAATCGCGCAAAACGAACGGAAAACGCAGCGCTCAGATTGCATTAATTGTCCTACTGCACGAAGCCTTGACCATGTAGTCGCATCAGCCTTTCGAAATTCAGACTTTTTTGAGAAAATATTTCAGAAATCTTTCAGCATGTGAAAGCCAGAATTCTTTGCATAATTCAATTCTATCTCGCTTGATAAGTTTTTAGACTTAAACTCCACTATAGTCACTATAGCTCACTGAACCAGGATATGTTGGAACCTAGCCACCATGTATGCATTGAGTACATTTCTCAAAGAAGTCAGTGTAGCGCTATGGTCTGAAGTGCTTCGCGGCATCCGCTTGGCCGCTGGTGCGCTCCCGTGGTCAAAGCGTTCAAGTCTTTCATCTTTTTGTGGTTAGCAAATTGGTTCCAGACTTCTCTGAGAATGTAGCACCGCTGACGTGGTGCATCGGATCAGCGCGAATTATTGCAAAGGCCTGATGCGAATTCAACCATCACTGACGATGATCAACGGACTCTACTACATGGCTTTTTTTCGGGTATTTTCAAGAACTTGCTGCCTTGCTTTCAAACATTTGAATTAATGTAGGTAGTATAAGTAACAACATCATTACTTCTCTACATGTCTTCGTACTTACATGTATAGATAAATCTGTTAAGAGAATAGGAGAACGTTTTTCCTAATATGGATAGATTTACAATGGGTATAAGTTTTTTTGAGTATTGCAATAAGCAAATCAAAACGAGTTTAGATGTAGGAGAATAGAATAACACTGCCGAGTTTTTCAGTGCGATACTGAGGGTTTGTAAAATCAAAGTTTTGTGGAACTAGTAATACAATAGAATAGGCTATTAGATTTTACACTGTAGCATTAGCCAATATGATTCAGGCAGACAGAGGAAAATACCTGAACCACGTACGAGTAAATAATTGCTGTTCCTATAGATAATTCGAGGGATTTGGTAAAGTGCGACGACAATTCAGAACTCTTCTATCACATTGACTAGATACCCATCGATTGTTGCATGGTCAGTCAATTTGGCTTTTATACATTGTTGAAGTATCACCACATTTACGATGCTGAGGTTCCTTGTTCAATGTTGAGCTCATTTGCTTTATATAATAGTACATATCACCGTTGTTTAACCCCCAACGGACGGCTACAAAAATCGATGCGCGCAAAGCTAATTGCGCGATTTTCGTTAGTTCATCAGAAAATTTTTGGAATTTTTGTATTACTTTGGTAGAACAAGGTTTTCTTCTACTCGCTCATATGCTTTTGGTTAAGTATGTCTTCTGTAAAGAAAACGCTGATCTACCACGCAATCGTACTGAATTTGGCATTCAACCAACTGTACTGCATTGTACAAAGGGGATCACAAGGAATTTCTCTAGTTTTGCTCTTCACTAGCCTTATACAAACCCAGGAGTCATCATAGTAAATAAAAATTGGAGAACAGCTAGTAATTTATCAGAAATTGTTATACATGCTGTATTCGATACGTGTTCATTGAAAACTCTCACTATAACGAAGCCTATATCAATCATTCGTTTATTTCCAATTATTTAGAGCTGGCGTGCGTGATAAAAGGTTGAGTACTTATGGACAGTGCAAGAATTCTGAGCGGTAAAGGAAAACAGGGTTCGAATAAAAGGCTTAGAACATCGGCATTGCGCAAGCTATTGGTCAGAAATATGTGTATCTAAAGAAGTATTCTTGGTGCTTCTCCCCCTATCCGCACCCATATTCAAAAAAGGAATTTTTTTTATTTCTCTTTAAGGTTTGAATAGTTATCAGCCTGAATATCGGGAATCTTAAGGGTGTGTTTTGATTTTCAAATGGTTTTTGCATTGTACTGTGAAGGTGAAGTGAAAATTCAGCACTTATATGTTAGACGGCGACCAATATTTGAGTCGATCTCACTCGCTGGACAAGAACTTTTCACAGAAATGTTAGCAACCATTCGGTAGTCTAAATCTCTGGCTACAACCCCACATCGCCGCTTTTTAATGCACCATTTTATGACGCTGTAGCATCCAAAATAAAATTCTGTATCTCACTCATTCTGTCTTCATTTTTACCACGCGCATAAATCGCTTGAAGCCCGAAAAGCATATCAGCGATCCCCAAGTGAATAACAATATTTGAAACACGAACGCCCCCCTCCCTCCGCCATTCTGGCTCCGCTCCGTGAAAATCCTGGAGATTTGGACTATCTCACGACTGATGAAACTTTAGTGAAGTGCCATATCGAAGCCCCAGCCGAACAAATGAATGAAATTAAGTGTGAAACATAATTTTATTTTCGCTGCTGCAACGTAAGAAAAAGCCTTTTTTAGAACTAAACAGATTATTGAAATCGCGGAGATTCAAGCATTTTAGTGATTACCAAATGTCTGGGAGAAAACGTTTATGCAGCGAGCAAGGCCTTGTTGTCGATGAAAGCGCATCATATTTATTCGGTCAAGACTTTTCAAACAAAACTGGAAAAGGCTTATTAATTGATACAGTTGGAGAAGTTGCAGTCGGAGGTGCAAAAATCCCCAGATCTTCACAAGATTGAATGTGGAATCTATACACCAATAAAATCAACTGTGCAAAGGGTAAGGCTGATGCTACGGCAGCGAACGATTGATACAAAGTTGCAGATATTTGAAGGTTTTAACCACCTGCGCATTCTTAACATTCGTTCCTCAGGAAGGCCAGTACCACTTTCATAGCAATCATCGATAACTCCAATTACGAGATATTTTTATCAATCACAACTTACAAATGTAATCCTTATTTAACTCCTTCAAATGCGCAGCAGCCACATCAGTCTGCTTAACAGTCCGTTGTTTTGGCCATGTAGTCAAGTTCAATCTTAAAATAGATAAAGAGATAAAGGATAAAGCTCTCAGCGGTAATCAATCTTTGAGTCATGCGCCATGCACTCGTCTTCAATTGCATATTTGGCCTTTACAATGACTCGTGGCGGCCTCCTCTGTAGCGAACCAGCGCTGCTTATCCTCCGAAACAGGTCTGAGACCTGTTTGGTACCAATTTACAGACCCTGGGAGGGATGGATGGCCTGCTGAGCCATGAGCGCGAGATCGAACCATTGACCTCATGTGCAACACAGAGCACCTCTATCCAATACGCCAGACGTGCCCACGCGATGCTCAATGTACTCGAGTATTTAGATGTTTTCCGCGAGAACCAATCAACATCGAGAACTTTATCCTTTATAGCATTGCGAGATAGAGCGTAAATCTCCGAACCATGCTGTTGATTGAAAATCGTAAACGCTTTCCTCATTCAAAAATCAAAGGTCCAAAATTCAGCGGACCGTAACGGCAAAACTACGTCTTCTGATGTTTGACACATTTCGGAATCTTGTAATATACCCAATAATGTGGAGTGCTTTGCAAAAATATTCGCGTCGGCCGGGATTCGAACCCCGATCTCACTCTTCCCATAGAAAGAGTGTTGAGCAAAACGAGCGTCGGTGGTGCAACGGTTAGCATACGCTCCCGGAAAGAGTGAAATCTGGGATCGAATCAAGGCTGACACGAATATTTTTGCAGAGCACTCCACATTATTGGGTATATCACAAGATTATACCACCGCAACAAGCGGTCAAATGAATGAATTCCGATTGTTTATCTTCCAATCTGTTAATGATATGAGAAAAGAGCAGGGGAAGTCATAATGCAAAATCCAAATCTATAGTTTTCTCTTGTCAACGCTTCTGAAATTGGGGAAAACGACAACAACTCATAAGAATAGCACACAGACGTTTCTTAAAAAACGACGCTCCAGTCGATATCTCTGCTCCGTTCAGCAAGCGCGAATTGCAATACTTTGAACCGTGGAAGTTTACGCAATTATACCGTGCCTTTAAGAGCTTTTCGGTGCTATTATTGATTGATCTCGTGATCTATCTCTTCAGGATTGATCTTACTTTTTTGGGAGCTATGCAATGACCGTTGCAGCTTTCGCATTGCTGATTACTTGTTCGTTCTACTCGCACATTTCTAAGTCGATGCATAATTCAAAGCAAGTTTGAAATATTTTCTTTCCATTTATTTTTTCTTCGCTGTCTAGAAGAACATGCACCGATTGCGAAGCACAGACGGCCTAACCATATAATGAGAAATCAGAAGACAGGACGAAACGAAGTGTGGAGTGGACTCCGCGAGAACCCACCCGTACCCGAGGGCGACCACCTACCCCGTTGGGCGGACATGTTCTTCAGGCCAATTAGTCGGCTGTATTCATATGTGCATTCCATGAGGTGTATTCGCACCTGCCAATATTTTACAGATCACGGCTCGCATCAATATATATATATATATATATAACATTTTCATTTGATCTATAATACCCAATATCAGTCAGCGTGACTGGGTTCAATGTCGAGACCGACTACCTGGGCCAGGCCGTTGACGGCTGGCGGCTGACAGATCGGTGCGCTTTAGTGTAGAAAGAGCGATGTGCAAAATGGGCGTCAGCAGTGTGACGGATAGAGCAGCATTCCCGAAAAGAGTGAGGTGCGGGTTCTAGTCTCGCCTGATGCGAAAGTTCTGCACATCACTCTGTAACACTGCGTATATATTTTATAACATCATACCACCGCAAAAAAGCGGTTAAAAAACAATTTCTTTTGATCTATAATACCCAGTATTAGTCAGCGTGAATGGGTTCAATGTCGAGAGCGACTACCCGGGCCATGCCGTTGGCGGCTGGCGGCTGGCGGCTGACAGATCGGTGTGCTTTAGTGTAGAAAGAGCGATGCGCAAAATGGGCGTTAGTAGTGTGACGGATAGAGCAGCATTCCCGGAAAGAGTGAGGTGCGGGTTCTAGTCCCGCCTGACGCGAAAGTTCTGCACATCACTCTATAACACTGCGTATATAGATAATCAGTCTAATTTCTTTTCTATTTTGACTGCCACTTGCAGTGGTATGATGTTATAGTATACCCAATATGTGAAATGCTGTGCAAAAACGCTTGCGTCAGCCGGGATTCGAACCCAGATCTCACTTTTTCCGGGAGCGTATGCTAACCGTTGCACTACCGACGCTCGTTTTGCATATCACTCTTATTTACGCTATAACGCGTTGTCTGCCATCACCCAACCGTCGACGGTCTAACGTGGCAGCTCTATCGGCATTGAACCCACTTGTGTTGACAGACATTGGATATCGGTAGACTGCGTATATATTTTATAACATAATACCACCGCAAAAAAGCGGTTAAATAAAAAAATTTCATTTGATGTATTTATATGGTTGTATATACATATATGCATGTGTACCCGGTATGTGTGCATGTGTTTTATGTGCTTGTGAACGCAGCTGTTACACATGTGCATGTAGCTGCGCTAAATTTACATGTGTATGTACACTGTATGCATTTATCTACGAATTACATGAATATGCATGTGCATATATCTGTATATATCTTGTATGTACGTATACATATTGTATGCACGTGCGTGCATATATCCATGATTAGATGTATATATATATATATATATATATGTATGCATGTATGTATGTATGTATGTGTGTCACCTTATCACCTTGTTTGACCCGTATTATTTTGCAACCGTGTAGGTCCCAGTACTTTTGGTATCCAATTCGTTCCGTCGCTTGCTTGAGAATCTTCTTCACAAACGTCGTAAAGTAGTGGTCGAATGCGTCTCCTCGCAGTGTTGAGGATAGCCGTACTAGGACATGCTAGGAGGCGATGGGACCCAATCCCGCGTCGAGCCACACGAGTATCTTTAGCCACTCGGCCACGGCCTCTATACATCTTTTTGCGAACGATCAGGGCCATTTTGATCCACAGATTTTCAGAGATCTTTTTTCACTGAGCAAAGTTTTTATCTAGAATTCAAACAATCTTTCGAGAGCTCGTCCGCAGAAGAAGAACGGCCAGCAAAAAGACTAGGTCCCGCGTGGCATGAAGAAGAGAAAATTATCAAAACCACCATATTTGTGGTGCAACCAAATATACAAGCCGTCCCAACTGTTAAACCACTACATTTGTGGTGCATTGGCTAGAACAGACACGCCATTCAACCAAGCGAACAGAGCTCAACTTCCAAACGAAGCACCGCTACAAAACGTGGTATATTGGTATAACCAGAGGCTCAGCAAGCAAGCGATTTGTACAACCTCACTCCTGAGTGCAACCAAGTGGTGCGTTCTATTCATTCCTGGATGCAGCCGACTGGTAAATTCAATTATTTCTAGGTAGAACGAACTGGTGCATTCGCCTTATCCCTGGGTCTAACTAACCAATACGTTCGATTTCTGCGCAAACGATAACAGCAACAAGCGACAATCAAGCAATTGACCGCGAGCAGAATCGCTCCAACGACATCACCGAAAACGTGGATGAGACCAAGCGGCGTAAGCAACCGAAATCATCACGCACGTACGTTGATTTTATATTTTGGTTTTTGCTTCTTTCAAAGTTCCAGTGTCTTCGCTTACAGTCCACGTTTTTGTGATCTTTATTATACAAATTTTGTTCTAAAACTTTCACAATGCATTGGTAATATATGGCATCAATTCTGCAAGAGGTTCTAACTAAAGCTCTTAACCGCCTAGCTGAGACGTTGAAAATCTTGAGCCTGGAACAAAAACCCTTGGCACTCACACGTCGAGGGAAAAGAATATCCCGACCACACAGATCCGCCAAGAGAACAGATAAAGGCGGCCAAAACCATGATTGAGAATAAACAACAGAATGTCAAAGCTGCAATGGAGAGACACATTGCGGCAGTAGACCAAGAACTTGCAAAACTCAGTCCACTCGAAAAGGAGGGTTGCATCCGAGGATAAACGCAAACCTAGAAGGAGCAGAGGAGCAAGTGGACAATGCAGAACATTATGTACACAAACTCTCAACTCTCTTAGAAAAATTGGAGTTATCAAACTGTCACAAGCCTGATATTGCAACATCGCTTACGAAGAACGCAGCTCCAGTAGTAAATTCGCCATCCATTCCAATCCTCAGGTTCAGTGGCGGAACTGTGTTTGCCCAAAATATTTTGGTTAGTATCGAGCTTGATCGACCTTCAAACATTATTAAAAATTATATTGAAACAGATATCTCCGTCACCGGGGACGACGACAAGGATCAGCTCTCTCCAAACAAAATAAGCCTTGTGGAACAGCCAGACGGCAACGTCAAAGGAAAGCAGAGCGCACAGAAGAGAGAACACTCGGACGATCTTATAGCACACGTATTCTCCTTCATGCATAGCTATCCCTACAGGGTAATCGTCGACAGGGGCGGTTCTCAATCTGGTAATTAACGTACAAAAAAGCAACCCACATGAGACAATCGTAGATAGAGACGATTGCCAGCTCGACAGCAAGCATAGGCGTCACAGCAACCCACATGAAGTTTCCATACCATTCGAGAGAGTCAAAAACGATCAGACCGCTACCAGTTCAAGAAGCGTATATAACAGCAATATATTTTCGAACTTTTTATTCTCTCCTTTTTTTCCTTCTTCTGTTTTCGAAATTTTGCTCGGCATACTCCCTAATCAGTGATTTCAGGCTCTTTCCCTCTTTCGTTTTCCTGCTCTCAAAGGAAGCAGAGCAACCACAGATACCACGCAAGTGAACACAGTCGCCGAGCGGCCCCCGCTAGAGTCATTTTCTTTGGGGGGGGGGGGGGGGGTGGCTGTAGAGTATAGCAGCTCTGACACGATTTTGTTGCTATCTTACACCCTTTCCTCGTATCACAGAGACACTCCCACGTGTTAAGCGTCCGCCGCATTGGCATTCAATGTCCTAGTGTAATCAATTGTATATCGCTGTCCTTGACATTGTCCTGCTGTTAGCGCTGAGTGCTGAGTCGTCGTCGAAGTGCATTCTGTAGCGTCGTGAATCGGGAGCACCAGCCATGCGACGGAGCTTTCTATTGAGCCATGCATAACTCGCCACCGAAGGCAAAGCATCCAGTCCCATATTTAGTCACCCTCCTCATGTATATATGCCCCCATGACCCTCAGTTATGACTTACCTACTGGATGCTACCCTCGATGTAACCTTACGGAGCTTGCATGGCAATTCTTTGCACTCCGCCTGCTTGGTGTCGTGCTCCTTGGCCATTGGCTACGGTATCGGCGAATCTCGGAGATGATGACTTGGCATTGACGCTGATGTCATTGCGTCTTTCCTATATTCTTCCCATGGCTCTTCCACATCGTGCTGTTACCTTGTCTGCTGCTCTTCCCCCCTCTATTATGTAGTCGTTCTTCTTTAATCCAGACGTGCCATTGCTTCATTTGATCGTATACTGTCGTGCAAGCTTTTTGCCACTCTATAACTGTCCACCTGGGGTCTAACCCCTTTTCACTCGAGAACCTCTACCACTCTTTGATTACTTCCCCAGAGTCTTACCCATGCTTTACTTGAGAACTTAACTCGCACTCCTGTGATATTATCGTCACATAATATTGCGTCATGCTTCTGTACAAATTAATGTTCAATATTGTTATTGTAGTGTTTATATTTTTAGGATGTTCTTTTACGGGAAACCCATTGTTCGTTTGACCGATATCAGCCTAAGTTTCTTGAATTATTCACTGTTGTTTATTGGGATAAATTAATAATCAACTTACGTGTTCGCACAAGAAAATGGAAAGCAAAAATACTGAGTTCCACGTAATATTGATATAGGCAAGCAAACTATCAAAACCACTACATTTGTGGTGCAATCAAAACACACAGGCTGTCCAAACTCCTGAACGGCCACCATTTCACGCTGTGATTTTAGATCTGAAAAATTTACGCCTGTCATCTTGCAGGAGGCAATGATTTTTTTCCATAGACGTAACTCGGAACAAAAAACAGTTCCACAAATTATCGTTTATGCTAGCCACGATCACTTCTGTTGTCATTTTCCATTCACGCCATTGAATACTAGTTAGTGTTCCGCCTCATATAGACAGAGGGCAAAGCCTGGTAAACCAATATAAAAGGAAAGTGTGCTAAGTGGGCGCCAAACCGACGGCCACTTAACTCAATGTGTTATTATTTACTTACTACTTTGTTTACCGAGACATAAAGTCCATTTACGGACACTTCCATAGAAGTGTTTTTACTTTTCAACGAAATGCTTTTGGTTTACTTCTTCAGAGTGATTTCTTTAGTGAAGTCAGTCCGGTGCATTGTTAGGGTTGGTAATAGTCTCATTAGTATTAGTTTTTGAATTAAAATAAAAATGACGACGATCTAAGGACAGAGATGTTAAATGGGTATCAAAGGGCACATATTACCTGGATCACATCAAGGATGTGGGTAGGGATATTGAGAATGTGCTCGCAAAAGTTTTTATCTCCGAAAACACTCAGCTCAGCTAATTACATCAAATTGAAGAGTATTTTTTTGCAATCTTTCATGGAAGTGATAAATATTCTTTCATTACTCTGTGTAGCAGAGGCAGTTCAGTTGTCATATTGAGTTTCAAAACAATTCAAAAGTTCGACTTTCTATGAACCTCGGCATAATTAATTGTTATATGAAAATCGAGAAAACTTATCTTGAGCAAGGTTGGTAAATTAGTCGTAGAAATTCGGGTGACGTTTCGGCGACCCGCCTTCTTAAAAGCCTGGGTGTATGTAGTATTAGTCTATTTGAATGATTCGGATGGTCTTATTTATATGCTGCCCAGGTCAAGTTAGAAGATCAAACGAAGAAAGGCGCGAGATCTCGTGTGATGGTGACGCACTCGTCCTTCCTGTTCATTTCGGGATTTTAGGCGTTTATCCAAAATGCCTCAAGAGTCTTGCGCCTGGATGTTTTTGATTCCTGCGTTAGGATTGTGACAGTCACATCAAAATCGTTGTTGTTGTGTTTTTGTGCCCGATGTAAACCTAAAAGTTTCATTTTATCTATTTTAGATTTACTATCTAGATGTTCTTTTATGCGGATGAAAAGTGGTCCACCCGTTTCGCCCATATATTCTTCCCCTACATGTTAGTAAATAAATTGTGTCCCGATCTCATACAATCCCCCTCTTTTCCGTTAGGGACAGATCATACAGTTTTTGGTGTTGCACAATCGATCATAGAGTCTATTGCGGATCAGCTGATGGCGTAGGGTGGGAGGTGGGATTTCAATAACTACCACAGAATTTTCAAGACCGCACCTTTTTAGGCACCTTTTAATCGCGCTACTAATTTCGTTTGATATAAATGGCAGTTTCAAGGGAACTTTATTCAGGTGCAGAGTATCGTTCTTTCGAAACCTCATTCCATTTTTTGAATATTCCCAAGTAGCAGATGTTTTGTAGCCGTTGGAAATGGCAATTTTTCGTGCCAAGTCTAATGATTCGTTCCTTTCCTCTTCTCATGTGCACACATTTTTAGCCGTTCGAAACATGTTTTTTATTAGCGATTTTTTCATGTGTGAAGGATGAGAGAAAAGGTGATTGACCAAAATGTTTTTGTTACTTGGTTTTCGATACCATTCTGTACTATAGCCACTATCCAAAAGCTCTACTTGCATGTTTAAGAATGGAAGCCAGCTCCCGTTTGGACTTTCTCGCGCAAATTTTACATGCTGTGACTGTCCGTTCAAGACTTCAAAACATTTGTCCATTTCCTCTTGTGTGGAACAGACAATGAAGCAATCGTCTATATACCGGCAGTAGAGCAGTGGACGGTGAACGAGAACTGTAGTTTCCACCTTATACATAAAAGCGATGGCAAGACTGGGTGCCAAACGTTGACCCATGGCTAACCCCCTGAGTTGTGTATTTTCCCGACCAGCAAAAGATTGAACAACTAAGACATTGTTTTAGGAGGGTCATTAGTTGTTGAAATGTGAAGCCATACATGTTTACTTCTTGTTCATTTTCAGTTAAACGTTCGAAAATGGCTTGCATTGCAGAGTCATTTGATACGTTTGTATAGAGTGAGATAACATCAAATGACTCCATTACATGCGAGTTGTTTGGTTTGGCGCACCGTAGGTGATCCAAGAACATTTTTGTACTAGGTAGATGGGTTGGTATGAATTTGAGCACCTGAGTAAAAATAAGGTTTAGAAACCAGGTTATTCTACCCGTTGCAGGGTTAATTTAGAAATGGGTTGACTAGGTGCAAAACTTGAACCCAATTCTAATAATGAACGCGTATCATCCGGAAGCGTTACACCACCTAACACAGTAACTCTTGATCTCTAAAGCGCCTTGATTTTTCGATTTATCGATGTCAACGCGGAAATCGACTCTTTTACGTTTTGATTTTGATTGAAGGCAGTCAAACTTTCTCTTTAGATTATTTCTGATATTGCGCCGGATATCATTACAAATAGCTATTGATTCGTTTACCAATCTGCCCCAAAGGCGTTTCTCCAGATACTGAGCACAATAATGTTTTTTTGACACACATTTGTTTATGTAGGAGAACATTTCCTTTTGGACCTATTGTCATTAAGATGTTTAAGCGTTTAACTGAAAATGAACAAGAAGTAAACATGTATGGCTTCACATTTCAACAACTAATGACCCTCCTAAAACAATGTCTTAGTTGTTCAATCTTTTGCTGGTCGGGAAAATACACAACTCAGGGGGTTAGCCATGGGTCAACGCTTAGCACCTAGTCTTGCCATCGCTTTTATGTATAAGGTGGAAACTACAGTTCTCGTTCACCGTCCACTGCTCTACTGCCGGTATATAGACGATTGCTTCATTGTCTGTTCCACACAAGGGGAAATGGATAAATGTTTTGAAGTCTTGAACGGACAGTCACAGCATGTAAAATTTGCGCGAGAAAGTCCAAACGGGAGCTGGCTTCCATTCTTAAACATCCAAGTAGAGCTTTTGGATAGTGGCTATAGTACAAAATGGTATCGAAAACCAAGTAACAAAAACATTTTGGTCAATCACCTTTTCTCTCATCCTTCACACATGAAAAAATCGCTAATAAAAAACATGTTTCGAACGGCTAAAAATGTGTGCACATGAGAAGAGGAAAGGAACGAATCATTAGACTTGGCACGAAAAATTGCCATTTCCAACGGCTACAAAACATCTGCTACTTGGGAATATTCAAAAAATGGAATGAGGTTTCGAAAGAACGATACTCTGCACCTGAATAAAGTTCCCTTGAAACTGCCATTTATATCAAACGAAATTAGTAGCGCGATTAAAAGGTGCCTAAAAAGGTGCGGTCTTGAAAATTCTGTGGTAGTTATTGAAATCCCACCTCCCACCCTACGCCATCAGCTGATCCGCAATAGACTCTATGATCGATTGTGCAACACCAAAAACTGCATGATCTGTCCTAACGGAAAAGAGGGGGATTGTATGAGATCGGACACAATTTATTTACTAACATGTAGGGGAAGAATATATGGGCGAAACGGGTGGACCACTTTTCATCCGCATAAAAGAACATCTAGATAGTAAATCTAAAATAGATAAAATGAAACTTTAGGTTTACATCGGGCACAAAAACACAACAACAACGATTTTGATGTGACTGTCACAATCCTAACGCAGGAATCAAAAACATCCAGGCGAAGACTCTTGAGGCATTTTGGATAAACGCCCGAAATCCCGAAATGAACCGGAAGGACGAGTGCGTCACCATCACACGAGATCTCGCGCCTTTTCTTCGTTGATCTTCTAACTTGACCTAGGCAGCATATAATTAAGGCCATGCGAATCATTCAAACAGACTAATACTACATACGCCCAGGCTCTGAAGAAGGCGGGTCGCCGAAACGTCAGCCGAACTTCTACGACTAATTTACCAACCTCGCGTCAGCTGATCAAGATAAGTTTTCTTGAGTTTCCAAAGTTGTTTAGACCACGCGGGACTTTTATTAGCTGCTTCTGCACTGAACTCCTTATCTTTGACTATCGTTTATCTTATAATAACAGTAAAACAATATCAATAGGTTATATAGGGGTTACAATTAGCGTAGATTACAGAAGAGCTAGTCGAAGAAGAAGCAAGCAGCAGTGGAAGCCTAGAATTGACCTTTGACCACCTATGCACACTTCACCAACGGGCGGGTTGAAGATTAGAGTAAAACAAAGGCAAAGCTAAGGATGGAGGCTCCACAACAAGACCAGAGAGCATACGTTCACAATTAAGTCACGTGAAAAGGTCAAGTACCAAAATAAGCTGGATTGCGCGACTAGCTCAAAAGTACAAATAGAGGTCATTAGTGTCACGGTAGTCAGGAGAGTGTTCCGAGCACCCACTGTAAACATGATCCAATGTGCATCGAATGTTCGGCCGTCTTTCGATGGACCTACGAAATTGATGAATCAGTGATTTACACTTGAGAAAGGGTAGACAACATTCATTATACTATGGAGAATGTTGTCTACACTCTGTTTCAACTTATGACTTCACTTAAGATGGAATAATATGCATGCGTACACGTTAGCGCCTTTCACTACATTTGAATAGTGTCTATGTAGTCCAAGTCAAAATCATTATATTAAGCATTTAGCGAATACAGGGATGGTGTTTTGTGTCGCCTTCAGCGAATAAGCTCCATGTCTGGTCCAATAAAGCCTGAGAAGCAAAAGCTGCCGTTTTTGTTCAGAAACAATAAAGCCACAGTGTGCAGTAGTGTAGGACAAAACCACTGAGAGTATACTAGAACCTCATGCTCATTCCAGGATGCTTAAACTAAGGAATACTTCAGTGGCGATCAACTCTGAGGACAAAAGCAGTAGCGCACCGTTGCTACTGACATTAGAGAAGTGCTGTTCGGTGTAACATATCGTGGTAAAGTATCTAAGATTGAAAGGTCGTAGAAAGCTTCAGAAAGTATCGTTTATATGCGCAAATCACCAATTGAAGCAACAACAGCTATTCTTTGAAGAATGGAACTTTTGTTTCATTTCTTTATTTTAGTGCGCTGAAGCAGTCAAAGTCATTAATATCACGTTTCACCCCCTACGAGCATTGATTCTACGACTGGCGTTTGTGTCAGGCATTTAGTTAGACTTTGAGTACTCATTTGATAGCTTAAGACGATAATTTAGAAATCATATTCATTTTTGGATAGGTTTCCATAATACGCTGTAGGAATAAAAAAATTACGTTTTGATCTCGGAGTTTCCTTTGCGCATAAAACTTATATGCGCATCAAAAGCATATTACTTGTAGAGTAGGTCGTGAAGTACTAGAGCGGTAAAAAATCCTAAAAATCTCTTCGAAACAGAGGAAGACTCCTCAATCAAACAACGAAATATGCGCACTTTTTGGGCGGCAGATGAAATAGCTGCACGTATAGCAATGCGAGAGTTGCGCGATTTCCGTTATTTGATTAGAGAAACTTTCCTTGTTTTGAAAAAAATTTATAGGTTTCTTCTATCAGTTTTATACTCCGTTTTTTCAGTACACCCTCTAGAGTTTTGGTATGTGTGATCTCAAAGAATGAAACTTTCAAAAATTTCCAAGAATCTTTTCCTCAACCTAGTAGCTGCTACGCTCGCGTGGTCAGTGGTACAATCTTGGATGTCAACACGGATCATTCTAACTCTTTCAGGACAGCAGTTGATCCAGCGAACAATGAAATTAACGAAAAAAAAACGCGATTTTTGTTATTTCTATAAGGTTCTTTTTCATTTCAAAAAGCTTCGCTTTTGTGTTACTCTGATACGCCATGATTTTCTCTACGTGATCATATGCTTTTCGTGCGTGCATATCTCTTATGTACAGAGAAAAATCCGAGCGCCAAACCTACTTTTCTTCTTGTTGCTGCAGTGTTCTATGAAAAACTTTGCGCACCTCAATTTTAGCCTCAAAGTCGTCGGAGTTGAGCCTTAGAACGGCTACCACAGGCGTATCGCAAAGCCATCCGCGGACTTCAACCGAGCAAACAAATTAAACCTAGTGTGAAACTTAATATTATTTTTGCTGCAACAATGCAACAAGATCGGCTTTATAGCAAACTAACACCTTGAAATCTTCGACATTTGAACTTTCAATAATTTCCAGAGGCTTGCAGAAGCTCAGAAGAGAAATTTTCCAGGAAGAAAAGTCTGCAGAAAATTTGTGTATCTTACACGCCGTCTTGAAAGTGTTGAGCAACTGCGCACCCTAATCGTATGTTCACTGTCAAGAAAAATGCGAAACAATGCTGGTGCTCTCAAAATTACGTACATTAGCAAAGTTACACAGATACGATTACGAGTTGTACACAGTCACCACTAGTAATTTCTATTTCAACACTGGGCGGAAAAGGACATTCAAAGAACTTCAGAGTACGAGCCAAGAATTCAAACTGCACGAAAATATTCAGGTGTTTCAGTTCAATAAAATGACCGAGACCACTTATGGTAATACACAATACAACGCCAAAAAGTTGTTCGAGTGTCAACTTGCTACTCGTTCGCCCCCGAAGTGGTGCTGGGTTTTAGAACTATCTGATCAGTGGTTCATCACGTGGATTATCCATAGAGGAGTAGAGATCGCTAACAATGTATTACCGTCATGCTGCAGGAAACTTTCAGCTGCAGGAGAGTGTCACAATTGTTACCAGGAAGAATGTGAGATAGTTTACGACTTTGGAAGTAGACCTAGATGGCGGCTACGACTGATTGTAACGATTACTCAATCTACTTGATAATTGTCAACTATTAGCAGCAGATTAAGCATGACTCATTCTCAAACAATCATTGAACGAAAGCTAAAAGACCTTTTTCCTTAACGTGGTTGAGTTGTATAAGCGACCTAATTTAGTTCAAAAGTGGCTCCATCCGCTTCGGTGGAGTTCACGATCGTTCCAACAATAAAAACCAGAGATTGTTGTCGTCTCATTCACAACAAAAAATTCACAAGCACTTCCAAATACTATAAACTATTCAATACCTTGCAAAACACACTTAGAACTTGTCTGGCTGTGTATGTGCATCCTCTGATGAGTACAGTATTAATCGATAAAACAGTGAAATAAAGCTTTTCATATACAATGCTCATTTTCATGTCACCAAAGCTCACCAAAATGCACTGGCCTGCCGTTGTGGAAAGTCGTTACCATCAAATACTATGTTCTCTCTATTTCTCATCACTGAGTCATTCTGTACAGCGCTACATGATTTCTTGTTCTAATAGCCAATCGTGACGACTCTTCATGCTGTTATGATCTGCGCATCACCAATATTCCTATGAAGCAATAACGTGAGCTAGTAAATCACCTTATTCATCTACGGCGTCGGCCAAATTGACCACTGCCTTAAGCGTTAATTAGGTGATCTTTCAATCTAGATGATCGGCCAGTTACCGCCGACTAGTTTCATCTACTAATCCCATCCACCGCTGTACATTTCGAAATTTGTTTTAGATAATTTATAGATGAAATTGAGAAGACGATACGTGCTCGATTTCAAAGAGCATTCGATGTTAAGCCATAGACGCGTCCCACCAATAAACAATGGGAGGACATGACGGTGACTAACGTCAGCTCGCTGCATTCGTATTTAGAAACAATTTTAAGATTACGAAATGGGACTCGCGAACATCACCATTTTCGAAGCAGACCACCATCATGTACAACAGTCGTGCTAGCAAAAAAATTGATGGGAAAGGTGATGGGATTCGCACAGCTAGTGAAGACTGGTCATTAAGCATCTCATAAATAAATCCGGCTTAATAAGATGTTTTGGATTCCTTGGCAAATACGGATGAATATCGCTGACTGACGAGGAGGATTCGAACCATGGCATTTCCTCGAAGATCATTGTGTATCAATGGGTTTCCATCATTTCAATATAACGAATTTCCGTTCCACCGCAGATGGCTTACGTCATTATAGTGATTTCTGAAATAACTGAATCAATATCCAGCTAGAAGTTGCCGGAGGACAGAAATTCTACGTGAGTTGAAAACTCGTTTATACGTGCGATCAGTGACCAGTAGCAGACTTCGGGTTCCTCATTGTAGATGACGATATTCGTTTGATTGCATTCGGCAACGACTCACCAGTTTCACAATATATCGATAATGAAATTCCATGCCGTATGACAGGAATGTTACGTGATCAAGCATCGATATTCAATGTCGAAACGAGAATGATCCCGACTTAAGCCGTCTAGTTTATTCACAAAGTCGGCCCAGTCATGTGTACTATTCAGTAAACGCGCTGTTTCTATAGCGTCATTTGTCATTGTGGATTATTGTCACAGCAGGCTTACTGAAAGGTCAGGCCATCGATTATATGGCTAGACAAAGGTATGGGTTAGTAAACATAGATGACCAATAGATGGGTTCCAGTCACATGAGTAAGAGCATTTCTCTCTCAAACCCATGAATTCCAATGTGCATTGTAGGAGATAGTCATAATGTCCGACATTACTGTATTCAATTTTTTTACAAAACACCCCCTCTTGTATTTTCAATAATGTTAATGAAAAGGCTACACTTTGCTATCTTTAGCGTAGCGATGACACAAGAGTGCATGCTGTATTGAAGGTGAATACAAAATAGAATTTTAGTATTCAACTAGTGACGTGCTCCGGCTGTGCATACAAGATTCTGGGCCAGACATTTACTCTACATCAAACACGTGATGAACTCAAGATGCAAAGCACAATAGTTCCATACACAGTAGCGGATCGTTTACTTAAGCCCCTCTCGCCGGGGTCGGCGAATGAAAACCAAGCTTGTTTAGGAAAATAACACCACTGATTTGATACATCATCGCTAGGACACCGCGAGTCACTGTAAAAACCAGATATGCATTCAATCATCTCAAACAATGCTTGATAAAGTTAAATGTATTACGCATCGCCTGGATATCAATAAACGGCAAGAGCTCTTTTAAAGCCTTCTAGCCCTATTTTCTATGCGTATTACGACAAAGTTGAAAGGACGTTGACTTGGGTATGAATTGTTACTTCGCTAGGATACAATCCAAGGTATAACCTATGAGAGCTCTTTGTTAGAGTCATGATATTGTAGATACACATCTAAAAATATATTGTAACCGATTTTCATCTAATCTTGGCAAAAGCAATCAATATAAATCCTTTACTGTTCGTTTCGAATGCTTTCTTAAGACCATGCTCAAATTTCAATATGCTTGATAATTATTTTTGAGCCATGCCTCCGTCAAGAGGGATTTGCTCAGACGAAAGGAACCGTGCAACTGACGAGTCTGCAAGGCCGCAGCACGTGTATTGTACTGTATAAGTGCACATAACAGACACATACATGGCTCAAAAATAATTATGAGGCATACAATCTTTGTTCATCAAGCCTGTAGCACGAGGTGTTACTGACACTTTTCGTTGGCTAACGTTTCAAGTGTTTCTTCTTCTTCAAAGCCAATGATGTGAGTCGATTGTCCACTGTTGTCCGTCGTCGTTCCGCATCTTCGTCTTCGCCATCGCCTTCACTCGAATCGAACCTTTCTCAGTGAAGCATCGCTCGTATGATTGGGGATTGACTAATTAGCAATAATTAGTTGATAAGCTTACAATTCATCCTGTATATGAAGAGCTCGCCGAGAGAGGTTCTCCCTTCGAGCGATGCTCCACTGACGAAGGTTCGTCTCGAGCAAAACGAAAGCGAAGACGAGGACGAACCTTAGTGGACGATCGACTCGAATAATCGGCTGTGAAGAAGAGAAACGCGCCAAAACGTAAGCCGAGTAAAAATTGTTATTGACACTTCTTATGAGCGGATGTGGTGCAGTGGCTAGAGATGCTCTTCATCGTACACAAGGTCGATGGTTTGATCTGGCGCCCATGGCACACTAAACCATCCAACCCTCAGGGTCGGTAAATTGGTACCAGACTGGTTCCAGGCTTGTCTGGGAGGATAACCACCACTGGCTCGATACAGCGGGAGGCTACCGCGAGTCACTGTGAAAGCCAGATATGCATTAAATCACCTCAAAAGACGCTAAAGGCTGAACAGGAACGCATGGCGCAATCTCCTGAGGAGAAAACTACGCCGAGAGCTTCATCCTTTTGTCCCTTCAGCACCTCTGCCATAGGCTCCATCACCAAAGAATGTATGACATCCAGGAATGTTGAGCGGTATTCAGAACCTTCGACCCCGAAGAAGTAGCAAAGCGGTGGCTTCGATGGTGTAGTGGTTAAAGCGCGTCCCGGTATGGGTGAAACGCGGGTTCAACTCTCGCCTCGGGTCGAAAATTCAAGGTGTCTCCGGAGTGACTGCTGGGCTTCCCAAGCCATCACATGTCATACTCGATGTTTTTCTGTCCGTATGGGAATACCACTGTCTGGGCTTCTTGTGGAATCCGGGGTGTCGACCCGTCGTTGGGGCAGTGGGGATGGGGTTGGGCCAAGGGGTCCGGGAGAACGCATCGCGACAGTGTGGGTGACTCAGCCGACGACCAGTCGTCACCACATGGCGACCGCCCGGGAGTATCGATCCATCGCCGTCTGTCTCTCTAGTGTTGCCGCCGCGGCGAGCACAGCGACGGCGGTGATCCCTTTCCCACTCTGCCGCTGGGTCGCCCAGTCGTGCCCGGCCGACCCCCTACCCATCACCCACAGGGTTTTCTCCCTCCCCACCTCCCCCCGCTCCGAGTCCTGGATTTGCTCTTATAATTCCTGACTGAGAATGAAAAACTCGGCTCGTTCGCTTGGACTACGGTCCTTTCATGATACCTTTCTCGTTGAACTCCTGACCTCTCCGGTCTTTAATCTTTTTTTCTTGGTTTTTTCTTATTTGGTTAAAAACCCAAGTTTTGATTCGCTTTCATTTTGTGCTCGTTTCGTATGGTTTACTCGCTATCCCATTAAGTATTAATATTCCTATTACATTGACTATAACCGCTTAAACCACGTAATTTTCGTCAAAATTCCTCCCTCGTCATGCCATAGCCATCAGTAGAACGCTTTTTGCTTCTTTTATGAGTCCGAAAATAGTATGCAAAACTTTGATCCGGCCGGGAGTCGAACCCTCGTCTCGCCCTTTCCAAAGGCGCATGTCGAGATCAACTCGGCTTGACAGCTATTGAATACATTTGATCTGCCTTACAACTCAAACAGCAAAACGATCGCTAGCAGAGCAAGGGCTTCGGTAGTGTAGTGGTAAGCTGGCGCCTTGGAAATGGTAAGACGAGGGTTCGGCATCCGCTCGAAAATTTCTCGCTCATTAACTGGTCCGTCTTTGTTTTGTTATGCTGAGATTCCGTCGTAGATCACTGCGGTCATAAAATCGATCGTTATTGATCGCTGTTGATATTCTTCTCCCATACGTATTGATCAACCGGTGCTACATCGAAGTCAGCATTAATTTATTGATCTCTGATTATTCTCGACGCGCTGAACTGGTTTCTTGACATCGTTGTTATGTTGTTTGTCGATTACAAGACGAAAGAAGGCGCCCAGAGGGAGCCCTAAAGGGCCTAGAGGCAGTTTTAGGGGCCATCATACCGTACTCATGTACACTATAGTGTACACGAGGTACGTTATGGGTTGAAAAGCGGTCTTATCGTGCGTCCTTTCGCCCTCATCCGTGGCTCCATTTGTAGGAAAAAAAAACAATATTCAATGATTCAGTTTCATTTTGAACGACGGTCTTTTCAGCTGTTCGAGACGGAGAGCGCGAGAGGAGAGAGAGGAACGTGACGAAGATCGGCTTCTAGTCGTTACCACCCGCACTTCGTCGTAATGTCACATCGTGTTCCTGTTCGGCTCAACGTTTATGATATGGTCAGTTGTCCAGTCTCCAACACTTTGTAGTGTGTCTTTTGTCTCAATTAAACTTTTTTCCTCCTGCTCTGAATCACCATTTGCTCTAGGCAAACCTTGAAATTTGTCCCCTTTCATTTACCTTTGCGGTACCGTGTACCCACGGCCTCTGTGTCTCTGGCCTTCGGCGTGTTGCGTTCAACAATGCCGTCGGCCTGTCTACGTGTTATGTCCAACAGTGGCGTCTGACCACCATCGTGCTGGATCTAACAATGGAAATCGCACTAGACTCCATGGTCAGGCGGAACACGTTGAAGACTAGGGACGCAGAGGCCGTGGGTCCACGGTCGCGAAAGGGTTAACCCTTTGAGAGCGGCATTTAATCGATTTTTGCAAGCCGCGCGCGATTTTCGTATCTTGGTGAAGATTCTTTTCTTCTGTTTGAAAAAGTTTTCTGGTTTTTTTTAGCACAAAAAACTCTATGATTTTCTTCATTTGTTCATGTAATTTTTATGCATGTATAACTTTTATATGCGAAGAAAACTTCAAGTGTGAAACGTAGTTTTTCTTCGCTGATACAGCCCGACAAACTTTCACTTTCAGAAACCAAACATAGTTGTGGAATCCTGAAGACTTAAGATTTTGAATGACTACTGCGATATTTGTGAAAAGCTGTGTCTAGTGCTAAGAAGACTTGTAGAAAATTGTGTATCGAAAACGATGCACACCGTCCAAGAAGTGTTGCACATTTGTATGAACGACCAGTAGTCTACTTCTACTGATGATTTTTTTCGTTCACGAGGTACTCCGTAAATCTATATGATTCTATATGGCTAGCATTTCTACAGTTTCCCTCTTCATATGAGCCACGATGATTCGAGTGGTTGTCGACCAGAGTTCCTTCTTGTGATATTGGTCTTCGCAGCCGTCAATTCTAGAGGGATCTAGTCCACTCAATTCGTCTTGTTCCAACGGCACGAAGACCATCGTCGCGGGAAGAACAAGTGTTGTGGACACTCGACTCGAATCAGCGTGGCTCTGATTCATTCACTGATAGTGCGAGCTCCAGTGCAGGGAAGCTGTGTTGGTTTAGCTGTTTTGTTCCCTGGAGATCCGAGATAAGCTCAATCGCGGCTTTCTCAGGTCGTCACAACTACAGAGCACTCGCCGACCCTTGTGTAACAAAAGGAGATTATAATCTTGCGATTAATAGCTACCAAGACGGCGGTCATTCTTGGTACGGTTTACTCTTATCTGGGCTTTCTGAGTGGACCTACCCGATTCTTTCTTAGCTTGGATGGCCCTGCTGGGGATCGTACCTCCTTCGCCTTGCTATACATCGCAGTCCGACTCGGGAACACCTCCTGGCCACGGTGAGGCGTAAACTGTCCGAGAGGCATTATAATATTAGAGATCTATAAATCAGCATTAAAAGCAGAATATTGGTGAAGAAAGTTCCCAGTGGAACTTCTTCGATGTTGTCGTAGCCATGATAATGCTTCTTCAATATTTATCTAATTTTATGATGTTGATGTGAAGCCTTATTCAGCCAATGTTTCGACGTCGTTGTCGTCTTTAGAGCTGATGATTTGAGTCGATTGTCCACAGTTGAACTGAAGATTTTGAAGACCAAAATGAGGGCGAACGGTTGCGTAGAATCGACCCGATTTATCGGCTCTGAAGACGATGAAAACTTCGAAAAGTTGCCGGATACAATTTCTACATCAACCTCGTGATACTGGCTAGATCCCAAAAGAAACGGTTCTTGATTGACAATGACAAGGCTAGTGTAAAGTCGGTTTCCAGAGTTTTATCACGCTACAAACCCAATATTTCTAGTGTATATCTAGATTCTACACAGGCTATATTTCTCTATCGCACGTTCTGTGGGGCTTCTAAGTTCGTCACGGTTCCATGACCGATGCTTGACACAACCTGTCAAACCGGTTACTCCGACGAATGATCTTTTTGTGCGTTGAGATAGAAACAGCTGTCGACCGGTCTCGGTCGAAGAGTTTTCATTGAGAATTAGGTTCTGTTCTAAAAGTATATATTCAAGAGTATCTACAGTTATGCAAAATCTTACGCTCCAGGCAAGAGCTGAACCCGCATTTCACCAATTTTAGTGCTACTATTACACCACCGAGGCTTTGCTAACAGTCTTTCTGCGATATATCTTATCGCAGCTTTCAGTAATCGACCTTTGGTGGATTTAGTCGGGTAAGCACATCGTTGAATCCCAGCTGTATACTTGTGTTTGTATTCGCAAGGCCGACTTATGATGATCCTTTCGGTACCACAGTTGAGATCATTACAAGGTGCGGCGTGATTTTTGTTGTTTAACCGAGTTTGTTTTCATCAATTTCGGAAGGTTCCTTAGGTTTCCTTATTACTTCAGTGCCTATCGTCTCTACACACCTTTCCATGTTTTTTTTTGTGCATATGAATTTATTTTAATGATAAAATGCGCTAATTTGTCAGCGATAACACTGCGCAACGCATGCGATGTCAGTTGTCGATAACTCTCAACAGTTTTTCGATATTGGGGTACTTTAGGAGTCGGAAGTTCTATAGAATTGCAGAAGAGACTTTGTTCCATCGTCCCACATAGGGTATTTCTTATCACCAATCAAAGGCGTTATGAAGTTCAAGCCACGAGCGTACTACTAACTGCTCCAAGTACGAAGTCTAATTTTTTCCTTGTTACTTCAGCGCACTAAGAAGACTTTTTCAGATAGGAAGCCTATTTTTTGAAACACCATTTTTCAGGCTGTCGAATGACTACTAAAAGTCAGTTGAAATTGCTTTGTCCGGCGGACAAGGCCTCTAGATAATAGTGTGGTTCAAAACAACTCATGCGGTCCCTAGAGGATTAATCATTTCGGGACAGCTTATATCCAGAAGTACACTCGAATTTCTGGAGGCCTTCTTCACTGGGAAAAACCTTTTTCGCTAAACTCGTAGTAGTTACTTAGAAGCTCAATCGATAATTTCAAAAATGTCTTGAATTTGGGAAGCTTTTTAGTGCGTGATAGGACCCGGATAAAGGTATAAGAATATATATAAATGAATAAAGTTATGTTTCACACTTGAAAAGTTTTTTGCTCGGTTGAGGTCCTGTGGATGTCATTTCATTAATGTTTTGGCAATTAATTAACAGCTCAAATTTCTTCGATTCTAAAGTTAAAAAAGTTTTTTTTTTTTTTGATAAAATCCCCGAAGAGTTCTTTGAGAGCGAGAGGAAGACTATGTTTCTTAGTCGTCACACGTGAGAGTTCAGATGCACGGAATGCATGAAACCGTTTAGAGAAAGTCACGGATTATCAAATTAACACAAAAAGTTCAAAGTTTTTCCTTCAAAGCGGAGAAAAAACCCAAATTGACTAACGGAACTTGCGTGCTGTTTGTGAATTGTCTTGCTTGATCGATCATCTGCCGACCCAAAGGGTTAAACGCGACATCAATCATGGATTCGCTGTCTTCTTGATGAGTACACAGGAAGTTAACCACTCGGTTTATATTCACTACAACACAGGCCGACGGTCGTCATCTTGTTGTTAACCCTTTCACGGTTATACATGTAATGTTTTCGGGACATACGCGTGTTTGCCCTATCCGGACCATGCCTACAGATTTCAGTATATGATCAGATCGTGCTCCAATGGCTCGTGGTCCGCTAGCGACGTGTAAAAGGGTTAACATTCTTGTGTCTGTTCATCAGGAAAATAGTGGACTGTGTTTGCACTTCTTATTCCTCTGTTTCTACGACCTTTTAAGAAAGATAAAATCATAGTTTCTTGTGAATTCTGGTACACCACAAAGAAATAAGAACTCCCGAGACCGTCTATCTGGAACCTCGGCATAGATCGAATAATTCAGCGTTTTTCTTGATAAGCAGTTCTGAGGTTGTCAATTACCAATTGAGTACCACAGCAACACAACGGGATCATGGCCGAGTGGTTGTGATGTTCGTCGCGGCGCAGCACGGGTTTGGTCCTCCAATCCCCTACTAAACACTCGCCGGCAGTCTATAACGAACGCCTTATGGAACGCCACAGCGAGGTTATCTTCGAGATCACAAAGAGACGTGCTCGACCAGTATTCTGCGCCGTTCAAGAAGGAGACGAAAACGAGTTGAATGTCAGAAGCACTGAGATCCACACAGTGAAAAAACAGGAAGAAAGTGTGGGACGGGTCAAATGAAGTAATGAAGTAAAGTAAATAGTATATAGCATGATAGTGATGCAGTGACGACATTCCAGTGAGTTTCTCATTCTTCAGAGGCGTTTGGAGTCTTGCATAGAAGGGAATGCAGTACTGTTTTTTCATGTGATATGCTTCTTCCAGTTACTCGCCTTTGCTACCCGTGTGTTTTTTTTTTTGCAGTGTCTCCCTCATTGGTAGTTTTTTTTTTTGAAATTTTCATCATTCAAGAACCGATTCTCGCTCTCTTACCATCTATAAGTACATACCAAGGACTTTTCCCACATAAATAGTTAAACGCTTCTGAGGAGGGCGAAGGCGGAATCGACGAAAGATCATTCATCGATTTTGCAGAAGGCATACCAACTTTCGTATATAAATCAGGAGATAGTTGTCAAGATTCAGATAGCAATTCATTATCTTTCAAGATTTCTTAGGATGGAGTGATACAGTTGAACGTTTCCACTATGGTTATTGTTTGACGTGTGTACTTTCAAAAGACTTTGGTGTTACTCGTCAACATAAGGAGCGTCATTCAAGAAAATCGTGAACATGGGAAGCTTAACCATTTGCGGACGGTGAGGGTCATTTTAGCCCTCAATTTTACAGAGGTCTTTTTCCGCTGAACAAAGTTTTTCTATTTAGCACTTCAGTAGTCGCTGGAAAGCTAAAATCTAGACGATTTTGGCACTGTGCTTGGTTTCTGAAAGGCCTGCTTACTGCGTCATAGCTGAAGGAATGAAATGTGTTTCACATTTGTTTGCTTTGTTTGCTCAGCGAAAGTTTGTAGATCGCTTTTTATTAGACAAACCTAACACTCATTCGATGACACAAATCTAGACAATTCAAAGTTAAATTGGTTGTTTGAGAAGGTCTTTACAATGCGCTCTAGGAGCTAGAAGAAGATTGCGTTTTACCTCAGATTCCCCTCAAACATAAGAGTTATGCACAAAATTTATATGATCGTGTCAGAGAATTTTTTGTGTTATGCAAAAATCTACAGCTTTTTACCAAAACAAAGAAAAAAAATCTTCATCCATAAGGGAAGTCGCTCGCAGCTTGCGAAAATCGACCAACTGCCGTCCGTAAAAAGTTAGAGAGCTGAATTGTTTTTATGTCATTGTATATCTAAAGATACTGAATGGGATACAAGGCATTCGAACCTCAGGCGAGTTCCCCCTTACCGAGGGCCGTGCTACCACTACATAGGGACCACCGCTCTACTACCATTCTTTATACTCTCTAGTTTTTATATCATTTTCTCATTCATTGAAATTTCTTGAAAATGTAAAATTTTCAGTATTGGCTAAATGACTACGCGTCCAACATCGGTTTTGGAATATTTCATTCTGGAATCGAAGTTTATGGCGTAGGTCGGGTTTTCTTTAGATTTTTTGAGGCTTAGGACTTTCAGATTCACTCCTAATTAGTTATATTTAGTGATTACATACATTTGTACTTATATGCATGAGTGTATATTTGCTTAATTATTTAGAATATTCCTATGGAGGACATCCGTATGCGTTTTCGGGTGTATTCGAGAACTCACCACAGATGCAGAAGAGTTAGGAGAGAATTTCAAATTTCGGCGAGTATTTTAGTATTTTTTGCTTGTAATTTGGTGGCTAGTATTTATTATAGAACTATTTAAGACAATGTATTGTAATTGGTGAGACTAGCTTTACACCAACTGCTGTTCAAGAGCTGATAAAGTCACTTGGCCAGGAATATCGCGGGGATCGCTATCATCTTATTTCAAGAAATTGTAACCATTTCAGCGCCGTACTCGCTAAGGTAATCAGGTATAACGTTGGCTGAAAGTTTGTAGTAATAATGTTAAGGTGATGATGATGATTTAAGGCGCTCACGGGTAAAGATATTCCTACGTGGATTAACCGACTGGCCAATCTCAGTGGATCGATTCCATTTTTAGAAAGAGTTAGTTATGAGTTTTCCTTTTTATTTTGAACTTTTCTCTTTGTTTTCCGTCTAGGTTTGCAAGATCTAGCTACGTCTTGTGTTTTTGGAGAGGACTTTCTTTTCGGGAAGATGAAGCACATCACCGCCATGTAGTTATAGGTTCCCTTGTTCATCTACGTGGGTGCCTACGTGTCGTTGTTACGGCGGGTCCCTCTCCGGAGAGAAGAAGAGTTCCTTCTCCGAGAAGGTTAATGAAGCATTCCACCTCCGGGAAGGTCACTGGAGCACAGCACTCCCTTCATGTAGTAATGGGCTTCATGTTCAACTATGTAGATACCTAACGGGCGTAGCTACGGTTGGTCCCTTCCCGGAGAGAACTTCCTCCGAGAAGGGAGCACATCACCACCATGTAGTATTGAGCTCTCATGTATACCTACGCATGTGCCTAATTGTCCTAGCTACGGCCTACGGTCCTGGGTGAACTTAGTTATGTTCTTTAAATGCTAGCTGTTGACTTTCTGCATTTTTGATAGATGTCTATTAGCTCAGCGTATACTTTCAGTGTTTACCACAAGAATGGCTTACCCCAGTCGCTCTTCAGCAATCGCTCAACGATTCACAACATGATATGGGAGGTGGCTCGAGCCGTGGTACACAAGAACGCAAGAAGTTATCGATCGATTCGGCTGAAGATGCTTTAGAAATGAAATTAAGTGGTAAGCTTTGTGAAGAATTTGACCACTTTATTTAGACGACCGAGAAGAATTCTGGTGTCGAAATCCTGCTTTTCTCGGTTCCTGAGGGACTAAAATCTACGTTGTTCATTCTTAATTATTCCCATTGCTTAGTACATCAGGCAGCTTATGGTAATGTTTCTGTGAAGGTATCAACTTACTCCTACATACCTCCAAGTGTACCGTCTGTGAACGACTCAAGATATCTGCTCAAAACATGTATATCTGTGTGAGTCGTATATGGTTCATAGGGGCCTCGACGGCTTCCAATATAACGCAAGGCGTCTGGTATGCATTGAGTAAAATGCATTTGGTGCATAAATGGTGACCAATTTCATTTTTGTGACCCTGGGTATTGCGTTGCCGTTTTCGTACCGCTGTATGTTGTTCTTCGCTCTTCGGCTTTCTAGGGTTTATTGTAATGAGTGCGCGCCTCGATACAGATCTGGTACTCATTTAACTATTCTTAATCTTATCCTGTTTATATAGGTATTCTTACAATATCTATGGCTAGTAAATTTACAGTACTTTACATAGATTTCTATACTTAAAGGTGATCTGCGCGTTTTAAAGCAGACTGCCCGCCATGAGTCACATATGTGTCATTTTTCCACCTGTTTTGTTGACCCGCGCCGTGCTTTTTTGCCACATAGAAGCTTTAGTTTTTGACAAACAGTTTCTTCGTTTCATTTTCTGGATGAATCTTGGTTATCGAGGATATAAATATCACAAAAAGATGTGATTTTGTACTTTAGAAATCGTACACCAATTGTCATAGGTTGGTAAGAAAGCGTTGGATGTTGGCCGAGTTTTCTATCCATAACTTTCCTCTATAACACGAGAAATAGATATGCCTAAAATAATAGACTATTTTGTTGGCAAAAATATGAATAAGAATACGTAACTTTGTTTGAAAAAAGTCACAACTAGGAAAAAAAGGCATTTGTGATGTCATTATATATATATATATATATATATATATATATATATATATATAGTACATGTACATATATGTATATATACATATATGTGCACATGTATATATATACATGTGTATGTGTACACGTATGTGTATACATATATATGCATATGTATGTATATACATTTGTATACATATTTACGTACGTACATATATATGCATGTATACGTGCACATATATGCATATGCATGTGTGCATGCACATGTATATACGTATATATATACACTTATTTGTGAATGTATGTATATGTATATATATATATTTTTTTTATGTATTCATTTGTACATTTTGACTTGGAGGCGAGCTATCACAGTGGTAACACAGCAGTATACCAGGTGATAAAGCGATGGTTCGATCCCTTGTTCCAACACTCTTTTGAAATCGATTGCAAAAAAACTAGATATAAATGAATTACTAGTAGTTATCTTTACTGATTTTCTACGTTGTGTTTCTTCTCTCTTTTTTTGACACAGCTTGTATTTTGTTATAGATTCACGCACCACTGTCGTTTCGGCTCGTTTCGAATGTGTTGAGAAATCCCCTTCTCCAACATCGGAAGCTCAGAACCGATCTGAGTCACCTCCATCTATACAGCGGATTTGGGCACAAATAAAATCTACTGTGGCTGGCGATGTTCGACCTTAAATCTGACAACGGGTTATTATGCCTTAAACTAGAACTATCCTCCCTGCCAAACACTCGTGAGTGCTTTCGAATGATATTTTTTTCGCGTGTAAGAAGAAACTGGATGAACATTCCAAGTGTAAATTTATGTGTATAAGTGCTTTGATTTCTATGATGAGATTGACGTTAGCCTGTGTTTTCTTCCCTGAAATTTATGGTCGGCAAGTTGTTTTAGTAGTTTCAGAAGTGGTCGTTTGCTCTTATCCGCTTTCGTGCTGAATGTTTGTTGCAATGACTATTCCTTTGTTGTTTAATTGATGAGCGTCTTTTTGTTTTTGCTACTTCTTTATTTTTACCAGAGCATTTGAGCTCTTCATTCAAAGCACTGTGATTGTTGAAACGACCTCGACTTCATGTGTTATATCTCCACTCCACTCAAACATCAAATCACTTTATTACCCTAAAAATTATGCCTCGTTTATGTTCTGATTGTTATTTCTGGTTCGAAGGCAACAGAGCTCGACAGTGTTGTCTTACTGTATATACCGTATACCATCAATTCCTACCTTACTTCGTTGACCTTGTCTTCTGTAGTCTGGATGAGATAACATGTCATGGACACTCTTATTTAGTAGAGGTTTATGATTTCGTCTGTATATCATAGGATGCCATTTTTCCATAATTTCTATTGTACTCTTCTGAATCAACTTCACTTTTTCATGCCTTAATTTTTTACTAAGAAGAATAAATTGTTTCATGTTCTCGACGAGTTTGAGATTAGTGTAGATTGTGATTACCAGGAGAAAGGAATCCAAGAAAGACACTGGCAGATAGTTTCCATCTAGTATTGGGAACCTGGTCCATTACCGGCATCGTTTGGTTTTTGCGGTGATTGTTGAGTGATTCAATAACAAGGAAGGCTTTACGCTTCCTCTTGAGAAATTCATGGAGATATTTGAGTGTAGGGATTTTTGGCACGTGCACTTAACATCCTTGAAGACCAAATCGCTTGTGGCTTTCATTGTCTGATTGACGAGAGTCACATGTTCTTACCTATGCCTAGACATCTTGCTGTATTCAGTGGTGCGTTCTTAGTTCTTCTCTCGGTGCTAGAAACTTTGATAAGACATTCCTACATCCATACAATGGACTGTTTCTTAACCTCGTTATAAAATTCAGTGTAGTCTGCGAGAATGTTCAAAGCCTTTTTGAAGTTGGTACTTAGTGGCCTGCGTACGTTTCGGTGGTATCGCCCGCTTCATCTGAGCTACATGCTCCCACACTGAACCCTACTTTGTAGCTCTCCGTCTCTGCTATAAATTAGGACTCGAGGTGAGACGTGTAGCTCTGACGAAGCCGGCGATACCACCGAAACGTACGTAGACTACTGACGTACCAACCTCAAAAAAGGCTCTAAACATTCTCATAGGCTCTTCTAAGAATTTCTAACTCGCCTATCCTTTCCACTTAGGTACTTGAGTTGCTAATCATATTGACATTCGTCTATCATGGATGTTATGAAAAGTAGCCAAAAAAATAGATACGTGTACATTTGCTTGGTAGCGAGTTTCACTCCTAAGGCATCCATTCTGATGTGCTTTCACGTCGTGGCCTTCATATCGACGATGATGTTTCAACATGGAGAGATTCCTTGAAGTAGCAGCGCAACTAATTAGAGTCCTCTTGTATCGAATGAAAATGCACTATTTGTGGATCTCCAGCGATGGCTTCCATCTTATCCGATTCGGAAACCCTTTTTGAGTTAGTGGAAGTGATGTAAGGTACCATTTCGTGTTCTCGCAAGACTTCGAGCTTCGTTTTTACGATCAATCACACTAAACCATTTTCGAAACCGTACTTATACGTAGATGGCCCAAAGTTAGTTCAGCGCTGTTGAAGATGACCGTCCGATAGCAAGCAGAATGATTGACGATGTCGTTCGAGTCTCCTTTTTTGTGCATATGATTCATTTACTGCTCTCACTGATTTAAGAGGTCCTGTAATAATAAAGTGTGAATAGCGGCCTTTACGTTCTGACGTATAGTAGCAACGCGTTCTACGGACTTTTGGCTCTGAATCTGCTAAAGAGTCCTTGTTATGCCAATTTCCACTGGTGAGATAGGCTTCCACTGGTGAGACAGGCCACCCTTCGTGAGCTTTACAAAGATTTCTCGACCATCTCCATTCTACAACAATATCGCCACTGACGTAAGAAGAGGGGTTGGACAAGGCGATACAATTTCGCCAAAACTATTCACTGCCACCCTATAAAACGTCATGCGAACATTAGAATGGGACGAAATGGGAGTTAAAATTGACGGTCGACAATTAAACCATCTTCGCTTTGCTGACGATATCGTTCTCTTTACACCAAACATTAGCCAAGCGGAACGAATGTTGACCGATTTCGATAACGCCTGTGGAAAGATTGGTCTTCAACTGAATCTAACGAAAACAATGTTCATGAGGAACGGATGGGTTTCTGATGCCCCATTCACGCTCAACGGAACGACAATCTCGGAATGCTCCAGTTACGTCTATCTAGGTCGTAAAATCAACATGATGAACGATCCAGCTCCAGAGTTGAGAGGAAGAACGAGCGGCTTGGGGAACGTTTTAAGAGCATCGAGGATGTAGTGAAGAGGACAAAGAACATCCAACTCCGTGCCCACCTTTTCGACTCGACAATTATCCCTGCCCTGACGTATGCAGCAGAAACCTGGTCGCTACGTAAGCAGGATGAAAGATCACTTGCCGTTATCGAACGCGCAGTCGAAAGGTCGATGCTAGGAGTATTCCGTATTCGCAAATGAGAGAAAGGATCCGAAGTTCCGATCTACGTCAACGATCGAAAATTGGAGACGCCGTTCTACACGCCAGGATATCGAAAATAAGGTGGGCCGGACACGTGATGCGCTTCAACGACAACCGATGGACGAGAGCCGTTACCGACTGGATTCCTCGGAACGTCAAGCGCTCTAAAGGAAGACCACTGACCCGTTGATCCGATTTCTTCACGAAAGCGATAGAAGAAAGATATGATGCTCAGCGAATCCCTAAAGCGAGGAGGACCCACTGGGCTACTCTTGCACGCGATAGGGAAAAATGGAAGAGTGCTGGTACCCGCTCGAGTCACTCGACGATCAACGGGACGACAGGTGATACAGGTGACAGGTGAGACAGGTGAGCACATAAAATACTATGCGAAAAAGTTTCTTGGACATGAGTTTACAGATATCACAACAACAATAGCGGACCCTTTTCCACAAATTTAAATTAGAAGTCGTACCTAACCTTTTCCACTTCTCTTCTCAGTCTCATAATACCAGGAACTCTCTTGCCCTCCTAACAATGTTGTGATTTCGTTCGTCAATTTTTTCACCTTATTCCTATTGAATTTTGCAGAATAATGCGTCTGGTATGACAGAACTTTTGATTTACTATGTGGTCTATTCCATTGTGGTACACCATGAGTTACTACAGATCGTCATAGGTGTTACAGTGAACTGAGATAGCCTGTCCCGATGTGCGGCTCTTCTAATATCCATCCTGGTCTAACGAAAACGTCCAAGTATCCAATACACTTTACAGCAGGCATGGTCTTCTTTGAGTTGCGCCGCTAACTCCTCGTTTTTTCGTCTGAATTAATTCCTACTGCTATGTGATACGAGAAACAGTATTTTGTGATTTCTTAAGCTACATTTAACAGACATGTTTTCCCGTTTCGTATAATGTGCTTGATTTGACTCACTTTTTAGATTATGTGATTGAAACCTCGGTAGAGAATCTATATGCTTGTATAACATGTTACGACTGCATGTTCTCACTTACTCGGCATCCTAAAATCGCCTTGAATTTCTGCCTTCTTGCCCTCTTTCTATCCAACGTTGCCGCACTGAGCTTCTCCTGGGCTCAAAGAATGACGCCATTTATTCTTACTTCTCGAGGCCAAAAAATGCCCCAGGCATTCTGAGTTTTTGGTGGATATCGGTTATAGTTGCATGTAGTTTTTAAGCTACTCTAGAACAGACGAGGCATTTATTTATAAGAGGAAATTCACCCTTCGAGAAACACTGAGATAGTGGTTAATGATGCGGGCCATCAGGAATCACGCTGCTTTCGACCCTTTGCTCAAATTGCATGCAAAAGGTGTTGAAATCCACTCAGTAAAATGTGAAGATGTGTTGTGCGAAATAAAAAGAGTTAACTATCTTAAAAGTCGCTAGCAGACCTTCTATGCATCGCGTCTGCGAGCAGGCTTCACAACTAAACAACTGAGCGCCACAGGCTCTTATGAAGCTCTTAGTCATCGTGTATGACAAGCAGACATGCATGAATAACTTAGCACCTTCTTTTGGAGTAGAAATGTGACTGATTTGTTAAAAGGTAAACTAAGCACGCATGAATATCAGCCCGTTTCGGCGTGAACATGTGACTGATTTGTTAAGAACGTTTTTCGTATACCCTGCATTCACTTGTGCGCGAATCTCAGCTTGATCGACATGCAAAATACAATTCCTATTTATCCCATTTACTCGTGCACGTCTGCTATGATGATTGTTTACGGGAAGTAAAGTCAGTCTGAAGCTGTCAAGACAAGGATTCCATTTGTAGAGCCATCTGTGGCTCAGCTATATGGTTATTTTCTACTCATGATACTCCTACTAACAAAGGAGTACCTATTCAAACAACAATATCAATATTTCAAGTTTGTATTGGGAAGTAACAAAAGCAAAATGCATACCAGTTATCTTGAAAGCCTATAAAAAAATAGAGGCTGGTTTAGTCATAAAAATTGCTACAGAGTTTGTAAACATTTCTTGATTTTTCGTAAGCGTGTTTTCCAGTACGAGATTTCAAAAGTTGTTTGGTTTCATGTGTGAGCACTTAAGTGAATGAGTTGCATCTGCAGACAGCAACTGTGTAAGTCGTAAAATCACGAAGTAGACTATTTTCTTATCCGTATTACTCCGAAATTCTAGTATTTTTACAGCTTTTTCGCAGTGGTATGATGTTATAGATATATACCTAAGAGAACTGAGGGGTGAGCAAAAACACGACCTCAGGCGGGACTCGAACCCGCGTTTCATCCATACCGTTATCATGTTTTCTTAGCGTTTCTCAAAGATCGATTCAGGTTTTGTCATTCCACTCAAATGTTGTTTCCACTCATTTGCTGTGCCCAGAGTATACTCAAATTAGTGTCTTGGTTTGATACCTACCCCACTGCATGAAACCAATGCAACAGCCTTGAAAGTTGAATCCGTCAATTCTTGATGTATAGTACCTTTGATTCATGAACGGCTCTAGAGCTTTGTCAAAAAGAAGGTTACGTACATATGCAATCTTAGTAATGGATCAGGTCAGATGACAGAACCAAAATGTGAATGCTGCTTGCGGTGGGTTGGAGATAGATGCAGAACTTGGCTCACCTGATTCTTCCCGATTCATCTATACCTTCTATTACACGGAATCATATTCATGTATACGTGTCTTGTGGTTTGTATACGGGTTCTGAAATAAAGTGCACGTCGGTTCGACATGATGAATGCCCGGATATACATCAGAGGCCGTTCGGGCGTTTTCAAACAAAAGAGTCAGTCATCCACTCCATTGTTGTCCAAGAAACAACCTCTTAGCGAAAGTACTAATAATAAAGGGCCCGTAAGAAATTCATTATTCCTTCGGTGTATATCGAACGAACCCAGTAGCTGGCTTGTGTACCCTCTCCAGCAGCTTGATTATTTGTGACACTGTAAGTAATCACAATGGCACAGATATATTTCTTTTCTAATCCTTTTTGTTTACAAGGAAACAAATGAAAAATTCGACCTTATTTTATGTAAAAGAATGATTCGTAGGAGTTTTAGTAATCAATCCTGAGTTGAATTTCTTTCTAGAGCCGTGCGCAACCGCTTCTTCAAAACACCCTTTTATAAGGCTGTAGAAATTAGGGGGAAATTATGTTTTACATCAGCCGCGTCCCCTTCGTTTTTTATCACGCGTATAATCCGCTGCAAGTGCAAAAATCATATGATCGTGTAGAGAGAATCTCGTAGTATCGAAGTCAATCGGTTCATTTAGAGTTTCTTCAAAGCGGAGGAAAACTTCCCCGTCGAATAACAAGTTGCACTCCACATGTCCAACCCGTCAATTTATCGATCGATCGCCCCTCTCGTAGGCTAGCCGGTAAACAAGCCGCCAAACTTATGAAACTAGATCTTATTTCGCGTGCTACACTGCAATGAAATGGTTTTTTTAAGAATTCAAGCAGAGCGTTGGAAACATTGAAACTTTTGCTATCGAATGAATCGAATGATTATTAGTAGTCTACAGAAAGAGCTCTGCGCGGCAAGGTGTAAAACACAAATCTTTTCTTTTTCCTGCGCCTCTGTCAAAAGAGCTTTTCCATAAAGCAAACACATTTTTGAGTTCTTCCAGATTTGTACTCAAAAAAGTATTAGCACTCTGAGGAAGGAGTTTCGTCCAGCGAAATACAAGCGATACAAGAAAAAGAATGCGTGGTCGTGTGTAACATATTTTTATTTTGGATTTAATAGTGTTATAAAAGAGTGTTTTGAGAAATTGGCGAAGTGTGGCTCTAACCAGCGATTTAAACTATCTAATGATTACTAACACTCCTATGAAAAATTCTTATACAACGAACGTTGTCGAATATCGTTTGTTCCCTAATAACCGAATGTTGCTCTTTTCTCTTCCAACAAATACTATTTATTGGTCGTACCGCGTCTTACTAGTATCTTCCGCCAATTAGCAGAGAGCAATTACGAAAAAATTCTGTAAACACCTTTCATCTTTGCCACTGGTCTCATCCGGCCAGTGTTTTCTATTTGTGTACTTGAACTTTTAGGAATAAACAGAAATAAAACCCCGACAAAAACATGTTTATATAAAATCATTTGAGAGTTGCGCATTTTTGTTACTTTATTTCCCCCATATTTTTCGCATCACCATTTCCTATACCCTCAAAACTCATAGAAAAGAGCGGTCTGTGCTGAAAGATAGTACCTAATAGTAATCCAGTTTTGTGATTTTTAGTAACTTTTGTTTATTCTTGTTCTCGAAAAATCTCAGAAATTCATAAAATATTTCACTACCCAGAAGCGCGCGTCGCCTGTTTGTCCGCTCTTTTTTGCAAAAATTAATTCGCTCTTATCTATAGAGATATAGGGTGCTTGATCCTTTTTTTTCTTTCTGTAATGGTTTTTGATCTGAAAATTTTCATACCTCAATCATTATAGAAACACTTTAGTGTACACATTTTATCCGATATATACAAGATCGTTGTTTTCGTCATATTATTAAGTTAGGAAAAAAGTTCTGAGCACTTGTAAAAAATTGAAAAGTCAATCATGAATTACGAATAAAAACAGTACCAACTATTTTACAGAATAAAAGCTATCGTTTTCAACGGCTTTCTGCCATCGTTTCGCCAAGTTTCGGATCTGGTACCATTTCTTCGACTTTGAATCAAAGAGCTCTTGACAGGCTTCTTCAACTTCATCGCGCGATTCAAATAGTCGATTCAAATTGAACGAGGCCTGTCTTCGAAGTGGAAATGAAAACGAATAATGTCTACAACTTCAGTAGGAAAATCACACATAAGAAACTGTCGTAGACCCATGATATGCATGGGAGTAACCTCGCGCTTAAGTGCCCTAGAACTTTCTTTCCAACCGTAGTACAATCCTGAAGTTATAAAGACGATCAATCTTTCAAAACTCATTTGCAAGTGTAGTCTGGGTGTTGAGTATTCTTCTAAGCTTTAGCTTTTGTTGTGCAAATTTTATCATAGTGGTAATAGAGGTTAGTTCGTGTGAAATTGCTAAATGAATAGGAGTTTTATACCCATGTCGTTCCTCTTCGGTTCAAGATTTCGATCGAATTTCGTCACGCGAAAGGTTTGAATTCTTCCTTTTGATCAGTTTTAGGTGGAGCGCTGTTATTCTTTTAAATATTTTTTCAATGCCTTAGGTATTTTGTTTATTTCGTGGCAATACTCATTATGATCATCGTTTTTTCTACTTCATACAGCTGTTATAGATTTTTTTCGTGTGTAGAATATTAGAACGATCAAAAGCTTCATCGCAGTCCACTTACGAAGTCAAGCGCTGTCGATTGTCATAGCGCTCAATCATACGCTAACCTCAATTTCATGGGAAGACAAATAGTTCTTTCGTGTCGAAAAAAGTGCAGTGCAGATTTCATACGATTTCAATGATCTGCTTCCAGCCATATGTCACTCATTCATCAAGCTCTTCATCTTTGCACTTCTTTCTCAAAGATTTATGAAAGTTTAACGATCAGCTACGGGCTTTTTTCTGAAAAAAAATCTTGTGTATGATACCTTTCAATCGACTTTTGATAACCTCGCTTTTTAAACGCTCACTATATAACCTGCTAAAATGTTTCAAGCCTTTTTCGAGGTTTGATACATTTTTTTTGTCGTGAACGTGGCTTACGTGCCGTTTGGCGGCATCACCATCAACATTCTAACAAACATCTCAATCGGTTCTAAAGGGAACATAATAAAATCCTATTTTCTCATAGTCAATACTTCATTTTCGCATATTGCATGTTCGAACGAACAAAACGTTCTGACTCGGATGCACGCCGAGCCTCCAGCAGCGCCTACGGTGTTCAAGCCTCCGTCACAATTCGGGTTGCATTCGTGATACATATCTAATTTTCAATATAAGGCAGAACGATGCGGTTTTTTTTGGTTTGGAAGCTATCGCCTTTCCAGCCAAGCTAAATGCATTGTGGACGAGTGATGTCAGTTGGCTTTCTGTTTAATTAATATCTAGCAGAGAACGTCTCTAAAAAACTCGTTCTAACGGTATCTACCTTACCCTTTCCCACTATCAGTCAAACGCTTTCTTATCTTGTTTTTTATATCTAATGTATAATGTCTGAGTAATTTCAATTTTGTACGGGTGTGGGCATTCGCATGTTTTGTTAGAATTTGAAGTAGAAACACATCCCTAAATTTTCCTACCCTCAATGTGCAGCAATTTCCACAGATTTATTTTCATAGAATTCAAATTAGGTTTTTTACCTATTTAAATTACATGTAATCCACCGACTGGTCCTTGTTTACTTTATGAGGAAAGGTTGCTATCAAGCACTAATTACATCGAAAAAAGCATGAGTGTCAGTGAGATCGACTTTGACCACTTAGGTCTGATTTTGAGAAATTCGGATTTTCTCATAAGTATTATCTGAGCCAACATGTCAAGTGGTCTGTTAATGGGCTCTTGTACAGCCCGATACAAGTGTAACAACCTCACAGTCTCGTCAGTTGGGTAGAGCCCTTCGTCTCTGGCCAATCCTCTCTGGAGCCCCTACTCTCCTAATAAGAGGTAAGTGACGACGAAATTTTGACACTGTCTGTCAAGTGAAATTATCACCGAACAGACAGTGTTGTACACTCAATTGCTCTTTGGTTGAAATATTTATAATGTGATACCTTTATTTCGAGTGTTTTCGCAAGACCACTCTCAAATTTTAATGGATCCCCTCATTATTATTTGAGCCAACATATCATGTGGTCGTGTGTCGTTCGTCTTCGATATCTCTCTGTAAGGAGAGCAGGCTCCCGAGAGGAGTGATTAATAAAAATTGAAAGACGACGGGTTGTGACCGACTGACGAGACTGTAAGATCGAAATACGTGTATCGGGTTGTACAAGAGCCCATTTACCAGGCCATTTGACCCGGTGGCTCTAATAAAAATGCAGACGACTGTGTTCGCATAAAAGAAAACCTTGATGGAACGTCGAAAAATTGGGAAAGTACTCCTCTATGTACGTATAGGATAAAAACGGCGCGACGACGACGCCTTTGAAACATCAATTTAAATTCTGGGGTGCGATGAAAACGTCCGTGCATAAAAACCTTTTAGAACTTCTAGATAGTTTCATAGATTATAGGAATGGGTTGAAAGAAAGGCACCTTATATCAGAGTTGTCTGCTAGTTTGGATAAGATTCATTATTCAGTGCTAGTGAGAACATACCGATGTTTCTCCTATAAATAGTTTCACAGTGAGTTCTTCATATAGCAGTCATTCAAATTGATTTTGCGTTAGTTTTTACAGCACAAATGAAGTCTTAAGAGCACATAGATATGACATGATGTATTACGTCTTTGATCTAAGAAAGACGAAACCGCTGGAACGCTGTCATCGTTTCTCAACAAGATACCACTCAAGTGCAAGCTTTATGAGATAAAGGGGTAGTCTGGGAGATAATTTTTATATCTGACCTCAAGATTTAGTGTGCCTCGGTCCTTTCATTCACTGCGAGGAGTGGCAACCAAGCCAACGAGTCGGGAGAATCTTCATGAATTACCTCTCACCGAAAAACGAATCTTTTATATTAAGAATGGTCAGAAGCTGACACGTCCCAATATTAGTTTTCGCTAGAAAGATTCCAAGGTACGCAAAAAGTACAATATTATTATGCGAGAGTTTGTAGAGTTACAGTAAAACACCGATGTCAGTAACGCGATGTAGGCGAAAGTATAATTACTATAAAAAGATTCAATAATGGAAATATAAAAAGAAACATATCAGATGAGCATGGTGTGGCTGCAAACAGAGCGAAATTAACATTCAATTCCGAAAAAAGGTAAGGTTTCATCATTGCGTCACCAAAACGGTGATACTTTCGAGAAGACGATGTTTAGTATGAAATGTGTATACTATGTGATGAAGGAGGAGAATTTTACTTCTCATGATGGATTTTGACCCTATAATTACACCAAGCTTGATGTAGAATTTAACGAATCACCCACTACGGATACCACTAGGATTGCGCAGGCAGAAGTTCGCGGCTCATAGCGCGCTCTCGAGGGGCCTTCAGATGCTGTGATGACCACTTAGCGGATTGATAGCTATATATCTCAAAAGCATTGCCAGTCAGGTTTACGTTTCAATAGTTTTAAATCAATAAAATTTTTGAACTCAACAAAATAGATAGAGATTCAGGTGTGCTCTTGAAAGTCGATCATCTTTTACACTGAGTAGTTTTTATTCTGACTTTTCTCTAGTTGGTTTGTTAAGTATATCTAAGGAGTTCTATTGGCACTCATCTGTAATGGTCAAATCTCCTTTATCTTAGTGTGATCATTCGCATCTAAAGAGTGAAATGCGCGCATCCCGAATTGAGTTTAGATAACCTAGTCATGTCACACATCAAAAATTCTTACTCTAATGAGGATGAATTTCAACACTTTCTCAGTCCGATCATTAGTATTTTCTTGTTTTTGTTATTTATGTAGGTTGTCATACTAATCCGTGAATTGAAATCTGATCTGGAAAAATTCCTCATTCTTTTGTAGACTGACGCGGTGTATACCGAACTGTACTTTTCCAAAATTCTTTTAAAGATAGTAAATTGGGGGGGGGGGGGTTCCTTAAACTTCACTCGGAGAATTTAGCATCGGAGCGAGCTCGATCACCTGCCACTCAGTCTCCTTTACAGGCAGCCTCGATCGTCACCGTAACTCCCCACTGATCTGACTTTCCGTGTATTCGTAATCACTCACAAACATGCTTATGCTCCCTCTATAGTAAATGCATCTTCGTTGTACATTGTCCGTGTCGAAATTTTGACTTCATTGCTTGATTGTTTTAAACAAAAACTCCCCCGTGTAATCGGCGGTTGATAGACAACATACGATTTATGATGAATAATATAGATCGATCTAACGATAAAGTTATTTTTGTACATTGAAATATTTTAATAAATTATATTTTATTGCCTAAAAAAATAATTACGAGGCACATCACGTAACAGAGATCTTGTCGGACGATAGACTAATGTGGTTACAGTGGTGAGACGAGGGAAAAGTTTGAGGAAATCTTGAAAAGATGTAACGATTTCACATTCGATAAGTGATAGCTAAGTGTTATACTGTATAATCTGATAACAAATTTTGAGCCTCTCATGGTCTGTTATGTTACTTATACAGTGCAAGGCACGTGTTTTACCAGCCACGGGCAATTGACTGTACAACACTACCCATTGGATGATTTTATTACCTATTGGCAAAAATGAATTTTCGGCGTCGGTTCGTCTATACAGAGGATATCTCCTCAAGGAACTGACTCAACCGAAAGGCACCGTGCAACTGACAGGCTGTATAGCAAACAACCCAACGGAGCTTTGCTATCTTTTCCGGAATCACATGATAATTTAGGCAATATAGATGTTCCATAACCTTGGAGAGCAAATGGTATCTCAGAGGTTCGAGGCCTTAGACAGAAAGTGGTCCAATTGGCCCGCAGCTGCCACCAACCTCAACAGTTAGTTAGATCACGGGGCATCATCCGAACAGTCGTTTGACTTCATCCGGACCACCTCACCTCAAATCGTAATCGAACCACTATTGCTCTCTTCACATAATCTGTTGTCGTGTATCTATTTGCTATCATAAGGTTGTGTTCATAAAATTTTTAGATGAACTCAATAGAATTGTGAGCGGAACCTAGAGCTTCCATGGCGGAGCGAACTCACTTAGGCTATGCTCGGCCCACCACCACGGTCAAGGGATTCTGCTCATATATACAGTGGCGACTACATTGCTACCACACTATATATTCACCCACTGGATCCCACCGTTGGCTTGTTATTACGGGGCGAGCATAACAACCTAAGCAGGCTACGCCGCCTAGTCATGCTCCGTCAGTTACAATAACACCTTCAGTGACAATAACATGCTCACTTACAATGACACCGTCAGTCACAATAACATTCATAGTATCGTCAGATGACGATACTTCTCATGAATCGGTCACTCACATTGACGCAGGCATATGTTCACAGATGTCGTAATCATGTATATATTATTATTATATTATTATTATAGCAATGTATGTATATTATAGGTTATTTGGTTCTACCATATTGTTTGGTTCTCCCACATTGTTTGATAGCACGTCATTGTTTGGTTCCATCCTATTGTTTGGTATAACCCACATAACCACTGAACCTTCACAATAGAGTACGAATCCACTGAGCCTCCACATATAATTTAGTGCATCGGCTACAAACCTTCGCCACAGGCTGTGATGGCGAAAAAGGTGTCTTGTACTGTATAAGTGTCATGACAGACCTCATGGAAAGTTCAAAATTTGTTATCAGATTGAACTATTTTGAGCGAGATCTCAAAAATGGTCGAAAAGGAAGGCATTACAATGCGTGCTTTATTATAATCATCAATGAGCGTGGCTTTATACTTCCAGTTAATCGTATCATTCGCATCTATAATCAAAAGTGTGAATTCGTTTAACGAATTATGATAATTTGTCATATTCGTTAATTAGTTATTTAGGCACTCCAGCATTTCTATTAGTATTTTACAGTGCTTGCTAAGTTTATGTTGATTTGCGCAAGCGATTGACGAGCAACAAAGGTTCTCCCGTTGATTTCCCTGCATCCATTAGATTGGTGAGCGTTGCCATTTGTTTGTTAGCTGTCACGAGAATGTGGCGTCGCACAATTTTTTTCTATAGCTATTATTTTTATGGGCGTTCCAACAAAATCGCTCTCGTTAACACCCCCGATATGCCTTCAAACTGTTTTACTCCATCTTTATCACTTATCATTGCCACTAATATTTCTGGAGCATGCATTCGTGAATTAGGGATCATTGCATAGGTACCGTTGGAAGACTGCCACAGCATCGGCCATTACCTATTCCTGAGCATGAAAACAACTCGCTCTGTTGAACATTTCTTACCTTCCAAACTCTCTCTAGTGAAAAAATCTACAACAACCGAATCGCGTGGAGTAGGTGATATGTGAATAAACTCACGTCGCTTTAGAGAATTCCTTTTATTTTCTTTCCACAAAATCAAAAAAAAGGTTAGTGTGCTGGCTTATTGTACTTTCAATAACTGCTCGTAATATCGACTCCTGCACTCATCGTAATCAATGGAAGCTTGACTGGCATTAGTTGTGACAGTCGCCTTTAGAAATGGCTTCAGATTGTTCCTCATCAAATCTGAAACAATGAAAATGCATGTACAGCGTTTAAAAGCGAAAGCTCTAAAGCTCTCGGCGTTGATCAAACTCTGAGGGATGCGCCTTGCATTCGTCTTCAATTTCTAACTTCGTCTGAGGTGATTGAATGCATATCCGGCCTTTACAATGATCGTAGAGGCCTCCCGCTGAACCGAGTCAGTGCTGCGCATCCTCCCAGACAAGTCTGAGACATGTCTGGTACAAATTCACCGACCCCGCTGGAATGGATGGCTTGGTGAGCCATGAGCGCGAGATCGAACCAGTGACCTCGTGTGGGACGTAGAGCACCTCTAACCACTGCGCCACATACGCTCTTGTACAGCATTTATGCCACATATTTATAGTTCATGATGGAAATGTCAAATTTCTAAGCTTTGAAAACTCTGTCAGGAGGAGAAACGGGTGTGTACTTATGGTCTTCGGACTTTTTTAGTAGATAACTCTCAACAGAATGATATCATGATGATGTTTTATTATAGCATTTGAAGCAAACTTCACTATGACAGTCGGCTCTTTGTCTCCTGACTCTACCTCTAAACCGGATTCATATAAAATAGCAAATTAGAGGCGACGAGAGCGGCGTTGACTTTAGCTCGTTGTTGCTAACATCCTTATTCTAAGCATTGGAAGTCGATGAATTCTAGAAGTCAATCGTATGCTACTATTTTTTGTGCGCATAACATAAATTACGTAGATATATTTATAGGTTTTATTCTTGCAAAAGAAGGACCGACGCACACGCGTTATTTAGAACAGCAAACAACAACGAAAGTAACAATGACTTCTAATTTCAGCTTTCACCTCGTCATTATCGTTTGTATTCATACCGGCACAAGCGTTTTGAATCGAGATATTCAACATCACACAGTGCTTTGTCGAAGCTATGCAGGATAGCACCAGAAAAGATGAAGCAAAAATCAATAAGACTGACAGGTTCGACTCCCGCCTAAGGACATATTTTTGCTCACCACTCAATTCTCATAGGTATATATGTAATATCATAACACTGCGAAAAAAGCAGTAAAATGCTAAAGTTTCGGTGTCTTACATCTAACAATGGCTGTCAGCTGGGTTTATGAAGCGAAATCATATACCCGACCAAACCTGTCAAAGGTTGATGGCTGATAGCTAACATAAAGATGTTGAAGAATGAGTGGTGACGCAAACGTGCCTCGGTGGTGCAGTGGTAGTGGCCACGCGTCTCCGTTATGGAGGAAACGCGGGTTCGATTTCCTCTTGAGGTGGTGTCTTTGCTCACCATCAAATTCTAACTAGGACTAAAATTGAGAAGAAAAGAAGGAATAAGTATAAGAACAAATAAATAGCACTAAACTAATATATTACTAGAAATTACTCTGAAGAAGTTATTCGTAATTACTTTTTTGAATTTAAAAAATATTATACTATATACTATCTTCTAGCACAGATCGCTCTCATCTTATGGTAAAGCAATTTCTACCCTACTGTTTCTGCGCTAATGCAGTGCGTGATTTCGTTTGCAGCATATTAAGGAGATTGTTGAATAACTAACTCATCAAAGTGCGACCTCAGAGCAGCCAGCTACCGACATTATACTGCGTGGGCGCCAAGTGACCAACTACCATTTCCACAACCCGATTAGGTCCTTTGGGTTTTCACGTTTTATCTTCATGCGATTTCTATCTGCGTGAACAATGGAAACGGATACCTTTATATTCGATTGTTTATTAAGACTCTGCTCAGAATTAATACTTCTTCGCAGCAAATTTTAAGCCTTTCGTGAGGTCTGTTAAGCCGAAATACGTGTATTGCACTGCATAAGTGCCCATAAACGACCTTACGAAGGGATTGAAAATTTCTGCCAAGAGTATTGATTTTATGCGAAGTCTCAAAAAACAGTTGAAAATAAAGGTATTAACTATCAAAAATGCCAGCCTTGTGCAATCGACTGTTAATCACTACAATGTCCGGTAATCATGTCACCGGCGCTGAAGTGAATTTTCTTTACACGCGCACAAAGTGTTCGTCGACAATTCCTTTACGTAAAGGGGTTGTTTCCCGAGAGGGACTGACCCAAACAAGGGGTACTGTGCACCTGACGAGGCACAAGACTGAAACACGTGTAGCGCATTGTATAAGTGCTCATAAAAAGCCTCATGAAAGTCTTAAAATAAGCTGATCGAAAACGAAATCACATCAGATGAAAACGTTGACCTTTCAGTACTTCCACACATAGATAGCTGCTGCTTGTGAATTGAGCACACCATTTATTCGGCTGTTTTATGCAACTCGCTCAAAACAATATACTAGATACTAGGTTGGGGAAAAGCTCCTTAACACCTAAGAAAAATTAAACTTTATATTTGTTAGGCGCAGTTTTTCCAAATAACTCTGTTGCGACCAGCTGAACCGAATCTACGATTTGTTGAAGGAAAAGTACCGGACATTTATTCGTTGAAAGCGCACGCTGTTTCAGCAAAACACTACTAAACCTCACACCGCAGAGAAGACTGAGAAGAAGTTAGATGAGGGGTTTTGAAAGTCGAGATTTTGGCGCATTCAGCCTGCAGCCCAGATACTGCGATACATTTGATCAGATATAAGAGGCATATTAGGAGTTTTCCGACTCAACGTTCAAGAAATGGTATTTCGGGCGGATCACGAAGCTTGCAGATCGGTGGCGGAAGATCGTAGATAATGATGGCTTTCATTTTGAAGAGTAATTCTCCTTTTTTTCAGTTGAAATAGTTGAATCCTTCCATGAAGCTTTTCATGACGCTTATACAGTACTGGACACGTGTTTTGGCATTACAGCCTCAGAAACAACACAGGGTCTTTTCGGTTCAGCCAATCTTTTGCAGGGGGTCTAGCCGCTGTATATGAAGGTCTGCGCCGAATTATTTCAAATCACCGCTTATCAGGTAATATGATCCGATATTGCAGTGACTAACAGTTGACTGTTCATGACGGGAAATTTAGATCATACCAATACATCCAATTTTTTTTATAGACCTTGCTTAAAACAGTATGTAATCTGATAACATATTCTTTACATTCAGGGGGTACGCATCCCTGCAAGGGACTGGCTGAACCGAGAGGTACCGCGCTACTGATGAGGATGTAATACCGAGACACGTGTCTGTATAAGAGCACTGTATAAGTGCCATAACAGGCCTCATAGAAACTCAAAGCATACCTCTGCTATCAACCGCTCTTTTACAGACTCGCTCAACGAAATAATCTAGTAAGGATGTGACTTTTTTGAGCCGATAGGTCTAGCGCTATATAGGCGCCTATTTCGTCCTATTGGAACTAATCAGTAGCACCCTCCCTCTGGACTCCTTAGTAGCACCCTCCCTCGGGACTCATCAGTAGCAAATGAAACGATTATTTTTACTGGACGCCGATTCCTCTAGAGGCTTATTTAGCCTCAAGGGTTTGACGGAACCTATGGAGGGTGCTACTGATGAGTCCCAATAGGACGATATGGGCGCCTATATAGCACTAGATCCATCGGCTCAAATAAGTCATACCCTTATCAAACTCAAGACATGTTATCAGATTATATGCTATTTATTGTTTTCAGTATAAAGCACTCTGATTTTATACAGAGCAAATTTCTCGTTTTTCTTCTAATCTCATATAAAAATATTCCAGTGAGCGTAGTGGCGCAGTGGTTTAGAGGTGCTGTGCGACACACATGATCGATCATTAGATGGTCGATGATTTCATTCCGTGCTTAAGGTCAGCAAGTTTTTCATCACTGTCGAGTCACTGAGACTGTACTATAATTTTTTGAGAGAATAAGCAACGCCGGCTTGATACATCGGTACGCCATCGCGAGTCATTTTCAGGACCAGATACGCTTTCGATCATCTCAAGCTAAGCTACCAATTAGAGCCCAACGCATGGCGCATTCCTCAAAGATTGACCCACGATGAGAGCTCTATGCTTTTATCCTTTTTGATATTGCCCCCTACAGGACATGTCTAACATAAAAGGGCTCGACGCATTGACACGTAGTAAATATGTTGATACTCTAATGGATATCAACTATCATCATTCCATCTCATTTCGCTCACCTCATGAAGGGCAATTCTCATTCACGAAATGCTCGCTGTGAGATCTCAGAATAATGAGGGAATTCAGGAAACGACTAACATTACGTTCATGGATTGAGTTCTGCGATATATTCAACACAGCTTATAATCGAGCATAGTTTATGCTGAGGGGTTTTTCAAATCTCAAAACTGTTCTTGTTTATTTTTCGATGAATAAACTTTAGCATTTGCTAAGTAATATCCAACACGAATGGTGAGCCGAATACGAGAAAAATTCTGAGGTTTGGAAGTACAAATACACATTTATCAAAGTTCGTCAACGCTCGAATATTCGTATCCTGTGTTTTTTGTTCCAGTGGACAAAATTGATGGCTGCAGTGCATACAATTTGATCAGCGATGAGAATTGTTGCATTTGTTGTGAGACATACTTTATATTAACTTTTTTAGATTTTTTTCTTTTTTAAGAGAGAGTATGGCGTATTAGGAGTATCATCCCTTATTCTCGCTACAATGTGTACATAATGCATATAAAATAAAGTTTTTGTTTCTTTTTCGCAAAAACTCCTAAAAGATTCTATTATACGTTCCGAAAACGAGAAAGGAATGAATGAGATGTTGCTAAGTTTATGAGAAGCATAGGTGTACACTCGCTAATTCTATACTGTTTTTATATGAACGCAAGAGTGCTGAACAGAATGAGAATCCTAAAGTCTCACACTTTCCTGGTTTATTAAGCAACGAGAAACTGATCTAAAACTTCTCTCGGCAGTTTTTTGGTGCCTTCGCCTTCTTTAGAGTCGTGGTAATTCGAGGAGATTGTCCACAAGCGACGACTCATATGATGTGAGCTTTTGTAGTGATGTCGGTTGAAATCTCCTAAAAGAAACCTGGATCGAAGAGATATTTTAGTTTTACTGCCACGGATACTCACTCTTTGAAGGTGACACAATAGTTGATTGTATTTTATATTTGTAATGAATGAGCAAAAACAATGTTCACTTTGAGAATGTTAAAGTTTTGCACCTGCGGTAAAGGAAGCTGTTTACTTCGGACGTGAGCTGATAAATAGGTATTCTCAACACAGCTAATTTGCTCACATACGAGCTGTGTTTAGTAATCGAATAGAGACAGACTGCCGAGTATGTGTGTCACTACTCACAGAGATATTGATAGCAGAGTGAACGTTATTGGCTTCGCTAAATTATCTTCTAGAGTTACAGTGTTAATCGTCCGGAAAAGCTTCTGATGCTCTATTTTACGAGTTCAAAATTCATTTTCACGATGACTCTATCGTCTACGTTCGACAACAAAGTCACCGCTTCACCCTTACTTTAATCGGAAATATTTTTATATAATTCATCTCGTTTTCATACTTGATCGATCCATTTTCCCAACTATTCGTGAGAAATCCAACATAGTCCCTGTGCGGCTGATCTGGTAATTTACACATCAGTCAGAATCTGATATTCTAGGAACCAACAGCGCGATAGCCTTCAATGCATCAAGTTATCAATGCAGGTGTTCAGTCCTTTGTGCACGTTAGTAGTATAAACCAGTTTGGGACGGCGTGTACCTCGGTACGCTGTTATTTAAAGGCTTTTCCTGCTGAATAGAGCCATTCCTCCAGACTTATAGTAATGATTCGGAAGCTCAAATTTTGGCGACATCGGCTCTGTGCTTATTTTTAATGGTTTTTTCAGTGCACTGTGGCACCGAGAATAATATTATGTTTTTCACTCTACGCGCATTGTTTGGTTGGCTAGGATCTGTGAAAGGCTTTTGAATGGAATTTCAGTAACCATTTCATAGCATGAATCTTGACGATTCTGAACCTAAGTCTGCTTTTTAGATAGATTTCTATATATTGAATATATGAATATATGAATAACTAATATAAATAATATCAATAACACCTCGGAGCGGCTAAACAGAAGAAGATTTCTATACAGTTCTGTAAAAAGAGAAAAGAAAATTATATGTTACTCTCGAAGTTTTCTTCGCGCATAAAAGTTCTCTATAGGCCAAGGCCCCTAAGAATGTAGAGAAAATCATGGAGTATCAAGGTAAATCAAAAAGAGTATTTTTGAAGAGAGAAAAAATTTTTATTAAGCAATGGAAATCGCGCATCCTTTGCGAATTGCGCCGCGTGATCGATCAGCTGTCTTCTCGACCGGGTAAATCACGTTGCCACTGTTACCAACAAGAAAATTTTTGAGGCACTAGCTTTTTCATATAAAGGCCTCCAGACCGACATGATAAACTACTTATCTCGAAATAGTGTTGAGGGGTCCGATCATCTGCATATTACAGATCGATATCGGCGGATCTTGTCTTCTACTAGGAACTAATTAAGGGTGTTATTGCCTAAAACCAACTGTTTGCAGAACTTGCAAGCTTTGCACAATCGCCAGTTTCCGTATTTTTTTCGAACATCTGCTATTGATCTAATTCTTCTTCGTTCGCCTGTAAAGATATTCTTAAAAATTTTGACCTGCCTTTTTAAACAGAGATTCATCACTCAGTAGAGTTTACAAGCCCAGAGATTCAACTTCCTTGCTAAAATCCAGCCAAAAGAGAGCTGATTCATCAGAACTTGACGAATGACTCGCGACTCCTTTCTTCTTATGAAGATTCAAAAAGGCGTCTTACCCAAAATGTGATTATCTTCGAATCCCCTGATTGAATGAGTGGGCAGCTTTTCTGCAGCAGTGGAAAGAATGGAATTTGCATTTGCCCTTTGTAAGCGGGCGATGATTAACAGTAGTACGGGTAACGATAAGTGACATTTCCTCAGCGCGTCGCTTTTTGAGTCTTTTACAAGTCAAATTTATCTTATTTTTTCCTGCTGTCCACAATTTGCTCTTGGAAAGCATCAAATTTTCTATTGAAAATCCTTTCACATCTTGGATATGTGTTCTCGAAATCGACTGACACGTCGCTTTCTTCGATGCAGAAATCCAACTACATTTTTACAAATTTATACTCTCCTTTCTATACTTCTATTACTTCTTTATTCTATTCGACTGCGGCAAAAGCGTTAATTTTTTTTCTTCAAGTCAAGAGCGACCTTCTGCAGAACAATCAAATCAAGTATTTGGCGAGTGCATTCCTGAGAAAATGGCATATCTCATCATGGATTGAATATTCTATTTCTGCTGTTCTATTATTCTGATTAGCTAATACGTGAATTCGGGCATAATATATTCAGTAAGCCTTAGTAAAATCTCTTGATCTTTGTTGCATTCTATGGGATATTCTGCTTAAAAACCAATATAGATCGTATGATTACTGTATGCGAGAAGCCGCTTCAGCATTCAGCACGATACTTTTTCATGAAGTTTCAGTAACACATCTAAGCGGTTGATAGTGCTCTTTATTGGCCTAATATCAAACAAGTTCCAAGTTTTGTTCATCTCAGCATTTTTGTGGGTATAACTCACATCCAATCGCGGTTTCGGCCTAAGTGGGATTTTTGTCGGAATGTGCTCTCTATATCAATCTCGTTGATGGGTAAATTGCTGATATCGCACCGAATATGTCAATGCGTGACTTGAGAAGAACATAGAAGGATGGTTTCGATTGTGCAATGAAAAACCTTGTGAGCTTCCAAAAAGGGTTATGGCGTACTCGAAGCCACCTCAGATTCCAAGGTTTGGTCGTATTTCGTTTTTCTTATGATTATATAACAGACAAGTGTTAAATCAAAGCATTTCACCTCGATTTTTCTGACCTGCTCCTTTTATGTCAATTTTTCCCTCAATGATCGATAGGGCGTGAAGCACGAACGCTTCTAATTGTTCACTTAATTTTTACTTGCACTTTATTGAAGTTAATTGCCTAAATGGATTATAATAGGAAAACGAGGAAAGTACTAATAGGAGGAAATGGAACTTTGTTAAGAATACGTGCTAAAGCAGCATCGAATGTAAGTGAACATCACTCTGCCTCACCTCTGATACCGCAAATTATCAAGGGACTCTATCACAGACCATTGAAGTTCCCATTCCTTACTCGTTGCATTCTATAGTTCTCGCTTAGTTATGGAATCTCACGGGACATAAACGGAGTAGTGTTTTCCTATGAATTCATACATTTTTCACAGCTTAAGGACTACAAGTATGGGATGTAGTGAAGGAGGAAGGCGGTTGATGCTCTTCTCACAACAGTAGCGTGAAGTTTGGTTGGTGGGACGAGGCACCGAAGTTCCGCTCCTGAAACTTCTCGGTTTCATACTTGCAGAGTTTAAGAGAGACAGATGTATGCAGCATCATGTAGCCGAATTCCCATACATCAGGAAATTTTAATTTACGCGTGCGTGAATATTATGTGTGAGAGGATAGGATCGGTCAGCGTTTTACTCATCTTTTTGTTCGTCGACACTTCAAATAGGCACTTATTCTGAGTCTTTATCAGTTTTAAGATTGCTGTTGTGCCTAGAATATGGTAAATTTTACTATTCAGAATCGCAAATTCACTTTACTTTAGCCGTTCGAACTGAAGCAAATGTGTTTTCGAAGGTAATATTCTATGTATCGGCTTCATGTTCCGTTTTTGTTTGGCTCAAGGAAACTACGTGAAGCCACTGAAAAGCATGAAGTACTGTAGATTTTTGTCAAAAAGATGCTTTATGGAAGATGTCAAGACAATGCTTCTCTCACACAATAAATTTCATCATACTTTTGAAGATTGTAAAGAGCATCTAATTTGTCAAGTGTTTTTCTTAATGTAGAGACATACCGTTGTTTGATGTTCTTTCATTTTCTAAGTCGATATAAAATAGATTAAAGGATATAGGATAAAGCTCTGCGTTGCTCCTCAATCCCTGAGAAATGCGCCATGGATTGGTCTTCAATTTTTAACTTCGTTCATTTGAGGTAATTGGACGAATATCTGCCCTCTACAATGACTCGCGGTTGCCTCCCGCTGAACCGAGTCAGTGCTGCTTATCCTCCCAGACAAATCTGAGACCAGTCTGGTAGCAATTCACCGACCCCGGAGGGATGGATGGCTTAGTGAGCCATGAGCGCGAGATCGAACCATTGACCTCGTGTGCGATGTAGAGCAACTCTAATCACTGCCCCACACGCGTCCATAAAATAGATTATCATCTGTTAAACAGAGTTCTGTGCAATTTCTGAGGGAACCTTTGCAATATATATTGGAAACGACATTTGAAGGCTTTTAGAGAAAAGACGCGTGGTTTAAGAAATGTAGTTTTCCGATAAAGATTGCGGAGGACAAGCTGAAAATTACTCGAATTATAATAAATTATAAAAAACTAAGTAAAGCTACATTTTAAAAAGCAACTGCAGATAATAAATTTGATAGAGAACATTTGGATAGATAGAAAACAATCTAAGCTATGGGAATGTTAATGATCATGATATCTTGGAGTAGACTATTTGTCCTTGTTAACTCGTATGTTAAGTTTAGAAAAAATTTCTTAACATCCGCTGAAAATTCAAATTTTATGTATGAGTTCAATTAACGACCACTTGATGACAACAAAGATTATTTTTCTGTTCGACTGTTTTTAGAGGCTCGCTTAAAATTAATACATCCTGGCAGCATAGTTTAAGCCTTTCATGATTTTATGGGTGCTTATACGGTTCAACACACTGTTTCGGCCTTGCAGCCTCGTCAGTTGCACAGTACAACTCGTCTGAGCCAATTCTTCTCAGGGGATTCTTTACAAAAAAGACCATCACTATTTACGATCTTTTGCCAACAATCTGCAAGCTTCGAACCTGCTCGAAATACCATTCCTTGGGTTCGAATAAAAAACTCCTAACATGCCTATTCAAATTCATCAAATGTCTCAAATCGGCGCCCACGCACGAAGTGCTCCATTGAGCAGAAAAGGACGTAATTGGACGACGCAGCATATGGACTGTAGAGTGGGTGCAGCAAGATTTCGACTTCCTCCAGTTCATCAGACTTTCCTCGCTCTTCTTTGCGGTGTAAGATTTGACATTGTCTTGCTGAGGCAGCGCGTTCTTCAATGGGTCATTGTCTGATACTATTTCTATTCGAGGTGAATTCTTGAGAGGCGGAAGGGTGGGGTATGTTTAATCTTGAGATATTCCCATGATTTTACAATGATCGATACTGTGTGAAACAAACGTAGAATTTGAATTTTTAGAGGATGTCAGGGAACTTTTCCTTAACGTAGTATTTTCGTGTTACTGATATGTCTTCTGTTATGTATAGTTGTCTTTTTTTTACTTTTTTTTCAAGTCCTACTCTGAGCGATGGTTTTCTAAATGACGGATCTATGAATAGTAGGTATTCAAAGACACGAAATCGATTGCCAAGTGATCCTACTGTTAGTTTTCACTGTCACCACCGCAAAAATTTACGTCAAGATTCTTCATCGCATCGACGTCAATTGTAATCGAGACAGCTGCTTATCGCCGCTCAATCACAATCACTGTGCAACACGCGCAAAATTCTTCAGAGATAATCAGTTCTCTTTGAGTATTCAGAGAATCAAAAAATGTTTGCAGCGTATTCGAGAGGAAAAGTAAATGTAGACAATTAAGGCGCGACAAAGTAATCATATCATTTGAAGGATTTAAGATGACATAATTCTAGCTTTTCACCTTCCAATAGACTGCTTTTTAACCTCGTTGTAAACATTCAATAGAGTCTGTGAGATTGTTTCAAGCCTTTTGAGGTTGACAGTCAGTGGTTTACTTACTGCCATGAAGTAGGGTTAATTAGTGGGCGTGTGACTCTGATGAGGCAGGCGTACCGCCTAAACGTACGCACGTAAGCCACTGATGTATCAACATCGATAAGTGTACAGATAAGTTGACATGAGAAAAGATAAGCGACAAAAGGCTTTCGGTGCTGGTCAATCGCTGAGGAATACATTATGCATCCGACTTTATCAGTCTTTTTGGAGTGGACTGAATGTGCATCTGGGCGCTCTAATGACTTGCGGTGTCTTGTCGATGTGCCAAATCAGTGCTGCTATTCTTGTCCTTCTACCGTCCCGATTTCGAGGGAGCAAACGGCTGGTTTGGCCTATGCGCAGAATCGAACTAGCAGCTAAATTAGAGTGTAATGCAGGTCAACAAGGAAGATGAAAAGGTTAAGCCGGCCGCTTTGTGAAAGATGTATAACGATAAGGACTTGCAATCAGGACTTTAAAATATCCTTCCTTTCGAGTGTTCACTTAAGACCACAACACAAATTCCAATATGCCAGAAATTCATTTTTGAGCCACGCTCATGTGGTCTGTTAAGATGTGCTGACTTATAGAGCCTGATAACGTGTTTCGACCTTGCGGTCTCGTTAGTCGGGCAGTTACCTTTCTAGTCTTTACGATATATTAAATATAACTCCAAAAAAGAATGATTTAAGCTCAAAAAGGGGTTGGTACGCCAGGGTCATACACCGGTGTTTCGGAGGTTCGTCCTCCTCATCAGTGACCCCCGCCCCACATTCAGCCCTGCATTGAAGCAAGGAGGGAGGCGTATGTGGTGATGGCACAGTGTACTATGACACTGTACCATCACCACCTCTCAGTCGATAGATTTTTGCTGTTAGATCAAAACTAATTCAAAAGATCGATTGTTTTTGAAACCCCCAAAAAAACATTCAATATAACTCAAAAAAGAATGATTTAAGCTCAAAAAGGGGTTGGTACGCCAGGGTCATACACCGGTGTTTCGGAGGTTCGTCCTCCTCATTTATATTAAATATACTAGTCAAGAGTAATCGAGTGTACAACACTGCCTGTTCAGTGATAGTTTCACTGAATTTACAGTGTAAAATGTTCGTTGTCGCTAACTCTTAGTGTGAGGACTGGAGCACGCACACAGGATTGGCAAAAGAAGAGGAAAGGTAACTGCCCGACTGACGAATCGCAAGGTCGAAACAAGTGTATCGGGCTCTATAAGTCAGCCCATCTTAACAGACCACATAACATGCGTGGCTCAAAAATGATTTTCTGACTCTAAAATAGTCGATCTCCACACGTTTCTCGAAGCAAATGAGGGGCGACCGTAAAACCGAGGAAGAAATTCAAACAACGCATAGCTCAACATATTCCAGCTTCGCAGCTTCCACTCAAAATTTTGGAGTTTTCACAAAATTGGAAAAAAATTGAGTGAAACTTTTGCGAGATGCAATATAAATGGCAGTATACTGCATACACTTTAGACACCTTATTGATTCGTCTCACAATGTTTTTTTTTTCACCGCGCGGATCCCATTACTTCTAGCATTCAATTCCTTTTTTCGTCTTCTTTGTAAATATCGTAGAATACTGGTTGAGCGATTCTCCTTGCAATCTCACGGATAGCCTGGCTGTGGAGTTCCATAAGGGCTTATTACTGATTGCCGCAGTGTGCTGCGGGGTGGGGCTCGACTCCACGCGCGCCACGACGTACATCGTAACCACTAGGCCATCGCCTCCGTAGATTGTATAGATTGTTGCAAGTAATCTCTGTTTCAGCCCGGTCTGATAGTGCAAATGCTTTTTACAATTGTGAGAATTGGTGAATAACCGTATAATGGTCAACTCTGAGCTCTTCTGCATCGTCTCGTGTAGTTTTGCGAGATCAGCTTCGATGGTTGCTTTCAATTGGTCGTCAAGAGGAGGGCATCCTACCTTGGCCTTTTTACATCCTTTTTCAGTGAACTCGTCTCCTATACGAACTTATTGAATCACCAGTACATTGTACGTTCTCTAGCACTTCTTAGGCGAAATGTATTATCGATGTTGCAATTTCTCTCTGCTGTTTTACGACCCATTTTTGATTCCAGTAATAATTCGTTCGAAATTGCTTTTTGTCTGACATCCTTTCCGTAACCTAGAAATATATAGGACAAAGAACACGTTATTAGCAACAAAGCACAAAACGATAGATGTGCATCGAAATTATTTGTAACATATCGACAATTATCTGAGATTAAATCACAATGTCGAACGGCAAATTCAATAGCATAAACCGCACACTGTTTTGCACCAACCAAGCAAAAGTTATGATGAAATAAAGTTTTGAGATGGCCAGTAGCAAACGGCCAGTAAACTGCAAATACTCAAAAGGATACTAGCGACTTAGTTAATAAAGCTAGTATAGGCTCCCAGATGTCAGATTCATATCCTAAATCACCCTCGACTTGGCGACGATATCCTAGAAGACATAAATTACCTGAGCGGAGTGGTTTAATGCAGTCAAATTGAGACCGCTAGAGTGATCGTATGTCAATTCCTTTCTTCCCGTTTTCTATGTCCTTGATGGTTGATGAACACATCGTACCATTATGCTTCAAATTACAGATTTAAAATCAAGAATTTCTTTCTGGTGACTATACGCGTTAAATCATCATCAATACTACGGCATGTGAGGGTTCAAACTGGATCACTATTTTCTCTATTAACCATAGAGTGATTCATTCTGACTCGAGTAGAGATTTCCACTGAACGCTATGTCGTACTCGTTCTTAGGATCAAAAATCCTATTTTCCTCGCGGATATTCACGGAGCATCTTGATCATCTGTTACTAACGACTGTTGTCCCATCTTTTAAACGTTCTTCTTCCATTGTCAGAGGTGGTGCATCATAAACAATTCCGTTACTCTGAACATTTTGGCGTCATAATCTATGGGCCCAACCGAAAGCCCATCTTTCACACGTGCTGACAAAAACATTCAACATTCGTTGGCCTGACGTTAATATTATCTATTCTCACTTTGTGGCTCGTGTGTGCGTTTTCGATATATCTCTTAGATACTCCTCTTCTTCTCGATGATGTGATAATTTTTGGATGTCTAAATTGAAGAATTTGTCATGGTGTTGTTGTTACGGGTGATATCTCAGCTATTATAATCGGCGGGTTTTGAGTGATGCGTAAACATTTGATGTCAGTGTCACTATATGTCTCAAAACGTTGGCAGAGAGTTGAGAAAAGTGTGATTTGAACAAGTGAGCACGAATTTTCGAAATTGAAAAATGATCGAGGCTCCTCTGGTTCTCTTTGACGCCCGAGCGTAATTTATGCGGTTTCCTTGTGCTCAATATCTTCTACATATCGTCCCCAATTATTATTAATTATTGAATAATTATTAATTATTGGGCCTTCTGCCTACAAAAAATTGCTGTTTTTCCGATTAACAAAATATTTGATTGAGATTTATTGATTATTCTGAAAACAATAGGGTGAAATGGGGTGAACTGATTTCTGATAACCCAATCGCTTCCGTGCACAGCAGCGCTGATGTGCATTCCGATTCTAGAGGTTAGGGAAAAAGTTCTGAGAAAATGCTTGTGAAACACTTATTTATGAACCTGTTAGACCAGAACAAAGACATAACTAATAGTCAAAATACTCCCATTCAACCTCAAGGGCTTCTTGTCACTTCTCCGGCAAAAGATCGACTCAGCGAGCAAAAATTCCGATTCGTTCCTGCTGAACTAAATGAATGACCGAATTGTGCAATCCACTATCGATGTGAAACTTTTGTCACGCAACCAGTGCTCCACTGAACGAAAAAAATGATAGTCGCTTGGAACCAAATCTGGACTGTATGGAGGGTGTTCAAAAACGATCCAACTGTGTCTTCGCCCCAAGCCAGACTGCTGCGTTCACTTGCCACCGTTTCATTTCAGCCCAACAGCCATTCGTGCATCATCAACAACCCAATTTGCTCGCTTGTTGACTCCGTCTTGAAATAAGTAGATAAATTATACACCAATCAACGCGGGAGAAGACAGGCTTTTAAATGAGCCCATGAACACAAAAAATGGCCGACACTTTAAAAAGTTGCAAGTGTTTTTTCAGAACTTTTTCCTTAATCTATTATCATCTGGGTCTATTCGAGAGAAAGCCGACGATCAAATGACATGGTACGGTACATGAAGGGGTTTTAGGCTCTAAAATTGTCTAACATATATCTCAGGTATTATCATGGCTAGGGAAACCTAGGTTTCACTGGTTATCCATGAAAACGGTCAAAATAAAGGGTCTCATTTGAAAAGTGTCAGTTTAGTCATGTCCTTCTAAAGATGAGATTCCTGTGCGAGCCATACATTCAACGGAGCCCAATGGAGGCTCTATTCGTTGATACACGTTCGTTGATTGAAATAATTATGATCACACAAACTTACCGGGTTGACTATAGTTCTTAGTCACTTGTCAAAACTGCTGTTTTACATTAGGTATTCCATGACAAAAATAATCATTATGCGTTACCTTGTAGTCCACCGTTCTATTAGTAGTTGATTGGTTACTAATTTTCATTATACCAGAACACAAACGCCTTTGATTGGTAGATGTTTGAATAATGAACATATTTCTTGAAGTTATCAAAGATATGTCAAGTAGAACCTTCTTTCCATTGCTCCTATCGAGCGGCTGCAGCTGGATAAAGAGGAATAAAAAAAAAGCATGAAGGATAAAATGTCTGGCTCCCTCAGGGATGTACCGAACATCCAACTTCATAGAAAAACGTAGGGATATTGAGATGTTATTTAATTGCCCTATACAGTGATTTTCGGTGACTAACACACATATTAAGTCTATGTTTTTATCCCACTAGTAAAGTCTGACATTGGGCTACCGACTTTGGACGGATAACAGGCCTGGTTACAATTGACTGCGAGATTGAACAACGATCATCTGCGTATTTCAGGCACCTCTAATCATTACACTGCAATCAACTAAATGCTACCTCCCAAAATTATCTGACTATAGGTGAACTTCATGAGCAATCACGATTGACCAGCTATTTCCCTTGCTATTTTCAGAGGTCGCTATCAAATGGTTGACAAATCTGCCATTATTTAATAACGCATTTTTCGATCATACACGATAGAACAGTCGTTTGTATTTCACCTTTCTAAGTTTTCTTTTCCTACCTTGGAATTTTTTCTTTTATCTTCTTTCGCTTGTGGAAACTAAGAAATGGAGTAACTGCCTCAGAAAGTCCAGTGGGCCCCACTTTTCTGAAGTAAGAAAGGAAATGTAGAGTGATTTCTCTACGTATACATATCGTGCTGCAAAAGCACGTCATTTCTAAACGGTCTCGAATGTGTCAAAATGAAGCAAAGACGACAATGTGCCAAATTTTCAATGTCACTTATAGGTACTACTGTATTTTTCGTTCATCCATTGCTTTTCATAATACTGTTCGTATTGCTCTTGATAACGGCTTCATCCGAACTATACTTTGACTCTTCTTTTCAGACAGATACTATCGGGAAGTCCTTTCATACCGCAATTGCTTCTGTTGATTGACATTGTAAACCTGGCTGAACTGAATGGCATCGTGTTAGTGAAAAGGCCAGAAGGCCAAAATGTACGTCCAGCACTGAAAAGTGCCATATTAGACTTCATGGGATGTACTGTTACTTGTAATAAAATTTGAGAACGCCTGAGAAAAAAAGGTAATATAAAGATACTATTCACTCCATCACCCATGAGCAATCGATTGTTAGTCACTGCAATGTCGGGTGATCTTATCACTTGACATCCAATGATTTGTTATCACCGCAGTATGGAGTGATTTTTGCACTCACGTGCAGTATAAACATGTTCGGAGTCAATTCCTTCATATCTAGGAGATATATCCTCTTACAATGGACTGGTTGAACCAAAAGGCACTGTGCTACTGGTGAGCCAGAAGGCCAAAACGTACGTCCAGCACTAGAAAGTGCCATGACATGATCACATAAGAGGCTCAAAATATGCTGTTGGTCTGTGAACAAAATTTTTTCATGCAATAAACTTGGTTTTTCCTGATTATTTTGAGGCTTGTAATGTTACATCCGTGTTGGAGTCCCATTTTTTTGCTAGCGAGAGGATTCGGGCATTACACTACTTTTGTTGGCAATATGCTCATTTCACTTGAGAGTGTCCTTTTATTTACTGCATTTGTCATGACGTCTACTCTGAATAGATCAACAACTTAGATACTGCTGTAGGCGTGCTGGAGACTATAGCTCTTGCTCATAACGCTTGTTCTTGACGAGTGGCTCGTCATACCTTCTTTTTTTTTCTGCTACCAATGTGCATGACGTGCATGAGTATATAGATTATGATGTTGATTTAGATGCATGAGTGTATTAATGTGTGAGACGTAGAACTCGAGTGAAGTCGAAAAAACGATTGTGGATTTGAGATTCAATTCATCTCATCTTATGAAAGTAAAGGGAGTTGCGATAAGTTTTCCTACGTCCTCATTGCAGTCCTAAGTACAAATTATCAATTTTCCGGAGCCTTGTAGTATTTTACTGATTCCTTATGAAAAAATACTATACTTCGTTCGTCTATAATGCCTAGTGGTTTGTACTCTGTCGGAGGAAGTAATTCATCGCTAGAGGGCGGAACTATTCCGAGAACAAGCAATTGCGCATAACGAAGCATCAAATTCCATATCGGCAAGCGCTGGAGTCAGTCGCAAAGATAGGACATTCATTCAATATTTTTCAAAATTATGAATAGGTGGTTTACTATTTTATACGAGGAGAGAAAATTTACATTCGACCTGTCTAGAAAATGTCCTTCGAATTGATGAAAAACGAAGAAACTACCCGTAACTCATTAATAAAGCTTTTCTTGGATTCCACGGAGAATCGACTCGATCAGACATTCAGGGTAAGGCAAGATTTTTGAGTTGGATCTAAATTTCACACGGAATTGCGGAGACTTTCGTAAATAAGAGATTCAAAATAATGAAGCGGGCACGTAACACGCAATAATTCTTCTTTTTGTAAGTGAGCTTTTCTTTTACAAAGTAGTAATTCTTTTGTAATCGACTGTTTTTTCTAAAGATTTCTTTCGAAATTCACACGTCCCTACAGCATATTTAAAGCCTTTCATAACGTCTTTTATGGGCACTTCTACAGTGCAATATGCGTGTTTCGGCCTTGCAACTTCGTCAGATGCACATTGCTTTTCGTCTGAGTCAATTCCTATGCTGTCAGAAAGTGATAATTGCTTAGCCAGATGCTCGAAGTAATTGGGCTAGTTGAGGCAGGGTTTTGTGATTTTTTCCGTTCGGCGTTTGCAGCTATCATTGCAATTTGAGTTATGCGCAAGATGAGCTTTTCTCTGACCCATTTGGCCGTTGAGATTTTGAAGAACTTTATCGAATTCCTAGAAAAGCTTCTTGTTGCGAGCGCCTTGTTAGAAATCTAAGACTTGTGCTAAAATAATCTAAATGGTTACCGCTGCACTCTCTTCGCTACCTTATCTCGGATCAAATTCAGCTTTGGGAACCGTTCAGGTATTGTATACTAATCCAACTTTATTGAGCCAAGCTGAAAGTCGATAGCGATCGTGTAGCATTCACATCTAATTTCTCGTTTATTACTGTCATCGTCAGGTGTCAAAATCTACCAAGAATATTCTTCAACACCAAGATCCATTTTTCAATCTCAAGGCTTTAAGAATGTAAAAGCTTTGAGCTATGGAACGCGTTCTTTGGTTCGACGCTCTAATTTCACTTCACGTTTTTTTCACTTAAATGATTATAAGAAGGGGAGCGAATTTGAATCTTAGAGAGTATTGATTCAACTAGGCTAACATCAATGCAAATTATATGTTAGAAAAGTACAGCGCCTCAAGTAACTACATAAAATAGGATCTGAATGCGGGAATAGAGCAGTAATCATTAAAATTTGACTGCAAGATAAGTTTGAAAATTTTAGGTTGAGGAGACCAAATAGAGATTCTAAATCAACCGATTGATATTCTACATTCAAAGACTGATTAATGGATTTGCCTCATGATAAATGTTTCGAGTAAATTTAATTTTTCTACTATTTTTTATCGTTTACATTTTAAACATTTTTTATGAGCGTATGTGGCGCAGTGGTGCTCTGCGGCGCACACAACGTCAGCGGGTCGATCTCGCGCTCTTGACTCACCAAGCCATTCATCCCGCAGCGGTCGGTTTTGGTACCAGACTGGTCTCAGGCTTGTCTGGGAGGATAAGCAGCACTGACTCGATACAGCGGGAGGCCACCGCTAGTCATTAAAAAGGCCAGATATGCATTCAATCACCTCAAACGAAGTTAAAAATTAAAGACGAATGCATGGCGAATCCCTCAGGGATTGATCAACGCCGAGAGCTTTTAACCTTTTTACGCGTTAGGGAGACGATTGCCACAGCACGAAGTTCATATGAGATAATTCTGAATCGTTCCAATTATGTTCGAAGCGTTAGACATTATCAATGGTGCTTCATCGAATCTACAGCACATACAGCACAGACATGGTGCTTCATCGAATCTACAGCAATATTAAAAACTGTTCGTAGAAGCAAAGTGATAGTTCGAGGGGCTGAACGAGGATTTGTTGCTGACATTATACATGACTACTCTTTCATTTCAGAACGTTGGTGAACATCACACCGTAGCACGTGATAGCGTAGCAGTACGTTCCAATTCAACTGACAATGAAATACTGACATTAATTAATACCCACTTTTAATATGAGCGATGTTCGTTATGAAACTGTGTCAACAACGCTCTCGGTTCTGAATGGATTACTATTGTTCCTGTTATTATCGACAAGTCCCTATTAGATTTTTTGTACTTTGGGATCCTCAACGCGCAGATCTACTTTTTTTTTACAATGTTTGACTTCATCAGGACGACGTGTATTCATTCGAATACATGGTTTCCTAGAGACTTTCCTCGAGGGAAAAAACTCTCTTGGACTTTCAGGAGTTATTCAGAAGCTCAAGCCTCTGCATTATTACTGATATTTTGTTTGAGAAAGTCCTTCCTCATTGCGTTACAGCATCAAAAATGCAGTATGTTTTACACTAAAATTGCTATGCTTGCCTCGTTATGGTCTTTTATGGCTTTCTGCTAGATTTTGATAGACATTCGATGGCTCAAACTCGCCAATCGACGCTAACATTAGTTTTTGAAAAGATTTACATGTAGCGATGTAAGAGCGAAAAGATCGTTACTCCACAATCGGAGTTTCCTCTACCTCGAGAGTTATGTATGTATGAGAAACATATGGACGCGTAGAGTAAATCATAGAGCATCAAACTAATCAAGAGCCTCAAAGTTTTTCTTTGAACGTAGAAAAACTCAAATTAAGTAATTAAATCGTGCACTTTACGAATTGCGCTGCTCACCCGATCATCTGCCGTACCCACGGAGTCAAATCGTGTTTCACTAATTAAAAATTACAATAATAGTGGCTGTTAGCTGCATTGTTAGCCTTCTATTGTGATCGCCTGTAAAGCCTCGAATGCACAACAGTTTTCCCAATCGCTCATTTCGTGTAAGCCGTGCGTATGTTTGAGCAGAATAGTGGCTAAAATCATTTTGATAAGCTTGTTTTATAGGAGAGCTTCTTCCTATCACTTTTTTTTCGCAGTGTTTCTCAAGAAGAAGCAGCACAACGTTTCCAGGAAGAGATGGTTCTATGCTATCATGTCAGAATTTGATCAGATCGAAACTGACACATTACAGCAATGTTTTATAAACTTTTTCCACGTATTTTCTCAAATATCTGAATATTCGTTCTCTTGAAGTGTTCTAATTAATACTGGATTCAAAAAAAAAAAGTGGTAATCCGCTGAATAGAAGATGAGCCCTAGAGTTTTTGTTCCTTGCGCGTTTCTTTGTTACTTACTCTCTGCTAATTTTGTCTGGTAGAACTACGTTCGAGTTTAGTCAATATAGGAGGTTTCTCTCTGGTTAAATAGTTGCGCTTCATGGAAAGCATTTTGTACACTTGATAGAGTAATAGTGATTGAGAAACTTGTTGAACACAATCAACGAGCTAACTGCACGATCGGTGTTCAAGAGATTCTCCTTGAACCATGGTCCGGAAGATCGTGCTTGAGATCTGCTGGTCTGAGGTTCATTTTTCATGAAGCTATGTGAGCTGCGGAAGGAGGGTATGGGAATAACTGGTCTCTGGCTCATAGAACATGTGTCATGATATTGCCGTGATTTTCTGAAACGCTTTGAGCTAGCGCGAAGGTCTCAGTATGAAAAATGTTGGACTAAAATTTATAGTAAAGATATAATTATTTTATAAATGATCCGTCATAACATATATTGTGCGGATCTCAGCAGTTTTGTGTTCAGTTGTCAGCTCTAAGTCATCCTCCACACAGGTCCTCGAACACTTCGCATGTTATTTCGACTACTGCTTGAGAGCTCCGTCCTCTTAACGGGCGTCGTAGAATGTTGTTCTAGACCATCTCTTTGCGATGTAGCGGATAACTGGACTGAAACGTCTTCATCTGGACTTGCGAGAAAGCGTTGAAAGAAGGGAGATCCTGTTTTCCAATGCATCATTACCCACTGCATTAGCTCCCCTCCTTACCGGAACTTTATGTTCTCATACGCACTGATGTCGTGAGTTGTGTAAAGAGAAGATCACAAATAATATCGCCATGGTAAAATCATCCTCTTTTCTCAGGAGATTTGAATTTTGTTGCAAAATCAAGATGCCATTTTCCATTGATGAGGACGGAGTCGGATCTCTGCAGGGAAGCTCTAGAGATTTCTGTGTCCAGCACAGCTAGTCTCCCTATTCTAAAAAAATCAATCTTATAGTGTCACTAGGACAAATGCCCTCTATTTTCGCCAATCTCATTCCAGTTTGCCATTTCGAATCGTTTAGTTTTGTACTCGCTTTCATTGGCTTTTCCTATCTTAGCAGTCAATTGATGAAGTTTTATTTTATATCGTTACAGCAGTATGAAATCTAATCCTAGGTACTTAAAATTTCGTATAATATACACACTTATTCGTAGTCAAACAATTATGCAGTATATGGACTCAAGGGTTGGTAGCGCAGTCGTACTAATGCCGTTCATCACGAGTGTGTTGCCGGTTCGACCCAGCTGCGAGCTCATCAGGTCTATTGACCCTTTGAATTTGAGAAACTAGCGGCAGAGTTGTTTGGAAGTGCAATCAGAGAGTGCTGAGACACGAGAGAAATTCTAAGCCTGAAGTGGCTTCGACCCGTCATTGCCCTTTTCGAGGTTCCACGTGTTAGCCACTGCTCCATCGAAGCCTTGCTCTATTGTTCCTCGTTCATATTTTAAGCGCATCGGTACTAGCAGCAATCACCTGTAAACGGGATTGATCTTGAGAGGTTACAAGAAGTGCCATCATCCAAACGGATCATGCAAAATAAAGCCAAAAATTACACATATTTTTTTCTCGGTCTTACTAGATATACCGATGATTGGTACATGTATTCAGATACTTTACATAATGACGCGAACAATGTTACACAGGCTAGTGCGTAATACACTTGAGATGAAAATAAGCTAGCACGATAAACCGCTGGTGCTGAAAAAGTGCAATTGTGATTTGTCTAATGATGCGGATAATCCTCTGAATAAGATAGAGAATAGCTTCTGCAAAACGGCAAGATGTACTATACCTTATTCGACGTTACTTTCTGAGTCGTCGATAGACTCCTAGAGCGTTTAAACTTATGAGGCACAATTTTCGCACGTGGTCTTCTGTCCATAAAGCCATTGCTGATCGGAGCTGAGTGTTTTGTAAATGGTGTTTAGGCGTGGCCGCGGGCATTTCTTTGTCTTGGCGTGCTCCACAAGGTGACTCACACTACGGTAAGAAATGCATATTGTGTGTTTGCTGTATTTATAGTACCTTGTCTATCAATGACCTACATGGCCTATATTTTTAATCTTATAACCGAATTACGTAAAAGGATAAATAAAAGGATAAAGCTTTCGGCGTTGATCAATCCCTGAGGGATGCGCCATGCATTCGACTTCAATTTTTAACTTCGTTTGAGGTGATAGAATGCATATCTGGCCTTTACAATGACTCGCGGAGGCCTCCCGCTGAACCGAGTCAGTGCTGCATATCCTCCCAGACAAGTCTGAGACCTGTCTGGTACCAATTTACCGACCCCGGAGGGATGGATGGCTTGGTGAGCCATGAGCGCGAGATCGAACCATTGACCTCGTGTGCGACGCAGGGCACCTCTAACCACTGCACCACTTGCGCTCTTACGTATATACATATATATAAACCGAATTACGTATATACATATATATAAAGCTCTAAAGCTAAAGCTATTTTATATATAATATCTTGCATGACCTGTCGCCACGTTGATCGTCGAGTGACTCGAGCGGGCACCGGCAACACTTCCATTTTTCCCTATAGCTTGCAAAAGTAGCTCACTGGGTCCCCCTCAGTCTAAGGATTCGTAGAGCATCATATCCTTCTTTGAGTCTTTATATATATGTATATATATATAATTATATATTTATAGATATGGTAGACATAGAGGTTTAAAAATACCTCATGACAGAAACTTGAAAATAATGCAATATTTCCAAGAGAAATTAATTTCCAAAAAGCGTAGGTCCGCACTTGGAGCAGGCCGTCACGAATGGACATATGGTGGCACACGTTTACGAGATGAGTAATTATATAACGAAAATTTCTGGACTCTTAACCACATTTATTCACTTTTTTCTCTGCTTTTGCTCTCTTCTCTGATCACTTGAAACGTCGTGCTACGTCGCCTTAACAAGAGTGTAAAAATCGAGTTTATAGGAGGTTAATTCGGTGTCGTAGAGGCAAAACAAGAAAGTGTTTACATGGCGTGTGGTGAAATTGTTGTTTCAGCCTCGTTACAATGGACAAGTTTTGCTAATCGGAATTCGGTCGCTTTCCTACCGGCTATTGCCCGCTTTGGCTTCATTGAAGGGAGCGCGTAGTATGCGAATTGATACCATTGCAAACTTTTCATACACCGTAGCTTTCTTATTCAACAATGTAAGGCTGTTAAAAGATTAGTATTTGCTAAATAAGGAAATTACGAAGCTATTCGATCAATGCCGAGATTAATCGATAGCCGATCATGGGAATTTTTTTGAAAGCCTAATCAGTGACAGGAAGCGACAAACTTTCCTTTGCCTAGATAACACGTGTTCCAGTATAATTTCTATATCTTCTTTGTGTGACGAGAGCTCATGTGGCGCACTGTTTAGAGGTGCCCTGCGTCGCACACGAGGTCAATGGTTCGATCTCGCGCTCTTGGCTCACCAAGCCATCCATCCTTCCGGGATCGGTAAAATGGTGCTATACTGGTCTCAGACTTGTCTGGGAGGATAAGCAGTACTGACTCGGTTCAACGGGAGGCCTCCACGATCATTGTAAAGGCCAGATATGCATACAATCACCTCAACGAAATTTAAAATTAAAGAAGAATGCATGGCGTATTCCTCAGGGATTGATCAACGCCGAGAGCTTTTTCCTTTATCCTCTATATGACGAATGTTTTTGAGAAAACATTGAAGAATAAACCAGTGGTTGAGTTAATCTCGTGGCAAAGCAAAATGCTGATTCACTTCATAGACGTAACTTCTAAAGCAAAGGAATTTCGAACTAATAAACCAACAAATTAAGTGATGAATCGAAAGAGTACTTTCACTACAACTTTTGAGCGAAAAGAAGGCACCAACCAATATAATCATCCTTCGATGCTGCATACTGCTGATGCGTAAATTTCTTGCGCTTAGCTGGACTTCCGTACGGAAATACCAAGCACCTTTTCTGTTCAAGTAGTTCTGTATCAAGAAAGAACTTTTCCTTTCATCGCGCTTTTATGACTAATAAGACTCATTTAAGAGTGGCGGTTAAGTATTGACCTGCTGATTATTTAAAGTAAAAACTTTTGGATTGTATAAATGTTCGTTAATCAGATTGTGGCTATATCATGCAAGGTTTTATCCTATTCTGAGGTTTTATTGTTTCAGCTTTGCTCTCTGTCATTGTCATCTGTCATTGTTACACAACAAGCTTATCATGTCTTATGACTGGTTCATCTATGAAATATTGTAGGCCCTCAGATATCTTCCTGATTTTTTTGGGAAGTGCATTTCAATCACTATTGTCCCCGTCTTTGTGAAAATTTCCATCCACTGAGCGTCCTCGTGCACTATTTTCATATCATTAATTTCAAAAGCCCTTAATGGATTTCCTTTTAATCGAATTAGTTTTATTTTTAGACCATTTTTTTCCTCCATTTTTTAGACCCATTTTACTATGATTTCGAAAAAAAATATAGGACCAACCTTGATGGAGTTAAGAAGTCAAGATACAACGATAAATATTTTATTATTTGTTCAGCTGGACACATTTTCAAAATATTTTTTTATTTCTAATTGATTACACTGTTTTAAAGCTTTTAAACGCTCTTTTAGTGTGGTATTTTTCATGTTATGATGCACCTTCTAGTGTCCGCTTAAGCCATTCATTTATTGGAGAAGTTTCATGAGTTACATGTAAAAAGACAAATCTTAAGCATCTCAGTAAAATATATAAAGTGTAAAGTAGCAAAATAAATTATATGAAGTGCAAAATATATAAAATATACAAGACTGAAGTATTTATTAATTTAAACATTAAAGTTAGTTCAAGTGTTAATAGAGCTAGATAAATTAGTATTGGATTAAATTATCAGAAATATATTTGAGAACATTAATGAACAAACTATAGTTGATATAGTAAACTGCTATTTTTGAACACTCACTTTTTCTTATTTTGAAATGTCTGAGTACTTCAGTGGAGACAAGCTACACAAATTTGCATGGGTCAGGATGCTCGGCTTAGGGAAGAACAAATCAGCTTGCTATAGCGCAATGTCGTGCATAATCACTAGACACCATCCACATAGTTTACTTACGTGTATTTCAAAATTTATTCGCTTCTAAAGTGATTCGCTGAGATGCTCTAGATTTTCATGCTGGAGAACTAAGCTAAACTTGGGACTCTTTTTCCGGCATCTCTACGTCCCACGTTTTCCTAGTACGGGATTTTCAAACTGAGTTCCCGATTAAGTGCTGTTTTATACGCACGTAGGGTCGCCGTGGCCGAGTGTTTGTGATGTTGATTTCGGCGCACGTGGAGCGACCCCCATCCCCCAATTCTCTTCGGCAGTCAACAACAGCGTTCTATTGAACGCCACAGCAAGGCTATTTTCGAGATTGTCAGGAGACTCGCTCAATCAGTATTCTACGACGTTCAAGAAGAAGACGAAAAACAAACTGAATGCAAGAAGCACTGGGATCCGCGCAGTGAAAAGAAACACTGTGATGACGGGCCAAATGAAAATATAAAAAAGTGCTTTATACGCAAGTAAAGCAGTTCTACTCGGTTCATCGATGTACTCGTGCGTGTATGCTTTAGAAGAGATTGAGTACACCATCTTTAACCTTATTTGATCGCCTTGATCCTTCTTTTACCTCTCTTCCTGTGCGCACACTAGAATCTGTTTGAAGATGATTTTCACAAGCGCTCGCTTTGTGCGTTGCGTGAAGGGTAAGAGAAAAAAGTGATGAACCAGTATTTCTCAGTAGATGTTTCTCGTACCACATTCTATCGTAGAATCTTTCGTAACTGTGTTTAAGCGCTCAAAAGTAGAGAGTAATTTAATTTCGGTTCTTCTCAGTGAAATTTTGAGTACTCTGACTGTTCGTTCAACGGCTCAAAACATTTGTCTATCTACTCTTCTGTGAAACAAATTACAAAACAATCATACAAATATGTGTAATGAAGCGGTGACTGAGGATAGACACTTGGAGTTTGTCCTTTGATCATGAAGCGACAGCGGGGTTTATGACAGCGGCTGTCTCATTGGCTACCCTGTTATTTGTGCAAAATACTTATCGGATTAACTAGAGATCAAGCGGCTCAGCAATTTCCTTCAGAGAGCCATGGTTTGGCGAATTGAGAATCTATACGTGTTTATGTAATCTAATAGGTTGTAGAAAAAGATCTGTCTTATTTCCAAAATCCATAGAAATTCAATGTTTATCTATTGTCAATTCGTGGTGTGACCTATTTGGACTTCAAGCATTGTTTGCCGCTTTTCTAAAGAATGTGCCAAATCGATGGGATTACAATCAAACTAGTCAGGCAACATCCAGCAGCTCATCGATGGATCTTCTTCATTTCGATTGACGACTATTTGGCGACTAACTTCCTGTGGATGTCCCTCTCTTGGCCTGTCGGTCAATCAATTTCCTTCTTCACGGAATGTCTTGAATTAACGTTGAGCTGTACGAACATCGCAAATATAATCGTCGATGAGCCTTAAGACGTTGACACCCAATTTGCAGTGTAAGTGAAGCAGCAGACAAATTTTTTCCTTGGACGGTTCCATTCTGAAGGTTGTGTGGACAAATAATGTATCGTTCGTTCTATTCACAAGAAAACGAACTTTCTGATGAGCTCAATTCGGACAAAATACATGTGTAAAAGGCATTTTCTCAGACAATACGACGCAACGTATTCTACAATCTATTGGAACATAGAGGTGGCGAAAAGATATATGTCGACAGCACCACTTGCCTTAATATAGTGGAGCTGCAGCTAGCTCATCGAGCTGAACGCCAAAGGCGAAAAGATGCTATTTAGTGAATTTGCCGCTCTTAACGTCTTGAATTGCAGTAGATCCAAGTTTTAAATCACCTTCTACTCATGTATTTATTTCCTCCAAAAGCTTACTCCTATTATAACCAATTCGCAACTATTCGTGGATGCTAAACACCGACTTGTCGTAGTCGAACATACCCAATAGCAGTGGACAACCGATGGCAAAACGGCTGCAGCTGCGAAGCCCCGGTTCACACACATTTATTTATGACCTACGGCAGAGATAGATTTGCTATGACCGTCACATGCCGCAAAATTGACGGATATATGAAGGTCGCTAGGACCGCGTCGTAATCCAGTGGTTTACAAATCATAGACAACATATGTACTCTCTGAAGTTTGAGATGAACTGGACTTCTTATCAGTTTCGCGCATGATATTGAATAAATACTTGAAGAGGAGAAGCAAATTGTAAAGGAAATGAAAGGCTGAAAACATCACGATGGAAGTATTTAAATGTAAGGCTCTCTGACATCAAAATTCAGTGTTCAGCTATCGTGAAAAACGATGAACCGTGGATAAATCGAGCGTGTGGACATTTGTTCTCCAACCGAATGGTTATCTATTGTCGTGTAATGAATCAGTTTCACAAATTTTCCTAATAGGAAATTCACTTTTCGGCTAGTTTTGACGGCACCACGGTGTGTTCCAAGGGTTTTGGTAGGTGGAAACGCTGATCAAAAACCATCTTGTGCTTCCCTCCAGCGCTGGTAGATCCAAGGAATGGAGTACCTGTACCATGCCGATTCAGGATGCACCTATTTTCTACATGTCAAACTAATCAGAAGCATTCAGTCAAGTAGTTCAAAATCATTTTGAACGCGGGTTGTGGTCGCTTTTCGAAAACAAGCTCTTCTGTTATCTTCCGGTAAAGACTGGCGAGCTACCCGTGTTTTACGATTCTTCCCGCTTAAAATTTAACAGGCTATATGTTTGGTTAAAAAGTCAGATAAAGAACAAAAGAAACTCTCGGCATTAGTCAGTAGTTGAGGGAAGTGCCATGCATTTGTCTTCAATTTGTGGTTTCGTTTTCGCAGACTGAATGTATATTTGGCCTTTACAATGACTCGCTGTGACCCACCAATATATCATATCATCGCTGCTATCCTTCCAGACAAGTCTGGTATGACATTGACCCTGGAAGAATAGAAGGCTTGGTGAGTCTTCAGCGCGAGATTGGAATATCAACCATCTATGATCGACCACTTGTGTACCGCAGAACACCTCTTACACGTCCTAAGAAAGCTGAAAAAGACTAACTCTCACTCACCTTATTCCCCCTCCCCCCACCCCTCCTCTCCCAAATCCCCTCAATTTGTTTAATTTTTTGTAAGATTTGAAACTTTTCCAGTAAATGAATGATTTAAAACGGGCCTGGTAGAATTATCATTGTCATAAAAAAACACTAACTTTTATGTTTCAATTAATTATCAACCAAAATCAGTGAAGTATATGAAATGTATTTATAAACTTAGTAATTTGCAGTTACTTTTGGCATTTTTCTTTGATCAGCAGATGTGAGAGCGTCATCAATATCATTGGTTGGATGCAATAGTATCATGCAATAATAATGTAATGGCCATAGTTTTGGCGGTTTCAGATTCTACGTCCCTGAATCATAAAGCTTTCATCGCTTCGGGATCAATAATTAGGTCCCAGATTTGGAGAACACTAGCACTGGTTTGGCAGATCGGAAGACTGCCGAGGGCCATTGTAAAGGCTAGTATATCCTTCGAAGATTAATCAGTGCAGAAAGCTTTAATCATCTTCTTTTTAATTTTTTAGTTCACATTTACATTTCCACTTTTCTTCTCCATGTTCTGCCA